>JANIJQ010000004.1:0-600000 GCA_030557965.1 Sungouiella middelhoveniana | reverse complement strand
TGGGATTTCTCAAAGTATAACCTTGAATGGGGAAACAGTAAAATCACTTCCTGAAAGATTGCGCTGGCCAAGAGCTCGCTGTGGCATACACTATCGCTTAGTTCGACCTGCCAGTTTGCAAGGAGATCGGTGTTGATGGAGAAATGCTCCAATGCCTGGAGACACAACTTGTCTACGATTTGTAAGTCTGGATGATCATGAGAATCGTCAGTTTGGGCAGAGCGGACAGAATCCACGGCGTCTGAAGCCAGCATTGCGGTGGAAATGGGGTGTGAATGGTGGATAAAGTAGACGTTTCCGAGAAAATGGGAGTCCTTGGTGTTGGAATTATGGATATTGGTAACTGGCAACTAGTGAGCTATAGTTGTAGAGTCACGTGCATTTGGTAGGTATGGAAGGATAAGGGAATAGAGGATGTGGAGATAAAACCGAAGGATTCCAGAGTTATTTTCGAAATCTCCGTCTCCGGTTTAGTCCATTTCCTCTTTCATTTCCCTCGCCCTCCCCGATATCCATATTTTGTCCCAAAAGTTGTAACCCCCACATCTCGCCTACATAGAGTACTCTAATACACATCGGGCCTATTGTAATCTTCTTACAAATCCACCATGAGTGACGAAGAAGCCGCATTGGCCGCATCCAATATCTCGGGGGACATTAATAGCCCCTCTCCACCGCCGGAAACCGACTCTTTGGCTGGTTCTCACCTATCTGAATCAACGGAAACTTCCACCCATAAAGAATTGGAAGACGCCAGAAATGTTTGGCGTCAGCTTCTCGCCCAGCCCCTCCACCCAGGTTCACCCGTAGCGGTGATGGCTCTGGCAGTAGTAGACCGTGCCTTTTCGGAGTCTGTGGCGTCATTGGAAGAGCTTTCTGCGGAAATTGGATCCATCGACAACGTCGCCATTGTCGATCAGAACGGGAACCTTTACCCCGAAGGAAACGAGTTGGTTCCGACCACCTATGTTGTCCCCGAATTATACAGTGCGTTGGCGACGCAGTTTGGTGCCGTTGGCGAGCCTGTAATGCGGGTGGTAATTGATGAAGATGGTAGTTTGGTGTTGGAGAGATTTGCGCCGTTATTCATTGTCCATACGTTGAGCAAGGGCTCAGTGGCAGCCCGCGGTGGCGCCCATGGCAAGATGACGTTTCTGCTCTCACAATCGAAGACTTTCCGTGAGTTGAAGGAGGAGATTCTGGCGCACTTGTTCAAGGCTAGACCGTCGCCAATTAGAGTATGGTTTATCACCACAGAAAACGTGGAAGACTTGCCCTCCATGATCCTCACATCGGTTTTCGTAAATAAGGTGCAACACAAGAAGTTGGTGGCGCCCAAAGTATTGGACATGACGTTGCAGAGCCAGGGAATCCGCACTTCTCGTCTTCATTTGGTGGTGGAAGTTATGGACAAAACCACAAGAAAATTCCCCGTAGACGTGGCTCTTGCCGCAGCTGAAACCAGCTTGCTCGACTTACAGAGCGTCATGTCCACCGGAGGAAATTTGGGGTTGTCCAATCTCGGCAACACGTGCTACATGAACTCGGCCCTACAATGTCTTGTCCATCTCCCAGAGGTGAATTACTACTTCTTCTTCGATCTTTACGAGAAGGAGTTGAACAGAACCAACCCATTGGGCAATAAGGGTGAGGTTGCTGTTGCGTTCTCCAACTTGCTTCACAAGCTCTTTGATGTTGGCACCTCCACCACTTACGTGACTCCGAGAGAGTTCAAGTACACCATCGGCCGCTACTCGTCTATGTTTCACGGCTACCAACAACAGGATTCGCAAGAGTTTCTCAGCTGGCTTCTAGACGCTCTCCACGAAGACCTTAATCGTATTCAAGATAAGCCCTATTGCGAGAAACCGGAGTTGAAGGATGAAGACGTCAACAATCCTCAGGCCGTTGTTGACTTGGCAAATACGTGCTGGCACCAGCACAAACTTAGAAACGATTCCATCATTGTGGACCTCTTTACTGGTCTCTACCAGTCGACATTGATATGTCCAGTTTGTGACAAGAAGTCCATCACGTTTGATCCATTCAATGACTTGACATTGCCACTACCTATCAACAAGAGATGGTACCATGAGTTCACGATTGTGGATTTGTCGGGCAAATACACCAATGTGCCCATCCTGAAATTAGAGGTTGAACTCACCAAGTATTCCAACTACGATGACTTGTTGACATATTTGAGCACTTTCTTGAAGTGTCGAAAGGAAGACTTGTTCTTGTTTGAGATCTTCCGGAATTACTTCTATAAAAACTTCCAGGACATTGGCAGCCACTCCAAGTTTATGCCAATCACCGAGTTGATAGCTGATGGCGATTCTGTGGCGGTATACATCATTCCTCATAATCCAGACTCTGATATTATTGTCCCTGTGGTCAATGTGATTCTGGACGAGGATAAGTCCTACAATATCCGTGAAGCGTTCGGTATTCCATTGTTCATCGTCTTGAACAAGGAAACTGAAACTTATAGCTTTGGAACTATAAGGCGTAAGGTTGAACAAGCTGTCAAGATCCTATCCAGGGCGGATATGGAGTCAAAGTATGATGAAATCAAAGGTGAATCTAATCAAAAGTTTTTCTCGGCGGAAGATTTTCCTCTTCTCAAGAAGCCAGAACTCGAAGATACCGTAATGGTCGGTGATTCCACAGATTCTGGTCTCCAGTCGGAGCCTGAAGATTCGAAACTCTCAGATGCGGAGATTTCAGATACCGACCTTTCAGATGGATACGACTCAGATATCTCGTTCGCACATCCACGCGTGGGTGCTGCTTTCGGGTTTGAAATCAAATACTATGAGGAAGCTCCTAATAAGCACAGTCAATTCCGAAGCAGGTTTGGCAGGACATCAACCCAGTCAGATCCTCGATCGAATATGGTCAACGTACCTCAAAGAAGGCCCCAGTTTGACAACTTGCCTTCGTTGTCCACGAAACTTTCCAAGCTTAAGAGGGATTACTACCATTACCCAGATTATGTGGCCAATTTGAAAGTTGAAGAGGACATTGAGGTAGAGCCTGTTGATGAAGGAGATAAGAATGATTATGTCCTTGTGGATAGAGATCTTGCCCGTGAGGGTGCGCCAGAGGACTCTACTTCAGTTAATCACTCTCTGCCTGATGTGGATTCAGATAGCGATTCGAACTGGGATAACGTCAATACACTCTTTGCATCTGTGGATCAGTTAAGTTCAGTTGCCCCGCCCGTTAATGACTCTGATCGGGAGATCAACAGTGACGTTCCAAGTCCTCGGGAGAGTCCACTAGAGAAAGCTGATAACCATGTCGAGCTAGTCAACTCCAACACTACTTTAGTTCTTGAATGGGATTTGGAAATATTCAACAGCTTCTTAAAGGAGCCAGAGCATCAAAGCTGGGAAGAAATGGAGAACATTCCGAATCCGGAATTGGAAGAAAACAAGAGGCAACTTGCATTGCAGCAAAAATCTACGGTATCTTTGTATGACTGCTTACGAAACTTTAGCACTCCAGAAGTTTTGGGAGACCAAGATTTGTGGTATTGCCCAAGATGTAAAGAGCACAGAAGAGCCACCAAAACCATTCAGATTTGGTCTACTGGGGATCTTTTGACTATTCACTTGAAGAGATTCCAAAGCGCCAGATCTTTCAGTGACAAGATAAACATGGTTGTTGATTTCCCCATTGAAGGTTTGAATATGAGTGAGTTTGTCATGTCGAGCCAAAGTGGCGAACAGGAGCTTATCTATGATTTGGTAGCAGTTGACAATCACTACGGCGGATTGGGTGGTGGGCACTACACAGCTTCAGCAAAGAACTTTAGAGATAACAAATGGTACTACTTCAACGATGGAAGAGTCACGACGATCGAGGATCCCCAGGAATGCGTTACCGGCGCAGCCTATTTGCTCTTCTACAAGAAGAGAACCTCCTCGCTGTTTGCTGGAGGCGATTCGGTAATGGATTTGTTGAATGAGGGGCGCAGGACCTTCGAAGCCAAATTGACTAACCTCAAAGAGCTGCTGGCACAGGTAATGAGAGAAATCGACGAGTACACGAATCAGCAGGCTGAAATTGCGGAAGCATCCAAGCCAAAGGAGCACTCCGACATTGAAGAGGACGATTTGTACGGCGATGGAGATGTTAAAATAGAAAACGAATCACTAATGTCAGAGGTACCTCAGACCAAAGCGACGAAGAAGTCGCGGTCTCCAGTCACTGAACAGGCCATGGAGTTTGAATATGAAAACCAACGAAAGCAGAGGTTGATTTCGAAGGACATCGATCTGCCCCGATCTATCAATGTCGGTTACTCGTCGTCTGTATCTAACTTAGCTTCACCTACAGGCTCGTCAGACGGAGAGGAAGCGTAAGAATATTCATTCTTGAATACTAATATACACTATTATGAACTCTTAATGGAGGATGCTCTTGCGTGAGCGATATGGAGCGCCTGTCTGAGGGAATCCAAGCTGACGTTGGCACCTCCTCCCACTACACATACATGTTTAAGCTTTTCTCCAGTAGAAACCACCGTTACCTTTGACTCTGCACAAATTTCCTCTGCTTCACCCTCCAAATCAGCCAACAAGGCAACGGAATTTCCAGTAGAGGCATTTTCCGTGGACTCCGATTCTAACTCGATGAGCCCAAAGCTCGTGGAGACACCAATGTCCGAGAAGTTCAATGCAAGTTTGGTGGCCAAATCCGGGTTGGGATCCACGCAAAACGAGTCCGATTGCGGGTTCAAGTGGCCAAAGTTGCCCCGCGAGCGCACCGGAACACGTACGTTGGCATCAATGCCCGAGTCCGACAAGTATATCCGAGGAAGGGTGACATTCTGCAATGCTACCATGAGCGACTGATGAACCACATCATACAAGGGCCCAGAGCGGGAGAACACCTTGATATGGGCAGATAATACAAATTTAAACCGTTTCTTGGTGATATTAACCGTGCTGAGTTCAAGCAACTCGGCCAGCTCCAGCGAATCATCGTCCGGATACACGATGGAAGAAGACCCGGTTTCTTCATCGGTGATGTGGTAACCCGGCACAAACTCAAGAGCTTTCTGAGGAAGAATACGCAGGTGGAGCACATGGTTATATAGCTTTTGCGAGAGAATCATCTCCTCGTCGCTAGGGGCGCCGTTGCGGCCTCTGGCAATCTCAACCACTGGATACACAGATTGGTAGGACGAATTGTTGTGGGGAGCAGCTAGAAGCTCGTCGGGCATATTGAGCTCATTGATGGTGATAGTAATGCCACAGAAAACATGAGTGGAGCCATTTTTCACTGTGGCCAGGCCAACCACCGACGAGATGCCGAGATTGTTCAAACTTCCACCAGCAGTATAGAGAGGTCTGAATTCGTGGAGCCCACGCAAGCAGGGGCGAAGGCCGAGGGCCAAATGGCGTTGAAGTGAAACGTCGGGAGCAATTCGGGCCAACACATCGGGGGGAAAAACCACCAGATGGGAAGATTCAGCCATGATGAAAGAAGAGATGAGATGGTGGTGGTAGTGCTTGTATGCACACGGAGTTCAAGAAAGATGGTTCAGAGAATGAATGCAAGGAGCCATTTTTTTGGTCGAAGACTTTAGCGAACTCCAATCAGATTTATAACCGGGGCAAGATATAAGAGCCATTTGCGAGGCAATGGGAAAGGGAGACCGAATATCGAAGCGTGGTGAGGATGGAATTATTAGGCGGCAGAATGTCCCGAAACGGAAACGGTAGTGAGAAGAGCATTCCGCAGATATATCATTTATATCGACGTTTTGAGCTTCGATGGAGGGTTTAAGAATAAGCTTTGATGGACGTAGATTTCGATGGAAAGTAATGGTAACACTCAAGTTGAATGTAATGTCTGTTGTTTCCTCAAGTGCCAGATGAGAAATCTTCTTAGTTGCAAGCTGAATAGTAGTAAAACTCTACATCATTGGGAGAACGCGTGGGAGAGAATGACAGGTTGAAGAGAAGAAAGGTTGAAGTGATGAAAGGTTGAAGTGACGAAATGATGAAATGTTGAAATGATGAAATGTTGAAATGATGAAATGAGATAATTATAGGAGCTATGAGAGAAACGATTTGGGATGGACTCAGTGGTGGTGTGTAGAAGAGAAGGCTGTGATGGTGAGTAGGCGAATTTTGGACGAATCTAGACTACGGCTGGGAAAATAGACTGCTCTGAATTACCCGCATAATGAATTAATAAAGCTTCTGAGGAAGTCTCAGCGGTGAATTTATATCGCGAAATGAATTGTATTTCAGGAATATGGTGTCATCCCAGCACTGTGAATACAAACATAACGGTCAAGAGATCCAGACAGGATAGATCTATAGATTGAAACGAAATTACCCAAAGAATCTTCCAGAATAGATCACAATATCCAAGTTGCATGCTAACTCAGATCAGAATATCTGACTCTCATCACCAGTAGAAAATAGTTACTCTCATCACCATAAAAGAAAATAGCTACTCTCATCACCATAATAGAAAATAGTTACTCTCATCACTACAGTCAAAAGCAGTCACTTCATCGGGTAAACTAGGCAGAGCCGGCCGAAACCGGCGGAATACCGAGAAAGCGGGCCGCCTCATTTTACTTTTTTTAGAAGAATGTCAAAATTTGCAAATTAGCGGATGCTAGAGGAAAAAAGCAGAAATCGGAAAAGTGGCAGGAAAAATCAAAAATCGCCCAAATAAAAAAGATGAACAAACAATCAAGCGACAACTAAATGTTACAACTATAAAATCACAGCTCCACAGTTTCACAGTTGCAGTAACAGATTTACAGAAGTAATCACTAACGGTCACATTAGCCTTCAGTATTCTTTAACTATTTTCAGTCTTATCGCCGCCAACAACCACCGAATCACAGCACCTCATTTTCCGCGTGCCTGCAGACATGCACAGACTCTCCAGTGATCTGATAACCACAGGTAAATAGTCATTCATACGAATACGCACTCCATCACCAATGAGGCTACAAAATCCGGTTGGGACTTTCTCATGTCGCAATTTCTCACCGTCCACATCCTCAATTAGTAAATTTCAACCGTTCCATCTATTCTCTCTCCCAATTCCCAATTAATATTCCTTCCTGACTATGAGTCACATGTACACCCCGCACCGGCCGTGTCCGACCAACAATCCCTCGCCGATACAGGAGTTCTCCGGCCCGTAGATAACAACTAGACATTACCTTCGACTGCACGATGATTGGCTCTAGACGAGGAAATCTTGCCTGGCTGCAGGACGATACCAATTGTATGCCGTCGCAACCATGGTGATTCTGTCCACGACCCTCGCAAAATTTTCTCTCCAAGTTATAATAGCGGCCTCCCCACCGATTTTTCGCCCCACCTGCTCAGTTTTTTCATTCTTCTTCGTGGCCACCAATTAAGCCTGCAAAAAATCCTCTTCTTCATCTGTTTGCTCGCTGCTATACCATGGCCTCCTACTTGCCCCACGAAGAATTTAAAACTAATGTCTACGACTATGACGAGGTGCCAGAAAACAAGTCGTGGGCTCTGACGTTGCCAGTGGCCCAGGGCTTGTACAACCCAGAAAACGAAAAGGATGCATGTGGTGTGGGTTTCACTTGTCACCTCAAGGGCGCAACCTCCCACAAAATTGTTTCCGATGCGAAAAGCTTGCTTTGCAATATGACCCACAGAGGTGGAGAATTAAACCCCAAGGATGGAGACGGTGCGGGATTGTTGTCTTCTATGCCTCACAAATTGTTGGAGCGCGAGTTCAAGTACCACTGCGACGTGGACTTGCCTCCATTGGGACAGTACGGTGCGGGAAATGTGTTTTTCAAGAAGGATGACGCGGTGTTTGAGAAGCTGAAGCTGACGTTCGAGTCCATTGCTGCATCGTTGGGATTGAAGGTGTTGGGATGGAGAAAAGTGCCTCACGATTCCACCATCTTGGGCCCAGCCTCGTTGTCGAGAGAACCATTAATTTTACAGCCAGCAGTGGTATTTGCTGAGACCTACGGCCAGGATATCTCGCCTGAGGAGTTTGAAAAATCCTACAAGAAGGAATTCGAGAAGAAGTTGTTCATTTTGAGAAAACAGTCGTCGCACACCATTGGGTTGCACAACTGGTTCTACATCTGTTCGTTGTCGTCCAAAACCATCGTGTACAAGGGTCAGTTGGCCCCCAACCAGGTGTACGCCTACTACTACGACTTGGTCAACGCCGACTACGAGGCCCATTTTGCTCTCGTGCACTCTCGTTTCTCCACCAACACCTTCCCCTCGTGGGACAGAGCTCAGCCATTGAGAATTGCTGCTCACAACGGTGAAATCAACACCTTGAGAGGTAACAAGAACTGGATGAGAGCCAAGGAGGGTGTCATGTCGTCGGCATTGTTCGGTGACGAGTTGGAGAAGTTGTACCCCATCATCGAGGAGGGCGGTTCCGACTCTGCTGCCTTCGATAACGTTTTGGAGTTGTTGGTGATCAACGGCGTGTTGTCGTTGCCTGAGGCGGTGATGACGATGATTCCCGAGGCTTGGCAGAATGACAAGCACATCGACATGGGCAAGAAGGCCTTCTACGAGTGGGCTGCCTGTTTGATGGAGCCATGGGATGGTCCTGCTTTGTTCACGTTTGCTGACGACAGATACTGTGGTGCCAACTTGGACAGAAACGGTTTGAGACCTTGTCGTTACTACGTGACCGACGACGACAGAATCATTTGTGCCTCTGAGGTTGGTGTCATTGACGTGGAGCCAGAAAAGGTTTTGCAGAAGGGTAGATTGCAACCCGGAAGAATGTTGTTGGTGGACACCAAGGAGGGAAGAATCGTGGACGACCGTGAGTTGAAATCCTCGGTGGCTTCCAGATTCGACTTCAAGTCCTGGGTCACCGCCAACATGATCACCCTCGACGACTTGCTTGCTAAGTTGACCGCCAGAGATGTGGACTTGACTGACAAGGCATTGGCTGCCAGCAAGGGTACCTCGGTGCAAACCGACCCAAGATTGATTGCCTTTGGTTACACCCACGAGCAAA
Organism: Sungouiella middelhoveniana; assembly: GCA_030557965.1. Taxonomy (NCBI): domain Eukaryota; kingdom Fungi; phylum Ascomycota; class Pichiomycetes; order Serinales; family Metschnikowiaceae; genus Sungouiella; species Sungouiella middelhoveniana. The sequence continues at coordinate 590,973 of JANIJQ010000004.1, read as the reverse complement.
TGAACACCATTTTGGCTCCTATGGCCGAGGCCAAGGAAGCATTGGGATCCATGGGTAACGACGCTGCATTGGCATGTATCTCCGAGCAACCAAAGATGTTGTACGAGTACTTCCGTCAGTTGTTTGCTCAGGTGACCAACCCTCCAATCGACCCTATCAGAGAGGAAATTGTCATGTCTTTGGACTGTTACGTTGGTCCTCAGGGTAACTTGTTGGAGATGAAGCCAGACCAATGTAACAGATTGTTGTTGAACTCCCCAATCATCTCCAGTAAGGACTTGATCGCCATCAGAAACATGGAGAAGGTGTATCCTAAGTGGTCTGTGGCCAACATTGATATCACCTTTGACAGAGCTGACGGTATTCAGGGATACATCAGCAAGATCGACGAGGTTTGCCAAGATGCATCTCAGGCTATCGCCGACAACAAGCAGGTGATTATTTTGTCCGACCGTGCTGTTGGCTTCGACAGACTTCCAATCTCGGCATTAATTGCCACCGGTGCTGTCCACCACCACTTGGTTAGACAAAAGCAGCGTTCCAAGGTGGCCATTCTCCTTGAGACCGCCGAGGCCAGAGAAGTCCACCACGCCTGTTGTTTGGTTGGTTACGGTGCCGACGGTATCAACCCATACTTGGCCATTGAGACCTTGTGTAACATGAGAGACCAGAACTTGTTGAAGGTTAACCTCTCAGATGACAAGATCGTCAAGAACTACAGATCTGCCGTTGATGCTGGTATCTTGAAGGTTATGTCCAAGATGGGTATTTCCACCTTGGCTTCCTACAAGGGTGCCCAGATTTTCGAGGCATTGGGTATTGACAACTCTGTTATTGACAGATGTTTCGCTGGTACCGCCTCCAGAATTAAGGGTATCACCTTTGAGTACATTGCTCAGGATGCCTTCTCTTTGCACGAGAGAGGTTACCCTACTAGAGAGACTATCAAGCCAGTTGCTTTGCCTGAGACCGGTGAGTACCACTGGAGAGACGGTGGAGAGAAGCACGTTAACGACCCCGCTGCCATTGCTGCCATGCAAGATGCCGTCAAGAACAAGAACGAGAAGGCTTACGAGACCTATTCTAAGAAGGAGTACGATGCCATCAAGAACTGTACTTTGAGAGGTTTGTTGGACTTCGACTTCGAGGCTGCTACCCCAGTCCCAATTGACCAGGTTGAGCCATGGACCGAGATTGTCAGAAGATTCTTCACCGGTGCCATGTCCTATGGTTCCATCTCCATGGAAGCTCACTCCACCATCGCTGTTGCTATGAACAGATTGGGTGGTAAGTCCAACACCGGTGAGGGTGGTGAAGATGCCGCCAGATCCCAGGTTGCTGCCAACGGTGACACCATGAGATCCTCCATTAAGCAGATTGCTTCCGGTAGATTCGGTGTCACTTCTTACTACTTGGCCGATGCCGATGAGTTGCAGATTAAGATGGCTCAGGGTGCTAAGCCTGGTGAAGGTGGTGAGTTGCCTGGTGACAAGGTTTCTGAGTCCATTGCTAAGACCAGACACTCGACCGCAGGTGTTGGTTTGATTTCTCCTCCTCCTCACCACGATATCTACTCCATTGAAGATTTGAAGCAGTTGTTGTATGACTTGAAGTGTTCTAACCCAAGAGCTAGAACTTCTGTCAAGTTGGTGTCTGAGGTCGGTGTTGGTATCGTCGCTGCCGGTGTTGCCAAGGCTGGTTCTGAGAACATTTTGGTTTCTGGTGGTGACGGTGGAACTGGTGCTGCCAAGTGGACTTCTATCAAGTATGCTGGTTTGCCATGGGAGTTGGGTCTCGCTGAGTCCCACCAGACCTTGGTTTTGAACGACTTGAGAGGAAGAGTTATTTTGCAGACCGACGGTCAAATCCGTACTGGACGTGATATCGCCATTGCTTGTTTGCTCGGTGCCGAGGAGTGGGGTTTTGCCACTACTCCATTGATCGCCATGGGTTGTATCATGATGAAGAAGTGTCACACCAACGCTTGTCCTGTTGGTATTGCTACCCAGGACCCTGAGCTCAGAAAGAAGTTCCAGGGTACTCCAGAGCATGTCATCAACTTCTTCTACTACGTTGCCAACGAGTTGAGAACGTTGATGGCCCAGTTGGGTTTCCGTACCATTAATGAGATGGTGGGTAAGACCGAAGTGTTGAGAGTCAGAGACGACTTGAGAAACACCAAGAATGCCAACATTGACTTGTCGCCAATCTTGACCCCAGCTCACACTATCAGACCAGGCGTTGCTACTCACTGTGTCAGAAAGCAGGACCACAAGTTGCATATTAGAGTCGACAACAAGTTGATTGACGAATCCGAGTTGACTTTGTCTAAGGGTTTGCCAGTCACCATTGACTGTGACGTTGTCAACACCGACCGTTCCGTCGGTACTACCTTGGCTTACAGAGTGTCTAAGACCTTCGGTGAGCAAGGATTGCCACATGACACCATTCATGTCAACGCTAAGGGTTCTGCCGGTCAGTCGTTCGGTGCCTTCTTGGCCTCCGGTATTACATTGGAGTTGGAGGGTGACGCTAACGATTACATTGGAAAGGGTTTGTCTGGTGGTAGAATCATCGTCTACCCACCAAGAGAGTCCAAGTTCAAGGCCGAGGACCAGATCATCGCTGGTAACACCGCTTTCTTCGGTGCTACTTCCGGTACTGCCTTCATCAGAGGTATTGCTGCTGAGAGATTTGCCGTTAGAAACTCTGGTGCCAACATTGTTGCTGAAGGTACCGGAGACCACGGATGTGAGTACATGTCTGGAGGTAGAGTTGTTATTTTGGGCTCCACTGGTCGTAACTTTGCTGCCGGTATGTGCGGTGGTATTGCTTACGTTTTGGACATGGCTCAGGACTTTGTTACTAGAGTGAACACTGGTACCGTTGAATTGTCTGGCGTCACCGACCCAACTGAAATTGCTTTCTTGAGAGGCTTGATTGAGGACCACCGTCACTACACTGGTTCTGAGGTTGCTGACAACATCTTGAACGACTTTAACAGAATCTTGCCAAGATTCGTGAAGGTTTTGCCTCACGACTACAAGAAGGTTCTTGAGAAGGAGGCTCAGAAGAAGTTGGAGGCCAAGAAGAATGAGTTGAACAACTTCTTGAAGTCTATCAAGGAAGACCCCGAGAGCGACGCCACCAACGGTGAGGCTTCCAAGATCAAGAGAGGTCACGTCCACTCCCACGCTGGTGCCAAGCACGAGCCAAAGGTTTTGGATGTCGAGGACACCATCAAGGACAAGGAGGTTGAGAAGAAGGCTGTTGCTAAGTTGGACAAGACTTTTGGTTTCATGAAGTACAAGAGAAGAAACGAGAAGTACAGACCAGCCAAGGAGAGAACCAAGGACTGGAATGAGATGACCTCCAGATTGACCAAGGAGGAGTTGGAGGTGGAAACCGCTAGATGTATGGACTGTGGTGTTCCTTTCTGTACCTCCGACACTGGATGTCCAATCTCCAACATTATTCCAAAGTGGAACGAGTTGGTGTTCAAGGACAGATGGTACGATGCTTTGCAGAGATTGATGATGACCAACAACTTCCCAGAATTCACTGGTAGAATTTGTCCTGCTCCATGTAACGGAGCCTGTGTCTTGGGTATCAACGAGGACCCAGTCAACATCAAGTCTGTTGAGTGTGCTATCATTGACCACGGTTTCGAGCAGGGTTGGATTAAGGCCAACCCACCACAGGTGAGAACCGGAAAGACTGTTGCCGTTATTGGTTCTGGACCCGCCGGTTTGGCTGCTGCTGACCAGTTGAACAAGGCTGGTCACTCTGTCACCGTCTACGAGAGATCGGACAGACCAGGTGGATTGTTGATGTACGGTATTCCAAACATGAAGTTGGACAAGCGTATCGTCAAGAGAAGAACCGACTTGTTGGCTGCTGAGGGTATCACTTTTGTCTGCAACACCTCTGTTGGTGAAGACATCACCGTTGAGGAGTTGAAGGCCGACAACGATGCTGTTGTGTTTGCTGTCGGATCTACCATCCCAAGAGACTTGAAGATCCCAGGCCGTGAGTTCAACAACATTGACTTTGCCATGAAGTTGTTGCACTCCAACACCAAGGCCTTGTTGGATGACCAATTGGAGGACATCAGAAAGACTCTTGCTGGAAAGAACGTTGTGGTGATTGGTGGTGGTGACACTGGTAACGATTGTTTGGGTACTTCCACCAGACACGGTGCCAAGTCTGTCACCAACTTTGAGTTGTTGCCAACTCCACCTAACGCCAGACCAAAGGACAACCCATGGCCACAATGGCCAAGAGTGTTCAGAGTTGACTACGGACACACTGAGGTTGCAGCTCACTACGGTAAGGACCCAAGAGAATACTCCATTTTGTCCAAGGAATTCGTTGGCGATGATGAGGGTAATGTGACGGGTATCAAGACCGTGAGAGTTGAGTGGAAGCGTTCTGACTCTGGTGCTTGGCAGATGGCCGAGGTTCCAGGATCGGAGGAGTTCTTCCCAGCCGATGTTGTTTTGTTGTCGATGGGTTTCATTGGCCCAGATGCCGACAAGCTCGAGGTCAGCAAGACCAAGAGAGGCACCATCACTACCTCGGACCCATCGGGTTACAGAGTGTCTGCCAACGATAACTTGTTCGCAGCCGGAGACTGTAGAAGAGGACAGTCTTTGGTTGTGTGGGGTATTCAAGAAGGTAGACAGTGTGCTAGAGAGGTTGATAACTACTTGATGGGATCTACTAGATTGCCGGGCAACGGATCTATTGAGCAGCGTAACTTCAAATTGTTGGAGGAGTTGGCCGAAAAGGTCTAATGTTGTGTATAGTTTTGGATATAATGGATGTATTTTTAAACTTGTGTGTCAGTGTACAGGTTATGAAGTGCTTTGTGGTCGAATCGGGAACTCCAGAGAGAGACCGACAACAAACACAGTGGGATCGGGCAACTATAAGCATATGGAGGCGAAAAGCGTTTTATTGTATGATATGCACAGTTTTTCTGCTGGAAAAGCTGTTCTTCGGGAACCTTTCATCAGCAAATCATATGATTCAGATTGAGAGCCAAGTCCAATCTGATGAGGACATCAAGGATCAATCCGGTGTTCCGATGTCTGGATTTATCAGAATTTGCACCTAATGACGATACCAGTGCCCACTTGCATAAGGGGCACCAAGAATTGTCTAGTCAAATACACTTCTGGTCTGCCCATGGGTATAATTAAAGAGAGGGAGGAGGGTACCACCTGCATGCAATATACGGCCCCCCCTCGGAATGTTGAGCGCCTTCCGAATCGAGACATGTTAGTAGATTGTGTCAACCCAAAATAGCAGAAGTGCAGAGGCAATCAAGAAAAACTGATAAAAAAAAATTATTGTAGCGAAGAGACTCCAGACTAAAATAGTGTTCAGTTTAACGTAGCATAACCACAATGAACTCAGATATGCCGCTATATCCCATACGAATAAAAAAAAAAAAACTTGGGCCCTTATCGACCGGTGGTGCCCAGTTGATTCTGCCATGTCAGAGGCACCCATATTTTTATCTATTGTGCTCCATTGCTTTTCAGAAAATATTCTTGTTTCGCAGGGGGGACCTCCGCATTATCTCTCCTCGTGGGTGCGACGTCACATAGCAACGGAATATCAAGGGTTCATGTTTGTTGTGGATTCCCCCCAAACTAAACAAATGGCTGGCTAATGCCCAGTATGGCACCAGCAGATGGCGCCCAATGGGTCTCGGCGATGCCTCGGCATTGGCCTCGGGGGGCTCCTCGGTGCAGGGCGGTAAGTTGCCCGGAGTAGGCCTCGGATATGGCTGGCCCACTATGGGCCCCACTGCGCCTCACCCGCCTTTAACCACCCATCCAAGTTCCCCAGCCACCCCCGGAATGCCCAACGCCCTCCCTCGGAATAGGCCGTCGGTTCTGCCATTTATTTTTCAGGCCAAATCATTTGCTGCCTTTTCCGGCTCTATCATCCCGACATTTATATAAATAGGCCCCTATCCCTCTTCATCGACTTTTTTTTCCTTTGGATTTCCGCTCTCGCTTGTATCTTTTCCCTCGCTATGCAATTCAAGTCCGTGGTTGCTCTTGCCGCCGTCGCCGGCGTGACTTTCGCTAACAGTATGTATCGACTTTTTTTGGGCTAGCGGCTATGTCGGTTTTTCCGGATTTATCTCACACTTCGTCTACGGTAAAATCTATATCAATTAGAAGTACGGATTAAACCGTCGCGGATCGCCGACATTTTGCGGGTTTCCCCCCCAATCAATCATAATGTCGTATCATCGATTTTCTTTCGATTTTCACATTCTTTCCACCACAATCGCTAACTCCAGACTCTACCTTGACCACCGCCACCCCATCGGTTGCTCTGGGCTGTTCTTTCAGCAGCTTCACTGCCTCTGTCCCCGCCCAGGTGGCCCAGGTTGCTGCCTGTCCTACCGCCGTGGGTGACGTTTCATTTTCTGGTTCTGCTCTTACCGGCGTCGACTTGACCGGTGTCCGCCAGTTCTACGGTAACCTCAGACTTAACGGTACCACTCAGGTGACCGACTTTGTCGCTCCAGACTTGCAGTTGGTGTCTGGTGAGCTCAAGTTGTCCGACGCCACCATCTTGGACAACGTCAACTTGGCTCAGTTGACCACTGTTGGTACTCTTTTGTTCAACGCCTTGCCTGCATTGGAGAAGGCTGGATTGACCTCTGGTATCACCTCTGCCGAGCAGATTGTCATTGCCAACACTGGTTTGACTTCGTTGGAGGGCATCAACGTTTTCCTGTTGAAGGTTTTCAACGTGAACAACAACAACGAGATTGCTCTGATTGACTCTGGCTTGCAGTCTGTCACCGACACCTTGTCCATCAACTACAACTCCGAGAAGGTGGAGATTGTTTTGGACCAGTTGGCTTCTGCCAACAACATTGACTTGCAGAACATTGCTTCTCTCTCTTTTGCCAACTTGACCATGGTCAACGGTTCTCTTTCCTTGGAGTCCAGCACCATCGAGTCGTTCTCTTTCGATGCCTTGAAGTCCGTCGGTAACTCTCTTTCCATCAACACCAACGACAAGTTGACTGAGTTTGATTTCTCTAAGTTGACCAACATTGGTGGTGCTTTGAGCATCCAGGACAATGGTGACTTGGAGTCTTTCTCTGGTTTCCCTGCCTTGACCACCATTGGTGGTTCCGTCAACCTTGCCGGTGACTTCAACAACGGTACTTTCCCTAAGTTGACCAGAGTTGCTGGTGGTTTCAACTTGACCTCTACCGGTGACTTGGGATGTAAGGATTTCGTTTCCTTGAACGACAAGGGTGACATCAAGGGTGACAAGTTCTACTGTGTGGGTGCTTCGTCCACCGTGTCGTCTTCTTCCTCCAAGTCCGGAAACTCCAACGGTTCCGCTACTGACAGCACTGACTCGTCCTCTTCTGCTGCCGGTTCCTCTTCCGCTTCCGCTACCTCTACCAGAAGCAGCGGTGATGCTCCAGCTACCGGCGTCAAGACTTTCTCTTTCTTGCTCGCCCTTGTTGGTTTGGGAGCTGTGGTTTACTAAACGGATCAAACGGCACTGTATCATGAAAAGTTGGGCCATGCATTTTTACAACATGTTCCACTAATTAAAATCGCCACATTTGTATTCCTTCTTCCGTCTTGTTTAACTTTCGAATTACGTCGTACATAGCTGTGCTCTAATAATATTCATTTGAAGTATCAAATTAAATCGAAGTATCAAATAAAATTGAAGTATGGTTGAATATGGAATAGAAATTGGATTCATGAGCTCCCCTACTGTATGCACACCAACCCACCACTTTATCCCATGATTGCCCACAGTCACTCATTCCACCAACATGAGATTTGCCAATTTCGCTGCAATACTCTTCGCAGGAATTGTTCTTGCCAAAAACGTGGTATATTTGGATGACTTACGGGCTGCAATAGACGCCCAGACGGAAAACGTAAAAAGAGACGCCAAAAATGTCGTTTCTCTAGAAGACTTGAAGGCAGCAATCGATAAACAGGAACAAGAAGCCAACAACGCCAACGAAGTTAAGAAGTTCTTCAGTAGGCTTGGTAAAAGAGACCAGGATGTGGTAAAAATCGGCGCTCCGCTTCTCCAGAACTTGCTTCCTCAGATTCTGTCGGTATCTATCTTTGCGGGCTACTTGAGAGACGATAAGGAGTTGCTTGCGGAAACTGAGAAAGAAGACTCGTTCACCATCTTGGTGGCTCCCTCGGACAGCGCCATGGCCTCCAAATTGAACGGAGTTAAGCCCTGGGAGTTCCCCAAGAAGATTATGGATGATGACTCGGACGACGAGGTTGTAGCCTACAATATCGATCACTTTTTGAGGGCCCACATGCTGTCGAAGTTGGCCAAAGTGGAGAGTAGCGATGAGCTCAAGTCTGTGTTTCTTGACGGACGAGAGTTTGTGGTGAAGAGTGATGCTGCTACTGGCACCTACCGGATAAAGGTTGATGGGAGCTGGATTGGGGTGACTTCGGTGAGTCTGGCCGACAATGGAATTGTGTTTGTTATTGAGGACGTATTGTCGTTGCCTGAGGCATAAACGCCTGGGGAGTTTCTCTTTCTTTGATTATAGGTTTGGAATTCATTGTATTTGGACTCTGTGTAGTAAAGAGTGTGTGCCAGTGTTTCGTCCGATTACTCGCTCAATACACTAACCCCGGTCTCCTCTTTGGCCAGTCCGTTGAGAGTGTACTCGATCTTCCACTTGACCCTCAATGGCTTGTTGTTTGGGTTCTCAATGGTGAATTGCTGGCTGAAGCCTCGGTTGGCAAACCCGTAGATGACGTCGCCGCTCTGAGGCTTCAAGTCCAACTTACAGCTCTTGGGAACAGCAACCAAGAATTTGACGTTGCTCAACGTAGCGCTCTGGGCGTTGCTCACATAAAACTTACCCTGCGAAACCCCGGTTGTCTGAGACGGCAACTCCACCTCCAACTTGGTCACCGCAGACTCGTTGAGTACTTTGGCAATGGTTGCCGACGACGCTTGTACTTGGGCAGGCGTAGACGAGGGGAAGTTGAACCCGAATGGATCTAACGGTGCCGAAGTCTGTTGAATTGAAGTGTTGGATTGAAGCTGAGGAGATGGCGAACTCAACCCAGACAAAAAGTCGAAATTGCTAGAAGTAGCTGCGTTGGTGGCAGATGGAATAGGCTGCTGGATAGGGGCCAGTTGCGGGGTGGCAGAACCCCCGAGGGCAATTGAACCTCCAGCCCCGAAAAAGTCTAGTGGGTTCACCTTATTATTAGTGGTGGTGGCCCCAGTGTCCGTGAATGCTAGATTCGACAAATCGCTAAGCAAGTCGTTGTATCCTTGTTCGTCCTTGCCAGTAGGATCGGAGCTCAAAGGATCGTCGTCGAAGTCAATTAAATTGAGCTCTTTGGCAGCAGAAGCTCCGCCTGCACCCCCGCTGACCTTGATGTTGGCAGCCTGGTCAACCTGACCGTTCTTCAAGAGTTGGAACTTCTCAATCAACTGGTTGATCGTATCGTTCAACCCCAACAACTCCTGGACGTAGTCTTCGTTGTCGTTTTCTTCTTCAATGATCTTGGTGACAATAGGCTGCGAGCTCTTGATAGAGCCATACAACTCGAAAAGGGTCTCGTTGGATTCGTCGATGGTCACACCGTTACTCTGAACGGTATTCAACATCTCAGCAAAGATCTCGGTCTTTCTCTTCAATCTAGCTACATCATCCGTCATCTGCTTCTTGTTCTCCTGTGACGTATCCTTGAACCCTGCCATGATCTTCATTAGCTTGTTTGCCTCCTGCAAGTCCTGGGGCTTTCCTCTACGAATCAATTCCTGTAACTTGGCCGAGTGGACAATTGCCTCCTCCTTTTGGATTTCGTCCAACGACTTCAAATTGTCCGATGGGTTCAACACGGCGGCATCCTCGACCTTCACCTCGGGGAAAATATACCCCTTGTTCAAAAGCAACCGGTGCATGTCCCTAATATACCCAAAATCCTCCTTATACTTGGAAGTCTTACAGATGGTCTGGTACCATTCTTCTATCTGGGCCAACACCATTCTCTGCACGGTGTTGTAGCGCAAAGTGGGTCTTTCCGGGAACTTCTTGACCAATTCATTGAGAAACTCTTTTCTAGAGATCTGCAATTGGAATGGATACCCACAGTTTTTGACCAAGTTGTCCAATAAGTGGAGGGCCAACATGGACGTCTGAGTATCTCTCTGGTTGATCAATTTTGCAATACAGATGGCCGCTTCACGCGGCACCGACCCCTGTTTGGCATTGACATAGTCACAGATTTCCAAATTCAATGCTAAATTGGGCTCCAGCAATGTTGGACGGCAAGCACGATCTAGATGTTAGTAGGTATTTCAATTGACACAAAACTTCGGGAAATTCGGTACCACATACAGATTCTGCGCAAGAGCTTGGGATTTATATTGGAGAGCGAGTACGACCCCGATGACCCCGACATGGTTTGAATTGGTGTTCGTCGTTATGTATAGGGGCTGGGAACCGATTGATAGATCCCACATGATAATCGCCTGGTGTACGGATGTACCACCAGCAACGTCAGTGGGTTTCAGAGATTACAGGAAAAGAGAAGGCTTGCTGAGATACAGGGGCGAAATTCAGATGATTTTATACGATTTTTTTATTGTGGATATTCTATTTTTGCCTCCATTCGTGGTGATTAACAGAACAGATCAATGTCAAGGAGGTACGGGTGTGTTCTGCGTCCTACCCTAACCACCATAATGAAATCCCCATTCAACTCCTCTTCTCCATTATCAAAAATGAAAGATGGTGTGGACGACGATCCGCTTGAAATCAAGGATTTATCTGTAAAATACGACTACCTTATCTACAAAATCAACGACCACATAGCCAATTTGGCGGACATTACTCATCAGTCGGTCACCACCAAACGGAAATTGATAGACGAGCAGTATTTCGACCACCAGCTCCGATTGGACGACCAATTGAAGGATGCCGACCGTCTAATTCAAGAGTGTACAGAGTTAGAGACGCTTTTCATGAAACTAGACCAGCTTTATATGTTTGTTGGAGAATTCAAGAAGCGAATGACTGTTCTAGAGCAAGAGTTCGAACAACTATAACATCCTAACGATCTAAGTAACTGTCTTCCCTATAAGAAACTTCACACCATCGCACCGGCGTCACCCACTCCAGGATCTACCTCTCGAGTGGTCGGAACTGGCTCCGCTAGTTTCTCGTACTTCTGCACCAAATGTTTCTCCAATAGAACAAAGTTTCGCAGGTTGCACTTATACAACATATTGATGAAGTCGCCCACGATCGGAATCAACCCGATTCCGAAATCGAACATAATGTTGGTTTGCATGCTACGGCGCAACTGAGGTGGGAGTCCTCCTTCAATCTGGTCGGCTTTCTTCAATAGTTGCAACGCAAACAATAACGCAATTATATCTCCGATCCAAGGAATTAAGCCGATGATGGCGGCCCATCCGAGCCGTAATCCACACAAACTCAATTGCAAGTCCAATCTGTATGCTTTTCTCTTTACAGATTGCAACACTTTCAAGTCATTCTTGGGGATAAACCCAGGAAGCTTTCTTCTACGCTTGGCTCCCTTTTTCTGATAGAAGTGCAAGTCGGATTCGGGGATCTCTTCGAAGTATGGGTCCGTGGTTGGGCCCATAGAAATGAGGCTATCCAAATTGGTCTAAGGTTAGGTGAATTCTGGAGAACGGTTTGAGAAAAGTCAAACATACCTTCTTCAAGAAGTACTTGTATAAGAGCTGTGACATTGGGGTAAGAGTTGGATCGAGTTGGTTGCTCTTTTTTTTTTGGGATTTGAATCTTTTCGTGATATAGCAGCACAGCAATTGTACGGCTGGTCATCATGCATAGAATTGGCTGGCAGTGCGTTTACTCCATATGCAGATGGAATGGAATAATATTAGTATGTCATAAATCATGAATCGTCAACCTCCTAAACCTTTTTGGTCTTCTTTAGGCTGGCAAAGTACTCCTTGCGCAAGTTTCTCAAGTCTGGCGGTTGTTCAATTCCCACCTTCTTGCGAAACTCGTCCACGTCCTGATCGAGAATGTTCTCCCAGTAGATGTTAATTAATGGTGACGAGTTTAGCCCACTTCTGAACGCCCAAGGATAGTAAATGTTGTACAACCGCTCCTTCTGGGAAGGCTTCAATCGCAATGGAGCAAGAAGAGCGCCGAGCCCCGGCATGATGATCCCCATATTCATGAACTCCAACACTTTCACGGCAATTTCTCCCTCGATGATGATTGGCAAACCAGTGATGGCATGGTAAAAGTCGTGACACTCTCTGTATCTCTGGTAGATGTATGCCAATTCCTCGTCGTCAATGTACCTGACGGGTACTCTTGTGTCCGGAGAAACACCCTCCCGATCGAGCCACTCCACATAGCTGCGTCCGATAGAATTTTCTGGGAGCGACCGCAAGTGGTCCAAGTCCAAGGAAGTACTGGTAATTCTGGGCCGTTCACGCAAAATCTGCCGACCAACTGGATCTGACAACATCTGCTTCTGGAGTCTGCGCAAAACGGGTCTAATTGCAGTCGACTCGCCTAGTGCTACGATGTTCATGTTCCTTTCCGGGTGCAAGAAGGACCCGATTCCGGAACCAACAAACATCATCAACTTCTCGATGCCATAAAGTGGAATGTGGCCCTCGTATTCGGGAGCTCTTCTTTTGAAGTACTTGTTTTCGCCGGGAGTGATCTTCAGCTTGTTCATAGCTTCGTTAGTGTCGTCGTAGTGAAGCTCACCACGTTCCATTTTGGATGCGAGACGGTTATTCTCGTTAAAGGCCAACGACCCGAGCGCCGTGGCCAAGGCAGAAAATATTAATCCGCGCTTTTGTACCGCCTGGATGGCAGAACGTGCCGCTGGTGACCGGGCAAGCATAATGATGGAGAAGTAGTAGAACCACGGCAATTCGCTCACTACAAGTGCGAGGATGCACAAACATCCATACATCCTGACACCATTAGGTGTGGTTTTTCCACTGGTCGCACTAATGGGCAGTACGGCCTCATTTCGCACCCATTACTTGCCAGACGAAGACTGGTAAATATAGCCCACAACAACCACAAAAAAACCCAACATGACCCCCTGGTTCTTATAATGGTAAAACTTGTCAGAAATGCGGTTGAAGTAGGCGGTGACGTCACCGGGGTTTTCCTTTGTTACGTCAATTCCCTCCTCGCGCTCCCCCTGCTCCTCACTCTCCAAGTCTGAGCTATTAGATATTTCTTCGATTTCTTCGGAAGCCTCAGGCGATATTTCCTTCAACGACTTGCTGGTGCCAAAGTCAAACGAAGAGATATCGGCGGAGTGACAGCGGTTTTCCTTGCTGTAGTTGTCGTAGGAAGCGGTATCAATGGTGGTGGGTTTAGAGTTGGAGTTGGAGAAGTTGGGTTCGTTGTCGCTGGTGATCTCTGGGTTCTCGTCAAGGCTGCGGCGCCGCTTCAACACCTCGTCGTGGTCTGTACGTAATTTGATGATTTCGTTTTCGAGCACCCCCACCAAGCTGCGGTGCTCGGCATTTTTATGTTCGACCTCTTGCATTAGTTTGCGGGACTTGTCTTGCTCTGCCTTCAACGAATTCTCAAACTTGGCCTCGCACTTTGCCACCTCGCTCTTCACGTGGTTTGCATTAATGGAATCCACTTTGGATGAATAGTTTACAAGGAAATTCTCAAGCGACTTGAGAGTGGAAGTCTGTTGCTTCACCCGCACCAAGTTCACCATGAGCAACTCTAGCGTAGACTCCAAGTCGTTGGAGTTGACGATGCGCGAGTTGTTGAAGATTCCGGCGGTCACGTAGGTTTCCGACGATGCAGCCAACGAGTCGTCTAGTGATGGAACCACATCGGCAAACATGGCATTTTCAAATGCCTTCTGTGCTTGCGTGGTGGCATCATTTTCGGTGTCTTCGGGCTCCTCCTTGCTGGGCAGAACCAGGTTGAATACGCTCTGGATGAAGTCCAAGTGGTGCAACTCTGACGCATTGAACCCGTTGATGACATCTTTCGTAAGCATTGGAAGTCCACTTAGTACCGACCCTTTTGGATTATTGGAAACTACGCTGATATTTTCGATTTTGGCGCTGATCTGTTTATGACTGGTCTCCAGCTGGATGTTGAACCCCAAATTGATGGTGTCGCCCACTTTGACCGCTACGGGATCGGCGCCGATCTTGTTGGAGTTGACGAAGGTACCATTTGAAGACCCCATATCCTGGATCATTAATTGGCCCGATTTGGGGTCGATCGACATACACGCGTGGTTTCTACTGAGAACACGCGAGTCGAAGTAGCCGTTGGTGACGTGGGGCTTGATCTTTGTGCCCGTAGGTCTTCCTAACCGGCAGGTATCTGGAAAATACGGAACATGGATATGTTTCTTGACAAAAGTGTCGTTCAACGGCAAAAGCGTCACATAGTACTCGGCCTGCTGCCTTCTTGGCGGCTTGTGGTCTCTGTTGGCGAGGTAAAGCAGGTTTCTGGACGACGCTTGGCCCGAACTTCGGGGCTGAATGAATGGTGGGGGAGCAACCACCTGCGACTGGGAGTTTGATCTTCGTCTGGTGGGCTTAACCTCGTGTTTAGCGCCCGGCCCGTCCGTCAGAAAGAGCTCCGACACGTTGAGCACCGGGAGTTCTGACATGCTCATGAGAGAAGTGGGTAGATGAAATGTTTCTTGTGGGTCCGCACCTGCATGGGAGAGAGCACTAGTCGAGAGGCACGGCGAAAGCAGCAGCGATGGCGGACAATTTTTGGGGAAAGTTAGGGGAGTCGGGGTATTTATAGGCGACAACATGGCGATTTTGCAGTTTGACGGTTTCTAGAGGATGGGAGGGGCTTTTTGCCCCAGGTGGATCCCAGGTACAAGGGTCCAGATCCATTCGCGAAAGGTGTAGGTGAGCACCGAGAATGGAGAGAATGAAAGAGAAACTAAAAAAAATATGAGAGCTTGAGGTGAATAGGCGGGAATGGGGGATTTATAGACCCCTTCCATACATGTGGATGATATTTTCCTTCGTGTTTGTGTCTTTATAAGAAAAATGTGTCTTTGCATATTTGAATGTTTTGTGTATTTGTATGCTATGTTCTGGGTGGGGTGCATGGAGGAATAAATCTCCAGGAAGTGCAGGGTGGAATTAGTTACCTACTGATGGAGCAACTGGGGAGAGATTAGTTCCAACTAGCATAGGTGAAGAACTTATGCTTGTTTAGTCATCAATATTACCATCAAAGTCGCCAAAATTCGATTTCCCCGTCCCTTCTCCACGATTCTAGCTTTCTCTATGAACTTTCTCTGTGAACTTTCCTCATCTACCTATTTACTCTCGAATCCTCCTGCACTCTCCAAAACATAAACACGAAGTTACATCAACTCTTCATGGCAAATTCGCCGCTCTACACAAGCTCCAAGATCTTGGAGTCTTCACTAGCACTTCTAGATTCTTCCATCAAATCGCTAGACAAAGCAACCGTCCATGTCCCCAGACTTAAGAAGATCCTCCACACTCAGAAAGTGTTTGGGCTAGTGCCAGAAGTAGACTTGGAAAGTGCCAAGCGAAACTTCGAGACAGAAACCCATCCACAAATTTCGTACTTGGTGGACAAAATCGAGAAGGAAGTCACTCGATTGAAGCGCAAGAAAGCGGGTTTGGTCAGCAAACTCGAGCTCCAGAGTGTGAGACTCCAGAGCGCTGAAAACAATCCACGGGACTCGTTTACCAGGGCCCGAGTGTCGAAAAGCGTGGATCTGCATAAATTGGCCCGGTTGAAGCTTCTCCAGAACAAGAAGGAACGCTTGAAGTACAGTTTGTCTCGAATGAATCTACAAAACACCCGTGCACGACTTAGCGTGATTCCATCGTTGCCTCCACAGATTTAGAAGTTGCTAAGGGGGGAAATATTTGGAGGAGAGCTTGAAGAGTTGCAGGTGATGGAGCTTTTTAAGTTGCTGTTTATTGTTGGGTCTGTTGCAAGACGATTAACAGGTTGAGAAACTGGAAATCATATTCAAAAGCGTAGCCATGAAAATGAGGCTAATATATCAAGAGAAGACGGTGGCAACTATGAGTTGGAGTAGGTCGGAATCACCGAAGTTAACTTTACCTTCCTTCTCTGTCAAGATTTCCCCTTCCTTCCCTGTTACTACGATGCATATCTTTGGGCCCTGCGACATTGAATTTGACAAAGCAAGACTTCCTACATTTCAAAGGTTTGGTTCTTCTTTTATTTGGTGAGAAGTCGTTACCTCTCGGTCCCCTTGGGCGGTTGGCCAAAAAGATATGAAGGTTAGCTTAACATACTTTTGCAACAGTCTGCTACCCTTTATCTATGCACGTGTGTGTGTTCTTCAAGATTATACGGAGAACTCGCCTCGCTTGATTACCTAACAGGAAAAGCGGCCAGCTCGAGGAATTACACTAACTAGGATGTTACAGTCTTGGTGCTTACGTTTGGAGATGACTTTCATCAGGGCCATTTTCGCCTTCTTTACCCTGCTCCGCAAGCAATGCTTCGCCATCCATGTGCTCAACAGTAGTGATGTTCAACACCCTAGCAATCTCCTTCGCGTACTGTTCAGCCGCTAGTTTGATGTCTATGTTTGCCTGTGGCCGCAATTGGGCAATAGATGTGGCGGTTGTTCCCGGCAATCCACACATGGTGAATGTGTTCAAAAACTTGAGGTCGGGATTTACATTCAACCCGATTCCATACGAGGTGATGGCCCGCTGGATATTGCATCCAACGGAAGAGATTTTCTTATCGTGAGGCTCGATCCACACTCCGGGGTTCTCGTTAACATGGCTTTCAATCTGGTAGTTTTTGGTCAACATATTTTGCACTGCTTTGAGAAGCACTCCGTCAACAAAGCATCGAACCGTCAAATTGGCAAACTGCTTCAAATCAAGAATGGCATACGCAGTCAATTGGCCCTTTCCGTGCCAAGTCACCTGGCCACCCCGTTCAAGCTGATAATACTTGCAGCCAATGTCCTCGAATGCCTTGATTTTGGCCGCAAGCTCTGGATCTTGTTTCATCTGCTTGCCTCCAGTATAGACGTTGTCAAACTCAAATGTGAGAAGAGTGGGGAACGGCTTCATCAGAAGAACCTTGTTGATGAAGTTTTGTTCGTACTCCTGGAGAACAGCGCCCTGTGCGTCCATCTCCTTCTGTTGCTTGCGGATCTTTGCTTCCATCTTCTTGAAATCGAGATTGGCATTCACCATGGCGTTCTGGATGGCCTGGCCCTTGGAAAAGGGAGTGATGCCACGGAAATGAATGTGGCGGAGCGTTTTGTAGTTTTCATGTAACGGCGAGAACTTCGTGCACGAGGACTGCCATCGTCTGGCGATTATGTTGGACATGGAAGTTCTTGAGGTGGAGAAATCGGTGCAGTACGGCTATTAGTGATAAATGAGTTGATTGGGTATCTGTGCCGAATTAATGAGAAGAGATATCAACTAAATTTGCATTTCCCTTACCAAATACTCACTTCATCGGAAGTATTTCCAATCTCCAATAATTTCCTATCCGCACCCATCTATCGCACCCATTTGTCTATTCAAATCTATCTCATATTCGCACCCATCTATGAAACCATCTCATTCGCACCCAAATTGAACTCTCACACTCAACACAAAGATCAGATGAACCCAGAAGCACCTACAGAACGCAAGCCTCGCCGACATTTTATCGCAAGCTCAGGCCGACTAAAGGGAAACAAAGTCACCGTGGGAGAAACAAAGTCCAAGCCCCAAAAACCAAAGAAAGACGACCAAACTCATGTTCCCGTCGAATCTCCAGAATTCCAATTGCTAGTGAGGCTCTATGTTCCAGCAAAATTGCTCATAAAGAACAACAAGGTGCTGCGAAAGCAGCTCTCATACTATCTACCTGTCATAGTCAACGAATCGGTGCCCGAGCTCAACTTTGAGCTCCATATCTTTCTAAGTTCTGTCGTTACGGCTTATGTTCTGTCATGGTACTTGAACAAGTTGAACACGGACTATTTCGAGTTCTTGGAGAATGTCTATGGGATTCTCTGTGATTTCGTCAAGGATTTTGCTCGGAGAGTGCTGGCAGTGGTGGAACTGCCAAACTTGCTCACCATGGTGGAAGAATGGGCCAGTATTTTAGATCACCACATCCGGTTGGTGCAGCTAGACGATGGGATTCCGTGCTTAGTTGGAAAGTACTTGGAGAAAAACCGCCATTGTGTCATGTCGGACAAAGAAATGACGCCAGAGGCCGCCATAGACCACTTTTTACAGGAAAGTCATGTCATTTTCAGTCAGAGGACACCTCCACCGGCCGAAAAGCCCTCTGATGTTGACGACGAAGCATCGGGTGTCAACGACAATATCGAATGTCCTCCCGATCCGCTCTTGACCTATCTACGTGTCACTACCCGCAACATTCTCACTGCTACTTTCAGTGAGAATAATGAAGCGACGTTCATGGGCCAGGGCCCGACGTCGTCGGCGATTGCCACCAATCTTGTGATCATTGTGGTGGCAGATTTAGTATTTTCAAGGATTCTTTCCAAATTGGCATCGCCACAGTTCCTCTTGCTGACGGTAATGGGGAATCTAGCTGGAATAATCGCCAAGCAAGGTAATACACCTGTTGATGCCACTCCGCTCCATAAGAAGATCATTTCGGCACTTAAAAAAGTACACATTGGGATCAGCAACATCACGGTCGCATTCACCCAAGGAGATTCTGTTGGGGACTCCAGGTCATCGCTCCTCTATTCACCTATTGTTTCACTAGCAGATTCCATCACCAACATCAGCGCTCGCAAGCCGATTGTGGCACAATTGGCGAGAATTGGCCGGTCCATTCTCCTCTCGAGCCGCCCCATCTCCACAAAATTCGATTCCATCTCGCGGTCTTACCTCTTGGGGGTCATTAGGCTGTCGCCTGTATTGAAAGACAAGTTTCTTGCTGGGATCGTGGAGAAACTCACAGATACTATGTTTTCTAGAAACAAAGTCAACCCGTCGCGCGACGGATCCGTTAATACCATTGAGGACTTGGCAACTCTTTGGTTTGATCTTCTACAAAGCCCTCGATTCCCAATGTCTCTACTGTGGTTTACTTATAGTGGGGAGAGCGAGGAGGACATCAAAACGTCTCTCATGGTTTTTTTTGCCATATTCGACACAGACAGCAAGGACTATCTGGTGGCATTTTCGCCCTCAAACAGGTTGAATATGTTACTTATTATCCGTCTATTTGACTCCATAGTCCAGGGTGTGTATCCAGAACTAGTGGAGTCTGGATATTCTGCGCAAGTGTAGTAGGTGATCTGCAGGACAGTTACTGGTGATCTCCACCACTACTACAATGATATCTACGGACGAGGCGCTCGAGTATCTTTTCGACGAGGCAAACTACAATTTCTGCGACTTCTTGCAGGAGGTGTCTTGTGGAGATGCGCCTGAAAATGACCAGGTGGTGCTGATTATCAACACCGTGGAGGTGTTTGCTTTTGGCAATTTGTGCCACTACGCAAAGTACAAGGAGAATCTCGTAGAACTTCCGAGTCGGGGGATTGAAAGGCTCATGAAGCTCACACTTGTGACGTTCTGTAACGAAAACGAGGGCGGATCTGTCTCGTTCGATGATCTTATGGGAGCTCTAATGCCATATATTGAGGACCACGAAGAAACTCTCGAAACGCTTCTAATCTCGATGGTGGATGCCAAAGTTATTAATGCGCTAATTGACGAGCACCATCGCAAAGTATACTTTTATGCATCGTACGTCCAACGGGACGCCTACAACTCTTCTACCTACAAACTACGAGTGTTGAACGAAGACGCCGATATCAGCAACCGATCAGTATCAACCGCAAGAGGCATTCTCCAGCAGTGGGTAAACGAGCACATTGCACCCGCACGGCAGCTGCTACAGCCACATTAATAAAAGGTATATCTACAGCCATTGATCGAAACGTTTATGACTTAAATATAGTTAATGCACCCTCCACCTAGGCTTTCCAGAGCTTGGAGAGGACGCCAGCCAACCCGCCTTCCTCCTTCTGCTCCATGGTGTAGATACCGTACCCTGCAACACCAGTGCCGAAAGTCAACAAGTACATGGCGTAGTTGTGGTAAGGACCGTACACTCTCTTGGGAATGTAGTCAATTACACAAGATTGAAATCCCACATATGCGTGGTACAAGATAAATGCAGACATGGTGGTGTCAACCATGACACCGGGAGATGAGGTGATCGAGGAGGCGACCAAGGGCAACATTCCGATGGTGACAACCTTCTCGGCGGTCCAGTGGTAAGATCCGTGCTTCTTGTCTGGCTTTGGGGGAACATAAGCATCATTGACGGTACCCACAATGTGGCCAGGGGGTTGAGGAATAGTCTTGATGCCACGGACCATGGAAGGTCTCAATATCTGCTTTGGCAAGCCAACACGAGTAATGGACAACATAAAGAAAAGTGGTTGGATGGGAGTTTTTTCCTTGTGGAGTGAGTATGTAGTACCGAGACCCCGGGTTTTGTTACACTTGAGTGTATTTTGATTGGTCGCGGCCCCGGGCACGCAGGAGAGAATAGTCTGAGGACGATCTATTATGTACAAGAGAGGAGTGGGGAGAGCCATTGGAGATGGAATATTAGAAAACTGGAAATGTTTGCAACTGTCAACATAAGGACCCCCCGTCAGTTCATTTTCTTCTTTTTTTTCATTTTCTCAATTTCAATTTCTTCTCTCTCAATTTCTCAATTTCTTCGTTCTCAATTTCTCAGTTTCTCATTTCTCATTCCTCGTCCTCATCCTCATACTCCTCTATATCAGGAATTCTCTCTGGTCTGCCAAACCGCTCCTTCAACGCCTTTTCCAAAATTCCCAACGGACCTCTGTAGAATATGATTTTGGAAAATCGATGGATCACACTGTCGTACCATGACATTGGCTCACCCTCGAAAACCTGAAGATTCCGCTTTAGGTCTTCACACCGCTGCCTCAGTCGAGTATCTTTAAGCTGCGTATACATCTTCACCAAATTGTCCAACACATTCAGCAAAATCGGCGATACCCGCGCATTATGCCCGTTTTCAAAGTACATCTCGTCGATCACCTCCTCACCCCATGCAACCGCGTTCTTCTTGTAGCCTTTGGCCCACATCACCTCGCTGATATGAGCCTTTAATTCCGCGCAGATAATGTCCAAGTTGTCCAAGTCACAATCGAAGAGTGGAAACAGCGCCTGGGTGAGTTCTCGTGACGAAATCACCTCCCGTATTTTTGATACTCCCTTGAGATTCGCCAAGTAGATGTTGAGCGCCGAGGTCAATGCTTGCTGGCGAGCAGAACCCTTGAGATGCTTGGATTGGTGAGCATAACTGGCTGCCAAACTATCGAGCGACAACACTAATTCATCGGTGAGGCGCAGGTCGTCTTGAAGCACGTAGTTGGAGTCAATTTGAACCCGCAGAAACGTCGTTTTCAACATATCGATCGACCGCTTCAAGTAGGCCACCAGCTCATCTTTGGAAGTCACTTTGCTCAATAAACGACAACATTGCGACATCCGCTCGGCATCGCCCAACTTAAAGAAAATATCGTCATCGTCGATGATGTGCTTCAAGATGGAGATGGACTCGTCGAGCTGGCCCTTGGCCAATAGCGCTTTAGCATAGCGTAATACGATGTCGATGTAGAAGTTGGAGAAGTCAGCCGATTTGCGGTAAACCAAGGTGTCAGCGTCGAGAAGCGGCACCCTATAGTTGCGACGACCGTCTGGGAGCGTCTCATTAAACTCCATATCTGGATTTTCCTCCCGGGTCATCTCGATCAATAGCCGTCGATAGTGCTTGACGGCATAGCGAGGACTCTTCAAAACGTCGTCTTTGTTGATCCCCTTGACAGCTGAGATGTGATTGGCAAATGAGATCTCAAACGGAATATGCTGTCTTTCGTCGGCGTCCTTATACATGAAATAGAGTGATCCACCGCATACTAGGAGTCCGCCAATGTATGCTCCTGCTGCGATATTGGCGATGGTACCCCATCCTCTCACTGCACCCATATACTTGGGGCTGATGGAAATGTTCCTAGAGAAGCGGCGAGAAATAGATCGAGGTCGGGCCAAGCGAAACATACCTTTGGAGAACTTTTGGTTCTGGTTGTAGAGGTTCTTTTTAGACCTTCGGTGATTCTCATTTACGAGCCTACTTTCGATCATTTTCGCGTGCAGGCAGAGATGCAACACCATCATCTTGTTCATCCAATCCACAAAAAATGTCGGGCGAGCGGCCTCAGGAGGCCCACCGCGGCTTGCCGCGGCCCAACATATCATGGATCCATGTTTTCGTAGCTAATTGGCTCATCACCGATCCCAGCTACGTTGACTCTGAACATCCAGACCACAATTACCAAGTGCATTTCGATACCAACAACCGGACCGTGTTCTTGCTCGGCGGCAGACTCCGATTTGTCAAGCAGCCTCCCATCAGTCTTGTTGTAGCTGCGGCAATTGTGGCTTGTGGACTACTTTTCTGGATCTTTGAGGCACAATGGTTATGGCACCATATCCATCCAGCTCCCGTGATTCTATACTCGTATGTGTGGGTTCTCTTGTTTCTGTTCTTTATTAAGGCAGCATCCAGCGATCCAGGAATCATGCCCCGCAACTTGCATTTACCCTACAACATCACTCTCTTGGGATCTACAAAGCCTCCGGACGAATACTTCAACGTGGTTTCGCTTCCGTATACAACGAATCCCACGTTTGGGGTTTCCGTCAAATATTGTCCTAGCTGCCACATCTGGCGACTCCCCCGTATGAGCCACTGTGGAGTGTGCAATGCCTGTGTGGCCAATCACGACCACCATTGCAAATTTCTTAATAACTGCGTGGGACTGCGAAACTACCGCCACTTCTTGTGGTTCTTGCTTGCTTCTGTGGTGGCATGTGCATTGCAGACCGCTCTATGTATGGTGCACCTATTCCACTATCGCACGGGCCATTCGACCATTTCGTCGTTTTCCCACTCGGCATCTACATATCCCGTGGCGCTTTTGCTTTCAATCGTTGGTTTCCTTGCGTTCATTTATCCTTTTTTGCTTCTAGGCTTGCACCTCTACTTGACAGCGTACAATTGTACTACTCGTGAATATCTTAACTATGTGCGACCGGCGAGCCATGGAGCTGCCGCGTATGTCAACGTTTTTGATACGAAATCTATCTGGCGAAATCTTTGGCTCAATTGGGTGGCTACACCCCAGGGTCTTTCGTTGGTAAAGCCAACACAACCCTATGTGGAGGGAGATATCACCCTTGAGCGTGTACTTCCACTCGCAGGGTTTACCCATGCATGAAAGCATTAATTGCTGATGGTATTACAATAACTTAATTTCAATAAACTAGTCACTTGCTTGAATCCTCTTTTAATTGTATTTTCATTTATTCTTGCAATAAATGAATGGTCAAGAGTCTCGTTTCTCTTTGGGTGCAAAACTGACATATCGCACTCATCTACCCACAGAACCCATCTACAAGCTCACATTCACATCAGTATTCTCCTACAAAAATCGCATATCTCACCCCATGGCGGAATTTTCTGATCTCGCAGAGGCTCTAGCCGCCACGCCCATGTACCACCTCCTTCCAAAACAGGAATTGGCTCCGCTACTATCGTTTTCTCGTCTTGATCCGTGTCTGATAGGTGCCTCCACCTGCTTGTCCAAAAAGTCGTCTCGATTGGCCGAAGAGGCAGAGAAACAGATGAACGACGAATCACTGCAAGATTCGCTTGCATTCTTCACTCAAATGTTCGAGAAATTCGACCACCCCGACCTCCACGATCTCAAGTTCAAACTTCCTGTCATTCTGGGCCACAGCAACAGAATTCCAGAGCTGCCGTCGCTAGGACCGTTGTACGGGGCCATTTTCGGGGCCCAATCGAGTGTAGATGACCTGGACCTCATAGAACTGGAGCCAAATATCGACGAAGTGGTTGGTGTAGAGGATAAAGTCCAACTACTAAACTCGTGGTCTGATGACGAAGCTGCACGGCAGCATGTCCACTATTATAATGAAGGTCTCGACAAAATGGCGAAAGCTCGTTTGAAGAAGCGAATACTGTCAACAGGCGAAAGAGCTGGGCCGTTGAAAAGAACGAAGTTGGACTACCATAGGCTTCTGGACCACCGAGAGGCGGAACTTTACGCTATTATTGACCAATGGGATGAAGAGCACACATTCACGCGTCCAGATGACAAATATTTATCTTTGAAATCTATTGGGGTAGCGGTTCAGCCCATTAATTCTTCGACGCTACTTTCTAAAGTGTGGAGCCTTCTATCTGCGTTGTTCGAAGCAAATAAACTCGCACAGATAAACGTGGATTATCTACAGAGAATTCAGACAATCTGCTCTCAGTTTATTGCCTCCAGTATCAGTGACGTCCCTGATATCTCTATTCTGGATGCCGTGGCTATGGACCTACTACTTGCATCTGAAACCATATTAATTATCATGAATGCTGGTGACGATCGCCGCTTGCACATCGCATCAAATGTCGATAGAGTAATAGAGTGTATCGATGCTCTTGTTGGCGCTGCCCTTGGAACTTCATCCAGCCAAGATACGTCTGGCTTTCATTTGCTTGGTCGTCTTGTGGATTCAGTATCACTTACTGTGTCCAAGATCAAAGTAGATGAGCTGACTCTCACCCAATTGGAATACATCTGCGTCCATGCCATCTTCTCATACACCTCCGTTGGCCAATTCGATAATGTGCGTCACTCGTTGATCAATCTTATGGCTCGCATATTCAAATCCTATGCCTCCCAGCGCACCTTCATTGTCAACGAAATGCTAATCAACCTAAAACGTCTACTGCTGCATAGTCTGTCTGCTCAACAACTTAGGCTCAAGAGCGGACTTTGTGTACTGTTTTTCACTGCGTTTCTATTGCGACTCGTTCAGAGCTACGACGCTGTCTCTGTTTGTAAGGATGCAAAAGCTTTCTCGAATCTTCCAAAGAGCAAGAACTCTCACAGTGCAACAGACATGAAGAGGGTCACCATAGTCAAGAATATCCTGGGAATATTCACAGATTCGCTCAACATTGCCAATCAGATTTCCGAGTTCTTTATGAATAACCTCGCAGATGCCAGTTTGAAGCTGATCTTCGGTGTGTTTGTAGATGATATCATTGCATTGATGCCATCTTCAGAATGGTCAGGGGCAGCGACCATGATAGATTCGATAATGAGGGTATTTACGACAGAACTCGAGGCAAACGCCTTTCCTGGACTGGTTGAACCATTTGCCCTCGAGATTATTGGCAAGATAGGGTTGGAAATTCATAAACAGAGAGCGAAGATTAGTTCATTTTGCTCGCTTGACGCAAGCGACAAAGAAAGTATTCAAATGATTGCGAACTATCAAAACAGATTGCTTCTGGAGAATCGAGAGATTTCAAAACCTGTCCATCAAGATCAAGAATTTCAATACTTGTTGCTCAGATTCTTTCGACAGTATGCAATGTTGCAAGAGCAAGCCACAAAAAAAGATGGTGAACATCATATTTTTGAAATGAATGCTAAAGGAACTGCTCAAAGTGTCCTGGAAGAAGCTAACCTTATTAGCAAACATTTGGATGATATGTTAGTGATGTTATATTCGGAGAATCTCACTCCCGGAATTCTCGAAGAAAAGGAATCTGTGGGCAAGATGTATGTCAATTTAATATTGGCAGAATGTCTTGAGGATGCTTACGAGAATTATTTTTCAATTTTAATGACCTCATTAAACTCCTCGAAAGCGAAAGTGGCAACAAAGGCCATCAAATTGTTGTCTCCACTTATTGAATGTGACACAAGGCTCTTATTAACTCTGAAGGTCAATAAGTCTATCTCCAAGCTCTTAACTGGTAACTCGCCCCTTTCAAGAGATGCAGTTATTGACTTGTTGGGGAAGTACATCTCTGAAAGCTCAGAATTGATTCAGAAGTACTATATGGCGATCTGCCAAAGGTCTGCTGACAACAGTACACTGGTCCGGAGAAGAGTAATTAAACTCATGAAAGATATGTACTTCGAGTGTGCTGAGATAGAAGTTAGAGGCTACATTGCTCTTCAGTTTCTAAAGCATGCCAATGATATCGACAAATTTGTGCGCGAAGCTGCAAGAAATCAATTGGCAGAGCTATGGTTTACCTCCAATATTTCAACTGCGGAAACTTGTGAGGTGTTGGCGTGGGTGATAAGCTCGGGACCAAGTGCTCAGGAACTTATGTTGCAATTTTTCTCTCTTGTTGATTCAACCTTACTGGATAGGAAAGTGAGACAAGAATTGAAAACTATTACCAGTTCGATTCTCGAAATGGTAATTGAAGAGATTGATGGTGTCAAGAGGCAACAAGCAATACTGAAATTAAGTCTATTGTCGATAATTGTCAGTTGGGACAGAAAGCTTTTGAGTTTTGATGATTTTCTTTTGCTCCAGCCATATCTTTTTGAAGACCGTGATTCCAAGAGTGAAGTTTGCCTCCTTATCTTAAGAATCTTAAAGTTCATCCTTCGGGATAACCGAACAATCAACAAGGAAGAGTTGGCTCGTATACGCGACGATATTTTCAAGAAGTTGACTCGAATCGAGATGCTGGAATTGCATGAAGCGGTTCCTATACTTCAGCTGATAGCAGAGTTGATCAAGGATAACAGCAGCATAGCCAATGCCATGTTGTCCACTTTGAAGATGTTGAGACGCATATTTACTGACAATGTCCCAGATGACAACCAATCTTACAAATGTTGCAAACTCCTTCACTTGTTGGGGTGTATGGGAGCTTATTGTGATTTGGAGGCCGCCAGAGACATCATTCAAAATGGAGATGTAGGGCTTTTGCCCAATGAAACTATAGTGAGCCTAGTTGTGAAGTATTTGTTACATTTCACGAAATCACGATTCCCTGACAATGTTAAAATCGCTGCAGTCAAGAACATGATAGTAGTGTGTGCTTATCATCCCAAGATATTCATGTCCGAATCAGTCTTGAAGGTCTTGGATGAGGTTTTCGAGCAAGGATCTCCAGTTGCGAAGTTCACGGTAGTGGAAGGATTGAATGAATATCTTGCCAGGGAAGAGAAGACAGTATCAAAGAATGGTGCTGAGATGATTTCATCCAAGACTGTCAAACTTGATATAGGAGATTTCCATGGCTCACTGCCTCAAAGTATGCACGAGGGGATATCTGCCAGTGTGATCCAAAGGTACTTGGAGCCAATCCTTCATTTGTGTCTCGTGGACTCATCGACAGCAGCAATCATTCCAGTACAGTTTCTTCGACTTGTGATCAAGCTTGGATTTGCAAACCCCAAAGTATGCATCTCAACCATCATTGCACTCAAAGGTTCGTCGAATAAGCTTGTTAAGAAGATAGCGACTGAGCTTCATCTAGATCTCTTTGACCGACACGAATCCCTCAGTGATCGAAACTATGCGGATGCGTTCAAACTTGCAACCGAGTACGTCAAACGGTCAATAAAGGATGCGTTCTGGAGCGAAATTTCCTTTCTTAGGTCGGTCTACAAGGTTGTAAATCGCAGTTATCTGTCCAAGAAGAAGTTCATTCTTTCACTTTCGAAACTCTTCACCTTGGACTTGTCGCTGAAGTCATTGCAAGAAAGCATAGTGCAACGTGATACAGTCGTCTTCCTTGCAATCAATTTACTGGTTGTGAATTACACTTCTCTCGAGGAAGTTTGTCTCTTGTTGTACCATTTGGATAGGTCAATCACTTTGGACGGAATCGATCTTTCGGAGAAGATAACGAGTACAGTGGAATCGAAGTCGGGAATTGGAATGTCTATGGAGAACTTACAAATTTTGTTCATACATGGGCAAACAGTGTTGGCGATGATTTATTTGAGGCAGCAACTTGCTGCCAGCTATGGGATAGGGCCGAATATTATGGACACGTTTCGTCCCAGCAAGCCGGATTTAGAATTGCGTCAGGCACCTCGTTCGATGTTGGTGGTCGACTATCCCATATCGGAATTGGAGATGGGCACCAGTTTGGCACAGCCAGGAGGGTTTGGCAAAGTGTTTACGAGGTTGGTTCTGAGCATGAAGAATTACACCACATAATTTGTCAATGGGCTAATTAATGTACATGTTGGACTCCACTATGCGTGGAGATTGGTCACACACTTGAAGTATGTCGTAACCGTTACGAAGCCAGATGCGTACAGCCAGACCATTTTTCGCCTCTCTCTCAAGCTGGCGCTTCACCTTTAGATTCTCAAGGGACTCTGCAAGGATGCTCTCTTCTGTTTCGTCACTTTCATCACTTGAATCGTCGTCGTCGTCTTCACTGATATGGAATCCATTGGAAAAGGGGCCACCATTAGCGTGCTGTTCAAATCTCTTAGCATCTCGAAGCAATCGGGCATTGCGTGCTTCCCAATTGGCAAATTTCCCCAAGAGCCTTCGTAGCTCTTGCTCCATGAGCGAACGTTTCCGGGTCATCTCGTCAACATCCTTCCTGTCTTGGACGAAGACGATTCGAGGGAGGTGGCGGGCCCAGTCGTGCTGTAAAAGAAGCGAGAGCTGCTCTTTTAAGCTTTCAATCTCCAACATCATCCGTGTCCGGTCCGATCCTGTCATTGACTTCTCTTCTTTCGTCATCCGTCGGTGGAATCCAAAGTATAGCTCATCATCCAATGGGTCCGCTCGCGTCCTCTGTCGACGTGGAAGCAACTTTTCCTTATACTTGAGATCAGTTTCCTTGGCTGCAATGGCCGGCTTCTTGCATGCCGCTCCATAGTAGTGGTATAAGTTGTCTGTGATCAGTGGTGAAATTCTATCGATACGGATGTTATGGTCCTTATACAAGAGAGGGTTTGCCACGTCGAAATCTAGTAGTTTCGACGACTTTGTCTTGGAATTGTCAGCCAGCCGCAACGCTCTCTTTTTCTCCGCCGAAGGTGGCCGAGACATTCCGACTGATGGCTCGTTTCGCTTACAATACCTGGGGTCGCGGTTTTTTTCGGAGTGGTTACACCTCTTATTGCCATGCTCACAAGCTTTCGCCGCAGAGATAAGAAACCAGAGGAGTCTTCGACGCTAAAGCAGGATTCTCCGGAGTCGCTGGAGTCGAAGTTGCGGCCCAGAAGAAAATTGGCTGGGTTGGGCGCTTCCCTCAAGTTATTCACCATGCTACTAGCATTATGGGTGATCGTCATCCACTACTTTGAACGGATTCGAGTTAAAAATGCAGTGAATGCATGTCAATGGGATAAGTGGGAAAACTGGAAGGGGGAAAAAGCCGGGGTGAAGCCCCATCGCATCGTTTTGCTCGCTGATCCGCAATTGGTGGATGATCACACCTACCCTACTCTTCCGAGACTCGCTAACTATGTTATCCAGAAGATGAGCGACAATTACCTATACATCAACTACAAGTACATGCAAGCGTATCTTGATCCTGATACCACCATATTTGTTGGGGACTTATTTGACGGAGGAAGAGATTGGGATGATGAAGTGTGGTTTGAAGAATTCAAAAGGTTCAACTCTATATTTCCTCGTAAACCCAACAGAAGAAGCTTTCGCTCCCTACCTGGTAATCACGATATCGGCTTCCAGAATATCAGCTATCATAACTTGCGGCGGTTTTCGTCGTTTTTCGGCGAGCTCAACGATGCGTTTGAGCTAGGAAATCACACATTTGTTCAGCTAGACACAATTTCCTTGTCCCATGAAGACGAGGAATTCAACCAGGAACCCGACACATTTTGCAATTCCATCGACACCATTTCCAACCCCATGCTACCTCGCATTTTACTTAGTCACGTTCCATTGTACCGAGATCCTAACGTCGAGGTGTGTGGTCCTGGAAGAGAGTCGAAAAAGCGGTTTCCTTTGCAGAGGGGGTTCCAGTATCAGACGGTGATTGACTATTATGTAACGCAAAAGGTGTTGGATAAGATCAAACCAATCCTTATTTTCAGCGGAGATGACCACGATTATTGTGACACCGTCCATATCGATTATCTGGACAATTCTAAGAAGCTCGCCAGAGAAATCTCGTGCAAGACGCCATCCATGACCAACGGAATTAAGTATCCCGCCTATCATTTGCTTTCGTTGAACAATCCCTATGATCCACACCCAAAGTCTGCTCTTCTAGACGACAACGAAAAGAAAACCTACGAGACCATGATGTGCTACCTTCCAAACCCATACCGTGCTGTGAAAGTTTACAGTTTTTGTCTTTTGCTACTGTTTGCAATTTTGTTCGCTTTCATAGTACACCCCGAGAAGGTGGAACACTGGATCGGAGAAACCAGGCCGCAAATTCTTCCTCAAACAATTCAATCATTTGTCAAACCTGATCATAGCCAGGACTTGAGAACGAGAAGGCTCAGTTGCCTGGTGCATTGTGGCGCTCTCCTCGCTTGCTTATTGGCCTTGATTTCCCTTTACTATAGAGCATGAAGATTTAAAGCATTTCTATTTACGACCAAAGAACCTCTCCATGTAGCTAGGTGTGAAGTCAGTTCGTTTGGAGATGTACAGTCTGACCGAATAGATCTTCAAGTTTGCCAAGTGACCTTCACTGATCAAGGAATTGATCAAGTTGGGTTGAACCGTGAACAAGTTACTGATCTCCCTCAAGATCTGGAAATTCTCGCTCAACTCAGGAAGCTCCCAAGAATCAATGACAGATTGATACCGAATCACATCCTGTGTAAGAACGATGCCTCCTGTTGAATTCACTGAGAATTTCTTGAAGTGGTCCAACAAGAGATTCAATGTGATCATACCCACTTTCGTTAGGAGATTATCAAGGTTCTTCTCGTTCAAGTATCTTCGGAAGTACCCATGGATATGGATGAGAAGATCCGAAATTAATTCACATACCTCGGTGTAATCCTGGTTGCTGTCAATTGTATCACACACGTAGTCCTTTTTCTTTTGCCTTTGTAAGAACACATTGATTCTCTCGGTGATGGTCTCCACTGTACAACTCAAAATCACGTTCAAGGACGTTTCACATCGCGAAACGTAGTTGTTCGTCAAGCTGACCATCCTGTTTCTAATGTTAAGGTCGTTGACAGCACATGGCAAGATGATCTTTTTGACACATGTAGATACCAAGAGCAATACCTCACTGGTATCGTTGATGACTTGAAGATATTGCAAATTAATCTCCAGCAGCAGCGAGGCATTCAGGAGTTCTGTCTGAGCCTTATCGTACGCAACTTCGATTCCCCCAGCAATGTAGAGACTTCCAAAGTCGAGTAGGAGGATCTCGAGAATATCCAATGAGTGTTCCGGCGATCTGTTGGGCTCCAACTCAAGAACACGAGCCACGGCTTCAATTGCCAATTTGAGCACGATTTGGACAGTAATAGTATTGAGGGTCCCATGTTCCTGATACTCAGCTTTAGACACCTGGACATCAAGGGAATCTCTTCGAGGCATTCTCTCCGAGATGTGAGATTTCATAAAATCTTTGAATTTGCTGATTCGCTTCTTCTCCAAGAAACGAAACATGAGCTTCTCGCTATGGCCAGCATGCTGAAGCGAGGCAAGATTGGTGGCATCCGCTCCTGGATCGTTGTCGAGTTCTTGTAATTTAAGTTCCAATCCCTTTTTCGATAATGACTTCTCGTTCAATGTGGTGAACCTCTGCGCAATATCATAGATGGTATTCTCCAACATCTCCTTCTCCAAGTTGAAGTAAGCGTTTCCAGTGAGATAGTCGATAAAGAGATCGTAGTAGCATTGGTCTAGAGTAGCACCAATCTCGTTATTTTCGTCAAATTCGTTGGTGACAAAAAACTCCTTCATATCCTTGGTGAAGTCTCCAAGAAGAACATAGAGAGCATGCAAAATGCGAACGTGGGCAAGAGCACCCGACTGCTGAGAAAACGATAACAACGTCGACACTTTATTCTGGATCATCTGTGCATACACACGTTGAAGCATCGTTTTGATCACTTGAATGGGATGTTCGAAAACTTGCTGGACAATGCGAGCCTGGCCCTTAATGACAAATTTGAGACGGTCTAAGAGAACTTCGGTGTTTTCGCCCTTCAAGGGATCTTGGACACGATAGCTGGGGTCCGAGAGTTTTTCCCATATGGTCTCATCGTCAAGAATGGAGTATCCGTTATCATCCTCCTCGGATCTTTCAGAATCGAGGAACAATTCACTTTTATTCATGAATGCCAGAACCACATTGCTGCCACCGTTGAACTCGAAAAGGATCTGCGCAATAGTGCTCATCTCCTCAAAATCTGCCTCCTCTGAAGCCATTTCAAATCTGTCGATCAACGCTTGCTCCATCATCTCGCTATACTTTTCGATAGTAGTTACGCACTTAGTTACCTTCGGCAACGTTCCTGTGAGTGTTTCGATCTTCTTCGCCAAAGTGAGCAAGTTGTTAACTGTTCTTGCGCATTTGGTCTTTGATTCCTTATTCTTGGCGGTTCTTAGCTTTTCCAACGGCTCGTATTTCTCCTTAGTGTAGAACCCGTGGTAGGCTCTAATCAAGAAGATGGTTTCGGTAGATCGATCTCGAGAATTGGTGATTTTCTTGAGTGACTGGTTCAATGGATCAATTTTGTCGGATATACTGGTGATTTCCGTGTCCAAGTTGTCGAATTTCGATACAATCTGCTCCACAGTAGATGAGAGAGTGAGGACTGATTTACTATGTGATAACTCAAATTCGTCCACGTCATTTTCGGCACGGGCTGTCATGGACGCCGCATCTTTGGATAAATTCCTTAAATGGCGCAACGTCGACTCGAACGTCCGGATGTATGGTTTTGGATCCAAGTACTCCAATTTATTGACTTCGGCACCTTTGAGAATATGGTCCTTGCTCAATTCTTCGATGAATTCGTTGGTGGTGAGCCCATTGAGAAAATTGTCAATATTGAGAAGTTTCCGAACGTCCTCTTCAAGGTCATAGATCGAGAAACTCATGGGCAAAGAATCGAAAAGGGAATGTTGTAGCCTAAGTGTTGTAGATTGGGTGGACTTGTACATGAACACACCAGTACCTCCCGAGCAGCCAGACGTTGGCCACTTCCTTCCCACTGCTTACATAACGCTACTGTCTACATCGCTAGCAAAATTAACACTGATACATTACTAAGCCGCAAAATGCGTCATATCTAACATACTTAAGCGTTAAGCTTGAAGGTGGTGTGGCACTTACCACAGTACTGTCTGTCTGGGTGGTTGGCCATGAAGATACCAGCACCACAGGTTGGGCACTCTCTTCTCAATCTCTCAACCTTGCCGTCGTTGTCAACCTTGTAGTAGGTCAACACAGCCAACTTGTGCTTTCTGTGCTTGTGCTTGATCTTCTTTGGGGTGGTGTAAACCTTCTTCTTTCTCTTCTTACCACCACCTCTCAATCTAAGAACCAAGTGAAGAGTGGACTCCTTCTGGATGTTGTAGTCAGACAAAGTTCTGCCATCCTCCAACTGCTTACCAGCGAAGATCAATCTCTGCTGGTCAGGTGGGATTCCCTCCTTGTCCTGGATCTTGGACTTAACATTGTCGATGGTGTCCGAGGACTCGACTTCAAGGGTAATGGTCTTACCCGTCAAGGTCTTAACGAAAATTTGCATACTGGCTTGTCTGCAGCTGAGGTGCTTCTTTCTTACCGGTGGAGAAGAAGAAGATTGTGGATGATGAGCATGAAAATTTGCCTGCGCACCACACCACAGACTTTCGGTATGCGCACGCCGCGGACTGCGATTTGCTTGTGGCTTGTGCCTAGGGCTTGTGCCCTCGGCGCATTTCGTAACCCACTCACGACTTCAAGTTATGAGCCAGATATTGACCTCAGAAAGTGGATGGTCAACATCAGCAAAATTATTGTCAGAACGTCCGTATGCTGCACCTCAAATGAATATTAGGTCAACTCCGTTGTCGTAATAACAACGTCCACCCCATATTTCCGGCCCCGGCACCCCTATTCTTCTTTGTGAGCACACCTTCCTATCTTGGACACAGAGCAAGTAGTAGCCTAGCAACATCTTCAAGAAATCGTAGCCACTTCCTCATCTCATGGGTCGTCTCGGAGATAAAGTGCTCCAGAATAGAGATCGGCTCTATCATGATCCGGAGCTATCAACAAAACGTGACCATAACCTCCGTGGACTCAAACGTGTAACCTCGGTGTTTAGCATTCACCACCCGAGTTTCTGGCTGAAGATAATTGACTTGCTTCTATGTCGAGGGACATAATAGGACGAGCTGGAGATTCAATTGGTGCCAATTATGGAGATATCAATTGTTGTCAATTGTTGTCAATTACCTCATTAACCTTGCCTACTCCCATTCATCATCCGACTCGGGCTTGGCTACTTTCCCCCGTATGGTCTTATAGTTTGTTGTGCGACGATTGATGGCCCCACAATCAAGCAATTTACGCTCCAAAAGCTCTACACTCACTTCGCTGCCAGCTGAAATCCCGTCAAACCCCACAATTCTCGTCACCTCTCGTCCTTCCGAATATGCCACCACAAACGGAAGCACCTTCACCTTCAATTTGGCCACGAGAAATGGCGCCTTTTCTGCCTGAATGGCAAGAATGTTCAACGGCAAGTGCTTCTCAGCAACCTGGTCCAATGCCACGTTCATGGCCTTACACTTTGGGAAAGTGGGCTGGTAGAAATGAACAAGGGCCTTTTCTGACCGTGTGACGATATCCATAACTTCCTTTTCGTCAGTGAAGTACCGCACTTTACCTGCGTCACTTCCCAAGCTATCTGCTGCTCTGTCGATGCTCCGAAACTCCTTTTTGAGCTGCTCAAGCCTATCTTCTCTGAACTTGTGCATCAACTCATCGTCGTCATCTAACGACTCAAGGATTTCCAGCAAGTTGTCGTCATCGCTGTCCGAGAGGCCATTGGCGCTTTTGAGTTTGGACTCCTGGTACTTTTCCACAATGGAATCAGTGTTGGCGTCCATTAGATGAGTTGTAGTGAAGTTGAAGTATGCGCGTTGTGGACATAACGTGGAGGTGAACGTCGACAACATCTAGAAATGAAACTGGAATAAATCTCGCCTGGGAGTCTAGTCCGACGAAGCTCGTAGTAATTCTAGAATTTCTTCGATTCGTTTGGAGTTGGCAGTCACTAGCGCCGCGTAGTTCGATTGAGTAGGCTCTTTGGAGTCAAGTAGGGCAATGGACCTGACTAAGTTTGAGTCAATCTGCTTGACGGTGGTGAGGATCATCTCCAATTCCATGAGCACTTTTTCTTGTTCGGCGGTGAGAGGGTCTGACATCGCTGTGGCAATAGTCTGCTGTGTTAGGTCTTGAGATGAATCTCAGTTTCTGTAGTTCACCGAGATTTGTCTAGAAGAGATCGGATTTATCTGGAATAGATCGGATTTATCAGGATTGTATTAGAAATATAACTTGGATCAATTCTATGCTTTCAGTATCCAGCCAAATATCTCCCAAGTTGCAACGTTCCGTTTTTACTCACCTGTGTGAATGTACTAGTTCTAGTGCTACTACTCGCAGTTGATGATGTTCTGCATGATAGTGAGATGCCATAAGTCTATAAAATATGCTAGGGACCATTTCTTAACAGGTCAAGCTCCGCACGGTACTTTTTGCGGTCCAACTCCTTTTCCGTGATGGTGTCAACCAAAAGTTTGCGCAATTGGTTGTTCTCGTGGATCAATTCGATCTTGATCTTTTCGTTCTCATTGAACTTGGCCAAGAGGAAGTTGAACTCCCGGCAGAGCTTCAAGTATGTAGATTTGAGGGTCGTAAACGTGCCAACGAGCCTGGAATTCTCTGCCATGGCCCTCTTCAACCCGCACACCGTCTCTTTATTGACGGTGGAGTCGATGTTGGATGCGGAAGGTTTCGTGTCTGGTACTTCGTCGGATGAAGTGATGCTAGAATGTGAAGTTTCGTTCGTCTCGAACGGCGACAAGTCCTTTGGACTGGTGTCGGATGCATTGGTGGTATTGATATTATCGTCGTTGTTGATGAAGTCGTGGAACTCGTCAAAGATGTCATCTATCTGGGAGTTCATCCCCTGGGAGCTTTCGTGCTTGATCTCCATCATGAACTTTTCGAATTCGGCATCTTGGGGCTCGACCTTGATTTTCTTATTGGCGGGCTCATCTGAATGCATAGGGTGAATTTGGGTGGGATGGTGATCTGGTGGAGATGAGATGACCCGAAAAAATTACCTGCGACATCGTCCTACATAGGCACTTCTGGATATGTATGTTCACCGATTGTAATGCTAAATAAATACGAAATGCTAATGCTAAATAAATACCGAATTGTTGTTGCTGAAACCCAACAGCTGGTGTAGAAACCGAATTTGCAGAATTGAATGCTGGACTAGCTGGTAGCCTTGGAAGAAATTGGTGGATGGCTCCATCTACTCTGAAACCTCCACAATTTAATTTCTGGTCCTAGTTTCGGCTCCACACATTGCCCAAACGGCGCACCTGACTTAGTAAGCTGTTGCTTTTCACACTGACGTCGCTTATCACCTCTTGTGTGATCTCGCTTACTTCATGGAGCACCACTTGTGTTTTATCGTTGACCTCATCAATTTCCTTCAAGATAGTTGAACCAACCTCCATTACAGCGTTGTTGGACTCATTCCACTTCTCGGTCAAGGTCTGCAACACCGTCTCAAAGCCGCGCTTCCCGATCTTGGCGTTCTGACCAAATCTCTCCACGGACCATTCTTCAAGTTTATTGCAGATTCCCGACCATGAGGAAAAGGCAGTGATCTCGGCCTCCTGCTGGAAAATCGTTCGGGAATTTGGAAGCTCCGAGTCTGGCTTGTAGGTAACGGTCTCATTGACCAAGAGGAGATGGCTCATAGTCATATTGGCTGACTTCATGATCAAAGTTCGAGATTTCAAGTCCACTTCGCTCACTTCACGAACAAATGAGAACTCGTCGCCTCCAACAAGAGCCCTCAACCATTTGGGGATGGGCTGCTTGCACGCTATCAATCTTTCTGTTTTCAACACATTTCTAACTGGATCTATCAGTCTGTTCAACACATCTACACTGACCACATGAGTAGATAACTCGTTGGGGTATTTCTGCCAGTTGGCGGCCGTCACCTGTTCCCAATTATAGTTGAAGTAATGCTGACTCTCAAATAACTTCATTGAGGAAAATATAAGAGTTGTAGGGAGACTGGAAGTGTTACTACTACTAGAGATTTTTTATCTTTTTTTCCATACTTCACGCAGTTCCGGGAAAAGCAATGGCATGGAAATACGACGGAAAGATTCGGAAAGTGTCACGACCTCTACTGGTCATATGCATATTTGAGCAATTTCAGAGTAGTGGTGGCAAAACGTCATTGCGCATTGCCATTGGTCACCACATGTCCATTTTTGCCATTGAAGGCGTATTCGATGGAAATGGACTCTGGTTGTGATACGTTGTCTGCAGTGCGCACACGACAATTCGGGAAATGATGGGGACCCTGAGAGCAATGAAGTTTAGAACTTGTATAGGTGTGTATTCACAGTTGCTGTAGGATGGTAGGATAGATATTTTTGGCTAGGTTTGGATATTTTTGGTTGTGTTTGTATTTTTTGACGGTGTTTTCACAGTGAGGATTTCGTTCTGGGTGAGAATTAGAAATAGTACAGAGAAGAACATCTTGCGATGAGATACCCCACGAAAAATTCAGAAGAGGGTAATTCATATTAGATCAAAGCCAAAGTGAGTTGTATGAATGTACTAGTATCCAATTCACTAAATCCGAATACACTCTCGGATTTCCATCGATCTCTCCGTTCCTCTATCCATGCTTATTAACTAATCAACGTCTGGACCCGTGCACCTCACCAATAAAACCACCATCCTTCACAAGAAATCATCATCTAAACCATGTTGAGATCGTTGAAAAGCTTCAGCCAGCCTTCCAGAAGATGGTTGGCATCGTCGTCTGCAGTAGCTCCAACCTATAAAACAACGGTTCTCCCCAATGGTTTGACGGTGGCCAGTGAGTTCATGCCAGGAACTAAAACTGCCACAGTTGGTATGTGGATTAATGCTGGTTCTAGAGCAGACAACCCGGCCAGTAGCGGTACCGCTCACTTCTTGGAACATTTGGCTTTTAAGGGCACTTCTAAGAGAAGCCAGTACAGCTTGGAGCTTGAAATCGAAGATTTGGGGTCCCAGATCAATGCCTACACTTCCAGAGAGAACACCGTTTACTACACCAAGTGCTTGGCCCGCGATTTGGAGCAGAATGTAGACATATTAAGCGATTTGTTGACCAAATCAAAACTTGAAACCTCCGCCATCGAGAAAGAAAGAGCAGTCATCTTGCAAGAAAGCGATGAGGTGGATAAGATGTTTGACGAGGTTGTTTTTGACCATCTCCACGAGATCACATTCAAGGGTCAGGACTTAGGAAGAACTATTTTGGGTCCTAGAGAGAAAATCAGAACCATCGACAGAAACGACTTGGTTAACTACATCAAGACCAACTACAAGGGCGATAGAATGGCCCTCATCGGAGTAGGATGCGTCAACCACGACGAATTGGTGAAAAACGCAGAAAAGTACTTCGGCCATATAACCGCTAGCCCTATTCCGTTCAAGCAGCATGGAGACG
Source organism: Sungouiella middelhoveniana (assembly GCA_030557965.1). Taxonomy (NCBI): domain Eukaryota; kingdom Fungi; phylum Ascomycota; class Pichiomycetes; order Serinales; family Metschnikowiaceae; genus Sungouiella; species Sungouiella middelhoveniana. The sequence goes on along the minus strand of JANIJQ010000004.1, from coordinate 552,292 downwards.
ATGTTCCTATTTTCTATGGGTCGGAAAGACTCATTCAGGACGACTCGTTGCCAATTACTCATGTAGCCATGGCCGTGGAAGGAGTGAGCTGGTCAGCGCCAGATTTCTTCACATCGTCGGTTGCTAACGGAATTATCGGCTCATGGGATAGGTCCATCGGAATCGGCTCGGACTCTCCATCTGCCTTGACGGTCACCGCAGCCATGGGAGGGCCGGGAAACCAGCCAATTGCAAACTCTTACATGGCTTACACAACGTCCTACGCTGACACTGGATTGATGGGAGTGTATTTCACCGCAGAGAGCGATACAGACATGTCGCTCTTCGTCAATGCAGTGTTGAAAGAGTGGGCTAGACTCAAGTCTGGAGATATCACCGAGGAAGAGGTGGAGAGATCCAAGGCCCAACTCAAGGCCTCGTTGGTGTTGGCGCTAGATGACTCCACTGCCATCGCCGAAGACATTGGTAGACAGTTGGTCAACACTGGCTACCGACTTTCTCCAGAGGATGTTTTCCAGAGGGTGGAATGCATTACTAGAGAAGATGTTATTGCCTGGGCAAACTACAGACTAAAGGACAAACCAATTGCAATCTGTGCGTTGGGCAACTGTAAGTCTATTCCTCCTTTCAAGGATTTAATGAAGGGCATGTCGTGGTAGACAGTGATGAAATATAATGTACATAGAGAATGCATGTTGATAATTAGGCAGTCTCGTCATTGACAACATCAACAACAGCGTCACCCTCTTCGTCATCAGACTGCACGTCGTTCTTAAAAATAGACTCCCGTGGGATCCTCTTCATGATCTCGGGCGGAGGGAAAAGCTTGCCAATATTGTTGATCCACCGCTTTCTCTTATCTAAAAGTGCCCGCAACCCACTATTGGCAGCCTGCTGTTGTGCTGTGTTGAAAACTTCCTGGGTTTTCTTCTTCTTACTCTTTGCCTTTAATCTCTTAATGTATGCCTGATCGACTTGTTTATCCAAGTCTTCCAAGATTGTGCAATATTCTTGGTAAGCCAATTGGTCTTCCAAAATAGGAATGAGAAACTTCTTGCGTCGACGATTGCTAATAACGGCGCTCTTGAGCTCTTCCTGCAATGCCCTAATCTCGGTACATACCTCATCATCCTCCTTTTCTATGATCCAGTCATCGGAATCGATGATATTTCCTGGTCTTTTAGGCTTGTCGTCATCTCCCGAAGTAAAATTCGTGAAGATTCCAATGTACTTCAACTCCCTCTTGAGTCGCTCTTCCATCGAATAGAAATCGTTCACATCAGCAGTTACCTTGTAAGCATCGCCAGAATCTAATTGAGTAGCCACATCGTCAGAGAACAAGTTCTCGTCCATTATGGAGTCTTCCTTCTTGATGCCCGAATCCCCCCCTAATCCATCTTTGTCCATGTCATCGAATCGGTTCGCTTCATGAACACTGAGAATTGCAGACAACAACCTGTTGGACAACGCTCCACAAGAGACATCTTCTGTGAGCATCTTTTCATCTACCAAGTGGTCCAGATTACCCTTTGGCTTGTATGACTCAAGGGGAGGCTTTTGCACACCCGGAGAAGACAATTTGGATCTCAATGCCGCATCCTCCTCGGCCCAGACATCAGCATAGAATACTCCCAACTTGGGTATAAGATAGGGACTCACCAATGGATCATATGACTGGTTGTCTAGTTCTGGAGGGATGACATACTTCTCGTTTGTGAAGCTGATATCTTCGTTAGAAAATGGTCTGAAAAACGACTCAATGTACGACTGGTATGTGGTGAACTGAACTTGATTCGAAGGGGCTTTGGTCTTCGAGAAATCGATATCGGGAATGGCTCCCGGTAGCAAATCCTTGAGGTCGTTTTCTGGATATGATGCAACTCCATACTTTTTCTTGAGATATTCCTTACCCTGGGTTTCTAGACCATTATTATCTTCGGAGAAAAGCCCAAGTTCCGCAATGGTACCAGCAGAAAGTGTCTGGGAAGCAACAAACTCCGATTTCGGGTTCTTCAACCGCGTGTCATTGTCCTGGGTGAAAGATCCAGACTGAACCGGCGGAACTGGGTCATCTTTAGAATTTACCTTCAGTTTCTCGTCGTCAGCAGTGGTGGCAGTGTCTACCATACTGGTATCGGCGTCTTCGTCTGGTACTTCTTCATCTTCATTGTTCTCGTCCTCGTCGTTTTCTGCTGATGCTAGATCCGCCTCTGCTTCTTCCGGCTCCTCTTTACCCGTTTTAGATGATTGTTTTCTTCGCTTTGCAAGCGGAATACTCTCGTCTTCAAAGTCAGCACCTTCCAACTCTCTCTTCGTTATTTCTTCCGCTACCTCGTGTTCATCATCACTTTCCTTCTTCTGCTCGTCGTCATTGCCATTGAGGGGCTCCAAGTATTTATCTACGAGCACTAGAAGCTCCTTGTCACCTTGTTCGATGTCATCCAAGTTTCGAGAAAGCTTCGTCAATAGTTTCGTCAAGTTCTGTAAAGTGTTGAGGCTCGGGAGTTCTTGAATGGCATTTCCATCCAATAATCCTACGGACGAGTCATATTTGAGCCTTAGCTCGTCGATAATATCGTCCAAAGTGGTGGTGGCTAAAAGTCTGGCCATAGATAATTTGCAAAAAGACTGTTGGTTGGGAAAGATTGCACTCCAGCAACAAAAAAATGGAAACGGAAGTATCCAAGTAGAATATTCTGCCGAGCAAATGTATTAATGGAAGGTCAGTAAAGGGCTGATAAACTGTGGAGCTGATCTATCAATTGACAAACAAACATTTCGACTTCAATAAGCGAGATGTACGGGTGTATCACCAGGAGCCAAACCTCTACCAGCTACAACCACCTACTTTCCCAATGTTCATCTACAAATGAAAATTATTTATATGTACAAGTGTAGCTAAGTGCCACCCATCTGCAACCGCAATTGCCCTCAAGGCGAAAGCTTCTTGATGTATTCTTGGTCTTTCTGTTCCTTGACAGCTTCTACCAATCTTCTCACCACTCTATGCTTTTCCACAGGAGCGTCCTGAGGTCTCTTCCATTCCTCTGGGAACACTGGAATTGCTCTCAAAGGCTTGGAGTGACGGGTGTCAACAGGGACGTCCTTGAATGTGTTTTTGGTGAGATCTTTAGATTCGTTCAACAACTTATTGAATGTCTCCACCAACCAACGGGCATTCTGAGTGGAGTCAGGGTATCTGTCGGTGGAGAATCCGAGCTTCTGCGTGTTGTGGTTGAACTTATTTCCCGACAAGAGCTTGAATTTCTTGGCTTGTTTCTCGTTGAGAGCCAAGTCCTCAAGCTTGACGGAAAGCGTCACCTTTCTATTGTGGGCATTCTGCTTGTCGGTAAAGTCCGTGTTGAACGTCAACTGGACAGGAGATTCGGACGCAGATTGTGGCTTATACTCCTGGCGGAACTTGGCCAACAATGGCATCTCGTAGGCACTCACACGGTTGATTTGGTCGATTTTTCTCTGCTCGTGGGGCGTAGTACCCTTGTCAAACACCCTGACGTTACTCAACTTTGGAGGAAGCCCTCTCAACTTGGAAGGAGTGTTGTTCATGACTCTTTCCTTAAAGTTGTCGATCTCGTACCCGTAGGCCAACGTGGGCTTTGGAACCTTCAACGACTCGAAAGTGGCCAAAATGGCGTTTCTTTCTTCATCGTTGGGAGTGTATTTCTCTCCTAGGGCCGTTTTTCTCAACTCGTGCAACTCAAACACCCGATCTGCTGGAAGTCCAACCCACTTGTGAGGATCCAAATAGAGGGGCTGATCAGTAGAATTGTAACGCACCGACCTGATTCCGGCAGCTCGTATACTGGAGATCCTGTTTGCTTGGCGAGTCAACATGGCTTGGTTGTGGTAGTAGTTGGTGGCTCGAGCAAAAATTTCTGAGTGCGACACACAGTCTTGACTACGATTGGGATGAAGATGGGGTATGGCATGGAGGTGATGGAATTTTTACAGATTATGAATTACTTACTTTGTTATTCCTCATCGCTCTCGTCAATGTCGCTGCTCTCGTCTCTTCTGTACCCCATTGAGTACTCGGAGCCTTGATGTTCGTGTCTTACTCTTTTCGCAATGGATTCGTACTCGGACTCTCGCTTGCGAGAATTGGGCATGGGAGCTGGTCTCTCCTCTTCTTTCTTGATATCCGCTTCTTTCTTGATATCCGCTTCTTTCTTAATCTCTTTTTCTTTTTCAGTCTCCAACTCTTTCTTCAGTTCCAGCTCAATCTTTACCGTAGGCTCGATCTTAACTTCCGTCTCTTCTTCTTCCTTTACATCTTCACTCTTGATCTCCTCTTTCATCTTCCCGACGTCCCCCGACGCCAGCTTCTTGGGCAGCAGGAAAAACATCCCAATGCCTCTTTGATTTATCTTCACCTCCTTGATTGCCTCGGGTCCCTTATTCTGAGGATTCCCAATCGACTTCGCAACAACGTAACTGCCAACATCATCATATGCCCGATTGGTATCGGTATTCAAAGCACTCTCCAAAAGATCTTTATCGAGCAGTCTTTGCGGATCCAACCACTCGAACCACTCGCGACTGTTGGGTTGCAACATGATGGGTTTTCTAGAATGAAGCCACAGAAGATCGTTGGATCCCTTGCCTCTTCCCGGACCTGTCAAAATGGCAAAGGACGAAAAATATCCCATGTCTTGTGCCACCAACTCGGTATCATTATAGTGGTAGTTGTGCGAGTAGAGCCCAGCAAAATAGACGAGTGGGCTGGACTTGAGATGCACAAAGTACGGAATTTTCTCCTTCTTGACTGTTTTCCACTCAAAGTATCCCTGTGCTGGAACTACGCATCGGGTATTCTTCGCCGAGCTCCACATGGATTTGGGTTGCGCAAGCGTCTCTTTCCTACAGTTGAAGTGCTTGGCCTGATTCGTCTGCACCTCTCTCGAGTACTTTGGGCCGACTCCGTTTCCTCTTTTTACTGCCAGAGGATCGTTGGGTTTGGCCCAAACCGGAAGCATGCCGAATTTCAGTGGCTCGATCACATAGTCATAATCCACCAGTGACTCTTTCTGTAAGTAGATGATCACTCCTCCACTGGTGGGAGGAATATTGTACGAGGAATAGTAGTGCAGTGTGTTGACGAACACATGCACGGTGTGTTCTCTTCCGTTGATGGAGGTTGTTGTGTCGTAGTTGCTGGGTTCCAGTTCACTCATGGAGTCTGTGGTATCTGGGTTTAGTACCGTTTCATTGAGCCGCTTGGGCATGTCCTCAATGGGCTGAAGGAGGTCAGTATAAGTTTTATGTCATCTAGCTACGAAGGTTATAGGCTGTACTTACGTATCCCAAGGCGTAGCGGCCACACATAGCGTTGCGATAAGAATGCACATTATGGATCTCTAGTGGGTAATTTCTACATACACTAATGTCTACAGTACGCTACAAGTACTCGATTTTTTGAGAATGATCAGAGCAGAATGACAAAGTGGAATGGAAAGTAGAATGGAAAGTAGAATGAAAAGAATATTGGAAAAGCAGAATATACTAAGGAGTTCACCACGATACAACGCTGCGATGACTGGATTCTGCTCATGCGTTAAGAAAGATGTGCGCACAACATAGTAGTGAGAGTCTAAAGAAGCACACATAGATAGCACACATTGAATAATCGCATAACTAATTAGAAGGATACTCAGTCAAATTACATTTATATTCTTTTTGAAAAGCAAACTGCACGATAGAATAAGCTGCACACTACGTCCCAACAAGTAACCTACCCTAATCCTCTTGAACATACTCATCTCTACAATCGCCTAAGTATGATCTCTAATCCCCTCCAAAGCCCAATATCTAGTACACTACACTATCCCACTCTAATACTTCTCACAAGTCTATTCTAAATCTATTTGTAATAACCCTCGAAAAAAGATCTGAAGTGGAACTTGGCACCCTCGTCATCAATCAACTTCACATCTTCATCGTCCAACTTAAAGTTGTACACCGCCAATGCCTCTCTCTGTCTCTCTGGCTTCGAAGATGTAGTGATAGGTAAAAGGCCCTTTTGCAACGTGTAACGCAATAAGATCTGCGAGTCGGTTCTGTCGTATTTCTCTGCCAACTTAGGCAATACCAGAACCAACGGATGGTCCTCCACAGCCTCTCCGTCTTTGACAATTCTAAAGAGAGGAGACAAAGGACCGTATGCCTCGATCAAAATATTGTTCTTCTTACAGAAGTCACGGATACCAGCACTCTGATTCTGTAAATATGGATGGAACTCAATCTGGTTGACGCTCGGGTAGTACTCTGGATCGCCAGCAACCTTGAAGGTGGTCTCCAAGTGCTCGATAGCGAAGTTGGACACACCAATGTAACGCACCTTGCCGGCCTTTTTGGCCTCTACCAAGTCGCTCCATACATTCTCCAAAGTCTGGCCGTGAGAATGCTCAGTGTTGAAGAATGGGAAGTGGATCAAGAACAAGTCGATGTAGTCCACCCCGAGCTCTTCCAAAGCAGCATCCACAGACTTCTTGCCGGAACCGTGGATTGCCTTCTGCAAAGCCACACCTGGGTTGTACTTGGTGGTGATGAACAAATCTTCTCTGGGAACCTCGATTTCCGAGAGTGCTTGGGCCACTTCTGGGTGGGTGGTGTAAATCTCCGCCGTGTCGATGTGTCTGAACCCGTTCGACACAGATTCCTTCAAGTAGTCCACCAACTCATACACCAAAGTGCCCTTTTCAGAGTCGGGTCTGGCCTTCTTACTTTTCTGCCACTTGGTACCAGATCCGGTTCCAATGTGGACTTCGTTTCCAGATTTGGTGGTGAGTTTTGTTCCAAAGATCTCAACAGGTTGCACGGATGATTGGGTCATGGAAACGTGGAATTAGTTTTTGTATGGTGGTTATCTGATAACGAAAAGTCCAACTTATATAGATGAAACGGAACAAATGCGCGATGAAACCGCACCAGATTATCCGAGCTAGAAAAGGAAGGAAAGACAGCCGCAGCTTCAGATTAATTCCGGGAGATTTGAAATTTGCTCCATACTGTCCTTTTGCATTTATACTGGCCACGTTGACATCTTTGGGCTGATGTGGCGCTGTGGCTTTTTGGGTGGAAGATCGCTATCCTGCAGTGTGGCTTACAAATGCCACTGATAAGTTGACAGGAACATTGGTTAAGATACTTGGGTGGTGATAGTAGTTAAACGATTCGCATGATGATAATTGATTGAATTTATGTGGTGAATTGTATGGGAAACTCCTCATGATTTGAAGATAGATAGTACTTTTGAGGTATTATTGTCTATCTATGATTGTGAAGAATTATAGTTTCGAAGATCGATCCTAGTGTTGAGTCATCGTTCTATTCCACTAGTAAGGTATTTCCGAGGAACGCATCCGTATGGTAATGATGACTGCTCTCTTCTCAAGAAAATATTAACTAGCATGAATGTGATCTGAAATTCTTGCAAAATGCTTATCGCTCGTATATTATGTCAACAGGATGGAATACAGATTAGTGCCATTCCAAACCAATCATGGTTACACAATGCTTTCTACTATTAAGAAATCTGGCTATCTCAATTATTTCTTAGGTACAATATTGGGATTGTGTGAACATTTCATTTCATAAGAGCTACGAGTGCAAACTTTGGCTGAGATTCGCAGCTGATTGTCGGCAACTTTGACCGCTCTCCGAGAAAATCAACCGAGATATATTAAGTTGCAACGTCTATACACAATTTTGACTGCTTCGTATCTTCTAGAAAGATCCTGTTTCAGCAGAATGCCCTTGTTTGTTTTTATTCAACGATTTCTGAGAACAGATCTGTAACTCGTGGAATCTATTGGCTGCCTTCGCTACTGCGTTTTATCGATTGATCCCGCACATTATCGGATAAGATCAATTGTGTGCACCACTCAACACAAACATACCCTTGCAGAAGGCATGGAATTGATGACAGAATAGTGTAAAAGATTATACCGGATATACATTAGGGAGGAATTGAAATGTTATGCTATTTAATTCTTGGAATTGGAGTCAGGGGCCGGATTCAAATTTCGCAGATATTTCCATCTCTCTGTTTCTAATGATTGTCAGAGAACATTCAAGGTGACATGCAGCGAGGAGAGACTAAGGGAGATGAAGAAAAAGCACATTTCTAATCCCTAGTTATTACTATGGGAAAGATCGAATTTTTGTTGACCAACTGGATCTCACTAGTCGTGACTGCGCAATGTGCAAGAACAGGTTGGTTTTACTGTCAGTAATTCCAACCAGATTTTACCAATAAATTTAGAGGACGGTGCAAATCCAATCAGAAGCTCAACTGAAAATACCATCCATGTTCTCCTAATGTTCTCTCTCTGGATCATATCAACCTTTCCTCTAAATCGCCACAGTTTAAGATTAACCTATTCTCTAAATCGCTACAGTTTCTCACAATGCAACATCTAATTAATAATCTAAAAATTATTGATATCTAACCGTAAAATGATTGATATCTAATCCTAAAGAATACCCACCAAGCACACAATACCTATAAGATATCCAGGCTGGAGTACCACCGACCCACTTGACGCGCTTGTGGAATTAGTACTAGAATTGCCAGCATTAATGGCACTTCCGCCATCGTGAAAGAGTGGACTGGAAGGGCCATCGGGAGAATTCACGCCGTTATGTCCTGGAGATTCAAGATCCAGACCGTCTGTTTGTTGGATTGTTTTAATTGAAGTATCAAATCTTCGTCCAATATACGAAGCACTCGCAGCAGAGCAGTAAGCGGCAGAAGCCACGAAAGTCGAAAAACGCATAGTAATTATAAAAGTGAGAAGATAATTGAGGAGCTACAGAAATCAGGGAAATCCCACCTACTTATAGTAATTTTTTTGGAAGGGACCATCTAAAATCCAGCGGCAAATTCCTGAGTTCTTCCTGCCCCACATCATTCAGCCTTTCGCATCTAAAGTGACATGTACGCGGACGCACATCCTAATCGGGACAACTCCGACAAAGTGAGTCATTGCTCACCATCCGTTTACGTCAATGCGTATATTAATAGATTATTGCTGCATTATGATTGGGTGAGTGTACTTCAATTAATTAGAACTAAGACTCCTTATGGAGCATTATCCCAACGTGGACATCCCACCGATGGTTAGTCAAGGATTTTATGTATGAGACTTCGACACTGATCTGCAACATAGGAAGTGGCAAATGGCCAGACAAGCCCACGGGCATTAAACACCAGTGGAAATAACGTCTCCCGAGCTCATACGCGTATTTGTAAGAGAAATTCCTATATTCAAGGTTTCATATCCAGAATACATGTAGTAGGTCAGGATCCATTGATCTGATGCAACATGGGTACGTAACACCGGCAGTCATGCGAAATGAGAAGGGAACATTGATGTTGTATCGTTCGCATAGCGACATGGTGACGAGAACCAAACAATACAAGAGATGTAGAATACAAGAGATGTAGAATGCAAGAGATGTAGAATGCAAGAGATATAATGCAAGAGATATAATGCAAGAGATAAAATGCAAGGGATGTAGAGTGTAAGTGTATGGTTGCAAAGACCAGGTTGTAGATAGATTGAGCGATTGAACGATTGAACATCAGAAAGTATGGAAATTTTAACATCCACTTATCTTCGGCTAGAGTCCACAGCCTGAAACTAGTTGCCTCGAAGAATAAACTCCCTTACACTAAACTCGTTGCCTCGAAGAATAAACTTCTTACCCTAAAACTTGTGCAAGGACTTCAAATGTTGGATCGCCGTATGCAATGCTTGACTTTCTGATTAAGTTTCTATGAACATCGCACAAGCATTAGAAACACTACAAGGATCTCAACTTCTAATGACTAACGGTGGAAATGAATCCGAATTGACAAACCGTGATTTACAAATTGCTGATGTTCAAGCGAATATAGACGAAATGGGTGACATTATTGATGTCAAAATGATTAATACTTGTCTGGTTCAGTGACCTTCGACTTCCAGTTCCCAACATCACCTTCATGCTCGCTACAACTCACTCACTATGCTCCGTTCATTAGCATTATGTACAAGACCACACTCCCCGGTGTTCATGACTTCATTATCAAGCCTTCATGGGCTCCTCAGGAAAAACTGGCCCCACAACCGGCTGTGCCATCATTCTCTGCATCATCATACCCACACCTTCGATGACTCCCAAGAAACAAGCACATGTGATTGCCGAGTTACGGGTGTGTCTCCATCCTCCTCTGATTGCCAACGAACCTCCAGTAAAAAGTCCCGCAATGATGGCGTTCCAGGCATCCTCTCTCTTTCTAACAGCTTTAACCGAACAGTCGAATGTGGAAAACAATCCTCCCCACACTCCAAAGTTTCCTCCCACGACGGGGGCTCTGGTTTTAATGGCGGCAAGTGCACCAGCCAGTCTTTCTCCATATGGGGAGTTACGGAAACCTTTGATTCCGTGCCAGAAGAAACCACCGATGGCTCCCATGGCGAAAGCTCCGCCGAAATCACTCAAAATGACAATAGGACAAGGCTGTCTTGTGTGGTCAGCAGACATGATGAAAACTGAATAATCCTGGCATTTTTTTCGCTTTCTTTTCTATCGTCTTGTGTAGGTTCTCCTATGCGCAGGAAAGACAGATATGGAACTTAGTCGGAGATTGGGAAGCATTGGGGAGTGATGGGTGGAGGTGAAATATGATTTTTGTGTTTTGGTAGATTTTGAGTATATTTTGATGAGGTATATGTGTTTTTGGTGGGGGAGGTTTTTGTGGTTGACAGACTTATTGATGCGTTTCTGCTGGTGTGAGAATTCGCTGCTTAGGAACACCATAACAAAACAGGTAGAGAAATAAAATGAAAAGTAAGCTGCAGTAGTCTCCTTGACTCCGCTCGGAAATAACATTTTTAAAAAGCACCCTGCTTTTGATTGTATTGTCTATAAATGCTAATTGTCGTCCTGATCGAAGATCACATCTTTCGAACGTTTGGGCAGAATATTCGTAAGAACAGTAGACTCTGCCGTGTTGTCCAGACCAGGTATTTCCGCTTCGGTAAAATCATCAAAGTCATCAATTGCTTCAAATTCGTCAAGATCGTCCGAGAAATTCCAGGCATCCTCATCGTCAATATCAGTACCAGGTGCTTCATCAATGGTAGCATGATCAACTTCATGATCATTTCCTTCGATATTCTTTCCAATTCTATCATCCTGACTATCCACCTCAGTTTCCTGATTATTCATCTCAGTTTGCTGATTATTAATTTTCAGACTAGCAGTATCCAGATTACCAGTATCCAGAATACCAGTTTCCTTATCATAATGTTCATCATCTTGGCCGGATTTGTAGTTGGGGTTATCCCTGCTCAGCGATTCTTCCCTTTCGTCAAATGTCTCCTCATTCCCTGCTCTGGAATCTTTATGTTCGTCCTCTTCCTCACCACTATTCACACCCTGGTACCCATTCTTCAGAGCATCGTGTTCGTCTTCATCTTCACCAACGACAAAATTGTCCAACCTGCTATTCGCTTCCAAATTGTGAAGCTCAAGATAGTCAGTGTCGATTGGGGGACCAGTGAATACGTTTGCTCCCCACGTCTTGTATCCTACTGCAGCAGTAAGCACCAACACGACAAAAACAACACTGGCATAGTTCATGGTTTGCCAAGTGAGGTTTTTGATCACTGGAGGCAGACACAAGACAAAGAAAGAAAGGAAAACAGAAAGCACAGAAATGCCGTTGATGATCCATCCGCAGTACCGGAGACGAAATGCTGACCCCTTGATTTTCCGCCGTTTGTTCAACATCAAGCAGAAAATCGGAATACCGTTTGCTAGTGCCAATGAAATTACAGAAGCTCCCATGAACGCTGCGAATGCCGAGGGAGAAATCAACGCCAATAGTGAAAAGGTTCCACAAACTCCCATCGACAAAAACAACGCATTCTTGGGCAAAACAGAATCTTCCACCGAGCCCACTTCTACCCACAAATTCTTGAACGGTAAACCACCGTCACGAGCAAACACATAAGTACTTCTGGAGGCGGTGGTGAGTCCGCCAATGGCTTGGAAGATGACGGTTCCCACCAAAAGCATAATCAAGAGAAAAGACACAACATAGGATTGGGTGGCACTCTCGAAAACAATATCAATGGGCATGATTTCAGGATTACTATCCAAAACAATAGAGAGTTCTGGAAGAATCACAAGAATGGACAAAATGAAAAAGAGTCCCTGCACCACACACATCACCACGGCACTGATTGCTCCCTTGGGCATGTTTCTTTCAGGGTTTTTGACTTCATCGGTCATGGAAAAGAGCATACCATAGCCAGTTAATGTGAACGAAGAGCTTTGGAGACCCACCATGAACGCCAATGGGTCGGGCCATCCGGATCTGGAGTTGTCGAAATCAGTCAAGATGTGGCCAATGGAGTTTTTCTGCTTGGCGAAGAGCATCAACAAGACGCCAATAAGAAGAACCGATGCAATTGACCAGATAATGCACATTTTATTGATATACTCCAAGTACCTGGAGAACTTGAAGTTGACAAAGCCAACAACGGTTAAGAGGATGAAGTACACTCCCAACACCAACAAAATGTCCTCCTTGTAGTAGACGTTTTTGAGACCAAAGATGGAGAGAATAAACTGGGAGCCCAGAAACATGATGCTGACGGCATAGGTCCAGTTTCCAATCAACAAGAACCATCCAGTAAACCATGAGCTTACAAGCGAGTACTTCTGATTACTAAGAATGGCGCTGAAATGGTACACACCACCAGCAGTAGGGAACTTGGCAATGATCTCACATAGACTGAGCACCACGCAAATCGTGAAGAAACCAACTAGTAACCATCCATAGAGCATAGTGACATTTCCTCCATCGACCAACAGAATCCACAAGGTGGAGGAGAGTCCAAACGGAATACCCATCAAGGTGAAACCCAATCCAATAATGGATGACACCGTCAACTTTCTATCCAAGTCTTGCTTGTATTTGAAGTGTTCCACATGTTCAATCTCATCGTCATCGGCATCATGAAGGATGTGATTTAGTAAAGTTGCTGGGGCCAGATCTCGGATCCGGTTGATGCCACTGGCCACATATGAGGTGGCCGGGTTGTCTGGATACAGATTCATGGCGAGGGTCGCGATGATGAATGAGTAGTTTGAGTAAAATAGGAATGATTAGAAGACTGATTTATATGCGCATTTACATATAGCTGCGCAAGAAATGTAACTGCGCATAATGTGTAGATGTGCACTTAGATAGTAGATAAAGTAGATGAGGTGGAGTGAATTGCTGGGAGAAAAGTCATTGTAGTAATTTGTTCGACTATGGCGTTTCATCTTTTGCTTCTAATGTCATTCTCTGTGCCAGATACATAAGTCGCTTATCTATCTTAAATAATGATCCTCCAATGGACTGTGAATTGAATCTCTCAAAAGTACAAATTTCCAAAGAAAACCAACAATCAGACAAAATTTCTCTAAAAGTTCAAACCGCTCTAAAAGTCCAAATCACTCATGTCACTCTCTTCGGCCTTCTCTTCCTGCTTTCTCATCACGGGCATCGCCACACTATTGTTGGTCTTAATAAGAACACTATGCAAATTTTCCACCTTCTGGAGAAGGCCGCCTACAGGACGATACTTTTGATCAGTCAAGTAGCTAATGACGTCGTTGATGTTGGTCAAAATCTCCGAAACTTTCCAATCCAGGTACCCTACCACCACATTGATGCAATTGCCATTGGCGGGAGGAATGAAAGATGTGTTGGCCAAAATGGCCTTTATCTGCGCACGAATGTACTTGGGGTCACACGGCAGACGTGACATCGACGTATGTCCGGGCTTGACCATCTGCACCTTGAATGGTACCTTTTTGTTCTTTCCATAGAATTGCGCTCCCAAAATGTAGGGCAACTTGCTGTAGATTTTGTTGTCGGCAACAACAATGTCGTTTTCCTTGTAGAGCTGTACACTTTTCTTGCTGCTGTGACCTATCAGCTTGATTTTTTGGTACGGTATAATTCGGTGGAAGACATCTTCGGTGGGCAGATCTTTGCGGGTAAGCTCTTCCCGATAGGACAGGTCCCGAACAATGAACAAGATAGTTTTCTCGTCGATCTTGCGTAATTTGTGTGTTAGTGGGATAATCCGCGGCGTGTAGTCTTTTTCTTTGACGAGAGTGGTCTTAGTGTTGAGAACTAGGAAGATTGGTTCGTGGTGCGAGGGTTCGTCATGGCTGGATTGCACGTGACGAACTAGTCCCTTTATGGATCGCTTGGCCTGTTCTCTAGCCTCATCACCCAATAGAAATGACATGGTTGTGGGGATTTTTGGATATAGTACTGGCGATGCCCTGGAAATCACCTCGATGAGCAGCCACGTGAAAAGTGTCATGTGATCCATCTCCGAATTTAAGGATTCTTCACGGATGCATATCGTGAACGAGCAGATCTGAACTATGCATTAGAAGATATTCTAGTTGTTTTGGAGAACTTGATGAACTCAAACTATCATGAAATCAGTCGTTTCTTTCCAGGAACGACATTTACACATTACTCGATCCCTCAAGTCATGATTCCTGTACTACAAATATCTAGTGCGCATTGTACCCCAGATATTCCTCAACTCTATTACAACTAGACATGCAAATTCTTCAGCTGCTCGTACTTGCACTTTCATCAGTGGGCGACATGGCCTCCACTCGGATATTTTCGAGTAACTGGTCCACCTACACCGCGAATTTGCTCTGGGGTCCTCCCACCAATTTCTCGAGACCCTCAGCCATAGTATTGTGGCACGGGCTTGGAGATAACTATAACTCATCAGGTATGCGCCATATGGCAGAGATTGTAAACCAGATCGTGCCAACAGCATATGTGCACTCGGTGTACCTTGAGGTAAACCCTCTGGATGACGAGAGGCGGTCGTTGTTTGGAGATGCTAATAGTGAAGTAGATTTAGTATGCGAGCAATTAGCCCAGATTCCGGAATTGGCGGAAGGGTTTGCTGCCGTTGGGTTCTCTCAGGGCGGATTGTTTCTCCGGGCACTTGTCGAGAGATGTCCGAACGTGACCGTTTCGACGTTGGTGACGTTTGGGTCCCCCCACATGGGAGTTCTGGAACTTCCTCTCTGTGCTCGGGACGACGACTGGATCTGCAAGGGAAGAAACGAATTGTTGAAGAAACAAGTATGGAATCCTTCCGTGCAGAAATCGGTGGTGCCGGCCCAGTATTTCCGGGATCCGTTGCAGTATAGTAGCTACCAAGAGTTCTCCAACTTCTTGTGCGACGTGAACAACGAGAATCCGGCCACGTTTAGTATGGAAGCCAAGAAGAGGTTCAAGGGCCTCGAGAAGCTAGTGCTCATCAAGTTTGATAGAGATACAACCCTCGTTCCGAAGGAGAGTGCCTTCTTCCAAGAGGTTAGTGCCATGACGGGGCAAATTGTCGATTTCGAGAATACTCGATTCTACAGGGAAGACTTGATGGGATTGAAAGAGCTTCACGACGATAACAAGATCGATTTCTACACGGTGGATGACGAGCATATGAGATTTCTGGACGAGTTTTTCGTAGATATCGTGGGGAAGTACTTTGGTGACGGCTTATAGTGTGGGGTACGGGTGCACATCTGGAACTTTTAGCTGACGAGGACTCCATCTTTCCAGGTATGTCTCGAGTATCCCGGTTAGCAGAGATCCGAAAGAAGCGAGAAGTAAAAAGTGGAAATGTTGAATTGAGGAAAGAGCCGGAAAATGGGAAACTGGAAAAGGCGCCCGTGGAAAAGGGAGCGAATGACTTGAAGGAGATTGAGGTACAAGTGAATGCCATGAATAACTTGAATGACCCGAATGAGGTTAATAACCTAAAAGAGAAAACCGTGGGTCGGTCCCAAGAGGAAACTGACAGGAAACCAGAACAAAATGAAACTTACAATCGGAATGCCATTGATGAATCGAGTATCCAGCCCATTCCCAATGCATTGAGCGCTGAGGAACAGGAGAGATTGTTCCGAGATGTATACGACCAGACTGGAGTATTTGAGCCACAAAGAATTCAACCCGACAAATCAATCAGTTACAACAGCGATCTCAAGAACGACCTTGCACCACTCTATAATCGGGCTCAACATGGTACCGAGAGAGCCATAAATGCCATCATCCAGAAAAAGTACCAGGAGAGCATCGGGCGTGCCACCTGATATTGCCCAAATTCCCCACAAATACACCGGCTGGATTTGAATATGATAACGAATAATGTTTATGGTGTAACTGTAGCGATTGAAGTTAAAGTGAGAGTTACTCCACTTCCCATCTCGAATAAAGTTAAACAAGATACGAATGCATTCAATAAGACCATCTTTGTCGCGTATTAGTGTTTTTGTTCCATTTATACACCTCTGCTCAATAAATGTATCGTCGCTTTAATTCCCTTGTTCATAAACCTCTTCCTCATGGCTTCTTTCCTCTTACTCATACACCCCCCGGGACCTGCACCATACCCGTTTCGGCAGTCGAGCGTCCTCCAATAAAATCGCACAACGACAGCCGGACCTAGTGCGAACATACAAGTGATTTTCAAAGAAAAATCTACCTTCTCTTCACTACACAATGGCTATCGTCAACAGAATTGTCACCAGAGCCGCCCGTCCAGCATTGTTTGCTGCTCGTTCTCCGTATGTTGACATCTTTACAGCATTTTTCCGGGCCAATTTTGCTCCATGAACGAGGAATTGATTCCGTTTTACCGCCGACAACAAGAACTCCCTGAACCCGGCGCTACTTTGATTTAAACGTATAAATTCCATGAATTCACACCCATATGACTTTGTTCCTGAGTCAGAGTGTCCGATGGTTCTCCGAAGATCCAAATTTCCATGTCCAATGTCCATTATATTCCTCTCGATTATTTTTATCCATGGCCAGCAATTTTTGGCAATAGTCCATCCAAAATGACACCAGACGATCTAAATCTCCTCTTTCCCGAATGATCCTGCCAATTTCCCCGTTCTCAACCGACTTTTCCCTTTGCTTATACTAACAAACAGAATCGGTGTTCGTTTCTTGTCTACCCCAGTGGAGCCAAAGGAAAAGGCTAACTCCATCATCGATGCCTTGCCAGGTAGCAGCCTCATCTCCAAAACCGGAATTTTGGCTTCCTCTGCCGCCGCCGCCATCTACGGTATCTCTAACGAGTTGGTTGTTCTCCACGATGAAACCATCTTGGTTATCACTTTCGCTACCTTTACTGCCTTGTGCGCCAAGTTCGTCGCTCCCTTGTACACCGAGTGGGCCGACGGTGAGGTGAAGAAGGTCAACGACCTTTTGAACGAGTCCAGAACCAAGCACGTTTCTGCTGTCAAGGAGAGAATCGAGTCTGTTTCCCAGTTGAAGGACGTTGTTGCCACCACCAAGCAGTTGTTCGAAGTTTCTAGAGAGACCGCCAAGTTGGAGGCCGAGTCGTTCGCTTTGAAGCAGCAGATTGCCGTTGCACACGAGGCCAAGGCTACCTTGGACTCTTGGGTTAGATTCGAGCAGCAACAGAGAGCTCAGGAGCAGGAGCAGTTGATCAAGTCTGTTTTGGACAAGGTCAACAAGGAGATTGGCAATGCCAAGTTCCAGGACAAGATTTTGGCCGAGTCTGTCGCTGAGGTTGAGAAGATCTTCTCCAAGGCCTAGTAGAACGAGCCACGAATGAAAATCAGGAAGTAATATATTCCCAGTGCATAACCAGCTGTAGAGTGCCTAGCGTGGTTGTAGAAAATGCCTTACATGTTCAGTGAATCCATCTAACGTCTAGTGTAATCTAATGAAAGGAATTCTGATGTAGTATTCAGTAATTCTGAACTAGCAATCGGGAATTTTGAACTAGCAATCAGATATTCTGATGTAGTGATGTAAATTGGATCTAGCTAGGGTAATGCAAATCAAGAGATCTCAAAACTGATCTAGCGATATCTCTAGCGCCTCCTCATCTAAACCGTGTGAGCAAATTTGCTGACGGCTTCCATGTATGCAACGAATTGTCGTCTGCAACACTGGCCACCATCCAATCATCATGAAGAGACCAATCAAAGTCGTTCACACCCAACATGTGCCCCTGATGATCAAATAGTAGCTTGTTATCGCTGCTCATATCGTGCAATTTGACCAGACGATCTGCAGAAGATGTACCCACCACACCATGAAATCTCGGATGCCACTTCACTTGGGTAATAGAATCATTATGCGGAATACACTCATACACGCTTCCGTCAAGGTGTCGCAAGTCGTAAACGCCAAGACTGCCGTTACTGTGCCCCGAAGCGATACAGAATGTATTTCCTGAATTCACAGAGACACTGTTGGCAGCAAACTGAGACACGGAACCCAGAACTTTCTGTGACGAGACGCGAACGTCATAAAGAGAGATCGAGCCGTCATCTTCTGCGGAAACGAACACCGAGTCGTGGCCAGGAATCCATTCCAAGTCGTTGATTCCCGAAGGACATTGGTACGTCCAGTAGTCATTGAGAATATTGCAATTATTTGACCGGAAACCCAACTGAATATCATATATATTGACAGAACCATCCATAGACCCACTGACTACAGTTCCCTCCTTGTGTCTATTCCAGTCGAATGCAAAGATATCAGCCACATTAGACACCTCCAGGTTCTGGTTCTCCAATCGTAGCTGGGGCTCGTTGATGTCGTTTTCGCCCGTCAATTTCTTGATGTTCAGATGTTTCGTTCGGTTGTACACCACCAACGACCCCATGTTATTGGAGCTGGCTATGATATCTGGATTCTGAGGCATATAGCGAAGCTTATTAACATCGCCGGCGTGGTTGATGGTCTGCACCGTGCGGAGTTTTGTTTTCAGCACCGTCGAAAGCTCAAACTCTCCCTTGTCGGAGTTCAAGTTCCATTGGTCCATGTTTATGCATTGGTTGAGGTTTCTGTAGTATGGCAATTGGAGAATCGAGATGCTGTCGATGGCCTGGCCCAAAGTGAAAGTTCCCAAGAGGAGACGTTGGAACGAGAGCTGGGAGGCGGATTTCTGGCCCGGCAAGCTAGATTCTTGCTCCAAATCGGGGAAAAACTGCACCGTTAACGATGGCCATAGAAGTGAATTGGTGGTAAGGTAGTCGTAGAGGTAGGGCGAGTTTTTCTTGAAGACTCGGTACCTGAGTTGGGTATCTTTGTCGATGGCGGAGTTTTCGATGGTCGAGGCATCGAGAGTTTCGTCTTGGACTACGCCGACATCTGTCATTATGTAAGAAGGTAAAGTAATGGAGTTGTGGAGTATCGCGTCGCGTATAGTGGGTACAGGGCAGAGAATTGATGTAGAGAGGAAGAGGAAACGGGAAAAGGGAAGGAAATTAATTGAGCAGAAAATGATAAAAAGAAAGCATCGCCGAATGTTGCAACAAGTTTACTCTCGAGTCATTAATGTAGGTTTATTTTCTATAATGCATTCACTGGAGAAAAGATAGGGTAAAGTTGCATGGTGGTGAGCTCATGAAAGTTTCGCACCATTATAATATTGTTGCAGCGATAAGAATTGCTGCTTCGTACATCTAGATTCACGCGAGCACAGACAATTAGCTAGCAGCAAATTTCTTGCTTGAGAAGACCCATACGAGACTTCTATCAACAAGATAATGGCAGAAAGCAGATTCAGCCAGCGATCAACATCTCAACGACCATACATTTACAGGTATCGATTGATCTGCAGAGACGTATGATGCCTATGGAGCATCTAGAAAGCCCAGATTACTTCGCTAGCATCCTTGGAACATGCCTTGAACATTATACCGTTAGTCCAGAATGTACAATAGGCTCCAGCAAGTGCGGTAATCTGATTGTTCTGCAAGCCATCAAATACCAAAAAGATTCCACAAGAGCTGACTGGTAACACATCAAGCGCAACATCAGCATTCAATTGTTTTCCTTAATGGACGACTTCAACCCATAATTGATCACGCAACCCACTCGATTCATATCGGTCTAGGTGACTCCAATCCAATTCACCCATGCTAACGTAACCTCTTATCATCTACTTCTCACCTCTAGTCAGTCTCACTCGCAATTCCTCGCATGCTAGCTGCCGAATCTGAATCGTCCATTCCTCTCCGAATACTTTCGGCAACCTCCTCAAAGTCTTGGTTAAACACCGCTCCCTCGCCCGCAAGAAAATCCGTGAGCTCTCCCAACACTTTATTCACATATTGGTCGGTCACCTTGGGCTTGGCGTCCATGTCTAGTGAACTAGTCTTTGCAGACGCAACGTCTAGATTGCTCAACACTTGGCTTAGCTTGATAAGCTCGTAGTAGTTGTCATAGATAATCGACTTTCTCTCCACATCGTGGTGGTTGAGTTTGTTGGCAGCCTGGTTGCGTAGCTTCAACATATCCTCCACTGTAGCAGTCTTTATATACTTATTCAATTCGGCAGCATCTCCTAGCGATTCTATGTCCACATGAGAATTGGCATCCAGCCCATTGAAAATGATACCTATTCCATGCGAATTCTCTTGCTGCTGTGAATTCTCCGGCTGATTCTGTGGCTCAGTAGTCTCGTTGTTCGGGGAACTAAGTTTTTCCGACTCTTGCAACTTATAAAACTCCTGCAACGCCTTTCTCCTTGAGGAAACTTTCCTCGTGCCTCCTAATGTTGGAGTAGCTCCCAATGTGGGCGTGGAACCCAACATCGGCGATTCTGGTGCCGAAACGATTGGACTGGCCACGGCACTAGATCCATGGGGCAGTTGAAGATACGTCGAATTATTGGGGGTGACGGCACTTGGGGCCCTCACCAGCGGCTTTTTATATGAGAGGATTGGTACCGGTGTGGAATCCTCCGACATTTTCTATGTACGGTAGAATCTTATGGTGTAGACTCTGGAGTTAATAGAGAGGTGGTGATGCAGGATCTGAGACATCTCTTGATCACAATGTCTGAAGAAATCAGACTCAACGACTCCAAGTTGGGGACACAAGAGTAGTATGTGAACTACCATTAACTCACTTCAGCTATCATTTTATCTTATTCGCTTTACTAACACCTAGCTGGAACCAGTTCTACAAGAGAGAAATTGACAATTACCTCGACAACGAAAATGATACCGGAGAGTGCTGGTTCGATGACTCAGACGCAGAGAGGAAAGTGGTAGAGTTCTTCTGTGACTTGTTCCAGGACGGAGAAATCGAGAACGACTTGAAAGTGGTTGATCTCGGAACTGGAAACGGCCATTTCCTCTTTGAGCTTCTTGACACCATCAGTGAAGAGGTGCCGGAGGCCAAACTAGACTATCACGGCATCGATTATTCGCCTGAGTCGATTGAATTTGCCAAACAGATTGCCTCGAGAAAATATCCCCACGAGAAGTTCACTTTTGAAGAGGTGGATTTCATCGCGAAAGAATGCACCTACTTGGACGAAAACGAAGGAAAATTCGACGTCATTTTCGACAAGGGGACCCTTGATGCTATTGCTTTGAATAACGAGCCCATCGAGGGTTTCGGAGCCAAAATCGGAACCGAGGTGTACCCAATCCAGGTGTCCAAGTTGTTGCACCAAAACTCGCTTCTCATCATCACTTCGTGTAACTTCACCGAGGATGAATTGGTCAAGGTGATTACGGAAAACGGAACCAATGGGCTTTCCGTGTGGAAAAAGATCGAGTATCCGTCTTTCCAATTCGGAGGCATCAAAGGCTCCACCATCTGTAGCATAGCATTTCGTAAGAATTAGAACTACTATAATTTATTGCTCATCTCCTGTATCCTCGTCGGTGGGGTCCTGGGTAGATGGCACCGAAGACTTTTCTGTTGCCGTTCTAGTGTTGCTTTTAACTGTTGCTCTCACCTCGTTCACCTTATCTACCAACTCGTTTCTGAGAGTCTCGTTCGAAAACTTGATGAGATACTGAACTGGTTGTCCCTCAGCAGAAACGGAGTTGAATCGCAAGTATTTTCCTGGCGACAAACTAGCCTCCAATCCTTTCATGAGCACAGTGGTGGAGGTGATTCTGTAGTTCAAGATGACCCTCAAAAGTCCCTGCGAGCGCATCACGATTCTCACCTGGGCCAGATTATCGAGAGACTGGTTCAAATGTAGCGGTCCTAACCCTCTCTCTTTCCATCCGTCTTTTATCTTCGTCAAATCCAACTCAAAGAGTTTAGCAGTGGCAGAGAACATACTCTTTTCGTTTTCTTCGCCGGTCTTGACCTCCTGAGCAACCAATTCTACCTGTTTGTATTGTTGCGCGGCCTTTGGTGTTTCTGGCGGCGACTTGGTGTCTGTATCGTCCTTTACCGGTTCGTCTAGGAAAGACTTCTTTTCTGTGGCTCTCTGGAGCGCATTAGCAAACTTTGAGTTGGCTCCAAACAGACCAAATGAGCTGCCGAATGAGCTGCCAAAAGATGCAGCTTTCTCAGCCTTCTGCGGCGAACTCAGCGCCAATTTGTCGAATACATTAGTGTTGCTTTTCATCTTGTCGAAGATTGAGCCATTGCCAAAGGTAGTGGTGGCGCCAAACACAGGCTTGGACAATGGCTCTACGCTGGCGGCCGAAGATTCTTCAGTCTTGTCATTCTCCTTTGAGTTTTTGTCGTTGAACTCGTTTTGAGTGCTGTTCAATGGTTGTGTTTCCAGAATAATAACTTCAGATTGGGGTTTGGGGGTCGAATCGTCACCCAGACGCAATTTCTTGACGTCGGAAGTATCTGTTGGATCCAGTTTCCTTTTTAAAGTAGGTGTCTCCGACATATTGAAGTAGGTGGTAATAGATGGAATTGTTCTTGATGTGTACTTCAATGGAACAGTTGGTGATAATTGTGTGCACTCCAAAGGCATCGAGTGGGTTACACATCTGTTGGAATAGAGGCGAAAAGAATGAACGAAAGAGATAAATTCTAATGAACATAACCTTGATTCTTCGTTATCTACTGCATATTTTCTTTACTTTTCTAGCTTGTCTGGTTTTGATTGTGTCAATGATCGGTGTTCTAAAGTATACTGCACGCACAACAAGTGAAACTGTTAACTACTCCTTATGGTATGTTAGTAGACGCGACACATTGCAATCTTATCTAACCAATAGTCGGACAAGGAGATTGCCAATCTCCAGAAACTCAGAGCAACGCTCGAGATAGTGAGAGAGTCCACGGACAAGATATACAAGGACATAGAAACGGCAGTTGAGAACCAAAAAGGCATTCTGGCCGAGACAACTAAGGCGAGCGACACGTTTAAAAAGTTGTGATGTAAATGTATGGGATGTGTGGATGTGGTGGATAAGAAATTGAGGAATTAAGGAAGTAGAGAATTGGAGAATTGGAGAATTGGAGTATTAGAATTGGAGAATTGGAGAATTGGGGAATTGGAGAATTCTTCTTTAGAACATCCATGAAAGGTAGACTCATGGATCCATAGTGTCCTTCGAGCAATTCATCCATCCGAGGACATAAATCTCTCTCAGTAGTGGAAATATTATAGATGGTCCCTATCATACTCGCACAATGATAGCCAGGTTCTTGTGAACACATCTTCCAATATATAATCCACCATGTATTCTCATACCTTCTCTAGCCAATATCCAATCAATCCACTAGTCCTAATATCTAAATTGTCTCTATATCTCAATTCTCCCTTTTCAGAGAAATATCTATTCCACATTCCACATCTCCAAATCATCGGCTTGCACACAGTCAGGCTCATCAATCTGTCACCTCCACCAATTTCTATTCCACCATGGTGGTATCCTACGACGATAGCCGTGTGTGGAAAAATATCGACACCGTGCTCAAAGATGAAGTCATTCTCAGCATAATCTCACATCTCGAGTGCCTGGTGTGCTCGGAGGTGATGCATGTGCCGTTTCTAGCGCAATGTGGCCATTCCTTCTGTTACGGATGCCTCAATTCTTGGTTCGAAACAAAAGTAAACTGTCCCACATGTCGGCAGGATATGGAGCTGGTGCCAGTGTTGAATTTACAACTTCGAGAAGTGAGCAAAACCATCACTGATCTTGTCATCGATTCCATGGAGGATGAGCTCCATAAAAAGGAACTTCAAGACGCTCGTGCCGCCGCCGTGGAGGAGTACGACCACGATGTGAGGAAAAATACTCTCTTTGGCGAGGCGTTTAATAATGCCCCTACCTTGGTGGATAAATCCGACGGTGTACCTCGTTGTGGCAATTGTCACTGGGAAGCGCATGGAGATGTATGTCTACATTGTGGAGCACGGTTCCGTATTCCTCGGTCGGATCTGTATTTTGACTCAGACGATGGCGACGCCTATAATGAGGACCAAGAAGAGGTGGAGCTCTACGGTATCGCCGACGATAATGCATACGACTCACAAGATAGCTTTCTCGACAATAGAGATGCCGCAGACATTAGCAACGACAGGCACATCGCGCTGGATGACGATATTCTATCTTCAGGGGACGAAAACGAACTGTGGAGCGGGTTCAGAACTGATGGCGACCAGTTTTCTCGAGCAATGTATGGGGATTCTGATGTAGAGTTGAGTGAGGGCGGAAGTAATAGTGAGCAGGAGACAGATGGAGAAACAGTTGAGAATGCGATTGACCGTATTCATCGTCAAGATGTGGCCAACTACATCGATATTAGTGCAGATGAGCATGATGATTCAGAGGATGAAGCAGTGTCGAGCCATCGTCGGCCTGTGGTGATTGATCTGGACTCTGACTGGTAAGAAATCTAATAAATATAGGATACGCTGGGGTGTTGTTTATGTAGAAGAATATTTACATCAGACAACAGAGAATCTACACATCTTGTTGCCATGGCTGCTAATCAAGAGAACTTAAGTATGGGTGTACGGGTGTACATCTCCAGCCAGTCCACAATAGATGGGATAACTCAAGGGCAGAATTTATTTCAGTAAAGCATCCTCTATTTATAACCCTTCTTCAATGGTCTTCAATGCCAAATTCCTGGGATTTCCCTCGTTCATGCCAATTTAGTGGTATTGGTGAGGTCGTGCACCCACCGCACCATTCGTGGAAGTTCTCATTGGCTGGAAAGTGCGCTGATGTTTCATCGTTTGATACACTCAACACCATAACTATTCCCTAGCCATGGACCCACAGAGAATTATCAGATTGCAAAAGTTGTACCAGCACTCGAACAAGGAGTTGTGGTTGAGAGGACCACGCTCCAAGATGTTGGTGTACCCATTCTACGGTTTGTTCACTGTGTCCACTGCAATCACTTTGTACTGGACTGGTAGAGCCATTGTCGGACTCAAGGACGAGTAAGCGATTATAGTTAACTTGCTGTCTATAGACACCTAAATGCATTGATCGATGATATTTTGTAGGATGTGGACAAGAGGAGATGGGAGATGAGGGAAAGATGGAGAAAGGATGGAGAAAGGATGGTGAAAAGAAGTGAAAGACGGTGACGATACAGACAGAGATGGAAGGAAAATTGGAAGTCTATTGCAATCTTCAAGAACTTGCATTTGAAGTTTTATTGTGGCTATGATATATTATCATTTGATATCGATCTGACTTTGACCCTGACTTAGATATCGATGCTTACTTTGATATTGATAATTTCATACTCACTTTGATAATATTATATTGACTTGAATATTGATCTTCTAATGTCTTTTGAGGGCAATAAAAACCGTCTACCAGGATGGTAGTAGACTCATTGATAGTTCCACTTTATCTTGAGTGGACCTAATGATGTCCATGTATGTTGGCGTGAACTTAAAACCTAGAACCTTAGAAGACTACTTCATGCTACCATTTTCTTGCACTTTCGTCATCCTCTCATCCACTATTGTCAACAGTGATCCATATTTGTCACCTCGCCTGCTTCGCTTAACCGCTAACACTCTTATTCTTCCTCCAGATGCCCAAATTAATTCTCTTGAATTAGGGGATTCTAACACATAACTTAACTACAATTGTATCCACATTCAATGAATTTCTCCCAATTTTAAATGTCAATCGCATTTAGCTCCGAGTCTGAATCCCTGGCTGCACATTCTCACTCTGCTCTCACCAATTTTCTTCCTTGAAGCGCAATAACTCCCAAAGTATCTCCAAATCTTCCCAGACTATCCCCCGAAATCCACATTCTGTCGCTATTCCCCATCTCTCTTCTAATCTCTTTCATCTACCTCTGCTATTGTGCAGGCAGAACTTGCACCCAACATTCATCATGCCAATACTGTCACCATCAGACCACCACTCCACTATAACTATCTTCATGGAAAGTTTACAGCAGCTCCCCTTGAACGTTCTAGAAGACGTCTTGTATTTTCTTCCCCAGAATCTGCTCTTCAATTTGGCCCTCACCAACTTCCACTTCTACGAGCCATGTCTACGCAAACTCTACAAGAAATTGACTATCCAATTGGACCCGCCGTTGAAGAATACCAAACCTCCAAATCCGAGACATCGTCTCGACCATTTGGAGCTGTCGATAACCACCATCTGCGGCTTTTCGTCTGTGGATTCCTCGCCAGTAGCTCATGGTAAGATGCTAGAAGCAAGATTGAAGACTCTCGCTATATCTATCCTGGTGAATCCCACCTTAGCGTCTTATATCGAGGAGGTCACTGTTGCTAATAATTTCTATTCGGATCTGACCTTGACTGCCATTGAAGATTTCCTTGTCGTCGTGTCATCAGTACCAAATGGAATCCACAAGTTGTATGTAGCAGATAAGGTACTCAGAAGAAATATCTACGAAAAGTTGAGCCCAGAAGGTTTTGCAGGCTTATCTAGAATATTCAAGTTGAAGTCTGTGTGCATTGATGATCTCAGTCTGTTGAATCGTTTGCTGGAACACTTCCCCGATGTGGAGGAAGTCATCATAGCAGATGTGGAGAGTGAAAGCGAAGTTATTCAGCCCTCTGCTATTGCTGCCCTCGAGAAACTCAAAACTCTTTTGATCCGAGATGATCCAAAGGTTTTTGCACCTGTCAGCTCCGCTCTTTGGAATTTGTTCCAGACCAACCCATTCATGATGACGAAGCTCAAGACATTCAATGTGGTTCACACTCATGAGAACTCCAAACATGGCTATCCATACATCGACTTCGAAAACATTGAAAACTTCCAAATCTCGTTGGGCTGCAATGATCCGGCGTGCGATCAGGAGTGCTTGGTGCCCAGTTTGGCCCGCTTTGACTTCTCCAAGCTCAAAAGACTAGCAGTGATCCAGAACAGTGACTCCAAGTTGAATTCACACCTGTACTGTGAGAAATGGGATCTTACAGTGTTTCAATTTGTCAAGTCGATTGTCGACGACTCTGACTCCTTGTTCTACCTTTCTATCCGTCACAATGTTCCTCCTGATGGAATCATTGATGATGGATACGAAGGCAATTACATGAGAAAGGCGAAGCTCTACACGATTCTTCTACCAAATCTCTTGGCCACCATCCAGAGACATGTGGTGAATCTTGTGCTTCCTAACTTGGTTGCAGGCTTGGCATGCTATGAACAGCCCATGAATACGTTTCTCTGGAATGGTTGCAAATGTGCCCATTGCAGCAAACACCTTGAGTACTTGGACGACTACCTCGTTCATCACAGATATTATAGTGCACAGAAGAAAGTTTTCAAGGATATTCTCACCACCCAGTTAATGCGGTCATTGAGCGAAGTTTTGGTTGATCGTATGATGCTGGATGCAAATTTGGGTGACTTGTTCCAGCTTGGAGGTCCCATGAGAAACAAGTCATGGAATTTCCATAACAACAAGTTCTCTGTTCCGTTCCTATGTTTACCTGTTAAGACATACGAAATGGCCGAGTTCGAGGACGACAAGGTTGAAGACAAGAAGGGTATTGCGTTTGACTACGAAGTATCCAAGAAGAAATGCAAGTTTCTCCATCAGGAGAAGTTTTTCCCCAACTATCTGATTGTTGTGTCGCATTTCCTCAATGACATCATCCGTAAGATGATTAATTTGAATCGTGGAGACGCTGAGGATATCCATATTGGACTGATAACTGATGAGAACGACGGCTCCACCAACTTGCGTATCAACAAGATGTTGGTGAACGGTATCGACTACAACTTTGATCATGAGCTCAATGGGACCATCTTCTTCATGAACTCTTTTGATGGTACTGACGACGAGTAAGAAAAATAAAAGTAATGAATAAATTTGCAAATAATGAAACTAAAAGAGGTTACTGATCTGTGGTGTATGCAGAATTCAGGTGTCTGATGAACTTGGTTCCACTTTTAGATGTACGTACGATGAACTGGATAAGTATTGTTGACTTGGCTAACAGCTTTAGCTAGTAACACTCCCGAAAGCGATTTCACTGGTTCCTGTGTTCTCTGCTAAAGGCTCAGTTGAGCTCGTGAATGATTATGGGGTATTGCTCTTTAACAGACTCCGACAGAAGCAGGAATTCTTTGGGAGATACAATGGCCAGAATGTTGTTTTGGTTGAGTGTGGGGTTCCCACTATTAAGTCAATTGCCACCTTTTCTGGCTACATTGTTTCGTGCTCGTCACCTTCGGAACTCATAGAAATCTTACATGGGATTCCAAATGATAAAGACGATGAGATTAGCAGGAGACATCTCAATACGCTAGTGGTAGAGAACTTATCGGCATTTTTCTGGAAGCTTGCTTGTCTACCTTCGCAAGAGAAGTTTTCGTGGTATAGAACCCTCAATAGCGAATTGGCACTACTACGAAAGAAGTACGGATGCAACGTGCTATTGACTGGGTGGGATGTTGAATTTGATAGAGGATTTAACTCGCGGACAATTGTCAAAGCTCCTGTTGTGCTTGAGGACTTAACATATTTTCCTGCTGAGTTGTTCCACGGAGCTACAAGGATTATACATTATGGAGAGGAATGTTTGGAGTTTCGGGATAGAAAATGGGCGAAAATGGAATAAGACGCAAATGGAACGGGAGGAACTGGAAACCATTCAGAGAAAACCAGCACGTAGACAACCTCCAATCAGGAACATCGAACATTCCCTACTCTTACTCACGAATAGTATTTATTTGTATAGCATGCTCTTTTTGTGAAGCTTACATGACAGTCAAGTCACCAAACTTCTCCTTGTAACCAGGAACCTCCCACTTACCGTGGTTGATCATGTAGTTGACCTTCTCGTCCAAGTCTGGTCTAGCCTTGGCAACATCGTCAACAGTCAACTGGTCGAGTGGTCTGGCGCCCTCAATGTCCTTCAAGGTGGCCTGCAATTGGGCGATCTCTCCCAAAACAGACTTCTCGGTCAACTGAGCATTCTCCACGGCCTTTTGCTCGAAAATGTCAATGGTGTTCAACGTCTTGGAAACATCGTAGGCAACAGGCTTGAAACCGCTCACAGCCTTCTCGATCTCCTCGACGACCTTCTGGTTCTTCAACACACTCTTGTAGAACTCAAAGTCGACGGTGGTTGGCTGGGAACTCAAGTCCTGGTGCACCTTCTTGGCCTCATCGTTTCTCTTCTTGAACGCGGTCAACGACGATGCGGTGGATCCGGTCAAGCCCAACTTGGCAATGACCTGGGCCCAGTTCAACTTGGTGGCGGCACTCTTGGCAACAGCAGACATTGTGAAGTATGATGATTTTGGGTTGGTGGTCTTAGTTTTTCGTGGGTCTGAGTGGAGGCGTGCGCGGCACACTATCCATTGTTCGGGCTTCCAATTGGCCAATGGGGGACTGGGATGAATATGTAGTGGTGGAGCAAATGGTGGGAGGAAAAGAGTCGGGTGAGAGAAGAAATTGGGTGTTTGGGAGGGATTTGAGGATTTTGGAGAGATTTTATTCCCCGAATTTTTCTTTAGTTTCTGTTGATGCCGGTGGACTGACATCTAGGTTGAGGTCACGTGCAGTACTATAGTAGTGATAGAATGGAGACAACGGGAAGAGAAAAGAAGGTAAATAAGTGATGGTTGGTGTATTTTTTTTGAGTTTAAATCTTACCTACGGGGTATTGACTGTTGATAGTAGCGTCATGTTTGGGTCTTCCCTACTGTCTTGGCGATTACCTCTTCCAATTGTAGTTCTCACTAATCCTGCTGATTCCAATTCCTCACACAATAATTAACCGGTTATGTGAACTATCAAGAATCCAAAACTCAAGTAAAAAAAAATACACTTAAACAATTATATTATACAAGTATCCAAATATCTCCATCGCCGCCAATCCAAATTATCCAATTTCTACTTCCTCCCCATTTTCCAATTTTCAACCTGGAGAACTGCCCGATCGCGTATGCACAGGTGCAGACCATTTAAACCTACTATAATCTTATCTGATAGTCTCCACCATGGCGCCTCAAATGAAAGGATTGACGCAGTTCATCACCGACTTGCGAAACTCCCATGACTTTGAAGAAGAACGCAAGCGCATCACCGTGGAAATCAACAATATCCGTACCAAGTTCCCCACGAACTTGAACTCGTACCAAAAGAAGAAATACATCTGCAAACTCATCTACATTCACTTGTTGGGATTCACTGAAGAAGTCAAATTTGGTCTCGTGCAGGCCCATGAGTTGCTTGGCCTGTCGGACTATCTGGAAAAGCTGTTGGGCTATCTACTGGTGTCGGTTCTTTTTACGAGAGATGGAGGTACGATCCTGGATTTCTACAGTGATTTATTGAACCTGGTGCACTCAGAGTTGGTGCTGGACTTGCGGACAAACTCCGAGGATGTTAACTGCTTGGCATTGCAGTTTATAGCCGCCAACTTCAACGTCATGCCCGAGAATGGGTTTCCCATTGACCCGGTTATATCCGACGGACACCCTGACGCTCTGCTCTGGCAGGAAATCATCGATATGGTCTACAGCTTTTGCGTGTCACCGATTGCAGAACCTAACACGAAGAAACGGGCGGCCGCTGCCCTCAATGTGTTGCTTAAGCTCTACCCTCAGGTGATATTGAACAACGACAATTGGATCCCCCGCTTATTGACCCTTGTTGACGAAACCGATCTCAGCGTGGTGCTCTGTGCGATACCACTTGTGAAAATTCTCACTGACGTGAGCCCTCTGTATGCCAAGTCTATTGTACCATCAATAGCAAATCGTCTCTATGCATTGGTTGTTGATCAAGACTGCCCACGAGAATACTATTACTACGACAATCCTTCTCCCTGGCTCATCATCAACCTCATCCAATTGGTGGAGCACTTTTTTCTCCCATCGGAGCATCTGCAGCTGGTGCCTTTATCTACGGCTGTGTTGGATAACTCCACGGTGTCAAAGCTTCGCCAAGTGGTGTCGAATTCAATCCAGAACGCTTCCAAACCGGTGAAGGGGCTGCCCAATAGAAACTCACTGTCAGCAGTCTTGTTCCAGGCGGTTTCACTTGCCACTTTTCTCGATGCTTCACCTGAGGCCATTGAAGGTGCAACTCATGCCCTTCTCACACTATTAGACTCCGCAGAGACCAATACTAGATACTTGGTATTGGATGCATTGATTAAGCTTTCAGCCAGAACGAAGTACACTTCGTTTTTCAAAGATTCATTGGACAAGATTTTCAAGTGTCTTCACGATAAAGACGTATCGGTACGCAGAAAGACCGTGGACTTACTCTTCACCATATGTGATCCCTCCTCATACACACAGATCATCTCCAAGTATCTTGATTATTATCCTGTGGCCGAAAGCTCGCTCAAAGCGGATATGGCTGTGAAAATCGCGGTACTTGCGGAGCAATTTGCTACAGACTCTATCTGGTATGTCTCCACCATGCTTAGACTCTTGTCGCTTGGCGGTCAGTCGTCCAAGACTACTGGCGTAACCAACAGATCGAATGTCGAGGTCTGGGAACGGATTACACAAATTGTTGTCAACAACGAAGATCTACACACGAAGGCATCCAAGTACATCGTCAACTTGCTCAGAAAAACAGAGGGAGGATCTGTACCCGAGAACTTGGTCAAGGTTGCTGCATTTATCTTGGGAGAGTTTGGTTACAAGCTTGTTGAGAAGGATGATGTTTCGTCCCACTTCGCAGCCTCAGATCAGTTTCAAGCTCTATTCGATGCTTACTTCAAGGTC
Source organism: Sungouiella middelhoveniana (assembly GCA_030557965.1). Lineage (NCBI taxonomy): Eukaryota > Fungi > Ascomycota > Pichiomycetes > Serinales > Metschnikowiaceae > Sungouiella > Sungouiella middelhoveniana. Next base: position 520,252 of record JANIJQ010000004.1, on the reverse strand, counting down.
TCCTTGGCATCACGACCACTCATAATGATGTCGTTTCTTAAGTTCATATACAGATTCCCATCTGAAGATTTTGTACCCGACATTTTGGATTTGTTTGAGGCAGAAACTCACTCATTGGACTTGGAGATTCAAACCAGAGCTCATGAGTATTTGAAAGTTGCGAGTTATCTCGTGAGTGGAGATGATTCAGATCGCAAGTTTGCCAAGAGTTTGGTCGTTTCCATGCCACCTTTTGAGAACAAGAAGAACAGTTTGTTGAACTACCTTGGAAGTGTGAAATTGGCCAGTGGCAGATCCTCGTCCACCGTGAACGTGCTGAAGATTCCCAATGTTTCTGTTCTGGTTAATGCTACAAAGATCAGCAATAATGGTGGGGAGAGATTATTGACTCCAAACAGTGGACTCAGCGACACTGAGGTTTTCGACGATAACACAAATGATCCTTTCGGTGATGGCCCAACAGCACATCCACAGTTATCCCCAAACTGGTACCCTGGCTACCACCGCATGCTTCAATATGACGCGGGAATATTTTACGAGGATCAGCTCGTTAAGATTACCTACCGAACGGTGAAGGAAGCTCACAATATTCGGATTACATTTTCCATTATCAACAATGCCGCAAAGACCGCAAACGCTTCTATTATTGCATTTACTGTTCGGGAAATCTATAATCCCAACAAAGGAGGTAACCCAGGTTACATCATTAACCTTACGGAGGTGCCTGAACTGACTATTCAAGTCAAAACCACCATGGAAGTCGATATCAAGATACGTGACATTGTCGACAATAACCAAAATCCTATCATATGTCTATCATACAAGTGCAGTGGATCATTCAACACCCTTAATTTGAAGATCCCAGTGGTGTTGATCAAAACATTGTCTGGCACAGCATTAAGCTCCCTCGAAGAGTTTAAGCGTAGATGGATGCAAATTGGGCAGCATCTTGGAACAGTGGATGGAGAAAAGCGGGGGGTGGTCGCTGCCCAATACAGGCACAATTCCTCAAATATCGTTCGAATTTTACAGAGAATTGGGTTTGCAATTGTGCAAAGCACCCATGATGGAGATGAAGGAGTCTTGGTGATGTGCGCAGGCATATTACACACAATGAAGTCCAACTACGGAGTATTGGTGACGATGAGGAGTCTAGACCAGGGAGGTAAGCTGTTCGATATCGTTGTCAGAAGCACCGGCGGAGGTGTTTCAGGTATAATCTTTGATACTTTGCAGGAGATCCTCCAGTAGTCGGAGTTGGGTGACAATTCATGGCTAGACCGTTCGAGGAAGCAAGTTTCGGAGAATCAAAGAAACAGCGAGGATTTATGGAAGCACCATTTTCTAAGCAAACCTCATTAGGCAAATCCGATAGGCTTTTACTTTTGAAGAAGCCTTGCTCGTGACATTCATTTTTCCAAATGGGGGAATGGTTCAGATAATGGGTTTCCTATTTAGGCAATACCGAGTGAAATGCCTTCTATGTGCAGGTTTCCTTTTTGCAACCGACTTGATGGTATTTTCCTAGTGGGGCAAACCGAATAGTCGAATGAGGTGGATTTATAAATTGCAGAGTTTCCTACCTCCTAAGCTCCTCCCAGGATCAGGATCCCCAAACATTGAACTTCACTATGCGGAATTTTGTGGTTTTTGTTGCACTTTTGTACAGCAACCTCATCTTAGCTGCTCCCATTACATCTTGGGCCACTGTGACTGCGGTGACAAATGCTGACGGCTCACTTTATAATCCTACCCAGGCCGCAGTTGCTGCGGGGTCATCAAATACTGCGGTTGCAACACCTGCAACAGCTGCTACACTGGCAGTTTCAGTTGGGCTGCCTTCCCTGAGCTCAAGCAATTGGCTTGATTTGCTCAAGAGTGCATTTAGCCTGTTGACCAGTAGTAACACTCTGTCTTCCTCAACAGGGTCTGGTACTCTGTTCAGTTGGTCATCGCTCTTTAAGCTGCTATTCGGATCTTCAACCTCCGATTCGACTCTGGTCTCAGACATTTCGGGTGGTAGCCTGGCTACTCTGCCATTGTCTATGGTTCTTGCCTCGACTTTGACTTCGGCCACTGGTGATTCAACCTCCAGTAGTGCTATAGCCTCCGCTACTAGTGCTACAAGCACTTTTGGTAATTTCCTCATATCAACAACGAGTTCATCTAGCTCATCATCATCTGCATCATCTTCATCCACCACGACTTCAAGTCTGACCCTGACTTCCACCAGCGGAATTTATGACGCTATCAATAATTCGGATGAGGAGATAGACAAGGACTTCGCGAAGGAAATCTTAGATGCCCATAACAAGGTGAGAGCTATTCACGGATCCGGACCATTATCATGGGCCAACGGACCATATAGCTACGCCAAGAATGACGCTGATAACTACGATTGTTCAGGAATTCTCACTCATACTGGAGGACAGTATGGAGAGAACTTGGCTGCCGGCTTCAGCTCCGGTACCTCAGCACTTATGGCATGGTACGATGAAGGTCAAACCTACGACTACTCTACTGCCAATACTTTCGACCATTTTACCCAAGTGGTATGGAAGACTAGCACCAAGGTTGGATGTGCTTACAAGGACTGTTCTTCCACTGGTTGGGGAATGTACATTGTCTGTGAGTACGACCCACCAGGAAACGTGATCGGGCACAATTCCAACAATGTTTTCCCGCCTAAATAGATCATAATGCATTTCTGGTACCCAAGGTTTTCTCTTTGTTCTCTATAACGTTATGAAAGGTAGTTTAGGGTAGTAGCCAGGAACTTGTCTCGCTCCAAGTGTATTCTCTAACGTCACTTGCTTGATGAGGGCTTTGCCATTATTGAACTCCTTATTTTGTTGTCTTGTCGTTTGCTGGAGCTTTGTCTTGAACTGTTTGTTCTGTATTATTGTTGAGATTGCTGCAATCAAATCTCTATCAACCAATGCAAAGTCTTCTGACGTTGACGGACAGGTGGCGAACTTGAAAAGAAATATGCCACTTACACAATGGATATCAGCACTATTTGAGTCAGGAATAACCTTATGAAGTGCCAGAAAGAGGCTTCTTTTCACTCGCTTACGATATTGAATTCTTGCACTAGCAGTATCAGTTCCGTGGGGCTGCGACTTAAAGAAATCCAAGCTCCTGTAAACTCCTTTATACTCTTTGAATGCCGTAGCTAGCGAATTGTCATTCAACACCGGTGTACCGTAGTTGCTGAAAGTATAGGCGATGTTGGACTTTCTCACGAGTGAGAGATGATGCAGAGAATCAACGAACTTCACAGAGAAGAACTTGTTTTGAACCAAAAGCGGAAGATTTCGAAGCAACAGTTTCCGTTGAAGATGCTGATACGCACTAGCATCTATTCCTCTGATGTCAGTGGGTTTCTGGGGAAGACACTTGTTGGAAATATGAGGGAGATCTCTCCAATCATCATATTCAACATGAAGTTTCTGGGGCACGGATGCAAATGGTAGATCGTCTCGTTTGTGGTAGAAGTCAACTCTGGATATGGGAGCAGGTGGTTTGCTAGTGATGGAGTATAGTCGTTTTAGCATTTTGTCATAGTTATTACAATAATTCCTACTTGCGCACTAAATATTGTGGAGAGAGACAACACCATAGAATCCACTACAGATCGCACCATTGGACCAATCCGTATCTCTATAATGATTCTAGTCGTAATCTTCTACCGTAGGCAACCACAACACCACACTGTCGTCAGCAGTAGCCAATGTGTACAATTTGGGATCAAACGCAACTACCTTGGTGATGCCCTGCTTCCCATCCAAAACTTTGAACGGATACAACGAGCGAGAGTCTCTGGAATCGAGTTTTGATAAATCAAATATGGCCAAAGTTCCATGTGGAGAGCCTGCAACCACAAACCGTCCATCTGGAGTGAAACACACCGATCCAGCAGATGAGTAGTTGAAGTGGAGCCAACCCTTGTGATGTTCCTGAGTGAGAACCAAAGACGTTAGAAATTTGCCCAGAATAGCGTCTAGAAGGTAGTGTTGAGAGGAATCGGTGCCCACAAGCAAGTATTTCCCGTTGTTAGAGAATTCGAGGGAGGTCCATTTTTCACCCACAGCACTGGCCACCGGAACAGATAAGAATGGTCCACGCTCAAACGTAGCGACATCATAGAATGAAACCGAACCGCGACCGTCTTGGGAATTCTCGATTGGCTCTTTTCCCACGGCAAACACAATTCCATGAGGATCAAATGCTACTACGGAGGTCTGACCCACACCTAAACTTCCCATACATGTAGCTGTTCGTAAATCCCAATGCTTAACTGTATGATCAGCTGAAGCGGTGAGAAATGTGTCTGAAACCGGATTGACCTCTAGCGACACCACCTGGTCCTTATGGCCTCGGAAGTATCTCAAATAGCTCTTGGTGGTGAGCGAAACATAACGGATGGAATGGTCAGTGTCGTCGCCCACCACGGTAGGAGTGGACGCATACAAACAATTGAGGTCATTATGGGTGAATTTGGCCAAGTGGGCGCCGTATTTCTGGGACTGGATGTCCTTGTACCGAACACCTTTATGGCAATCATACAACTGGATGGATTTGTCGACTCCGGACGAAATGAGGTACTGGCCCGTAGTGTCAAAGTCAAGACACGTCACCGAGGCGCCCTCATGGTAGCTGAGGGTCTTGGAAGGTCTGAACGACCCGAGAATTTTGTCGGTAATGGGTAGACTTGAACCTGATCGTTTGGACATGGAGATCAAATTTGGGAAATGGGAGTTGTTGAAAGAAAGGAGGTGATGTGAAGGAAAGTATGGAGACTGTCTTTAGGATATTAGTCCATCAATTGTTCATCAAGAGTTCATAAACGATGAATGGAGTGAGTGGAGTAGAGAGAAGAGTGTAGAGAAGAGAGTGTAGAGCAGAGTGTAGAGAAGAGTACTGGCTGCGAATCGGTGGACACAGCGAAGTCATTGATATTGATGATCAAAGGAATGAAAAAGATCGAAGTGTTATAAAGAAATTGATGAATCAGGAATAGACAGCGGGGATATTTTAAGGAACGGAAATATTTGGATAGTTTCAACAATTTGATGGGTGCCCTAGGAAGTCCTACATTAGGCTCAACCACAGTGACCAGCTGGTCACTAATAGGGGAAGAATGCTTATAGAAAGAAGAAATTATAAGAGAGGATCAAGAACTCGGGTGATAAATTCTTTCGTTGAGAATATCCAACATCTACTGAAAATGCTCCAGTGGGAAGACAACACGACATAACTTGTAGATATGTATATGCACAGCATAAATTGTTTTCATGCATAGGCACAGTACTTAACACGAGCTTGACAGAATAATGTATAATTTTCCTCTCCTGCTGCATCTTTCTTTCCAATCCTTACCACCTTCCCTCTACTTCTACTTTCCATCGATTTCATCTGTAGTTCCGTTTTCTTTCCGATATTATCCATGTCGTGTCACTCCGCAATACAACTGACACATAGAAGTTCCGCAGAATCCACTACATTACAACAAAGATTACAATCAAAATTACAACAAAAATGTCAAAACAATAATTGCTCACTTCGCAAGCCTTTATCAGCCAATAATAACTCCCCCAACCCATCCAACCCACTAAATTTACCCTCCTCCATCTTATCTAGAGTGACCCACTCACGTGAACGCTCAGCCCCTATACAGTAGTGAGTCCCCAGATCACCTCCAACTTCATCAATTCACACCAATTGCACTTTGTTCAGACCGTAGTTATCTCCAGAGTAAGAGCCTAACGACCCAATTGACATGACTACGCCTTTCAAAGTCAAGGCGCTCTTCGAGTACAAATCCGATTTCGATGATGACTTGACGTTTGCTCCGGATCAGATAATAACCGTCACTGAAATTGAAAATGACGAGTGGTACTCGGGAACATATGGCGGGAAGCTGGGAATGTTTCCAAAGAACTTTGTTGAGATTTATGTCGAAGAGGAGCCCCCAGTTAAGGTTCCGACCCTGCGTCCCATTTCTCTGAAGCTGCTGCAGGCTTCTGGTTCCGCCCCTATAGTTTCTACCGGTGCTTCGGATTCCTCTAAGACTTTGTCTTCTACCGTCGCTCCAATTGGTGAAGGTGGTCAGGTTCAGGAATCCGCCTCCAAGTCCGACACCGGATATTCCGAGAAGAAAACTGACCCACTGGAAATCAAATCAGATAAGCCAATTGCCGCTGTCGCCACTCCAAAAGTGCCTATTCCCGGCTTGGTGATGCCAGGGAAGGCCCCGCTGCAGCGGGACGATCCATATGCGGTGAAAAAGCAGTTTTTTGGTGCTGGAAAGTCATCCTATGTTCCACAAGTAAAGCCTCGCGACCAATCAAATATTATCTCACACGCATATCACGATGTGGCCAAGAATACCGAGATTGTGCGTGAGCATGACGCCAATAATGACGAGGAAGAGGCCGCCGAGGAGCCCAAGATGAGCTTGAAGGAGAGAATTGCCATGCTTCAGAAAAGACAGCAAGAAGAGGCAGAACGGGAGGCTGCTGCTCTCAAGAGAAGAGAAGAACGCAAGAAAGAGAAGCTGATTCAAAAGAATACCACCGGAAGTTCAGTACATACCGCTGCTTCCGAAGAGATCGTGGTGGAGGCTGAGACTGAGATTGGATCTCCGGAGCTTCACCCATCCATTCCAGAAGTCACACAAGCTGTTCCAACACAAGAGGTAGAAAGGGAAATAGGAGGTGAAGCAGACGTAGAGGTTGAAGAGGATGCACAGGGTGGAGAGGATGAGGAGGCTGAGGGAGTCGAAGGGGAAGAAACTGAAGAGGACGACGAGGACCTCAGAAGACGCAAATTGGTGGAGAGAATGGCCAAGATTTCTGGCGGCAGAAACATGTTTGGTATGATGGGAATGCCTGCCCCATTCGGAGCTCCGGCTGCTGCACCGACTAGAAGTAAGGCGGAGTCTAAACCAAAAGTTGCGAAAGAGGAGACTACCAATGCTCTTCCAAATGCAATTCCTATTCCCGGTATGTCGGTCGCATCAGAGATTCCTGCTATTCTAAAGGAATCAAATGTTAAGGAGGAAGTTGACGAATCTGACGTTGGTAGGTCTGTTTCAGTACCTAATGAGGAAGTCATCAACGAATCCGACTCCCCAGATGAGGACAATATTCCTCTGGATCACTCCACAAGGAACTTCGAGGTGGTAGAGAACCAACCTCGCCCTCCTTCCTTGAAGCTGTCAGAAAGCGAGGGCGAGGAGCAGCAGGAGATTGATTTATCCATTTCAAACATCGGCAACGATCCCGAAGTTACCGGCTATGAAGCAGATGAGGACGTCTCTGATCGTGCAGCTACTGCTGATGTGGATGCACAGAATACAACGGAGGGTGTTCAAGCTTTTCTGTCGGCCCGCTCTCCATCGTTGGCTAAAGTACCACCTCCACCTCCACACTCTCAGCCTCCCCTGGTTGCTGAACCACCATCACATCCAGAAAGACCACCTGTACCTGATACCTTGCCTCTGGCCAAGGCACCACCTATTCCTGTTGTGGAAGGAGCAGATTATATCACGCCATTGTCTCCTAGTGCACCTCCTCCGATCGCTCTGAAGGTTCCACAAATGCCACCTATTCCGCAAGCTGCACCTCCTACCACTACATTGCCTTCTCCTCCAGTTCCCAGCCAAGCGCCAGTAACCACTTCAGAAGTTATTGCTGATTACAATGACACTTCTGATGATGGGTTTGAGGATATCGCCGAAGTCCTAGTTAACGATGGCATTGACTATGGAGAGCACCCTCCGGCCACTCCAAGGAGAGCCAGCACATATTCCCATCCTCCCCCTGTACCAACTCTGGTTCCTAGCATGCCTGGGATGCCATCGAGAATGTCTACTTCCAGCTCAATTGGTCGTCGTTCTATTGACAGTGGCCTGAGATCTACTGAATTGGGACGGTCTAAGTCTGTGAAGGAAGGTAAAAGTGACCAACTGCAAGCAGAAGCACATCTAGTCACCCTAAAGAACGAAGTCCAGTCATTAGCGGAAACGTCAGGATGGTGGCTCAGGGATGATATTCCAGACTCATTGCAATCGAAGGTTGGCACTGACCTCGTCTTCGAAGTTGACTCTAACCAGGTTACCAAGAGAGGAAATAAGACGGTGGTCTACAAAGACTACTACATCTTGTTTCATGATTTGTCCCAGATTGTCGTGGAACTTCTGTACTGCTCAGATGACCCACGAACATCTGCTAAGATTATTAACGTTTCTGTTGTGAATCCATCAAGTGGGAGAAAGGACATTCTCCACAAGTACAATGCTCTTTACGGCAATGACATTGTGGCCTTAGCTCTGAGATTGGTGGGCACTAAGGTACCAACAGGATTGGTAGTTAGTGTGTTTGGACTGCTTTATCAGAAGTTTCCCAATTTGTTGATGCCAATTGGAGAGAAATCATTTGGGGCCACAATTTACAAGAATTTCAACCACAATATCGTGAACATTGACGAAATACGACCAGGAGACATCTTGTGCATTAGGAATGCCAAGTTTTCTAGCCACAAGGGATTGGGAGGCATTGGCAACAAGAGCATTGTTGTCGGAGACGGCCCTCATATCTACTCCGCAGTTATCGCTGAGTATGATAGCAAGAAGGAAAAGCTCCGTGTTTTTGAAAGCGATCACAGCGGCGTGGTGAAGAAGGACAGCTACAAAATCAGCGACATGAAGAGCGGTCACATTCGGGTATTCCGAGTGGTCGATCGGGCATTTGTCGGATGGGCATGAGTGCAACATGGGGACAAGCGAAACTACATATGGATCAATGAAACTTCATATGGATAAGTGCATGGATAAGTGAATCTACATGGATAAGTGAATCTACATGGATAAGTGAAACTATATAGGTGCAAGAAAGATCAATGACAATCACACATATGAGCACTAGACCAGTATAAGGGAACAAGGGATCTCCACCACCTAGCAGGCCTCAGGATAGAATTGAAGGCGGACATTAAACTAATAGCAACGGGGCACAAGCTAACATAAAGCCAAAACAATCAAGGGGCAGGTATTACTAAAAGCTGGAAAACACGCTAATTGGAAGGAAAGTAGGAAATCTGGAGGTCGATATCTGGTAGGCAGGAAAACTGGAGAACGGTAAGAAGAATCAGATGGGAATTTCAAAAACGGCAGATACTATTCATAGTAGTCAAACTACTCACGGGGTGAGCTAACTGGGGCATGGACGGGAAACGAAACGGAAACCGGAATCAGAACTAGATAACCAGCTTGGAGAATGATACTGGAATTGCAAAATCGCAAATGGTCTAGGAGTACCTGATGGCAGCACGGACCACGATGAGTTCCAACGATTCTCTTACACTGGACTAGCGGATATATATGTGAATGTCATTGTCAGGAAGAAAAATGTAGAAAGGAACAGGATAGTGTCAGGTGTAGCAATATATATATGGTAGGCCGTGTGACATCCTGCAGGAAGCAGACTAATGACCAGGGGAATTCCGGGAAAGGAATCATCAAGTAATGACGTGAAGCGGAAGAGAGACCAAAAATTAGTAATAATTGTATATGGGGGTGCTTTCCTTTTCTTTTCTGATGTTTGTGAACTTTCTCTCTGATACCTGGGAGTTCTATGGTCCTGCACACCCATGATGGATCGATAATGTGGGGTACAGAATAACGAGGCAGATCACCATATATCAAAAAGTTATGGCCCCATAAACAAGCACAGCAAGCAAATTAGTGGAAAACTTTTTGTTTTTGAGAGAATTCATGTCATCTATTGCGGCGGTTCTTCCTTCCTTCAATTTCACACCCTTGCATAGCAGGCCGCAAGGGACTATGCAGGTGACTCGATTTGGGAATAATAGACGGTGGAAGCAACAATAGTCAATTGTCTCTTTCTGATTGTCCAGCAAACTCAGATTATACCAGAAAAGTATCATCTTTGCCATGCTGATTCAATCATTGCTGCCAGATTTCGTCTTGGACGTTCAGTACTCAGCAACAAACGATGACGACTTCGCTAACTTGAGGCGTCTTCTTGAAACTCTAGACAAAAAGGGATTTAGCACCCAGGCCAGACCCGGAGCCGATGCAGCTACCTCTGTTCTCATTTTTATAAAGCTCGGCAGCTCCTCTTTTCAGGAATTGGTTGAGAAAGATTTGATCAAGAACTACGAGTTCGGCATCACCTCAAAGGACGATTCTCCTTCCGATAGACCTCGGATGATCTATTCGTACTTGTCAAATCCTGTAGAGTGTGGCGGTTGTGCAATTACTCCGGGCAAGGGCCAGTGGGCATTTGTCACCTCGATAACTCCGATCTCCGGATACTTGGCAGATGACAAGCTTTGGGAGAGGACAAAGAAGTCGGTTTTCTCGCCAAAGTTCTCTACCAGTTCATACAAGAAGCTCTATGGCACACAGGTGGGCTTTTACTTTGAGTTTTGCTCTTTCTACTTGGGTGCGTTGGCAATTTTGTCTGGATTGGGGTTGATGGCTAACTTAAGATCCAAAACCTACTCCTTGACGTATGCCTTTGTCAACTTGACGTGGGGAACGGTTTTCTGGCTCTTGTGGAAGAGAAGAGAGGCTTACTTGGCTAATTTTTGGGGTGTGCAAAACTCTCACAAGATCGACGAGTACAACGCTGAACTTACTTCTTTGAACAGGGACTTTGAGCTTGTCTCCTCCTATAAACATAGAGAGAGACACGATGGCGTGAGATTTCTTAAGCAGCTTGCCTTTGCTCCTGTTGCCTTAGCTTTTGTAGCTGTTTTGGTGTCGTACCAATTGGGCTGTTTTGTCATTGAGATCTTTTTGGGGGAAATCTACGACGGTCCGGGACAGAGTCTCTTGAAATTGTTGCCTACTGTGATGATAACTGTCTTTGTACCAATCTTGACCGCCGTCTATAACATAGTGGTTGGCAAGTTCTTGACATGGGAAACCCACAACAACACGTACACCCGAAATGACTCGTTTGTTGTGAAGACATTTGCGCTAAACTTCTTAACCGGGTACGTTCCATTGCTCATCACATCATTTATCTACCTTCCATTTGCTCACTTGATCCGGCCACAATTGCCCGTCATCCAAGAAACTATTGCTACAAACATCAGTAGCAACAGATACTTGTACAAATACTTGACTAAAATTAAGTCGCAGGAACAGTTTGTCATTAATCAAGAGAGATTAAATGGCCAGTTTTTCTTTTTCATGGTTTTCACCCAGACGATTAATATTATTTTAAAGTATGGCTTGCCTCTTATCTTGGCTCCTATCATCAAGAAGGTCTCCCAGGCAATTGCTGGAAAAAAGGAGGAAAAGACTCCCAAGGATGACCCAGCTGAATCAGTTTGGTTGGGGAAAGTGCGTATTGCGGTTTCATTACCTGAATACAATGTCAATGACGATTTCAGAATCCTTGCGTTGCAATTTGGTTACCTTATCATGTTTGGTCCAGTGTGGACCTTGGCTCCTCTCACTTGCTTGATTTTCAATCTGATCAGCTTCAAGTTGGACGAGGTCAGATTGGCTAGCGGCAAGTATGTTCGTCCACCACCTCCAACCAGAATCGACTCCATCCACCCATGGGATTTTGCTTTCTTATTGTTGACATGGATTGGTTCCATTGTATCTCCATTGGTTGCCGCTTTCTACCGTCACGGCACAGAGCCACCTAAGCCTTTGGGTCAGTTTGCTTTCGATAAGGCCAGTATCAATATCTCGTCCACCACCTTTTTGATTTTCGTGTTGTTTGCATCCGAGCACTTGTTCTTTTCCTTGTACTTCGTTGGCGCCAAGATTTCTTCTTTCTTGAAGTCTAGTGTGGAAATTGATAATGATTTTGTGGATAACGACATCAAGTTGAGAAGAGATTTCTATTCATCAGAGGTCAAGGCGACGTCTGTTCGTACTCCAGATGACTGGAATACTTCGCCCGAAGACACTTTGAAACAAGCAGCAGGCATTGACGTTACTTCAGAAATTATCGACTCTACGGGTGCTCTGACTTCGTACAGCAAGAAAACTGAAGACTCGACTTTGGTGAACAGATTGGCCAAATCAGGTAAGGCACCTGAGGAAGAGGAGTTGGATTTGAGACAGAAATTGGAGGCTCACAAGGAAAAGGGCGATTCTATTATCGACACGATAGGCGGTGACGGCAAACCAACCATGGCAATTATTGACGACAACTCTCACATTCTGGAGCAGGACCAACAGGACGTTCAAGAAGCTTTGAGTAACCTCGAGAGGCAGCATTCCGTCACAAAGGCAGAGGAACAGGTCAACGAGGAAGAAGAGGGACATTCCGAAAAACCAATATCGGTGACGTCTTCTGATTCTGTCAATGATGGAGCAGATGTCGAAGCCTCGCAGATGTCCAATAAGCAGACGTCCAAGAAGAAGAGCTTGAAGAGATTGCTAAAGAGAAAGTCCTAGACGTAAGAGGTACATTAGTACAAATACACACAGTTTGATCTGGATGACAGTTTGATATAGATGACAGTTTGATATGGATGACAGTTTGAGATGGATGACGTTTGCCCAGTGTATGGAAGGTTAGTTACTTTGGAGGTCTACCGCCAAAAATGGACGTTCCTACTCTCACACTGGTGGAGCCCTGAGCAATGGCAGTGGTGAAGTCGCTGCTCATACCCATGCTTAGCTTCAAGTCCAATGAGTACTTCTTGTCGAGAATGTCCTTCATTTCGACCAACTTGGCAAAGTCTTCGTTCACTTCACCTTCTGCAGTGGCCTGAGCAAACGATCCAATGGTCATCAAGCCCTGCAACTCCAAATGCTGGCACTCGCTGCTTCCAAGATAGTCCACAGTCTCGTAAACCTCATCCATGTTGTCCAAGCGATATCCAGACTTTTGCTCTTCGCCGGAGGTATTTACTTGCAAGTACACATTGATAACAGGCAAATTGGCAGCTTTTCTGGCGGCATTCAACTTCTGGCACTTCTTCAATGCATCTATCGTCTCTACAGCGTACAACCCGCCAATGTTCTTGCCTAGATCCTTACATTTTCCCGTTTGCAACCCACCAATGAAGTGCCATTTGATATCCTGGGGAAGTTCCTGGGACTTCGCAAGTAGCTCTTGAACGTAGTTTTCTCCGAAGTGGCGGACTCCGTGGTTATATAATGCCATGATATCTGACGATGGCTTGTACTTGGAAACAGCCACTAGAGTCACCAGGTCAGATTTCTCATGACTCTTAACTTGGCTCAAGACCGCCTCGTAGTTTGCGATGAGCTCGCTCTGTCTCTCTGCAGATGGCTGGGGGAATGACATGAGACACCTTTTTGAGTTGGTTCTGACTAAATTAAGAAAATGCTGGAGATTACCACTTTGGGAAAAGCACCTTAGCATATTCGTTTCTCCAGATAAGAAGGTGAAGTCAATTCCGTAGACCCGTACACCAAGAACGCGATGACTATCTCGATTCAGTAACTCAAGCGACAAAAGACGGTACTCCTGCAGAAAACCCAGAAACGAACTGGTCTCGTTATCAGATTATTCGCTTAGACCGGGCATAGAGATTCCGAGAAGTCTTTAGTAACGATTGCAGTGTTCAAGTAGCAAGTGGATTGTTAATTTGGAAAGATGCGGAAACCTTCGACCCTTTCATCTTCTTGAAGCCATTGAAGTCTTCTTGGAGTGATTGAAGCGAACCGCTTCAAGTTGATGCAAATGGTTAGCGAGCAGAAATTGGTTCTTCACGGAGGGTGCCACGCTTTTATCACACAATCTTCCAAATTCTCTTTATATAATGCACGAATTATCATCTTGAATGATGCCTGCTTTTTTTCTTCTTTTCTTTCAAGTACGCTAACTATTTTAATGTCAGTGTTGGAATTAAGTGAAAAATAGCCAGTACAACGACCTATCAGCGTCAAGATAGCCTAGGTTTTCCAGTCATCGAGAATGGTGTATTCTTGTGTATTTTCTTCTGGTATCGGGCGGAGGGAGTAGGAAACTAGCGTGAGTGAAGGAAATGGTAAAGAAACTTCAGATTGTAGGAAGTAGAATCTGGAAATATCTTGGATCTCGTTAGAACGCATGGAATATGTGTGGATACTGACGTGACCGGCTATGGGAGCTTGAAGATTTCGATCTTAGATCGATCCAGCAACGTCATGAGGACCAGGAGCCCAAGAAAGTGTAAGAATGGCAAAAAAAAGCCATAGCTTGGTGTTACACGCAGACAACAGTTGTCACTGGAGGCAAGCAATGGCGGGGAGTATGATGATGATAATGTCTACTGGCACTATGAGTTGGAAGTGTAAGTCAAAATTGTCTCGCAATTACAGGACATAAGCGCTTCTGTCTACCCATACTGGACTAAAATTTAACAAACATCTCAGAGTCCTCAGTGTCTTGCTCAGTGGATGATGCACATATACGCACGGATTGAGGGAAATCAGTCTTCGTACAATCCAAGAAAAAGTTTCCATCATTAACCAACACCTTTAGTGAACATAGCTGGTGAGGTACACGGATTACCTTCTTCAAACTCAGTATTTCAATATTAACATTCGAGCCACCATTCATCAGACATGTAAATTTCAACCTCGGTACACGATGAGTCCTCTTCTGGACACGAAGTTTCCTGCTCTGAATGTGATGAGGAATCACCAACTCTCGAGAAAACTCACGGCCCTCACGGCCCTCAAGCCTTAAACTTAATGCTTTTGGTCGTTGCAACGTACGAGAGTTCCAAAAGATTATTGACCCGAGAGATGGGAGACCTATATCCAATTGTCCTCCATAGCTGTCCTTCAAGTTCAAGGAAAACAATGTTGCCGGAAGGGTTAGTGTCAGGAATGTTGACCTCAAATGCTTTTCCAATTTCAAAGTGAGAATCTCCAATTGTGGAGCAAATGCTATTGTGCGAGGGTCCTCAGTCGTCATTATAGTCAATACTTTCAAATTTCTTGGAAGTTTCGTCCTTGACCAGTCTTTGATGGCCTGGCCCCCACCCAATAAAATTTCAAGAGTTGAAGGTAGATCGACGTCGGACATTGTCTTAAGCCTGTTATTAGAGATGTCGAGAAACTTCAAGTCTGGAAACTTCACGTTTTGGAAATCAGTAATATTGTTGTTGCTAATGTGTAGCTTCTTGAGCAGCTTTGGGAACGAAACTCTATCAATCGTTGTAAGTGTGCAAGTTCCAACATTGAGCTCTTCAAGCAATGGAGGACATTCCAACCCTGCAAGTGACTGAATTGGATTTAATGAAATGTTTAATACCTTCAAGTTGCATGGAAATATTTGCAGTAGTTCACCAAGATACTTTATGTAACACTTTTGTAAATGTAAAATCAGAAGCAGTTTGGGTAAATTCCATTCTCCAAAACTAGTGTAGCGGCCGAAGCGTCTAGAATATTTGCAGGATAAACTTTTGAGATTATCTGAAAGTTCAAAATTATTCACGTCAACAGCGCCCTCTATCGCCATTGAAGTTAAAGTAGTGGGCCATCTTCGGATAGAATGAGACAATCCTGACATAATCTTCAATGTGACTTTCTTCACTTTGGGAGGAACAAAATCCAAATTTCCAGAATGATATAAAATACACGTTTCTATCTTTCAAGAAATTCTTTTCTCGGGAACTGTTGTAGAGTTGCAGCATGGCCTTCGTACTCAATTCTTGGAATTGACAGTAAGAATTCAGGATGCGAACGGATAAGGGTTCGCGCAAAGTTACCATCGGAATCAAGGATTTTCAAACGAGGCACGGCTACCTTTTTTCGCAGCCAAACGATTCAATTGCCCATGCATTTGCCGAGTATTCTTAAACAAGGAACCCCAAATCTCCATTTCATTGTTGCAGAATTTCTGTAGCATAATTTCCTTCAAAACTATTATGAGAGGATCGCTCGGATGACATCCAGCGCAAATCGATCTCAATGTCGTATATGGGAACTCTCTTAGGATACACTGGAGAATCGCAACTGGAAGTGTGGGTAGAGCCATGGCAAGATTGATGCTAGTTTGCCGACTTAATGGATAAATCTGTTCGTGAACGTGCTCTGTTATCTTTTGTGTTTCACTTTGTGAGTGAGCCCTTAGGATTTAGACCTCCTTTTATAGTTTCCTCATGATTTCGGTCTGATCAGGCATACAAAATATGTTGCAGGCAATATTTTCCATGGTTGCAACTTTTGGTTGCGCGGTTTCATCAAAGTAGCATTTTTTTCTTGAGCTGTATGACTATTGTTTGCACAATGGTTCCAGAACTTCTTCGCTCATCAAAAATGACCCCTACATTGAATTGTTTGAGAACAAACAAGCTTTCCTCAAAGTGTTCCGAAAATTGCAATCGTAAAAAATCCTGAGACCAGCTCCCGCTTCGTAATTGCAAATCCCCAATCGTCATTTATAATCTAGAATGTGACGCATTTTCAATTTCAGTTTGAATCAACGTTCTCCTTCGCAGCGGAGTTTATTTTCTGTCGGCCAATGATAACAAACAGTAGTTCGGGTTCGAATAATTGAGGACCTTTAGTGCTCAAAAACATTGAACAAAACGCCGATTGGCGTACAATCTATTTCAGAAGGTATTTCATCAAAGCTCTGCTATGAAACCACCAGAGTGTGCTCAGGTATGATACTAAGGAATAATAGATTGGGTTCAAGAGTGGATATCGAAATAATTGTGGAGTGTAACGATAGCGGCATAGGGCCATTACATTGCTCTCCAAGGGGACATGAGTGAACAAAACTTTGCTTCAGCAGGCGACGACTCGTGGCGCAGTGCAGATTAATATTAAAAATACAACACTAGATCTAGCAAATTTGACAATACTAAAACTCTACGTATTCAGTTTCCCCCCGAAGAGCCTGTCGCCTTCTCCTTCCAGGCTCTCTCCTCGACAAGCCAATAACCAATCCAATGAGACCCTCACGCATGAGATCTTCGAACCCTGCTCTGGGTTCGCGAGTTGGATGTCCGTTTACCACTGGCGGAAAAAAATCTGATATCAAACATGGAAACCTCTCTCTTACCCATTCTAGAAAACGAACTAGAAACAGGGCAGGAGCCACTGGGTCAAGAAACTCGCGACGGAAAGCTTGAAGCGAAGGTGGTAACCACAGATTCAATGCTTCTAAAACTTGCTCAGCATTCAAAGAAGTTTGCTTACTTCCGTGTCTCAATTCTAACACTTCCTCTTCTGTTTTAGCAGCTTTTAAAGCTTCGCCAATCAATGGTGCATTCATGAACTGCTGGTTCAAAGCACGAAATACACCCAAAGCATCCGCGTTTTCAAACTCCTCGACCAAAACTGCCTCTAGATTTCTGCCTTCCAATCGTACCACCAATAGCGCCAACTCCTCGGCTAAAGCTCTCTCAAGAACTTGAAGTCTGGTTTCCGGTGGTGGGCCTTCATCAATATCCTGCTGACCTTCGTCTTCCGTTGATACTTCTTCATCAGGATCCTGCTGAAATGTGTTTCCTGATGGGTCATCTAAAACCTGATGAGTTAAGATCCCCAAATCGTCGACAATCATAACAACAACCATAAGATTGTTGGTAGCATCTGATAACAAACTCAGCACTTCGTTCAAGGCTCCTCGGACATTGGCAATTGAGAGCCACTCGTTTTGCAAAAGTTCATTGAAATCTCCATTTGCCAGTCGTACAAAGATCATTGCCTGATTGACAGAATTCCGAACCTTTTCAATTGAGAAGGATCTCGACACCTGTACTTCCTGCAAAACAGCTTGCAATTGTCCACAAGCGTTTGACAATTTAAGAGGCGTCCCCTTCAACCTATTTGGCAGGTTCACTCCCACAACCTTCTCCAAAACGCTGCTAGCAGTCGATATAAAACGACAGACCTCTGCTACACCTATTCGAAGGTTTTTGATTGCAGCGACGAGGGAACGCCAGTCAATTGTGGTATTGTCCCCTTGTCCAATACCCGACATCAGCATAAACAATTTCGTTCGTAGATTAGTTCAGAGCACCTCCTAATGCGACTCCGTTAACACGGCAATGGGTAGATGAATTTTCGAGTACTTGGCAAGTGCTAGTACCCTTAGTACGAAGATGAACAAGTTGGGGGGAGTTACAAAGAATTCGCAGCCATTTCGCACACAAATACTGTGTGCTCAGATTCGGACCTTACGCACTCGAAAGACATTTCAGCCGTGATCTACCATGATCAGTGCAGCTCTTGACTACTGGAGTTAAGTGAAATATAGCCAGTACGACCACCCATTTACGTCTAGATTGCTTAGAATATCATCAAGAACGCAAAATAATGTTCTCTTTCGGTGCCGTGGACGAGCCTGCTGTTCGACACACCGATGGCTATTGTTGCAGTTGTTGTGGTTCGATGACCGAGTGCAAGCCAGATAGATCAGCACTATGTGCTCTTGTGTATCTTGGTATGGGGTGGAAAGGACGGAGCAGCAGTTTGAGACAATGTCGAGGATTAATTAGACTTCCAGAAGGCATGCAACTAGATTTGGCACCTTCTGTCAGATGACAACCCAGAGACCTACAACTCGTATTCAGGGTAGAGCCGCAAAGTAGGTCTGTGTGTGCCCATAATGTTTCCGATCACATAGCAACGTTACTAGATACAATGAGCGAGATTCAGGAACATGTACAGTTTTTTTGAAAGCCACATCGAAGAACGGCATGCCTAAGAGCATAATTACTTATTAAGAAATTAATTAGTAAGCACAACCTGCAAGTTGCTTCGCCCGGGTGTCGAGCTCTAGAGAATCAAAATCCAAGAGTTGAGTCAGTTTTTAAAGCTGTGGTGGTCAATTGCTGATATTTCCAATGTGGAATTTGTCATCTTTTCCGCTCAATTGGAAATTTTCCTCGCATTTTGCAACCAGAATTACCCACTTATCTAATCCTGTTGTTTCTGAGATCGGGGAACGGAGTCGTGTGGCCGAGGAATGCGGAGATGACATCGCTCACTTGACCCGCGGAATTACCTGTCGGAGTTGACACATTGTGCACCCCAAAACTCGGATCCTGTCGGGGCCACCATCACTCCGACACTGCGGATCCGAACCCAATCGGGCCATACTCCGCGCCTTCTCCTATATGCCCCATTTTGCATGGTTCCAACCCTGTGGCAAGATCAGCCCTTATAAAATCTCAGTCGGTACCCCGGCTCTCTAGGCCCACAATTATTCACAAACCCAAAAAAATATGTCTCAAACCGTCTTGATCTCTGGTGCTACTGGCTTCATCGCTACTCACACAGTCCAGCAATTATTGGACAAGGGCTACAAAGTAGTTGGAACAGTGAGATCTACTGAGAAAGGAGACGAGCTCCAAAAGTCGTTGAACAACCCAAACTTCTCTTACGAGGTAGTGAAGGAGCTCGACGCCGAAGGAGCATTTGACCAGTTTGTCAAAAATCACCCAGAGGCTACTGTGTTTCTCCATACTGCATCTCCTGTCAAGTTCGACATCACTGATGTTGCAAAGGATTTATTGGAGCCAGCAATTAACGGAACCAAAAGTGCTTTGATTGCAATTAAGAAATATGGTCCCCAGATCAAGAGAGTGGTGGTGACCTCTTCATACGCTGCCGTTGGTGACTTTGTCAATCCTCAAACAGAAGATATTATCGAGACTGAAGACACCTGGAGTTCATTAACCTGGGAGACTAGTTTAGTCAACGCAATGATTGGCTACTGCGGCTCTAAGACCCTTGCTGAGCGTGCAGCCTGGAAGTTTGTTGAAGATGAAAAGCCAGAATTCGCGTTGACTGTTGTCAACCCAGTTTACGTTTTCGGACCTCAGCCTTTTGATGAAAGGGTCATTACTGGCTTGAACGCATCTTCCACAATTCTCGATGCTTTCCTCAACGTCAAATCGGACGGCGATATTCCTACTCACGTTGGTGATGTTATTGATGTTCGTGACGTTGCTGCTGCACACATTGTTGCATTTGAGAAAGATGAAGCAAAGAACAAGAGACTCTTGGTTGCATCTGAGCCATTTACCCTGCAGCAGATTTTGGATACTTTGCACAAGGTTTTTCCTGAAGAGACCAAGGACATCGCTGTGGGTACTCCTGGCTCTGGTGCGGTGGCCCTTAAGTCCAAAGCCACAGTTGACAACTCCAAAACCAAAGAGATTTTGGGTTTTCCTTTGAGATCTTTGGAAGAAACGGTTCGTGACAGTGTGGGACAGATCTTTAAGATGAGAAAGTAGGTCATCATTTAGATCTTATAGGTCTGTTGCGACTTCTATTTAGAAATTCTAATATTACTGGAGAGGGTAGATTCGGATTATGTAACAGACATTGACTGAGAGTGTTATCGAGGCATGGTTATATGTGAGTGAAAGAATGATGCAATTTTATATAGTATTCTAAGCAACGCCAGGGTAAATGCGAATATTGAGCAGATCCGATTGCGATAAATTCTAAAATATTAATTGGTCAAGGTGAAAATGTAACCTGGAACGACCATACTCCTAAATAAGCAAGTGTATTGTGGAAGGATGAACCGGAGTCTGAAGATAAAAATGCCAAATATTGTGTTTCACTCTAACCTCGCCTAAAGGGTGTGGTAGCAACGTGATTGGGTCCCCACTGTAATCTGCTGAAACACTTAAATCATCATAATCGAAAATCTTGGATTAGAGGAAATGTCGTTACAAGGTGAATTCCGGTGATTTCAGGCTCGAAGGAATGTATTCGATGATTGCAGAGCGACGATAGCCGGCATGTTGTCAACCTTTTATTGCCATCGACTATTCTAACACCTTTAAATAATCCGTTCTCACCTGAGTAAATATTTATATGAAAATGCCTAAGGCTTTCTGGTGCTGAAGTCAATTCGCTCAATTTTGCAACCACGAGACGATTCACACCCGTACACCAGGCATCTACCTCCAAATTGCGCATGATGGCTGTTGCCCTAACGTTGAAGGGCCAAAAATCGAGAACTATACCTGCACAGAACTGGAGTGGACGATGAGCAACTAGCTACATATAACTAACTGGTAACCAAACTAGCCATGTCGGATTCTGTGTATACTGGCGAGGATTTTGCCGAAAAGGTCAAGAAGCAGGTGGAATTCTACTTCTCAGACTCTAACCTTCAGACCGACCGTTTCTTGTGGAGAATCTACGAGGCCAACGATGGGTGGGTTGAGTTGAAGACTATCTTGACATTTGGGCGTATGAGACAGTTCAGACCCGAGGAGAAGGTTATTGAAGCATTAAAATCTTCAGAAAAGTTGACCTTGTCTGCCAAGGAGGACATGATCAGAAGAACCGCTCCTTTGAAGGACTTTAGCGAATTGAAAAACACAAGAAAGAGAAACTCCGTACACATCGAGGGCTTTCCAACAACTGTAACGCAGGAAGAGTTGGAAGAGTGGGTCAACACGAAGATTATTCCAAACTTGCCTAAAGAAAAGGGAGTGTCTTCGATCCGTCGAATCAGAACGAGAGCCAACAAGGAGTTTTTCGGTGTTGTAGATGTCGAGTTCAAGACTTTGGAGGATGCTGAGTACTTTTTGGGAGTCTCTATCGCATATCCACAGGGTATTGTCAAGGACGGAGAGGTTGACGAGAAGGATCACTTGAAGAAGATGTCACTTTTGACTTTCAGAGAGATGAGGGAGTCTAGCAAGAGATTTGGAGTGAATGAAGTAACCAAGAGACGCAATTCGTTCAAGGACAACAACAGAATGAAGTTCCGTAAGGGCAAGAGGGAGGATGTGCCAAGCGAGGCCGTGAGCGAGGCCGTGAGCGAAGAGGAGGAGAAGAAGGAGGAGAAGAAGGAAGAGAAGGAAGAAGAGAAAGAGGAGAAGAAGGAGGAAAAGGAAGAAGAGAAGGAGGAGAAGAAGGAGGAGGCCACCGAGTAAGAGTTCTACACCTTGTATAAAGATAACATGACATTCATGAACGGTGTAGTATGGAAATTCATCTATGTGATAGAGAATTGTTCTTGATTTCTCACTATAAGTGCATTCTGGTCCCCTCAGAGAAAAATGAGTATATGATTATTTTACGAACAGGTATCAGATTCACATGTTTCTTAGCTCTGTTTTCCTAATCCTCTGAATGACCATGATATCGATTTCGTGTTTCTCACTTCTAGTCCACTGATATCATTTCGCAGTACAAGATTGAGGTACGAACAGTCAATCCACAGTAATTATTAGCATCCACATTATTTCTCTATTTAATGCTCTTTTGTATGATCTTTTCCATTTCGATTTCTCCATTTTCTAGATTGTCTTGATTTTCTCGATTTTCCATTTTTCCATTTTTTTCTCTCTACAAAACCTCTCTACTATTGCCTCTCTATATCTCTTCCACCTTTGTTTCCATTACCTGCACCAACACTACGCGTCTCTACTCCACCATCTTTCTTCATAGATCATGGTTGACGCCGCTACAAAAACGTGGCTAATCAAGAAATTCGGGCCTTCTGACGATGAGGTTTTCGCCAGAATCGTCGCTGTCCAGTCGCTCTTCAACTTCTCCAACGATGACATCTACATCCAATGGGAAGCCTTTGTTGTAACCCACGAAAACGGAGACGCAGATCTCTCCATAGAGAATATCGACAAGTTCCAGCAGTATCTCCAAGATCTGCTTGCCCTGACAAACCAAAAGAGGACCCCGGCGGTCAAGAAAGTACGCGATCTCTCCGCCAAAAGGAAACCACTCGAGTTTTCTTCTAGTCCAGGAATGGCTCTTCCCAGCACGCCGTCATTGAAGAGAAAAAAGCCTACTTTGAGCAGCGAGATCGACTCGTCACCCTCGAAAAGAGATGCTGCTTCCAGTCCTGTGAAAGACTCCCAACACTCCAATGTCGTATTGGAAACACTCAATCCCGAAGTGGATGTAGGCGAGTTTGGCGAGAATGTTCAATTGGCTGCCAATTTCGACCCCGAAAAGTTCAAATTCAGAACGATGGCAATGAAACTCCTCGAAAGTGCCGATGTTTTGGACGATCAGATCGATACGTTTAGCCAACAGTTGCTGACGCAGTACAAGGAAAAAG
Organism: Sungouiella middelhoveniana; assembly: GCA_030557965.1. NCBI lineage: Eukaryota > Fungi > Ascomycota > Pichiomycetes > Serinales > Metschnikowiaceae > Sungouiella > Sungouiella middelhoveniana. The sequence goes on along the minus strand of JANIJQ010000004.1, from coordinate 497,225 downwards.
ATATCCAGCTAGGAAACCCATGCATGAGCTCACAATTCGACATCATCTGTTGCGGCCGGATTGTTCCAGACTCGCCTTTTTACGATAGCATGATTGTCCAGAACTTGAACGACAAATCATTATTTTTGGAAACCTCCAGATTGGGGGGTATTGGCCAGAGAATTCCACTAGACTTGTCGAGTTTGCCAGAGTATTCGTTTTTTCCAGGTCAGATCGTTGGCTTACGTGGACGAAACCCAACTGGCCGAGTTTTTGTGGCTCACGAAGTATTGGTTTTACCTGAGCTTGGCACCCCAGTCTCTTCTGTTGCTGACCTTGCAGAGTTTGGAAACGAAGGCTCCAAGATATTAATTGCTGCTGGTCCTTTCACGAACCAACATACTTTAGACTACACACGTCTCGAGAAACTTGTGGATCATGTTAATGCCGAGATTAAGCCTCAGATAGTTCTTCTTTTCGGACCCTTCCTTGATATCACCAACAAGGCAGTAGAGTCTGGAAGCGTGGAACTTCCCAATGTCGCCACAAACCAGCAACCAAAGAACTTGGATGAGCTATTTAGGGCCTTGGTCACTCCAATCTTGAGGAAGTTCGACTCTAACATCCAAGTGGTTTTGTTGCCCTCCTTGAAAGACTCCGCAAGCAAACACACTTCATATCCACAGTCTTCATTGGACCGGAAACGCTTGGGACTACCCAAGAACTTCAAATGCTTCCCTAACCCTTCAAGTTTTTCCATCAACGAAATTGTGGTTGGAGCTTCCAATGCAGATGTGTTCAAGGACTTGAAGGATATCTATAAGAGTGGAGTTTCTCCCGACAAGAGCAAGCTATTCTCAAACAGATTCGAAAGAATAGCAAACCATATTTTTGAGCAAAGACGGTTCTATCCTGTCTTCCCAGGAAGTGTCAAGCGGGTGACGTTGCCCAAGGAAGAAAGCGATAAACTTACAAACCTAGTAGATGGATTGATGGGTGAAGATTTGGTTGAAACTGCGGTCGGGGGCTCAAGCTTAGAAGTGCCCTACATCGGAGTAACCGAGCTCGGCGATTCGTTACCGGATGTGTTGATTGTACCTTCGGAGCTCAAGTATTTTGCGAAAGTCATTAAAGGTGTTGTTGTGGTTAATCCTGGCCAGTTCATTCGACCCAACAAGGATCCATTACGAGAAGATGGCAGTTACGTGGTAATGACGACGCGTGGACCAGATGCTGGCGACGAGAAAAACATTGAGCCAGTGGAGGGCAGCGACCTTTTCTACCATAATGTGTACAAGAGAAGTCGCGTCGATATATTGAGAACATGATACAGTCGAACGAAAACCGACGATAAGGTAGACATAGAAATAATTGGAACTATCGAAGAATAGTATATAGAATTCATAGGATGTTTCTGTATGTATTTTGATATTCCGCTGATTTGAAAAGTAATTTTTTTTTGTTATCTTCACCTCTTTCTGGTAATTCTACTGCACTTCGCTTATCTCATCTTCCACAATGACAGTAACCACTCAAGTTCGGAGAATCAGCTCTAGCGTAAAGACAGCATTCCCATTTCCCAGTAAATTACCAAATCTGATCACTCTTCGAGACTACCAGGAAGATGCCATCCAGAGTGTTCTAAGTGCAGCAGACAGAAATATCAAAAGACCAGCAGTTGTGTTGGCCACGGGCGGAGGGAAAACAGTGGTGATGTCTGCCCTTATTCCACAGCTCCATGCGATGGAAAAGTCGAGAAAGAAGGTGTTGGTTCTAGCGCACAAGGAGGAATTGGTCAAACAAGCGTGTGCTACCATCTCCAAGCTAAATCCAGACTTAAATGTTCAAATCGACATGCTGAAAAGCAGGCCCAACGAGAAGGCCGATGTGATTGTAGGCTCTGTATCGACTCTTGTGAGAATGACTCGTCTTGAAAGGTACGATGCACTGGAGTTCAAAATGATTGTTTTAGATGAATGCCACCATGCCATCGCCGCATCTTGGACTAAAATCCTCAACTACTTTGGTGCTCTCAAAGAAGAACTGAAGATCTATGTGGTGGGGTTCACAGCCACGATGGAAAGAAGCGATGGAGGTGAACTAGGGAAAGTGTTTCAGGAGATTGTCTTTGAGAGAAGTCTCTTGAAGATGGTGGAGAGAAAGGAACTCTGTGACGTGATGTTCTCCACCATCAACACCGATCTTAACTTGAAGGGCGTTTCGACGCGTAATGGTGACTATGTGGCAAAGTATTTGTCGCTGGCGGTCAATCATGACGATATCAACTGGCAGATAGCGAAGGGGTATCTTCAGCTTGCGAAAGAACACAACTTCAAGTCTACGTTGGTCTTTTGCGTAGATATAGATCATTGCAAGACCCTCTGTGGAGTATTCCAGAGGAATGGCATCAACGCCCAATACGTTACTGGTAACACCGTGAAGCATGAGCGACCGGCGATTCTTCAAGATTTCAAGGACGGCAAAATCCAGGTGCTCTGCAACGTTCTTGTGTTCACCGAGGGAACAGATATCCCCAACATTGACTCCATGATACTTGCTCGTCCCACTAGGTCCAAGCCTTTGTTGATTCAGATGATCGGTCGAGGACTACGTCTTCATCGTGGGAAAACTCATTGCCATGTGATTGATATGGTGGGAGCTGGTCAACTTGGATATCTGTCTGTTCCTACACTTTTTGGCATTCCAGGCGAACAAGGCGGGGTGAAAGGGAAGACGTTGCTCCAGCTAGAGAAGGAAAAGAGAGAGGACAGCGCCGCGAAGGCTCAAATGGCCGCCAACGAAAGAGAAAAGGAGGTGGAAAAGATCTTGAAGATCCAGAAGCTGATTGAGGACATCAAGCTTCAGTTTGACACTGTGGATGGGTTTGCCAATTTTGAGCACAGAACTCATGAGCAGTTTAGCGATGCTGAAGCAGTACACAAGAAGTTCCGGGAAAGTTCGATTTTCTGGATTCGCCTCGAGTACGATGTGTGGGGAGCACAGTCGAACCAGAAGGACAGCAGGTACTACACCATCAGGCGCATGCAGATTCCTCTTGGTAAAGACACCGAGAGTAGCAGCGTCAAGTTTGAACTAATGCGACATACTCCGATTCCGTTGAAAACGCTCATTGCAAGTGGATTCAAATGTGCTCGGACAACCGAAACCATGCTCGTGGAGGGAGAGTTGCCTATAGTTATTGCTACAGCTGAGAACATCTTAAACAAGGGATTCACCTACAGGATGGATGAGACACCGAATATTACTTCGAATCAAAGGGCGCTATTAGTTCGGGGCCTCACGGGGAAAGTGAAACAAGTATATGGAGTGGAAGCCACCGACAAGTTTGATGATCACCTATCTAATCTCACACTACAGCAAGCATCCCATCTCATCTTTGCCATGAAAGTATCTGTGAATAGTCTCTGGGTGAAATGGGCCCTCAACAAGATGTATGGGCCACCGCAGCAATATCGAGCGCGAGCGGATCGAGAAATCAAGAGACTCGAGAAAGGATTGGAGGGGTTGAAGTTGGATAACCTAAAAGCTCCAGGAAACCAACTAGGAACTCTGGGGGTAGACCCTAATGGTCTGCAGGGGAATTTTCCATCGCAAGGTCATCTATTCGAATCATCCAAAAGTTTCGCAGCCTACTGACACCTTCTCCCTGCACACATATATATATTTAGTAATACTATCAACTACCCAGACACCATGTGGATTTGGAGTTTGTGGACGGTTCTAGTATGGGCTGTGGCAGCCTCAGAGTTAGGCGAAGCAAACAACGATAGCAATTTCGGAATCTCTAGCGAAAATGCCCAGCACATCGTCTCAACCTCGGGCCACACCAACAACTGGGCAGTTTTGGTGTCCACTTCCCGATTCTGGTTCAACTACAGACACATGGCCAATACCCTCAGCTTGTACAGAACAGTGAAAAGACTCGGAATTCCCGACTCGCAAATCATCTTGATGTTGGCTGACGACATCGCATGTAATCCACGGAATGCATTTCCCGGTACCGTGTTCAACAATATGGACCAGGCCATCGACTTGTATGGAGACGACGTGGAGGTCGACTACAGGGGCTACGAGGTGACGGTGGAAAACTTTATTCGATTGCTTACAGATCGCTGGGATGAGAATCATCCGCGGAGCAAGCGACTTCTCACTGACGAAAACTCCAACATCTTCATCTACTTAACTGGCCATGGAGGAAACGAGTTCTTGAAGTTTCAGGATGCCGAAGAGTTAGGCGCCTACGATCTTGCCGACGCGTTCGCCCAGATGCACGAGAAGAAGAGATACAATGAGATCTTTTTTATGATCGACACCTGCCAGGCCAACACCATGTACGAGCGTATTTACTCCCCCGATATCTTGTCAGTGGGGTCGTCTAGACTTGATGAGTCGTCGTATTCTCACCATTCCGACATGGATGTGGGGGTGGCTGTCATTGATCGCTTTACCTACTACACGCTTGATTTCTTGGAGAAGATCGACAAGAACTCGATGGGCACCATGGACAAGTTGTTTGCGGAGTACACGTTTGAGAATGTGCATCTGAATCCAGGAATTCGTACCGACTTGTTCCAAAGAGATGTGTCGGCGGTGAGGTTGACGGACTTTTTCGGCAATGTGCAAGAGGTGATTGTGGACGAGGTGGAGGAGGGACTCGTGGGGGCAGTGTCATCTATTGGCGGCATCAATTCGTCGCTGGATAACTTGGATATTGTTCCCGTTTCTCGTGTCTCCTTCTCTGAAGACGTGTACAAGTCGAATGCCTTACATAAGGTTACGGCAAAGGAGCTGAAGATTATTACTGGAGTGCTGGTTGTTGTACTTGGGATCATCTGGGCATGTTCCAAATAGGAGAGTAACATTAAATGGGAATAAGAATCAGAATATAAACATGAATACAGTAAGAGAATGGAATAAAGTGACAAGGTGACCAAGAAGGGAGAAAGAAGCCATGAGAATAATCGAAGGAAAGAGCAAAGATGACAAGTGAGTGAGTACAAGGTTAAACTGAATGAAGTGAAATAGAATGCCTCCATGAGAAGAAATCGATTCTCCATGAGATGAATCCTGAATCGATTCTTCCCCTCGATTAATTCTTCAATTCTCTGCCAAGATAGAGAAGCCGGTGAAAGTCGAAGATATGAAAACCTTGTTCTCAAGCAAGAGGTCAAGCAAGAAAAGTTTATGGAATGCTCGGTAAATACAACTTTGAGCGATTATGAGAGGCCCTGGGTTCAACAGAATGTCTGTAAAACGACTGGAGATGCATAGTCTGACCGCAAACAAAAAAGCTACAAAGTATAACCTTCTAACCAGATAAGTTCCAACCTACTAAAGACAATTGATATCGTAGTTCTGACAATAAAAGAATGCAAAAGAGCCAGAGTGAAGACCATAACTACAATAATGAGCGTGATTACACCACAGCAAATTTCAGCCCAATGCGAATTAAAAACGTTATCTAAATTACTTTCCAAATAACTATACCGCCAACTATACTTATCCCGCAAATTGATTTCATCCCACGAATTGATTTCACCACATCTATTTTCCCTCATTTTCTTTCTCTTAAGGTCGACTCATCGTTCTCACCTCCCACTCCATCAAAACACTGTTGATGTCGCGCTACTACATACAAAAAAACAACAAACCACATCTTCAACTTTCATTATGGCAGTCTCTGGAGACGAGCTATATCGAGCGGTCATCGCAGGAAACTTGCAATCGGTGACCTTGCTCCTAACAGAATTAAAGACTCTGGTGAAAAAGGACAATGTGGCCTTGCCTCAAGTTCCGAAATACTTCGAAGCTCTAAGTATCGTGATGGATACCACTGACCCCACAATTCAAGCGCTAGCCTTCAGCCTCCTTTGCCATCTTGTTAAGCGGGTCAGCATCCAAGACATATCAGGCCAAGTGTTGGCAGACCAGAGCTTTTTGGTTCTTCCCATGGTGATTCCCAAGATAGCCGACAACAAGTCTTCCATCAGCGCGTCGGCCCGGAGAGCATTGGAAGCGTATTGGCTCTCTGTTCCTGAGAAAGTGGAACAGGCACTTGTAGAAGTGGGGCTCCACAACAGGAGTCTGCACATCATAAACGAGACGGTGGTGTGGGTGAATCATATATTGACCGAGATTAACCCATATTTCAAGCTCGATGCCTTTTCTGTGCCGTTGGCACAGATTCTCGCCAGACATGCATCAAATTTGGCGTTAGTCGAGAACATAACTGTCTTATTTGCCAATTACTATGACTTGAAGCAAAACAAGCTCCACAAGTTTGAACTTCAGAGGGTGCTTGAATCGTGTGGTGTGTCTGCAGCCATTAGAACCTCCATCATGGGCACAGACACTGTGTTGAGTCATCCGCCGCTGAGACCTGCAAGAGCCTATGATCTGAAGCACAGGACTCGTGAGACAAACTTCTCCACTCAAGAATCTGTCTACAAGACGAATGTGAACTCCACCAAGTCCAAAGCTGGCTTTAAGGAAGAGTTAGGTGAGGCTTCTGCCACCCAGAACCGCTCCAAGAATAATGGCTCCGTGAATGTGAATGTCTCCGTAAATGAGATTGCTGACTCCACACCTAATTCGGAGTTGGACCAATTGACTGTGAGCCTCCCCAATTACAAGTTGGATTCAGATTTTCCTTCAAAAGATGTCAACGAGGATAGCGACATACATGATAGTCTTGCGCGAATGAGTCCGTGCTTCGAAGGCAAAGAAACAGAGAAAAACTGGACAGCGAGGGAAAAGAGCATTCAGCTGTTGAGACAACTTATTCGAGGTAATTCTCAGAAAGAATTTCCCCTGTCCTTGCTACAAGCTATCAAAGAGCTTTCCGAGGGCATCCAGAAAGCATTGCTATCGTTAAGAACAACATTGAGCGTTCACTCTTGTCAGTTCGTGAAAGAGATGGCTATTTTCTTCGGGTCCGAGTTTGACGTTTTGGCAGAATCTCTTCTACCCACATTAATCAAGCTTTGCTCATCTACAAAACACATGACGAATACCAACGCAAATGTTGCTGTCTCCTCCATCCTCGCCAACTGTACTCTACATTCCCGAATCATTCAAAGAATTTACACTGCGGCTACAGACAAGAGCACATCAACAAAATCTTACGCGGCATTTTGGTTGGAGATATACATAATCCGCTGCAACAATCAACCCGCCTGTATTGAAATCGTGGAGAAACTCTTGCCAAAGCTTCTTGGAGACCCTAACTCGCAAGTTCGCCAATCGGCCAAAGACGCATACTGGCGGTATCATAAATATTTGCCTGGATCTGCTGAAGGCCTCCTCACCAAACTCGATTCCAATGTTATTAGAGCTCTCGAGAGATCTAAACCAGCTAATGAGAAGTTCACTCCTCAACTATCTTCCAAAAAGTCTCGTCCCTCCTTAAAGGAAGCCATAATGGCAAGGAACAAGCAATTGAGAGCAAAGCCATCGGAAGGTCGTTCAAGCTCAAGTTTCCTTCCTCGCCGGCCCAGCGAACTCGAAGAAAGCAGCCATCATGTTGCAAGCAGAATCTCATCAGATCCTTTGAGAGTTCCTTCAAGAAGAGAAAGAAGCGGCGAACCGCACTATGCTCAGTCTACGTATGCGCATCGTTCAACAACAACCCAGCCTTCTTTGGATATTCCAAAATCACGCTCTGCTCCACCTGTGGAAGTTAGAGCCGCTCCATCCCTACCTCCGTCAGGTTCTACCCCGATCTCTGCAGCCGTCACGAAATACGCAAAAGGGGTTCCGGATGTGCCTGGAGAGCCTCAAACTTCTGCGTTTGAAGGTAGAAGCGATCCTATGCTTAAGTTCCTTTCTTCTTCGCAAGATGAATTTATTCGTGAGGGTATCAACTTGTTACGATATGCCCTCATTGGAGACGAAGATATTTCCAAGGAGATCAAGCAGTCCGTTAGAAAAGTATCCATTTCAAATGTTGAATTATTGAGACCATTATTCGAAGAGGGTGAGAATTTATTCAAGAAAGCATGTCAAGTATTCCAGATTGATGATTTCTTCAGAATTATTTCAATCCTTCTCCCGGACTTCAACAAGAATTTGGAGTTGATTCTTTCGTTATTTGAGGTTGAAGAGATCTACGATAGTGTGAACACACTCTTGTCCTACGTGGCAGATTTGGATAACGTAGTGGACGAAAAATTGCTCGTGATGCAAATCATCAAGTACAAATCAAAAATCCTTGAAGCATTGGTACATTTCTTGAATAAGTTGATTTTGAAAATGCCTATCAGCGACGTCAAGTTTGCAAAATTATCTACAAATTTGATTGATTTGGTTCCAATAGTGAGCTCTATATCGATCTATGCCAACTATCAATTGCTTTTGCAGAATCTCCATTCAATCAACAAGTCTCTATTTGTTGACCAGCTTTCCCTGGCTTCGATAAGTTCCAAGATCGAAATCGAGCAGGTTGTTGGCATTGACCACTCATTACTGTATGTTGGTGACGGGACCATCTTCAACATGACAGATCTTACTCGAATCTCCCCTGGAAAAGCACCTGTCGATTTATCTCCATTAAAGCAGCCATCAGACTTCACAATGTTATTGCCGACTAAATCTAAGGAATCAAAATTATTCGACAAGGAGGAAGGTAGTCCGGATTTGGAAGTTGAAGTGAAGGAAGATAGAGGCTGCAATGAAATGAGCATAATAGAAGACGATGCTGATGCAGATGCAGCTGTCAAAGATGTTGCAATGCATGAAGATTCTGCAGAGGGTCGCAATTCAAGCGAACTAGGATTTCCCCTTGCTGACACAGGCGCTGTCTCAATAGGGGAGGACACACCACCAGATGCGACGCCAGAGCAGAATGTTTTCTCCACAAATGATTCGAAATCGCAAATGAACGACTTCTTTGCCAAGCTCAGCAGTCCAGACTCGTCTCATGAGTTAGCAAACGACTTTGCTCAAGTGCAGCTCTCAGGAATGTCAAATACAATTCAGCTCTTTATTGATAAAGTGGATCCATTGAACAAGATTTCCAAGAGAAACCGTCCTATACCAATATTCGAAGATTCCAACGCTGGCTCACCGCAGAAGATTCGGGAGTACAGCTACACAGATTTCAACTGGTTCAATTTTCTGCTTGCGAAACTTTCATTGGACCGCAATGCTGAAGAGCTGCATTCCAAAAGAATTGATGATTTCAAGGAACTCTGTACGAAATTGGAAGATTGCAGAATATCTAGTGTGGAGTTTATAGCTCTCCTCCGATACGTGCAGAATGAGCAGACCAGTGAATTCACGCAATTTTTTAGTTATCAGGGGCAGAGTTTGATCGAACATTCATTGTGGCAGTTTTTTCTCTCGAGCAAGGCTCATGACAACCTTAGTGGGTTGATTATTGCGAAGCAACTTCTCATCAACCGTATCGGCATCAACTTGAATCATTTGTGGCATACGCTTCTCGAGTTGAGCAGTGATTCCAGCAGTTCGACTCACGAACTCGATGTTGCCATTAGTGAAACCTTTGATGAAGCACTATGTGGGGTCTATTCTAGTGCAGAGCTTTTCTATGTGGTGACTAAAACGTTGAAAGAGCCTGAGTTGATAGACACTGGAGCATTGAGATTCACCGTTGAGTCGCTATTTAAGTTAATGTCTGCAAGGACACTTGCGTTGATCATCAATGAAGAATTGTTCTGTCGGGCTGACGAAGTCTTGCGAGACCTATTGGATCACAAGGACACACTAGTCCGCAAGTACGTGCTACAAACGTACGGCAAGTTAGTAAGAGCTGCACGTGTGAGTGACTCTTCGGGAAACAACAGGTCGGTGACAGACGGTAAGTCTGGAATGCGGTGCGTTGACGAGTTGATGGTGGGTGTTAGCGGTCCGCAGAAGAAGTTAATTGAATATTTTAGTGAATAAGGTGGTAGCTACTGCGATGAATCATGAGCTGATTCCAAAATAATTAATGATTAATGTCGAATGCTTGGTGTAACAGTTGGTGTAACGTTTGGTGTAATGTGTGGTTTTACTGCTTAGTGAATCCTAGCAAATCTATATAATGGTACTTCGGTAAAGAGTTTCGTTTGTCTCATCATCAACCATATCTTCATAGACATTCAATAATGCTTCCCTGTAAAGTCGCCGGTTTGGTAAATAATCTGACCAATCCAAAGGTCAGAGTTGCAGAATCGCCATTAAGAACTAGTAGACAATAAGCTAGAGATCGAGTTGGAAAAAGGTCAATGAAACTTAGAATTGAGAACATTGGTACATGCGCAATCTTGCAAGCTGTGATTTCGAGAAGTTTCGTTGGAGTAAACCCATACAAAATAGAGTGAGTTCTACACTGGAGATATCCAATTGTAAATATCCCTGTAATTTTTAATAGGAAAGTTGCAAGGTTCAATCCTTATGTCAGTAATTGCCATTCACTATCTTTAAGCCAAAATCCCTCAGAGCCCATAGACTTTTAGGACCCCTTGCACCGTCACAATGGCACCATCCAATCTGACCAGATGGCCAAATGAGTCTAAATACTCACCAAATTGTAACTCCCAGAATTAAGGTTATCTATAACTCTCAGGGCTTTCACATTTCCTTCCGATCTACAAAAAGCTAGTTCAATATAGTACATCAAATTTGTGTCTGGTGCAGGTCGGTTGCAATCGAAGACTCGGGTGTAAGTATAAGCGTTTCCTCGGACTTAATCACTTCTTTCCGCTTCATGTGATCTTTAAGACGTGCCTCATAATCTACAACTCGAGTCCCACGCTCTGGCTTGCGAACACCACGCCGCAGTTGTAGCTGTTGTCTTTTTCTCATCATCGAAGCACTAATCTCTTGCTGTCGTTGCGAAGGAGTTGCTAGTCTCACGCTATAGTCATAATCATCATAGTAGCCATAGTAGCCGTTAGGAGGAGGGGGCTCAAAATGAACCACCGACTGGAGCGATGCCATTGGAGGCTGATAGAAATCGGCATCTGAATGGGAAATCATAGAAGCATCATGGTAGTAGTAGCCAGGCTCATACTGAGGGAATTGGGTCACCATTGCCGAAGGAGGACAGTGGGACATAACAGCCGAAGGGGGGAATTGGGCCGAAAGCGAGTATTGGGCCGAGTGGGGGAATTGGGCCGCCGTCGTTGTAGGCATGATCGAAGCCAGAAATGGCATCAACAGATCGTCGATTCGAGTTTGGCGAGGAAGCAACATTTGAGCCGATGATGTCGCTACATGTATGGGAACTGTCTGCTCGATTAGATAGTCGTCGGTGTTGGCGACATTAACTGGATTCTGGAACAAAATCGGGTCAATTCTGTCGAAGTTGCTGTCGTAGGCGTTGATATAAGAACCCGATTGGTAGTTCGAATCAAAGGTGATGTAGTCGTTCATTGCCCCTTTATCCAAGTAGTCGAGAGGGAAATCATCGTCTTCATCATTGATATCATCACCGTTGTCGTCTGCAGTGAGATGTTGTTGACCTTCACCATATTCTGGAGAGTCGGGTGCCTCATCGAGCTTACCGTCTACATCGAACCGCGGTAGACTGAGATGAGCCGAAAGTTGTTCGTATAGTGATTTGGATTTGTCCTCTTCATAGTGGAACAGTAGAGCCGGTTCTCGCAGCGCAACCGAGGTATGAACCTGGCCCATTCTCTCCTTTTTGATATCACGCTCCAATGCGTCGGCCATGAGCTTGTCGTGGGGAACATTGAACCAGTAGAACACTTTCTGTTTCTTTTGGGTGCGAAGGCATGAATTCTTATAGAGAAACTCCAAGAAATCTGACTTTGGGTTCTCCAACACGGCATCTTCGCCGGCTTTCAAGTTGCGGAGATCGGAGAAGATTCCTTCCTCGAACTTCTTGCGGTCGGTGATTGCACGGCCAAAGTGCTGAAATTTGTAGAGAATGCACCGCACAATGTCTGTTCCAGTAATGAAGTAGAGATTGTTCCAGTACACACATGACACAAATCCTTCATCGTTGTTTAAATAGTATCGTCTAATCACCTGATTATCCTGCCAGTTGGCAGGAGCCGTGGCGAGAAAAAACTTGAGATCTTCAATGAGTCGGAGCGACTCTTTTATGTCCTCAGACACTTCTGACATTGGTGGAGTATGAGAAAGTTGGTTGGATCAAATTGGCATCAACAACACGGTCCGGTTACAGGGGTCCCAGTATTTTAGAGAGGACTGCAATTTCCACGTATAAAGGGCAAACAAAACGAATAGGATAAAAAACTAGACGAAACAACGGTCTAAATAGAAAATTCCCAATCTTGTTTCAGATTCCGACTTCTGAAACACAACCTTGCGCACAATCTAGATTTCTCAAACCACATCCCATATGCACCACTACTAACGGTGCCCGTCTGTTTACGAGGTGACACCCCGATGGATATATGTGAGCTGATTTTAGAAAGAGATGCGAGTGGGGAATATTTTCCATTGTTATTCCATTTTCTCCGTTTTGAATTAATCTGGGTATCAAACTTTGCTTGAAACTTCCCTATCTAAGTAATTTGCATAGCCACCATTTTTTTGCTACGCCGAATTGAGACAACCTGAATACATTCAGTTACCCCTGAATAGGTGCAGGGCACAATACGGAGCCATGCAGGTCCGTTTCAAGATTGGGCAAGTTTCAGGAGATAGACCCTGTGTTTCAGAGTGATCGCAACTATACGAGTGATCCCCTCAAGAATTATTAGGAGGGAGGCGAAAAATTAGGGGAAATGCAGAAGTGCTCGTAATTCACGAGGGTGTGAGATCCAAATCGTCGGGGTAAGTTCCGTTTGGACAGGCGGATCAAATCGCCACCAGGATGCGTTGAATTTAAATGGTCTGAATTTTAAAAGTTGGATGGCAGACAATGGCCTATTTGGAGAAATGGTTCCGGTGAAGGTTTTTGTAATTGTAGCGATTTTCCTTTGTTTTTGGTCTGGGCCCCTTATGATTCGTCCTCTCTTTCTGGGTATACGGAGTCCTATTTTTTTCCCTAGGATTCGGAGCCATATCGGCCCGCCTCTGCTACATTCGCACTTTCAATTAGCTATATTCCCATTTCCTGGTATCAATAGGAGACTTCCATACCCATTCACCGATTATCATAAAGGATAGTAGTCCTTTAAGACCCCAAATCATAGGTTATGCAAAATTAGGTTCTTCTTGTTCTTGAGCCTCCGACTTGATATGGCATGTGATTGGGGTCTCGAGTCCATCTTGTCGACTCCATCTTACCTGCTCCAACTACTTCTCTACTCCACAGTGCGGACTCTAGTGTTGATCAATGTACTCAAATCACCCAATTCTATGGCAGAGAATAATATTAAAGTAGACTATAAACGATTCCAGTCAATCCATTTTCAGTATGCTGCCCAAATGTATAAGTACTCTGAGCACAATGCCCAACTCGACTACAGAATAAAAATGTACAGATCTGCTTGGGAGATGAAGAGTACTTCTTCGCATCCCAAACTTTGGCTGCCACCAGTTGTAATCGCCAACCAAATATTTCCCACCCCAAATTCCAATGTACGATTGCCATCGGTTAACGATATCCTACTACGCATCAGCAGAGAGTCGACCATATCAAGCGGAGTTCCCTCTTTTCAACTGTCCAATGTTTCCAAAGGTCCGTCTACAATTGCCAGCTCCTTTCTGTCGCTAGTAATTTCACCTAACGAATGCACTCCAAACAATGGATCACCAAATTCGCTGCAAACAATTTCCTTTGTACAATCTTCTTTGCTGTCGGCACATCCATACTCACATATTCCACAGATACCGTCACTGATAGCACCATACTATCCACAGCAAATTAGACAACTCTCGCATTTCACCGAAGAATCAACGCACTCACAAGAATCAGTTCAAGAAATGAACACTCCTCCATCCACTCATTCCATTCCTAGAAAACGAGGTCGCAAAAGGAAAGCCAACACTGTGTGTAGCCAATGCGGCCTGACAAATACTCCAGAATGGCGACGTGGCCCCAATGGAGTGCGTACCCTTTGTAATGCCTGTGGGCTCTACTACCTGAAACTCAGTAAAAAGTTTGGTGCCGCAGACGCAAAAACAGTTTTTCTTTATAAAAAACTCCACAATGAGGTGACTGATCGCATGGTGCCGTCAGTGCGTCAGAAACAATGGTTCTGTGAGTACATATCAGAGCAGGGGGGTGAACGACAGGATACGATGGAGGAATAACCCAAGAATATTGGCGTGATCGAGGAATTAGCACAATCTATGAATCTGTGCAACCGCACAGGCAGCATAGTCAAGGAATAACTGGCAATTAGTCCCATTCATTATTGTAATTACTTTCCGTAGAATGGCTCCGCCTGTTGGCTAAAGAGTCGGCGCATAAGCTGCGACTCCAGCCCGTTGATCATCAGGAGTTCATTAGTAATAAGACTGAGCTGCGACGTGTAAAGCTCGTAGTTGGTTCCCTTCTCCTGCTTGTAGCCTGCTACAAGATTGGCCAAGTAAACCAAGGTTCTGTCGTAATTGGAGCCCTGCGACGGCGTTGCCAAAATCTTCCGCATGAGTTGCTCGAGTTGCTCGAGTGACAACATCAACGTCTCCTCGGTATTCTGAAAGATATCTGGGTTCTCAGTGGAATAGTTAGCATGATTGTGAACGGTGGACGTGGCGATCTCCTCGGACTCGCCAGGCAAAATAGTCACCGGCAATGGGTCCTTAGACACTGAGTCGATGCACTTCAACAAATTGGGCTCTCCACCGAGGGTCACACATATTCCTGGCACCTTGTCTTGGTGATTAGCAAATTGGTTGAGGAGAGCGTCAAAGTCGGCATCTTCAGTGCAGTATAAGCCCACCAACTTGGCATTGGAGGAAACCGCCAAAAGCAACGAGAGTCGTTTGTGGAGATAATCGAAATCTACAACGCCAGCGGCGTCAGTTTTGATGTCTATTGCTCCAGTAACAATGGTATCGGCCTGAGAATTGTTGCCGACAAGGGCGCCGAACTTGAAGGGTAACTTTCGGGCCCTATGGTCGGAAATAGCAAATAACACCACTCCTTTCACGTACACATGCATGGTGAAGAGCAAGTTAATTGGAAATTATGTGGAGATTATCAGACTAAGAGAGTGTCTGGTGTCTGCAGGAGAAGGTAGGAATAGTATAGCTCATTGTTGCAAACAATGGATAGAAAACAAAACTCTGAAGAAATAATCGTTGGAAAGTAGAATCGGGTTTATTTATTAGGGGATAAGAGTGAATCAGCTTGTTCGGAGTTCCTTTGGATATTGGGGGTGTTCGGATTGGTCGTAGTGTGTAGTAGTGGATCAGACTAGAATATTGGCACCATGGACCGAATAGGAGGTGGAGCCACACCGACGAAAAACAAAAATTCCACCCACCAGAATATTCTAATACCAAATTCACTCTAGTTGGATTCTCCCAATTCCTTCTCCCATGCTGCCCTCACCATAAAGTTAGAACCTCCGTTCTCCAACTGTGGATGGCATCGCTCCTGCATCACACCGCACCAGGATAAAAATTAAACACTTTTGCCTCATCTCTTCCTCTATTCACTGAACATGATCATGTCCGTTCATGATACCCTTAGTAGGAAACGGGACATGCCTCTGGATTTACTTCCGGACCTGAAACGGTCCAGGGTGGAATCCTCAGACGCATTCTCCGACAAAATGTACTCGGTGTATGTGAAGTCGGCCATGGAGGCCATGGAAAAGGTATGTTTCCTTGAGTCAGCGACTCATTTGAATGATTTCCGTGAATTACAGCATTTACATCCTTCTGCTTTGATTATGTTTTTGCCCTGGCTGATCCAGATGGCATGTTGGCTGTTTATTCAACGTTTTTGTTCTTTTCCCTTGCATCCCACCACCCAATCACTATACTAACCACCAGAACGATCCGCTTAAAATCAATGCGTTGGCGGCAAAAATCAACTTGCCCCTCTCCCACGCCGATTCTATCACTTTGGCCAACTTCAACATTCTCTTACGGAGCCTAATAGTAAACGTCTCAAAGCTAGACAATTCTTCATCTTCGGCACTCGTGGGCGCCGTGTTACATTATCCCTGGTTGGACATCCCTGTCGAAGCAAGGGAGAAACCCGCATTTTCCACGTTTTTGGATCTCTATTCGCAGTTCCTTGGCGTGCTTGTCTCTTCGCTCCCCAAGTATCTCCATGAGGTAATCAAGAAGCTCGTCAGGGAGTTCCTGGACATCCTGGGCGAACCTTTCCCCCATCATCGCATTCTCCAGCGTTTGGTCACCTACATCCCCACTTGCATTAACTCCATCCCTCCTGTGTTGGCCAAATACTTTCCTCACCATCTTTCCTCCAATACAGAGGAGATTACAAACTACGTGCGCAACTGTGTCCGCATCAT
Source organism: Sungouiella middelhoveniana (assembly GCA_030557965.1). Classification (NCBI taxonomy): domain Eukaryota; kingdom Fungi; phylum Ascomycota; class Pichiomycetes; order Serinales; family Metschnikowiaceae; genus Sungouiella; species Sungouiella middelhoveniana. The sequence goes on along the minus strand of JANIJQ010000004.1, from coordinate 480,852 downwards.
CTCGTACTGCCCGGATTTACAATACAATATCTGGCAGATGGTGATTGAATGCTGTATCAAGCTTGATGTGGAGCTCCAGAATGAGTTGGATGACTTGGATGACGATAGCATCGAGGAACTCATTAACGGCGATGACGACGAAATAGATGATGCAGATATGGCTAATGACACGAATGATGGCGAGGTGCATACCGTCAATTCAACCATCAATATCAAGAAAATGGTGTCTAAGCTCGACTCTACATTGGAGCTTCTTCTCCAAACCACTGCATCTTCCTTCACCACGGAGGAGATAGAAGCTGGCACTGGTGTCAATCTCTTTAATACCCTCATGTCTTTATTCAAGACCCACATCTTGCCTACGCACTTCACTAAATCTATCCAGTTTATGATATTTCACGTTTCACAACACCAATCAGAGTTGGCCGATGCATACTTAGTGTTGCTCATTGATGTGGCGTTCAGCCCCAACGAGATTACCGAGAAGCGTCTCAAGGCATTGCAGTACCTTTCATCTTACATTTCTAGAGCCAAGGCCTTAACGAAGCACCAGATCGTGTTCATCGTTAGCTACCTTACCGGCTGGATCAACAAATACATTGCCGAAAGAGAGCATGAGGTGTTTGAGTTTTCGGATTCTGTTGGGGGAATGGAGCGGTTCAAGTTGTTCTATGCTACAATTCAGGCATTGATCTACATTTTCTGCTTCAGACATCAGCAATTGACAAAGTCTCCAGAAGAAATTGAAAACGGCGACAGTGAGTGGGAGTGCGACCTCGATAAGTTTTTCCAGAGAGTTATCATTGCTAAGTTCAACCCATTGAAGTACTGTGATGAGACTGTGGTTTACATTTTTGCCAAGATCGCCACCAAGCTCAATGTGTGCTACTGCTACTCAATTGTTGAGCATAACAAGAGAGAAACGATGATCCAGAGCAACTCCAACCTTCCTTCATCGGTAGGCAACTTCAGGCACAAGCAGGAATTTTTGGATCTCGAAGGTTATTTCCCATTCGATCCATTGGTGTTGCCCAATTGCAAGAAGATCATAACGGCTAACTACGTGGAGTGGAGAGACGTCAATCCAAGCAATGACGATGATGACGAAGAAGATAGTGGAAGTCATTCCGATGATGATGATGATGATGATGATGATGATGATGAAGATGATGACGAGGACGATGACGAGGAAGAAGACGACGAGGAAGACATTGAAGACGATGAGGACAAGGATGACGGAACCAAGAGTGCTGATGAAGACAGTGATGAAGAGATTACTAGTGACGAGGAGGAATAATTCCTTATTGTCAAGTGGATTTGGAATCATGATATTACATAATGTCAGTCTTTGTTAGAACAATAAAAATTGGGACTTACGGATTTTCTTGTAAAAAACCTTCAACTGTTCGACATGCAAATCTGATCACCATCTGGTTTGATCGATTCCAACTCGCACTTGTGTCCGCACTCCGCCCTCGCGAAAAGTTATATTACTCACGGTTTTAACTACGCACTGGATCCCGCTGGTCGGTCGATCGGTGCAAAAAATCACAAGAAAGTGGTTTGGTTGACTGTTCTTGCGATTTAAAAAAATGATCACGCCCAGGCTCGAACTGGGGACCTTCTGCGTGTGAAGCAGATGTCGTAACCAACTAGACCACGCGACCACTTATTGAATAAAGCACGCAATAGACTGTATATGAAAAAGAGTAATTTATCTGACAAAATTCGCTATTCTGCAGGATGATTTCTTCTTGTGTAGGATCGTATGAAGCGTCCACTACAACTCTTGATTCCCACATAAAAAATCGGAAACCCAAAACCCAAAAAAAAAAAGGAAAATTGCTAGATTAAAAGAGATCTCAGTTATTGGATTGATTGCTTTATATGTTTCAAAAGAATTAGAACGGCATGATGTAATTTCGATTCATACAATTTTGTACAGATCTCAGGGTATGCCCGAAAAACTAAGAGAAATCCTGAACTTTCCAACACAAACATAAAAGAAAACAGGTCTAAGTATCTCAGTTCGAAATAAATAAAAACTAGATTCGAAAGTGTCTGTTATTTATTAGACATAAGAGCCCATTGTGGACCCACATCCTGACTACTTGATCTTTAGTTGACCCGTTGGGGGTGCAGATATCCAGCCAGATACCCCTGCTGGTGGTATTGTGGTCCAGAGTCTTGTTGCCCATAGTAGCCACCTTGATAATACGGCTCATATCCTTGGTTGTAGTCATCAGCCTGATATTGTTCTTTAGAAGAGAGTTGGGTTTGCTGAGGTGATGGAGAGCACATCAATACCAACACCGAGAGGAATAACAGGCCCACACCAACCCACATAAAAATAAACATGCGCACTCCTAACTGGGTGTCTACACTCAGGCTAAGAGCTCTTGATCCAGAAACGTGAATGCCAGTCTCAATCGCAACACCAATTAGGCCAATAATATAGGCTACCCACAAGCTAAACTCGAACCAACGGAGAGATCTTGGCGACCTTAAGAAGAGACAAAACAATGCAATCACATTGGACAAAAATGTGAACGCAAGGGCTCCCACTAGAAATCCGTACGCTACTCGCAGAAGATAGTAGTATGCCTGTTCGTTGGTGATACTAGAGTTAAGGACATATGGAGTATAGGGGTAAGCGGCGAAATTGGGAGTACAAGTGTCGGAATTTGCATTAATTCGACAGAAGCTGTACATTGTCCAGTAGTAGTGGTCAGCCTTGGAGAAGTAAAGTCTCTGTAACAATGGCAGGGTGGTAACACCACTGAGGTTGACTAAAATGAACATCGCGAGAGCAACAAGCGCACCGAGCCATGGGAAGGCCAAGAGGGAAATAACGCTAGCCATTGGAGGAATTATGTGATGAAGGTAGGAATGGATGTGAGGTTGGAATAGTGTTGATTCGAATGGATAATAGTGCAATGATTCCGACACGAGTGGAACAATTACGCAGATTATAGGGAAATATAAAAACTTGGGACTTATCAGGGAATTGCACTCTAGTATCAGCAATTGCGTGCTATTGAAAGAGCGACAGCTAGCGATTTTCTCGGAACGTTGATCATCATGCGGCAAGCATCTCGAGCCTTCGTACAAGGAATCGGCTGTGCAAGAAAATGGCCTATAAATAGTGCCAAGGATGAACTCGAGGCGAAGTGGGCATTCTTGTGAAAAACCTTTCAATTCAAAATGGATTAATCAATGACTGTGCTGAGCTTTTGTTTCATGAGTATTCATGAGTATTCCTAACTAATTCATTGACAAGTGAATGAGATTGAGCAGTGGACGCGCACCAAGTACGGCTGTGCCGCTAACTTCTGCACGAGCAAGGACCAAATGCATTAGTACCTATGCTTTTTGGATGACCACAAGGTCACGAACTAATATAACGGAAGAGTAGCTGCGAGCAGGAAACATTCCACTCTAACCCCACTTTATACGGCATCGATATGAATTTTTGTTCCGGAGGAGATTGATAGATCACTGAACTAATTCGCAAAAATTGCTTTACGCTTTCTGGTGATTGCTTGACCACTGTTCCAGGATGGCTGGACTATGCTAGGGTTCAGCGTTGCTGACCTTGTAATAGAAACTACGTGCTTAGGCTACCTTCGACTTTAGGACCTATTTCCAAATCGTAGTGAACTCTATTTTCTGGTACCTTAAATTTACGCTTCTCGCTATAATTAGAAAATTCATCAAGAACGAATGAAATAGTAATATTCCAAGATAATCAACAGCCGCCCATTTTAACCCGGAGAGTATTCCTTCAACTTTAGGCAAGCGAGCTTGAACATATTGGGTTTGATAGCAACACAATTCTTCTATGCCAAGGAATGACGACGTCTATAGCTGTCCATAATTTCTTCCAGAATGATAATAAACTCTAAGACAGAAATTTAACACATTAACTATTATAAGGAAAGGTGCAGAGATGTCATTTTAGTTGTGATACCTGACGTATCTCCAGTACTCTGGAGCCAAAAGCCATGCTTATGTTGCACTGATCAATAGTACAGCGCCTTACCTAATAGCGTGCACACTTAACAACATGTTGTATCTAGATGGGAGACCGATATCCAATAATTCTTCACATCTCTTTCAATTTCAAAGAAAATAAAGTTCCTCGAAGCCCTAGGCTCAGGAATTTTGATCTCTGATACCTTTCCAATCGCATTCTGAGTATCTCTAATGTTGGTGAAAAATAAATGTGCGAGGGTCCTCGATAGTTTCCATATTCAATTCCTTCAACGCTTGAGGATGGTCTTGCCTTAGACCAGTCTTTGGTAGACCGACTCTCAGCGGATAGCGCTTCAATAGTTGAAGGTAGTTCGACCCTGAAATTGATTTAAGCAATTCTTAGAGATGTTGAGATCCTTTAAGTCAGGAAATGTAAGTCAGGAAATGTAGCATTTCTGAAACTGGTAATGCAGTTTCAAGGTATAATCTTCTGAGCAGATTTGGGAACACCGTCAATAGGTGTGAGCTTGCAACGTCTGACATTAAGTCGGATTTTCAATTCTGCAAGTGATGTAATAGGATTGTGTACCAACTTCAAATATTCCAAGTTGAACGGCAAACTTGGAAGAGAAAATGGTTATTATTGCAGGTCCAAGGATGCCCAAAGCGGTTCGATTACATATTGCAGATTTTTGTTTTCTGTTGACGGCAGAGACTGCTTTTGGATCAGAACAATTACTGGCTTTCGTTTTCCAATGGCGTTGAAGACAATTCTTGGCTGAGAAATTGGTTTAGAACAATCTGAATACTTCGATATGCATATGATAGCAAACGCAACACCTTGTACAAACGTTCTAAGTGCTGCCCATGGGTCAAGACACTTCGTGTTTCTGCAAATGCATGTGAAATCATGATCAGTGCATCGTTCAAATAATGATATACTGATGCCTTTGCAATTGATCCTGAAAATATGCTCTCGTTCAAAACATTGTTTAGATTTATGTTTGCACTCGATATCCAGACCATAGCTTCATGCAAATGAGATTGTATGTTTGCACTTGCACCTGATTCTGCTTGCCCCTTCACCTCCAAATTATCTAGTTGCATGTTTGCCAATGATAAAATGAGCAGCACCTCATGAAAGCTTTTTCGAAGAATTTTATTTGGAGTTGGTGGGAAAAGCAGGTCCTCTGTGGAGTTGTTTTCTTGACTTACATCCAACATCAGTGGATTACTCTAGAGCACACACTAATAGAGTATCGGTTAACGGGTGACTGAGTAGATGAATTTAAGATAACTTGGGGGTGAAAATGGGTTTGTAACAATGTGGGTAAGAGTGGAAATTCTATTTCGCAGCCACAGACCCAGGAGTTGACAGAGAAAACCAGTACATCCCCAGTAAGCTGCACAGGTAGCAACCCCAACAGCAGACCAAAATTTGGACCTCCAAACAAAGGAATCTTCGGCTAAGATGGACACCTGATACATATTCACTAGAGGTCATGTCAATTTGATTCGCATGTAACCTATAACTTTAAAGTAGTGGTACTAGCGCCCATGTCAGCTCCATGTTAGCAAACTTAGATGCAAAATCTAAGTCCTTGATGTCAAAAAAGTCCTTGAGTTGGGTCTAAAGTTCTGAACAGAAATTCGACACAATATGTCATCAGCACAAGGACCAAGAATCCAAATCCATAGTGCTGAATACGGATGCGCTGCTAAGTACAGAAACCCTTAGGGCCACATTCAAGGAGAATACATTGACTTATCCTTGCGGGCCAAAGGAGGTTAACTCATAATTAGAGATACTAAGTGCATCTAAATACTCCAAAGGACTCCACCTTGGCGCCAATTTTCCAACATCCTGCCATTTCCCATGCAATTGATTTTCCACAGCCTTGCACCGATTTATCTAGCAACTGGCACAGGCCTCGTCAATTCATGATTGGGAGTTAGATATCTTTCAATCTGGCCAATTCTGATTCGAAGTCCCTCTATGTTTTTGGCAGAATACTTTCATTGCTTTCCATGTTTTTACCCAATCAGGAAATTAATCATAATTGATTCCTGCACATTTCCTGTTTCTTGCATTGACAAGTTATAGGCTTCAAATATATAGACCCTCCGTTGGAGCCAACCTTGGCCGCTTAAAATATACATATATCCTTTTCAAGAGTTTCACAACTTCAAGGTTTTGTTTTCTCTGTTTCTTGACTCACAAGCACCCTGGAACTCGAAACTGTGGTGGTTTTCATCATCACCACATATGAGCACTTGCACCCCTCAAAAGTTCCGACATATATAAGCAGCTGCCATTTTCTTGTAGTGACGATTCCCACAAAATTCCCCAGCGTTTCTCTCATTTTCATTCTCAAATCTCATCTCTATAATATCTGCCTTTCCCCATGTTATTCTTCCTAGTTTGTTTGGTCTCTGTTGTTGCCGCCGACTTGACCAGTGCTCTTGCTGGTGCCTCAAATATTGCAGCCAGTGATGCTTCCGCTGTTTCTGCCTTCTGGGCCTCCATTATTGGGGACATCCCTCAGTTGGACTCAGTTTCTGCTGAAACTACAGCGCTGTATTCTTTTCCTTCATTGGATGCCTCGCAGTCCGCAGAACTCGACTCGATTCTTGCTGGTCTCACCTCAGGAGGAGCATCCGTAACAGACTCTGTTTCTGGCTCTGGCTCCTCTGGCTCAGCATCTGCCGAAACTGGAATATCCTCTACCGCTGGATCAAGTTCTGTCTCTGCTGCAGCTTCCTCTTCACAGTCTTCGGCCTCATCTAGTTCTCTGGGTGGAGCATGCAAGACTGGGCCAGTGTTTGCTGCTGGAGCAATTGCTGCCCTTGGTCTATTGATTTAATGCATAATTAATACGTAAAATTATTTAAGTCTAGAATATAAATCGACGCAGAATCAATTGCATCAGTGCTATCTAATTTGTATACAACTAGTTATACATCTAGTTCCCATTCCATCTACGAGCAATTATTGCTCCCAAATAGGAATCTCCGGAAACATTTGCCCGACATCCGCGAGGCGAGTAAATTAAATTGCCTTTCCAGTGTTGATGCATACTACTCTTTATCGAATCCATCTAATTCTCAATCACTTCGTATGAAGAATTTAGACCCAAAACAAAGTAAAATCGACCCGAAGTCTAAAAATGCACACCAAGGCAACAGGCAGACCACATCCACTCTACCTGCCAGTAATTGCTCGATACTATCTACGGTGAATTCCAGATCCGGATTGCCCATTGTCATCAACCCAGCGACCCCGATCGTCGGCTAAACCAATATAAAATGGGGAGCTTCTGCCCATTTCTGGTTCACTTCTCATTTTTCCAACTTCCAATGCGTTTCTCTCTCTTCGCTCTTACTCTAATCCCTGTTGTCATGGCCCATGATGGTGAGGACCACGGCTCCTCCATGGCCATGTCTGGAATGGCCATGTCGGGCATGATGATGACTGGAAGCGACTCTACAATGATGATGAGTTCTGCCACTTCGACTTCTGCAGCTGGATCTCCCTCTACAGCCGCTTCTAGTGCTTCCGCTGCTTCTTCTAGTGCATCCTCCTCTAATGGTGCCAATTTGGCTGCTGTTGGTGCTGGATCATTGATGGTGGGTCTTGCCGGACTTTTCTTGTAACGAAATGCCGTATAGCAGAATATACTTCTAGAGTCAACTCTCACGAGTAGATCAGTCCAATTCGTTTAAAAAGTTTGGATTGTTCGCAAGCTTCGTCCTAAACTTATCCCACCAATTGTCAAACGCCTTCATTGGTACTTTGCCAGAGCCATCGATGAAGCTGCCCAAGTAGTTGTATGCATGTTTCACGATTTTGTTAGCCAATTCTGCAATCTCCAGAGGCTGCAGTGGTGCCGGTGGAGCAGCTACGGGGGGAAGAATCGCTTTTTGTTTCGATTTCTCCTGTGCTATGAGTGCTTCTGCCTGTGGAGTGGGCTCAATGGCAATACCAATGTTGAGCACGTAGTCTGCTGGAGGCCCCGAGTCATCGTTCATGGCATCATCGTCGTCAGCCAAATGAGACTGGGTCGTTTTGGAAGAAGTATTGTTGAGTCTGAAAATTGCCAGCGGCCTAGCAGGATTCAAGCCTCCAAGTAATTTAAACTCTGTCGAGTTGGGAAGCTGGAAGTACACCAATGCTGTGTAGTTGACATCGGTGAACTGAGTTTGGGGGAGAATGAACACTGCAATGTGGTTGACATTGGATACGTTATCGATAGAAAAAACCCATTTGGTGGGTTCTACTTGGCGAGCTAACTCCATTGGACGCCCAGAGCAGACGGCACCAAACATTGACGACATGGTTGGTTTGTATTGGTAGATTTAGTAGATTTGGTGGTTTGGTTGCTAATTGTGGTTACCCGCACACTTATACAAAAGTGAGAAGGGCATCTGGCATTTTCTCACCAGGTTCACAGCACTTTAATGTGCGGTGAGTCTCGGATAATAAGAAGACAGATCTCAGTTTAGTGGCCTATGGTTACTGGGCGCTTGATTTCTGCCGATACATTTGTCCTAGATCAACCACGTTGAACATATTTTCCATCTTTGAGCCGAGATGTCCGCATCTTAAGCATTAGATGAATATGGGAAAGATACCTCGTGACATGACGGATTTTGATTCTGCCAATATTTTTTGGCCATTTATTTGATTTTTGCTTGAATCTATTTTCGATTCTCTAATTCATCTCTGCCTCTCTTCTCTCTACGATCCATGTTGTAGCTAGCCCACATGCCATAAGTTCAACTTGGTGAGTGCCAGAATAGATCTGGTTCAAATAGTCGAACGTGACGCTGTCGGACTGCTTCCGGCCACAGTTGCCATGTTCACCCCATCCCCATGCGTACACCGAGTTATCTTGTAGACGGACAATTCCATGTTCGCTTCCCACCTCAAAGTCCTCCAATTCTCCAGGAATTGCAAAGTTGAAGAGTTGTCCGTGCAGATTGTTTCCCTGCGAGAAGATTCCAACACGGCCATCGACATCTAGACTATAATGGATAGAAGACCACATTGCCTGGACCTTGAGCGGGGTGCAAGCTATGAATTGTGGATCTTTGCCTATGATGGTAATGCCTTTGGACCCACTGAAAATGCTTCTGTCTCTTCCCACGCAAAACAGCGGCCCTTCAACTTCCACCTCTCGAGGCGTCCAATACAGGCCGATTGGTTTATTTCCTCGAGCAGTTTTTTGAAATTCTGGCGGCCCCAACTGGCCCTTGCGACAGTTTCCCCACCCAAAGTACCTCCCGTTGGTACACTGCACCAAGACATGGCCAATGGAAGCCTTGATATTGTTCACAACACAATTGGCCAATTCTGGTGGTAGTAGAACTTTTCTGATTGTAAGAGATTTTGTAATTCCGGCTCCAATCCCGAGTTCTCCTTTGGGTCCATGGCCACAAGTGAATATTGAGCCTGATTCGGACACCAACACAGAAAACTCCCAGCCTGCAGCAATTTTGGTCCATTTACCAGGAATTTGAGTGAAGTTTCTTACAGTTTCAACATCGGCAATGCCGCATTGTCCATATTGGTTGTTTCCACAGGCATATACATGGCCATCTTCTAGACGTAGCAATGTGTGGTTCCCTCCGAATGCGAACTGGACAGGCCGGGAAGAGAGGGTTATGGGAATATTTGTTAGAGTATCGTAGTCATTGTCGTCGCCTGTGCCCAATTGGTAATTTCCATTGGATCCACAAGCTAGTATATTGTAAGACATTGTGATGAGTATCGGACTGCAGAAGTGAAGTTGATGAGGACAGAGATTCCACGAGTATACCATTAGAGGAATGTGAGTAGAGTTGGAGATTGTATAATAGTTACAATTCTCTATTGTATCATTAGATTTCTCTCTCTTTTATTGCAAAACTGTTAATGTTCTTCATTGAAGACTCCAACGACCGTGAACTGCAATACTACACTAATAATGCTTTTGTTCTTACAAGTCCATTTTATTCCATTACATCTTACTGATGCTTTCGGAATCTCTTCCTAACCGTCCCTTTTTTTTTCTACTTTATAGGGATAACTTTCCTTATTGGTATTGAAGCTATTACCAAATATTACCAAGTCGGATCTGTCACAAAATATCCAATCCCTAAACAACATCAAGAGCTCTTGATTCGAAATTAATATCAAATACAAAATAGAATCCTGAAGATACCTCAGTTACAGAACCCCATCAACTTCCCTCTCATCTCTGCCTCATCTCCCACTACTTCTTCAGACACTCCAACGCGCTAAAAATCTACCCTCACCTTCTCTATAATTCCATCACCTATCACATTTCACGCGTGATTGAGTCCAAAATGGAAAATCAGCAAACACCAAAAAAGAACCACAATGTTTTGCAGGTTCCTAGCTCGTCGCCCATAAATGTGAGATCTTCTCCAGTGACTAACGGCCATGCGATGCCTAGTCATCAAATGTCAGATGAGGAAAAGCGCAAGGAAGACATGAAAAAGCGGTTCTATGGCCACAAATTCTGGCCTGTGTTGCAGAAACGATTCTACTATTTGAGTGAACCCGAGATCTTCAAGGGTATGGTGAAGGGAAAGGGAAACCTTCGAGATATTTGTCTGTGGCTTGGAGACAATATTCCCTTGAGTGATCGGATGAGCCAATATGATAATGAACAGGTGACCCGCCGGATGGAGGAGGAAAACGCCCGGAAACAGATGATGGCTGCTGAATTAGAGAAAAGACAGATAAATGAGTCCAGATTAGTGGGTATCCCCATAGATCAGCCACCTGCTTCTCCAACCATAGTACAATCGGACAAAGAAGCCTATGAAGAAGAAGATGCTTCGCCCATGAAGGTAGCTGGCAAAGCCAGACAAAAAAGGTCGCTACTGTCTATGGAAGCCGTCAAGGCACCCGACACGAAGATCCAGCTCATGAAGCCAAAGGTTTCAATCCTAGAAAAGTATAGAAACAGATCCAATACCCAGACTCGGATCGACAGTTTATTTCTGACCACGAAAGTGGATTTCAAGAAAAGAAAACTTGTTCGAGCTAACGAAGTGGGCGAGCCCACCCCCGCTACCTCCCAGTCCTCGACCCCAAACCCGATAGATCTGCCCGGTGTGCTCACCCAGGCATTTGGATACAATGATGAAGAGATTCCTCGTTTGACAAGCAGCAAAAACCTGTCTATTGACATCGATGAGCTCGAAATATTGGAAGAAAAGATCAGAGCCAATAGAAAGAAGAAGAAATCGTCGCGAGCATCTCACAGCGATGAAGAGTTGGAGGACGATGTATTCAGCGATGACATGTCTGCGGAAGACGATGATGATCACTACGGTGGTGGTCTCACATCTATTGACGGTCTGATCTTGGAGTTTTTGAATTCGTCAACTGTGGATGATATTGTGGACATCTGTAACGTGCTGCCTAAGATCGCCAGTCTCTTGATCTCTAAGAGGCCATTCAAGACCATCTATGAGGTTTCAGAGGATCGTTTCGACGATGCCACTCCTGAACCTGAAACTAGGAGGCGTGGAGGACAGAGAAAAGCCATGGGCTTGAGAATCGTGGAAAGCACTGAATACAGCTTGAAGGGATACAAGGCGGTGGATTCATTGGTCAAGAAATGCTCCGAGTACGGCGACCTTATCTCAACTCAAATGAACAGTTGGGGTGTCAAAGTTACTGGCGAGGGAGAGATGAGCATGGTGGAAGTGGATGCGAACGAAGAGGACGATGAAGATGCTGATGTTATCTCCAATAAGAGAAGTCTACCATATGTCAAGAACAAACCAACTCTCTTGGCTCCCGAAATTGAATTGAAGACTTACCAGCAAGTGGGAATCAACTGGCTCAACTTGCTCTACCACAATAAATTATCTTGCATTCTTGCCGACGAGATGGGTCTTGGCAAGACTTGTCAGGTCATTTCTTTCATGGCCCACTTGAAAGCTACGACAGACAAGAACCGGCCACATTTGGTTGTTGTACCCTCATCAACTTTGGAGAATTGGTTGAGGGAGTTTCACAAGTTCTGTCCAAGTATCATTGTTCAAGCATATTATGGATCACAGGCTGAGCGTGAAGACTTGAGATACGAGTTGCAAGAGATGCAATATGACGTTCTTGTTACAACCTACAATTTGGCAACTGGTGCACCTCCAGATTTCAAGTTCTTGAGGAATCAGCATTTCGATATGATTGTCTTTGACGAGGGGCATATGTTGAAGAATTCAGGCAGTGAGAGGTATAACAAATTGATGAGATTGAAGGCTGATTTCAGATTGTTGTTGACGGGTACACCTTTGCAGAACAACTTGAAGGAGCTTGTATCACTCCTAGCATTCATGTTGCCCAATTTGTTTGTTGAAAAACGTGAGGACTTACAGGGCTTGTTCAACAAGAAGGCTAGCGTTGACGCTACCGACAACTACAATCCGTTATTGTCTCAACAGGCTATTAACAAGGCCAAAACCATGATGACTCCGTTTGTGTTGCGAAGGAAGAAAGCTCAAGTGTTGAAGTACTTACCTGGAAAGAGTCACGAAGTCGTGAAATGCAAGATGACTGCCAAACAACAGGAGATCTACAGCGACTACATTGCTCAAGGTAAGGCCACAAAGCTCGAAAGAGAGAGAAGAAAGACATTGGAAGGTAAAGAAGCTGAAGAGGCGCGCAGGATCCCTATTGCCTCCTCTTCTAACGTCATGATGTCGTTAAGAAAAGCATCCATGCATCCATTGCTTTTCCGCACGTTGTATACTGATGACATTATCAAGGAAATGGCCAAGAAAATCATGAAGGAGCCAGAGTATGTTGCAGCCAACAGAGACTATATCGTTGAGGATATGCAAGTGATGAGTGACTACGAGCTCAATGCATTGTGTGAAAAATTTCCAAAGACAATCGGTTCCTACATTCTTGATGAGAGTAAGTGGATGGATAGTGGGAAGGTTGCGGTGTTGTTAGAGGTGTTGCGGAAAGTCATTGAAAGGAAAGAGAAAGTTCTTGTCTTTTCTCTCTTTACGCAAATGCTTGATATTCTTGAGAAAGTTTTGAGCTTTTCTAGTATCACTTTCTTGAGACTTGATGGTCAGACAAGCGTGGACACCAGACAAGATATCATTGACCGGTTCTACGAAGATCAAACGATTCCAGTATTTCTCTTATCGACAAAGGCTGGAGGATTCGGAATTAATTTGGTTGCAGCAAACAACGTTGTGATTTTCGACCAATCATTCAATCCACATGATGACAAGCAGGCTGAGGACAGAGCTCACCGTGTTGGCCAAACGAATGAAGTCATGGTTACAAAACTCATCTCGGAAGACACCATCGATGAGAATATTTTGATGCTCGCCGAAAACAAATTACAGTTAGATCATTCGATCAGTAACGATACTAACGAGACAAAATTCGAGGAGAAAACGGCTTCCATATTCGAGAAAATCCTCTTCAACTAAAGGTTGTGCACTCTGGTTCCGCAACCGTTTTCTGCCGAGTGACTCGTTGCGGTGTACGGGTGCCGCAAATTAATAAGATGTCTTGATCTCAATAGATACAAAATTCCAATAGACACCATGTTTACAACAACCGTTGCAAGATCGTCGAGAAATTTGTATCTGTTTGGTGCAACCTTTCCCAAGTCAGTATTCCTGCGCGTTCTGTTGCGTAACCTTTTCATCCAAACCGCAGAAACACCAAATGAAAATGCATTAAAGTTCCTTCCGTCTATGTCGATTTTGCCAGAGAACGAAACAAGAGAATTTCTCAGCGGCAGAGAGGCTGCTTGCAGTCCACTTGCTATGAAACTTTTTACTGTCGACGGAGTAAAATCCATCATGTTGGGGTCGAATTTCATCACTATCGAAAAGTCTCAAGATGACACTAATTGGGCCCTTCTAAAACCAGAGATCTTTGCTATCTTGACCGAGCTGTTGACCAGTGGAATTCCGGTGATCTCCGAGTCTTCCTCTCTCTCAAATGATATGGATTTCAATGAAGAAGATGATGAGGTGGTGTCGATGATCAAAGAATTGATCTTCACCAGAATCCGCCCAGCTATTCAGGACGATGGAGGGGATATTGAGTTTGTCAAGTTCGAGGAGCCTGAGGGTATTGTCTACCTCAAGTTGAAGGGTGCATGTCGTTCATGTGACTCTTCATCGGTGACGTTAAAAAATGGAATTGAAAGCATGTTGAAGTACTACATCGAAGAGGTGCAAGAAGTGAGACCCATCGATGAACCAGACCTTGCCGAGGAGGCAGCTGCCCAATTTGAAGAGGCCAAGATTCTTCCAAAGAGAAGAGGTGAGGATGTTGCTCCTCCATCGTTGTAAATAGCATTATGGAAAGAAACTACACGGAATTAGTATTGTCATTCGTAATCATTTTGAACCGTACCCTTACCAAGACTTCTTCCTTTGGGTTCTCTGGTCATTATGCGGTGGAATATGCATAGGAGGTGGCCCGTTTGCTGCCATTGGTGGAGGCATGGCTGCTAGATGCATTTGGGGCGAATAAGGATAAAATGGGTAGTAGTACCCATATTGTGGAGGGTATGATGTACCTACTTGGGCACCAGCTTCCTCCTGCAGTCTGGGGAAGGAGATTTCAATTTCATTATCGGGACGCTCATCTAGAAGAGCACCCGGGGAATAGGGTGGCATCGACATCATGTACAGATGGTAAGCGAATTGTTCTGTGATATAAGGAGGTCCATCGTTGAAATGTCTGGGAGTTTCCAGAATTTGGTAATAGTTCAACGGTGGAGTAGTGTGATGCAAAGGTGGGTATGGTAGCTTGCTGGAGGGCTGGGAATAGCTCCTATGTTTCTGAAGAGCGAAAGATGTCTGGATTAATATGCTGGGACAATTCTTGTACTTGATGACCTTGTTGTTTGTAAGAATAATGGCACGAAGAGCCATTTTGAAATCTTCATAGAAGACGAAGCCGATTTTTCCCAAAGATCCTTCGGACTTCTTCGAATAGAAATATGGCTTTATGATTTTTGCAGACTTGACTCGGCCAACCCCAAACTGGTTCCAGAACTCAGACCAGAGGTCATCATTATTCTCGAAAATGATAGGGAAATTGTTTACATAAACGTTCGTCTCCTGATAGTTGGAAGTCTTGGAGAAAAGATCTATGAAACTCGAATCCAATGACTTGTTAGACTCACATACTTGGATCCTTCTATCAGTTCCAAATCCCACATACTTTGAATCAGAATTCTCGTAGAGGAAATGGTTATGTTTCCGCTGTGCAATAGACAACCTCAAAATCGCATCCTTCAGTGACGAATGTGACTCAGGAACATTTAAATCTCGGGAAAGATCATAAATGTCTTCCTCAGAAAATTCAAGAAATTGCTTCAAGGTCAACCCATTGAAGTAGTAGAGTGCTTTCAAGAGTTTCAGGTTCATGTCTTTATCTTGCACAATCCGAATGTATCCTATCTTCTTAAATCGTAACCGGTCTGACTCGCTATTGGCCGTGGGGAAAAAAATGGACTCAATTGACAGAAAGAGCTCGAATTTGTCAAGAAATGTCTGGAATTGGTCGAGAGAGAATGATCCACCAACGAAATCGTTGAAGTTCTCCACCAATATTGTGTCGTATACCATGGCATATTCGTTGGAAGTAGCCAACGAGTGAGACTTTGCGTTTTGGTCATTCAGAAGAATCGCCCGCTCTTTCTTGCTGATAAACCTATTGACAACCATTTTTGGCCCAAACACACTTGTTCCCCTTGCGTGGCCAAGCGCATGATTCGCGTCCAAATGATTATCGTATTTGATGACCACAGCCACCTCGCTTGTGCCATTTGAATCTTCTGGAAGGCTGACCATGGTTACATCCGAAAGCAGATTGTAGCGTGTTTGTTTGGAGAAATGTTCGGTGATGTCTTCAATGAGTGTTGGAGATCGCTGGAGACCCCTAACAAATATCATACCTGGGTGAGAGACAAACTGAGAATAGTCGAGCGAAATCTTCCAATTATTCTCGAGCAAATGAGATAGAATTCGGTCAGCAGAACTTTTCTCAGAAGTTGCAAATTCCAACCGATTCTGGTCGCCAGTCCAATCAAAACCCTCACTAGACAAAGATGACTTCAACTGTTGGAGAGACTCTTTGGCCAGCGAGGAAGCAAGGTCGACTCTTACACGAAGCGGAAAGTCATTTGAGTGTGATATTGGCACCGCGGCATCATTTCTTAACACTAAGTTGGATATGGTTTCCACTAGCGAATCATCTTGGTCGAGAGCCGTCATTTGCTATAGAGACAAGTCAAGAAATGGTAAAAAATTTGGGAAACAACTGAAAAACGATGAAACTGTAGATAATGTGAAAAGCTGTAAACTGAAAAACCCACACCACGCTAGTAGTGGAAAATAGCAAGGTAGAGTCACTTAGGGTAGAAGTGTAAGTAGCCTATAGGTACCTGATTCTAGACAGTCACTGAAATCACAAGATTGAGGACGAAAAAGCAAAAGAGCAAAAAGAATCAAATAAAGCACACAATATTTCACGGCCTTCGGTTTGCAACCCACCCCAACCTCCGTTCATTGTCGGACATAACTGTCGGGTAAAGAGTCCACATTGCTTCCGGCGTGCACAATAGCCCCACCTTCGGTGGAGTAACTGGACGTGAAAAGAGTGCTGCGCAGCCAATTCTTCGTAGCCAAAGCAAATTCACAATGAAGACTTCTATAATAAGTGTGGGCGACCACGATTATAATGTGGCGGTGCAGCGAAGTGTGGCTAACAAAAAGGCGCCGATTTTGGTGTATGTGAACCAGGAAGGGAATGAAACTATGGGGTGCTACATCTACACTATAGCCTCGGCAAGAGATTGTTATCAGAGTGTGTTGCAGGGACTGGAAAATGGCGATTTGCATGATTTCACAGCAAACATGGGTCGAGTGCTTGTGAAGCGATACGGATGTCCGCTGTATGTGAGTTTGAGTGGGGGGATATCCATCTATGATTACGGAGAATTGAGTCGAGCATTGGTTGAGAAGGTAGAGGGTGCGAGTGAGTGATAAAAGTGTGGTGACATCCGAAAAAGAATAGAAAAGAAATTGGTGTCAATGAAAGCGATGATATATAAGAACGATGGAACTGATAAGAATGATAGAAATGAAAGAAATGAAAGTAATGATAAAAATGCTAAATTAATGGTTCCTAGACTGATCTTCGTCTAGACCTTCTATCTCGGCTCCATGGTAATATGCATGGTTTGGGTATGTCCCTTTCTGGTCATTTTCATGCTCGCATTGGCTCGGTGGGGAACTGGCCCACTTCTCCACTGCTCTTCTCACATGGCAATGGCACCACTTTGACTTGTTACGATAGAGGTGTAAAGGTGTTTATCAGTTTTTGAACTCCGTGCCTTCAGAAGGGAGCCTAGAATGTCTGTGGCAGGTGGCATGTGTCAGGAAAGTTTACTTTTGGATCCACCAGCGGTAAATGAACTTCAGCCAAGGTTTTGGAATGGCTTAGATGACTTGTTGCTGGAAATAGTAGACATGCTTGAGATACTGCAGATAGTCTCACAATCCCCTACCTAATCTACGAGTTAATTCACATTCACGCCAACTTTTTCATTCGTATGTGCCGCAAAACGGCTAAAGAATTATTGATCTAACCCCAGACAAGCATGTGACAATATTTTTATCGTATTTTCACAGATTCAACTGCCCTCCTCGTCCACGACATTGTCGTGATGTCGCACTACCTCGCATCGACCTCATCTCAAAAAACTTAGCCTAAGTTCACTACAGTACCACTATGGCTCCAAAATCCACTCAGCCTTCCAGAAAAGGAAAAAAGGCGTGGAGAAAGAACGTCGATGTGGACGATATCCACGAAGCTTTAGAAGCAAAGAGAGAAAATGAAGTGCTACACGGAGATGACGACCAAGCCTTTGTCATAGATAATGAAGGAGATAACAGAAAGATCCACAGCCACAAGTTAAAAAGCAGAGAGATCTTGGAAAACAAGTCCAAGGTTCCTGCTATTGTTTCTAAGAAGGTTAAGCACAAAGTCGGCAAGAAGAGGGCCAATCAGTTGATGGCTCTAGCTGGACGTCTGATCACCGAGTCTGCCCTCACAGCAAGAGTGGACAAGGACGGAATTGTCCGGGGCCAACACGTCGATGTATGGGCCGAAAAGGACGAAGTTTCTCATCCAGATATCTATAAGCAATCTTCGTTCAAGTCGTACACACCAGCAACCAAAGCACCTAAGACGATGACTCATGCGCCAATTTCACTCTCGGTCTCAACCACTGACGAAGGGTTGGTTCATGCGGGAAAATCTTATAACCCAGCGTTGGACTCGTGGAGAGATTTGATTGATCGAGAATTCAATGCCGAGCAAAGTCTTGAGGTCAAGCGTCAAGCAGCGGAGGAGCACCAGAAAAGAATCCAGTACTTGATCGAGACTTTGGACGACAAAGAGATCGAAAGCTCGGATGATGAAGTTGCACAAGAGGTGGAAGAAACAGCCAACGACGAGGACGATGAGAATAAGTATAAACTCTCCCTCAACAAGAGAACCGAGTTGAAAATCAAGACCAGGACAAAGCGTAATAGAGAAGCCAGACACAAGCAGAGATTAGAGCTTCAGGCCAAGCTCAAAGATCTCAAGAAACAGATCCATGACTTGCAGAAGCTAGAGGAGATCGAGAAGGAGGTGGATGTCAAGCAGTCACAGGTGAAGAAGAATGCACCCAAGAAGTATGTTCGTCACGGAAAGAGCGAAGTGAGCTTCAAACCAATCGAGGTGAAATTGTCCGACGAGTTGACGAATAACATGAGAAGCGTCAAGCCCGAGGGAAATTTGTTCTACGAGCAGATGCACAAGTTGCAGGCATCGGGCCGGGTGGAGGCCAGAGTACCGGTGGAAAAGAAAAGAAAGTTTGCCCGCAAGTTCACCGAGAAATGGAGCTACAAGGACTTCAAGTAGCATTTTTATACTAGCATTGCATTCTGGAATATTGTAGGTGTGGGTATTGTGACATTACTATGATGAACCTCTCTTCTCCATCCTCGTTACTTTCAATATTAGATGAACCTTTGTTCCCTTTCCTACAACTTCAATTATCTTTCTTCCCTGTTCTACATTTCATCCGTGCAATGTATATTTCTATAGGCCTAACTGAAGTCCCATGATCCGGTGACATAACCTCTGTACAACCTTTCTCTGAAGGTAAAGTATTGGTCTCTGTATGGCGTCCAGTAAGTCTCCTTAACAATATGAGAGGTCTTGAAGTGATCTGGAGCAACGGCATCTGACGTTTGTCCACGCTTGGTGCCTGTTAACAAGAAGTCTCTAGCCATCATCTTCAGTTCCCACTGGTCCAAGTCAAATCTGTCGTTTTTCCAGCCGTTGTCCCAATATCTGATGAAGCCGACACCATGACCGGCAAGGCCAAAAAAGCCCGTCATGATGGCGTAAGGCAACAACCCTTCGAATGGAATAGGCATGTTTGGTTAGTTGACTATGTGGTAAGGTTTTTGAGACTGAGGTGATTGGCTGGATGTACGTGCGCGCACCAGAAGGGCCAGTAGTAGGCTGCTAAATGCCAATGTAAATCCTGTTAAACTTCTTACTTTCTTACATGGATAAAATGCTATCATTCTACTTCTCGCGTGGATAAAATGCAATATTATTATTATACTTCTTAAATGTTCTTCATTATTAGGTTTCATAGTGTAATGCGTCTCATATAGCCATATGTTTGACCATCTCAGATGAGAGTGAGCGTTGTTCGTTCCCTCCAACCATTGTCCTACATCTGCACTCCTTGGTATGACATCTTCATCCTTAGTAATTTATCCTCATCGTCACTAAGTTATCCTCCTCCTGAGTAATGTATCATCTTCCTCACTAAGTCATCTTCCTCCTGAGCCTCAATCCAAGTCATCTCCCCAGAGTCGTTTGACGAACTTCTCCATGTCTACCCGTAACCGCAGCTGTCCAACACACCAGGGGTGCTGAAGCATCTGCTGTGGACTGGGCCGTTTGTCAGAATCCTTCTTCAAACAGTAGTCGATGAAGCTTTTAAACGAATCCGACCAGAAAATACCCTCGTCCGGTATATCTTCAAGCTGAGGCTGATATTCCAAAATCAATGAGAGTAGCTCGATGGGCCCGAGCGGAGTATCATCGGTCTGTAAGTGGTATGGGAAATGGCCCATAGCAACTTCAAGAATAGTGAGTCCCAAAGACCACACGTCGCAGCTCACATTATACGGTTTTCCCATGATACGTTCCGGAGCCATATAGTATTGGGTGCCGACAAAGGTGGTGGCCAAAGAGTTGATAACTTCTCCACTGACACCAAAGTCGCATAGTTTGACGTTGCCAAAGCGATCTAGCAAAATGTTGGACGGCTTGATGTCCCTGTGGATGATTCGCTGCAGATGGAGGTAGCTGAGGCCACTGAGCACCGACTCGGCGATTCTGCCCAATACCCTCTCGTTAATTCTGTTTGTAGAGTCCATCTCCATGACATGCTTGTAAATGGCATCGAGCGAGCGTCCACCCATAAACTCCATGGCGATACCAATCATAGACTGCAGCTCCACCAAGAACGTACCGTAGTACTTGACAATGTTGGGAGAGTTGCACAAGCGATTGTACTGTAGTTCCCTGATAATCTGTTTCTGGACATCAGGGTTGGAGTCTGCGTTGATCAACTTGAGCGCAAACACTGGGGACCCGCACCGGAGCTTACACTTGGAGACGCTACCTCCGTTACCCTCGCCCAACTTGGCCAACTCCATGATGTCGTCGCGGTTCGCTAGCTCATTCCAGTCTTCGGGGGTGAGGTTCTCGAGCAAAATGGGATGGGAATCAGGTGCTAATGTAGACTGACTCGACTGGGAGAATTGGGTGGAGGAATGCGACGATTGCGATGATTGCGGGAGAAACTGACGCGACGACACGGTCGTTGCGGATGGTAACGCCAGCGGCAATGACTGATCGCCTTGAACCACCAGGTAGTAATCGGAGGCAGTTGGACGGTCGCGCGGAGACGGATTGGCGGGACTGCTTGTGTCCGGGGTATATGAGTGAGAGCCGTGGATCTTGGAGAAGTCGATTGGCGGCGGTTTCCGCCGAGGCCCGCCCGTGGTCTTGGAGATGGTGGTGGGAGGAGGAATCGACACACCCATATCTCGGTCACCATGGCCTAGAGACTCCGGAGATGGGATGCGTAGCAGTAGTATGGGGGGATCGTGGCGCTTCGGAGGCACGTTAAACATGGGACTTTGATCCGACATGGCGGGGCCATGGAGATTATATAGACAATGGGAAGAAGTTGATTGATTTTTCTTGATCGTTGCGCGATAGGGCCATGTGTAGTCCAGAGGGTTACGGGTGGATCCGGTGTAGCAGAACGCCGTGCCTGGACTGAAACAGGAGCCCTGGAGAGGAGAGTTCGGGCCAAGGTTAGGGTGGTGGAGATAGGCATAAGGCATAGACGGATGACGTAGGAGATAAGAATTGAGGGGTGTGGTGGGTGGATAGTGACAGAAGCATTGAGAAAGTTATAAACCTTGAGCCCTAGAGTGAGACATGGAATATAGTGAGACATGGAATATAGTGAGACACGGAAAATAGTGAGACACGGAAAATAGTGAGGAACAACGTGAAGGGAGTATGGAATTCACATACATACAAGTGGGAGACAAGTTGATGGTGAACACAACATATTAGGTAAGCGAATCTCTACAATGGACTAACGTTGTTCTCGTAATCATTTTAGGGTTGCATTGGGCATTTAGGAATTTGGCCTATCGTTACCGGGCCCCGAATAGTTAGTCACAGCAATGAAGAAATACACTCAGACGGGCGCACTTCGTGATCAGCACGCATGTTTTGCATTTCGAGCTTTAGTTTGCTTGCTAGTCAGAATCCCCATTGGTCATTTTTCTAACTTGGCCGTCTGGCCGCGAAGGTTTTGCCGTTTTGCATTACCAACGTTCGCCTATTGCCATTGGTAGTTCGCCGATGGACATGTTCTTGGGTGAGGGTTATAGAGACCAAGAATAATGGACAAGATTCAATCCTTGGGTGGTTCCTTGTACTTTATTCCTTCCGTCTGGGCCGCAAATGCGTGCTCACATTTGGGTTTCCCGTAATACTAAACAATTAATTACCATCGAGATGCAACTGACCAATAACCCGTATTTTTCATCCAGCCAACGCCACTCCACTTGTTCTCACTTCTACTTCTTCTCACTTCTACTTCTTCTCACTTCTACTTCTTCTTAATTCGTAACTTCCCCAGCACTCGTATTCTAACCACGACACACATACCATTATAGAATTGACCACTTTGACATTTTCCTGTTTCTCTGAATTATTTACTTTTTTGCTGTCTTCTTGGGTGCTGCTTTCTTGGCCGTCGTCTTTTTTGCCGTCTTCTTAGGCTTCACCTCCTTGATGAGTTTGTCCTTCTTAGTATCAATGGCATCGGAGTCACCTGTCTCCGGCTCTTCGTCATCCTTAGCAGTGTCATCCTCTACTACTCCCTCAAAATCAACACTCTCCTTCTTTGCTCTTCCTGTTCCAATCGAATTACCGGTCTTGTAGATGGCCACCGGATGCTGAGCACCATTATACTTTCTGGTGAAAGCAGTCTTCACTTTCGTGGGAATCTTCTTGAGGTTTTCGGCTCCCCTATTGGCACCCACTCCAAAGTCAATAATGTTGTCCCAGTCCTCCCTCGATAAGTAGTAGTAGTCCATGGTTTCCACCACGGCAGGAATCCCCTCCTCGCCCATTTTAACAAGTGGAGTTGTCAACCTCTCCGCAAACACTGGCATGTACTCCATGCGCAATTCGGTCTTACTGGTAGATGTCCTCATCCGGGTGTGATACTGCAACTCTTGGAGCATCCGCTGATACTTCATTCCCTTGGAATTGTTTCCAAGCCATTTCGTGAACTCCACTCTACCATGCATGCTTCCGTTAATAGCCATTGATGGCTTAACTGTAGACATAACTGCATGGAACGGAAGTAAACTCCACTGCTGTTCACTTGACCGAATCAACGAGTTGATCTGGTCTGATTGGGAAATATCATCTGCGGCATCAGCAACTCGTTTCAAGTGATCAAGTGGTGACAGGACCCCAGAAGGACGTGTAGATAGGTAATTTTGCTGGATCATCAATGGGGTAAAATCGATATCGTTGAAGTACATATCGATCTTGTCATTCAAGGTGCTACCTGAGTTGGGGTTGAAGATCCCACCTGCAAGCATGCGGACAGCAATGTCAAACGGCTTGAGTGACGTCTGCTTCTTCCAACTTTCTGCAATCTCCTTTGAGTTTGCATGTCCAATCTGCTTTTGAGTTTTTGACACAGTAGACATCAAGTTGATGATCTGGCGGATATCATTGCCAGTGGCCTGAGCCAATTGACCAATTACAGTAGGATCTAATTTGAGCCCCTCTCTAAGAGCGATGGTTAGCAATCTGGATCTCATCTCTGTTTCCGATGGACGTCTGAACGGCAAGTCCAAAGTAACCTTGTCAAAAGGTCTCATCTTGGGAAGCGACTTATCATTGCAAATCAAGATGATGGGCATTTTTGTTATCTTGCAGAATGCTGATAATGCACCCACTCCTCCATGGTCTCCACTAGACATACCATCGACTTCATCCATAATGAGACAGAATCTCTTCTCGTTGACTTCATGGTGAGCATCATCCCTGTGTTTGAAGAAACCGACCACAGATGTATTGTTGAGCACCGATTTAATCGATGCATTAAGAAGCGACTTGGATCTCACGTCAGAGGCATTCTTCTCCAAGACGTCAAA
Source organism: Sungouiella middelhoveniana (assembly GCA_030557965.1). Taxonomy (NCBI): domain Eukaryota; kingdom Fungi; phylum Ascomycota; class Pichiomycetes; order Serinales; family Metschnikowiaceae; genus Sungouiella; species Sungouiella middelhoveniana. The sequence goes on along the minus strand of JANIJQ010000004.1, from coordinate 457,029 downwards.
ACCAAGCTCCTTGGCAACCAAATGTGCTGCCGTGGTCTTTCCAATTCCTGGCGGGCCACTAATTAGAGCAGCTCTGAACACACCAGTGCCGTCTTGTCCAGGATACTTGAAGTCCTTCTTGGAATTGTCAAACCAATTTAAGAGCCACTTCCTCAATTTCTGAACTTGGCCCTTGTTTCCACAAAGTTGGCTATAGTCGGTTGGTGCATACTTGACAGTCCACAACTTCTCGCTGTCAGCGATCTCCCTTGAAGGAACTGCAGCATGAGATCCTGGTTCATTCTTGATCTGTTTCTTTATCTTCTCTTCTTCGAGCTTTCGTCTCTTTTGGCGCTCCTGCTCAGCTCGCTCTTCCTCCATCGCCTGTTCCATCACAGCATTTTCCTCTTCCTCTCTTTTTCTTTTGGCCGCTTGAGCATTGGCACCGCCGCCACCATCGGCGGGCATTTTTCTCAATAAGTCTAGAAACCCTTCCTCAGTGATCGCCTTGATGCCAAAATCCTTAATCTTCTTGACCTTGGATGGACCAGCCTCTTCGCCAATCACCACCAAACTTGTTTTCTTCAGGATAGACTTTGTCACCTTTGCTCCATACTGCTTGGCAACTGACTCAGCAGCATCTCTATCGAGACCCGGAAGCACCCCTGTGAACACAATAGTCAAACCTCCAAGACAGTTGGGTGCAGCTTCTGGGAGGTCGACATTACCCATGGGCTGAGCAACATTGGCCTGCTTACTTTTCAATGCAAAGTAGTTCAATTTGCCCTCGGATTCAGGCGCTTCTGGCAACTCTGCATCGGGGATCTCTGCAAGAATTGATTCTACTTGGACCCCCGAAACCGGGGCACTAGTATCATTGGCTGCTGGTTTCGATGCCGGCTTAGAAGCTCTCTTGGCCTTTGCCTTTACTGGAGACGAGACAGGAGAGGGACTAAGCGCCCGTTTCCTTGACTTCTTCGGAGGTACGATCTCCTGAATGCTCAAATCCTCGTCATCATCCTCATCTTCAATTGGCACAGGTTCGTCGTCCTCGTCCTTCTCGTCAAAATCACCCTCTTCAAAGTCGTCCTCCTCGTCCTCCTGATCTTCTTCAGGTTTGAAATCGTCTTCGGAGTCTTCGAAATCGGAGTCCAAATTTATGTACGAAGTCTTCGCAGCCTTTCTCTTTGGTGTGGCTGTTTTCGATACGGATTTCGGCTTCTCGTCTTCGTCTTTGGATTCGAAGTATTTGCTTTTTGATTCAATAGCAGTTTTCTGCTTTTTTATTGGGGGTTCTTTCTCTTCAACAGAAAGTGGTTCAGATTTTACTTTGGAATTGGCAACCGCCTTATGTGCTGGCTTAGTAGCCTTTGATGGAGCTGATTTTTTCTTCTAGAACATTAGTCGTGACCTCTATAATATTCACTTGACACATACATTTGCTGGGGGTTGTCCGCCGGCAAAAAACAGCCGAATATCAACCATGATGGGGTTCTATTAGAAGTTGATTAAGAGACGCGATCTCGAAATACAGTACTGGTGAAGAGCAATTGCAAAGAGAACAGAAAAAGGATAGGAAACCTGAGAAAAAAGGCCAAATACTTGGAAAGAATCAAGTGGTTATTTCAGAAAATTTTAAACTTGGTGAGTAGTTGTAGAATACCGATGAAAGGTTCGGAAAATAGGAGCACAGACACTAGGGTTGATATACTCCACCATCTTTCACCTATACCACAAATAGTCTCCAATTCGCTCAACAAGGCTGCAACACTAGTACATTCTATCTACTTCCATTCTCCACTATCTCTTTTCAATGCTTTTATTCTACTACCTTAATTGGGAGCTTTGTTGCTGCTCTCTTTCTCCAAGAAATCTGTCCACAACGAAACAAAGCTCTGTCTAAACGGGCGACCCTCAGTATCCTTACCCTTCGAAAAGTTGTGTGAAAGCCCTGCCTGAACCTTGCGTGGTTCGTCCCAATCAAGAAGCGCACTGATGAGCAGAAGTGCCTCGAACTTCTTGGTGTCGCCACGAGGTATCTGCAAGAAGTTGAGGAAGACGTTCGAGATCAACTCGCGGTCCACAGTGTTGTCTGTGTTACTCAGTTGTTGTTTGAGCATCGATAACGATTTCGTCAAGTGCTCGTTCAAAATAATGGCCTCATGACGCAACTTACCTATTATGAGCTGCTTGGAATGAACTTCCTCCTTGAGTTCTGCAAGCTTGGATGTTTCCTCCTGGAGTTTAGCGATTGTCTCTTGTTTCTGCTCATTGGCTTGCGTCAAACTTCGCACCTCCGATTGCACTTGCTGTAGCAGCTCAATCACATTGGCATGTTCAGCCCTTTGACTCTCCACCTGGGCATTCAACTCCTCAATTGAGTTCTCCGACTTTGCCGTGATTTCGTCAACCATCTTGACATATTGGCTTACTTCCGCATCTTTAGAGTCCACTTTCCCTTTGAGCTCTTCAACGACTAGCACAAGGTTTTTGTTCTCCATTACTATCTCTTCTTTTGCCAACTCAAGCTCATTGTATTCGGTCTTGTGCTCGCTGATTTTTTTCGCCAAACGGCCCAACTCATTCTCCAACGAGTACTTTTCGTCCTGGAAACTATCGTCTTTCTCCTGGAACTCTCTGCGCAAAATAGCCAACTGCTGACTCAACCTGTCGCACTCGCTATTCAAGTCGCTGGTTTCGGTCTTGAACCGAGCAATTGTCTCAGACAACGATATGATCTCAGCTTCCTTTCCGTTGTACTTTTCCTTGAATGAAGCCAACTCCTCGTCCACATCATCCTTTTCATTCGTCACCTGCGCTAATTGCTCCTTCACCTCCTCCAACTCTTCCTGTGCTGCTTTGTAGTTTCTCACCACGTTCTTCATACTTGAGACCTTCGATAAGAAGTCCTCCAACTGTTGTTTGGCATCGTCACGTTCCGACTCCACTTCTTCCAACCTCAGTTCCATCATTTTAATGCTTTCATTATTGTTGTCTTGCACAGCGCATTTGCTTTGTAACGTGTTCAACTGCTCGTCTTTTTGGTCGATCTGCAATTGCATCGCTTCCAATTGTGCCTGTAACTTGGCTATGGTATCTGCTTGATCCGCGTGTCCATTTTGCGTTGGAGCAGGTAGATCGTTGGTTATTTGCTTAACATTTTCCATCGTTTGGGATGGAGTATCCGCCACTGGTTCAACATCTTCAACTGATGGGACGGCTTGGGGCTCCCCCTCCGGTTCTTTCTCCATTAGAAAGTCTTTGGCTTTCTCCATGCTTTTCATTGTATATATCTCTTCTGCGGGCTCTGCAATTTCCTCCACAACTGTCTCCTCCTTCTCGTTAGACACTTCAGAGTCCAACTGAAGAGGAAGTTCAGGCCCTTCTTGAACAGTTGCGTCCATAGACTCCACCACATCGTTTTCGACATCTAAGGTATCGTCTTCAAACTCCATGTCCGGCCAGCCGTCTGCAGCTTCAGCGTCTGCCATTTTCCCGAGAATTTTAGGTGTTGTTAATGGTGAAGTGTCGAGAAGTGCGCACTGCAGGTAGGTGGGATCAGACGGGCCGTGAAGACGGAGCAAATAGGTTCTTTTAGTTACTCAAATTGTGGGAGTATAGAGATTGGAGGTTTCTGGGGCCATGAAGGAATTTACAGTAGAAGATTTCTTGAATAAAGTGATTATGGGATGGCACCGTAAGTTATTAGAATCCTAATGCTATTTCGCGTTTGGACGAAAATATCCTGTGGTTTGAGATACGATGGGATCTAGTTGTAAAGTGAACACTAAAACTTTTGGCATGGTTATTGTTATGACACAATAATGAGTATCGATTCTATTGTAAAGTATTGTAGTCTAAACCATGGATTGTGCTCGATTGTGCTCGATTGTACTCTAATATAGGGACAGTCTCTAACGTATGGAAGTGCGCTTATGTATGGATAGTGCCCTATGTATGGATGGAGCACTATAGGTTGCACTCTACAAGTCCGTAGCAAATCATCCGACAATAGCCACACCACAAATACTTCGTCCACAATGCGGGTTCTATGCCTAAATGACAAAATACGACACGCCAACCTTTTCATCAGAAACTAAAATCTACTCGCCTCTTTGTAACGTTTTTATTAAGGTGAAAGAATTCATTTTATACACGCTGAACCAACCTGCCACAGCTACGCCGTAGACTTTCTGTAGTAGACATGCTCAACAATTGAGTTATGGGTAAGATTTCGTGACTTCATTCAACTTAAATGTTGGATGGGTACAACATGACTCTAACAGAAGCACCGAAGGTCTTTGGTGGCAAGTTCTTCTTGAAGTTGGCTCTCACAACACCGTTGTTACCGTGGGTTCTGGTAACCTTACCCCAGATAACTCTGATCTTGGTACCTCTCACTTCCTTGGAAGCTCTGTACACGTAAGCGATTCTCTTACCCAAGTAGAACTTGGCGTCAGTTGGGGTCTGGACACCCTCAATCTGAATCAAAGAAACGTTTGGGTTGGTGACGTTCTTAGAACGCTGGTAGGACAAGTGCTTACCCTTAACGTACACTGAAAGTTAGTATGGAGACAGAAAGGATTAACCAAGTCGAGGTGTGATGAAGAAACTGGTGAATTATCCAAGTCAAGGTGAAGGTGAAGAAACTGGTGAATTTGTTCTCAAGAGGGGGACTTAATGAAGAAGTTGGTTCGTTTCTGAAAAATTTCTGGAGCTAGTGCCAACCGTGAGGGCAGGATTCTCTGCTCGTGGGACATGGAACCTTGTTGGATAAATCATCAAAGACGATTCTCGAATGCTTGGAAGTCATTGTTTCTTGAGGGATATGTACATACATCTGTGAGATTCAGCCATTGTGTATCAGTTGATTGGTATGAGAAAAAGATTTTTACAAGGTCAAATTTTTCTGTGAGAGTGAGTGAGAAAATTCTGCATGGACCTGCAGAAAGACCGTCACTCGACCCTACAAGGTGTGCGATGAAGGGAAGAAACCTTTACACCGGGGGTTATGGTGAGGGTTGTGACCTGCAGGATATGTGAATAGCCAGGTTAATCTCACGTGATGAAACCCTCAGCCCTGGATGTTTGCACGTGACAGAGCCCTCCCCGCCAGCAATCATACTTTAGTCCATTGTGCAGCCTACCTTATCAGCACCGCTGATAGTGATAACGAACTGAACTCTCAAGTAACAAGCAAAATAGACAGCTATTTCTAAAAAAAAAATATAACCCATTTAGCTCACTCTACACCACTCGTCTAACGCAAATTACGGCATACAAAAACAATCTATGGCTCCCGACCCTATACTCGTATCTCTTCCTCCGAATCCCACTTAGTCAAGTTGACTCGCCAGTGAAGTGCTTCGTCGCTCTCGTACTTGGATCCCTTCACCGATCCGGAAGGGACATTTGCAATTTCTAAGTTGGCCATATTAGCCAAGCTAATTAATGGATCGAATCCTGCCGGTTTGTTCTTGACGTCAATCTGGTCAAACCATCTCTGGGTCCATACAACATCAGCCTCTCTTTCCTTCTTTCTCAATTCTCTTTGGTGATTTTCAATGAGCGATTTCTCTTTGTGGATCAAGTCGTAATCGCCATTATTGATGGCGTCGGCTACCTTGAGCCATGCCTTTCTAGACTCCAATGGGTTCTGTTCATCGATAGGCTTGACAATCAACTGTTCTGGCTGATTGGCATTTGCATCGTAGAACAACTCGGAACTACTGGATGGGGTTGCGTGTCCCTTTCTGATATGTGACTTGGCCGACCATTGGCCGCTGATCGTCACGAGTGCATTCTCTTTGTTGGCACTGGCCATCTTGTCTTCATAAATTCTGGCCTTGAAAGTGTTCTTCTTTCCCGAAAAGTATCCTCTTCCGGAATACTCAATGACGGCAATAAGCCCAGTGGAGCCCTGGATGTAAGATGTTCCCTCCAATTCTACAAATGGCGACGCAGTAATAAGACCCTCGATGTGCAATGGAGGAAGAGTCACCAAATACGTTTCGTTAAGGTCTTTGTACTCCAAAAGCGCGTGGCCGAACTGCTTCACATTGATCAGGGTGGTGCTGATGGTGGCTCTGATTCCGTTATATCCTTGGAACATTGTGTTATTCTTCTTGTTGATGATGGCATAGCCGGTTACGGGAGGATGGTGACTCACCTGCTCGCTCAAAAGTATGGACTCGCCCAACTTCTGGTCCTTGGATTTGTCCTCCCATTTGCCAACGAAAACTTCTCCCAAGAACGGATTCAACGGCTTTTTCTCTGACCCCATGCTCTCGTTTCTGGAGCAGTATTGTGACCGTAAAGTGGAGATGAACCATTTTGTCACCGCGATCATCCGCTTGAGGGCCATGGCATTTTTCTCGTCGGAGCTATCGTCGCCGGTGATGAAGTTAGGTTCCAACAAGAGGTCGGGGTGTTCACCCCAATACTGGGAGTACTCCACCAACGAGGTGGAAGACAAAATGAACGGAGGCGCAGTTAATGACGACAAGTCACCATTGAAGGAGGCAATTGACTTGAGAAACGAGGTCCACGAAGCTGTCAGACCCATTTTGTAGCAACAAGGGGTTTTCTGGAGTGTTTGCGGAGTGTAAGCAAAGAAGGATATGTACGAGACAAACGAGGTTCGGGCCGGCTATCAGTGGGACTGCAGGGGAGGCACGGGTGTGTGGATTGGTCCGGCTAAATACGGCAGCTTCAACGAGAAGAAAAAGGGCACGTTGGGGAACGGGAAATTGGCGGCTTTTCTCTTATTTCCTTAAAGCTCCTTAAAGCCCTAGATTGATATTTATTCTTAGATTTTGAAGAAAGGAGGAAATCGTGGCCATATTGCAGAGTGTATAGGACCGTAAATTTATTGGGCGCAGGTGTGTGTACTGCGATAGTGAAATAGAGAGGACACGAATACGATTGGGACTTGTACGAGTGTACATTAACAATCATGCAGAATCAACTATTCCAATGATGATTAAAGTTGATGGACGGGTTCTAGAGGTTTTTGGATTTGTGCTTCTTTTGGAAGTCTGTTTCTGGTCATGGTTAGTTCTTTGTTCCATAGCGTCTCATTGTTAAATGTATTGTCTTGTAGGCAGGTACTCACGAGCACTTATCGGTGTTGGTTGCTAACATCTTTGGTAGATACCGTTGCTGACATCTTGGTACATACCCCCGTCAACACAGAGATCAGTCTTTCGTAGAAAAATCTAGCCCAATCAAATCTTTCACTGGCCAATCTTAACTTTATCTATATTTCGTTCTAAAGCTTGATGTAGACTCCCTTCTTGTCCAATAGTATGGCTAATCCAGTCCATATGAGAGCATATACAATAAGAATCACATATGACAACCCACCACCAACTTCCAACGTGTTTATGGACATATTCACAAGTCCCGTAGTCAAATTGGCCGCAAGAAAGAGAGCCAAACCATTATTGTTTATGCCGTTGAGAATTGACGACAGAATGGGTCCCACCAACCACTCTATTAAATCGTAGCCCAAAAGGAATGCAGAGTTGTAGCTCACGGTCCACATGACATAGGGGAAGTTTGCAAGCCGCCGGGAAACACTACCTGTTGCTCTTGATTCCTTGACGATAAAGAAAATGGCAAACGTCACGATGGTGGAGATAACAAGTCCACGAGTAGTAGACACCGTTAACCATTTATTTGGTTTCACTGTAGAGTAAGTGCCCACCAAATTATTTGGTGTCTTGCGCAGAGTCAACACGAAGGAACCAAAGCTCTGGCCAAAAATAAAGATGCTCAAGTAGCCAATGAAGGAGAAAATGCCCTCTTTGTTCATGGTAATTAAGTTCTCTCTTCTATTGGATGGGTCGAGAATAAACGCTGTAAGCGAGGTGTTCTGGAGAACGGCTTCGTAGAGGGCTCCAATGGCCAACGCAACAAAAAACCGAGGTATGCAGTTAAGAATCGGATCAAGAAGACCCAACATGATCGGTAACAAGCCGAGAGTCATGAAGAAATTCCAGTGGATTCCGTACTCGGTCTCGTGTTCCTGGTACTCGAGAGACTTGACGGACACCAATCGAATCAATCCGAGCACTAAAACTGGCAATGCCTTCAAAGTGCTGTGACGAATCAATTTGAAGTACGATTGTGATTTCCCGGAAGCAGTCAATCTTTTCTTGATCACTGATCTCGAGTTGGCCAACCCCATGGCAAAAACAAACAGTCCCACCCCCATATCCATGAGGGAAGTTCCCCAAGTCTCAACTTTAGCAAATCTTCTTGGAAACGCATGGAAGTCCACAGCCAAGATGGCCAAATTGGTGATGATCATCATCTGAGCACGATACACCGTTATGAACGACTTTTTTGGAAGAATCTCCGTTGAAGCTGGCTTCAGACGCTTGGCCTGCTTCTTAGACTTATGATTAGCAGTGAATGCCCTATAAATGAGCACAAGAATGCCGGGAAACAATGCATGAAGGTACAATTGCTGGGTTTGGCTGCTGAATATTGTAATTGACTGAAGCAACAACAATACATCAAAGTAAAATTCTAGCAAGAATATCACTGGCTGTCCATTGAGCATCTCCATAGAAGGTAGCGCCCATTTCTTCACCAACGAATGCGAGAAAAAGCCCACAAGTGCAATTCCTGTGACCGCATAGATCTCTTGCGTCAGCCCCCCAGAGAGATTCGAAACAAACTGCTCTTTTTGTTGTTTTAAAGACATTGACATTGGCAAACGAAGTGCCACTGCACGAAGTAGTGGGAACCAGGCCCGTACCTCTTGGATATGGGACTGTCAGGACCAAAGTGGATACCTAGTCGATTTTTCCGGAGCCGACAGAAAATGGGAGAACTTTTTACATGAACTTGGGAATATCTGTGATTAGGTATAATATTTCGGAAAGGAAATTGCAGTCCGTGGTGTTTTTGATTTTTCATTCCTCATTGATTTTCATGCGCTGAACATCTGCTACATTAGCAGCCAGATATCGTATTCTCATGAAATCTCACAACTAGTAAAAAACAGAAATCCCCCCAAAAAAAAAATCAAAAAAAAAAAGAATCTCCCACAATCAAAACCCCAAGTCCTCGAAACCAACATCCTTCCTCACTTGTCCCAGCCCTAGCTCGTCTCTTCGTCCCCAACTTGAATTACCACTAGTGGAAGTTCTGCGTACTACCTGCCAGACATTTTCGTATCCCCACCACCAAAACCATACACCTAATGGAGGAACCCACCACGCCGGATCTCTCCAGTAGGAGTGATAGTGACAGCATGCTACTGGCGTCCAAATCTGACGCGGCCACCCCCTCGCTCACCTCGCTCGGTTCTCCATTTTCCGTCAGCGACGGAGAATCTCCACATTACAAGAATTTGGAACCACCTCCTCGCTTGAATCTCGACAGTGTGACGTTTTCAGACTCGGAATTGATAAAAGACAGAGAGACCCTGGGCTACGCTATGTACTCCAGTGCGCTGGAGTCTGAATCCCAGTTCCAGCAGAGAAAGCCTTCGGGGCTTAAACATAAGAAATCAACTAGCTCTCAGACGTCGCTGCCGTTACTAACGCCGAAGCCCAAGAAGAAGGTCCGGCGTCGGTCTCGAAACTCCGATGTTTTGTCGGAGAAATCCCACCGGTCTGAGCATTGGGGCATCGGATACACTCAGACTCCAGCTACAGGTAAAATCTTCAGGAACTTGCTCATTCTCGAAGAAAGTCTCCGACAACAGACAATCCAGCAGCGTACATTGAGACGAAAGTACTTGACGTTTCTCTCGTGTCTTTGTCTGTTGATCGCAGCCATCTCTCACTTACTCTACTTCTCGCAGTTCGCAGGACCCTCTAGAGTGGTTCTTCAGCTCATACTCCTAGCACTCTGTGTTTCGCTCTTGCTATACCACTTGTCGGGAGAATATCAGAAGACTATTGTTCTCCCCAGGAAGTTTCTTTCTTCCACTAACAAGGGACTTCGACAGTTGAATGTGCGGCTAGTAAAGATCAAAAGCACCTTTGCAGATTCGACCGCAGACCTCATTCGAGTTTTTGGTTTATTTTTTCTCACCATGGCCCTCAAATTGTTGCACACGGCGTATCCTGTAGCCATCCAGAATCCGAATTCCAAATTGGAGGTGTGGTTGGTGTCCTGCCAGCTGCAGTGCCAACCACGGTTTGGACTCAATGATGTGAAGCTTGTGCTTATGCCCCGAAGCTTCAGTACTGATATCAGAGAGGGCTGGGAGCTTTATCGAAATGAGTTTTGGATCAATGAAGGTGTTAGACGAAGAAAGAATATGATGTCGTTCACCATAGTAGTTAGCGAAGAAGACAGAGCCAAGAGAGAGAAGAAGGAACGGAGAAGTCGGAGAAGCCCCGTTGCCACTCCGCAGGCAGTTCTTACGGAGGCTAATCTTAATGCTTTGGGCTCATTGACTCCGGGAACTCTTTCGCCATACGTATCCAATTAGTTGGTAGTATTAAAATTTATGTGCCATGATTACTTCGTTGGTGGAGCTGTCTGCGAAATGTAGTTGGCCACCTGTTTGCCAAACACGACACACTCGAGAAGAGAACTACCTCCCAATCTATTCCCTCCGTGGACTCCTCCACTAACCTCTCCAATTGCAAAAACATTGTCCATGGATCCGTTTTCGGTGATCACTTGCCCATTCTTGTTAACTTCAATGCCTCCCATAGCGAAGTGCAAAACAGGAGTGACGAATCCAAAGAAAAAAGTTTCACCGATGCCGTTTCCCAATTTTGACCTGCCAAGCAAGTCCCCAGAGGCTCTCTCCTTGTTGTAGCGTTCAAGTGTCTGCTTAACGATAACGTCATTGATGGAGTGATTGTGAATCAACTTCAATTTCTTCAAGAGCTCAGAAACTCTACCCTTGAACATCAACGACTGGGAGACATAGAAGTCAATGTGGAATGGAGCCTTCTTGTAGTCCTCTTCACCAACCACGATCATTGCAACTGCTGGCTCGTCTTCATTGAGGGTGCAATGAGAGAGGATCTGATTTGTAACCTCGTCTCTTGTTGTTAACTCATTCACAAATCTTTCACCATTCTGCAGTGAGATAAGGATACCTCCAATTCCTCTGATGAGCTCTCCGCACAAGAACTTCCATTTGCTGGAGATAGTGGTAGCGTCCTTCAATTGGATAAAACCAGTGGGATGCACCTGAATCTGGTCCATTTGGATCAATTTGGCACCGAGATCCCTTTCTGCAATCTTCTGGCCGTCTCCCGTTGTTTGTTGACCGTTCGTCAGTGGGAAATTCAAGAGATCGGGTCTGTACTTCAAAATCAAACTGGAGGTACCAGTGAAATCAGCAGAGAAACCTCCAGTGGCCAAGATGACATTGTGCCCCAAAACAGAGCTCTTGGTGTTATCGTCAGACTTGATCTCAACACCCACAACCTTTGAGTTCTCCTTGATAAACTTCAAAAGCTCCCTCAGAGTCATGATTTCTACAGAGGAGTCTTGTAACTTTTTAGAGAGGGCAGAGATAATGGCAAATCCAGGAGGAAGCTTGCCGCTACCACGATGCGTTCTAGCGTGTGAGTGGCCACCAAGAGCCGTGACCGAAGACAAATCTATCCCGTTCTCATCAGTCAACCAGTGAATAGCATCAGCTGAGTTTTGAGTAAGCACATCCACTAATTCCACATTCGACAAACCCTTGCCCGATTTAATTGTATCTTCAACAAATGAAGCTACGCTGTCGCCCTCAGCCGGGTCCTGGAATCTTGTTGGCACACCATTGATTCCCGAGGAAGCTTTAGCGGAATTTCCACCCAACCGTGGGGTTTTCTCGATAAGCGCCACGGAGTATCCTTTGCTCAGAAGCTCAAGACTGGCAGTCATGCCGGCTAAACCCGAGCCGACCACAATCGCATCGTAGACCTTTCTGTTGGATAGCATCAGACGGAATAGCTGGTTGCCTACTGACTTCAATATGGACGCTATGATGAGTAGTGCTGAGGTGTAGACTAGTAGTCTGGAGTAACGTACGGGAAAACAGATAATCTTGTAATTTATTTGGGGAAGGCAGGTGCTTTCTGAATTTTAGAATTATACAAAACGTAGGCGGTAACCTTTTTGAAATTGGCCATCAGCTAACGAGTTGACATCAGCTAATGGGGTTTCGTGCCCTGGCCAGGTCTTTTGGAAGGCTGGGGTAAGAAGTAGAGAAGGCACAAGAAGGTAGGGAAGTTCGTGTATGAACTGGGAGAGCACATCAAAAAGCCATGGAGAGCTTGCGAAAATATCAAGAAATTGTAATCGTATATCGAGGTGAGAATTCCTTACAGATCGCTGGGTATGCTTTATCATCTAGAGCCTCACCAGACCTGTCTATATTAGGTCGTATAGTTTAATGAAGAGAAAGGTATGTTATGATTATCTTTGGCCACCCTTTTCCAGAGATTTCCAAAGATCCAAATTAACATTCAGTAGTAGAAATTGTCTGCTCTGGCTATCTTGTTCCCCTTTTCACTCTCCATCAACCGTTTACTTCTCTTACGAACATGCCCCATGACCGAGAAACGGAAAACATTGCGCCCACTTTTTCCAGTTTCCCCTCCACTCAAATCAATACCACTACCAATACCGAACCCTCAGTCTATCATTCATCTTCAACCCGACAATCACCTTGTCATCTCCTAGATATTCACTACTCAATGCCACTTGTCCTGCAGGAAACCCAGCACAACAACACGCTACTCGTCCTTTTATATTTCAACCAGACACTAAGTACCTATTCACAATGAGCGGCCCCAACAACGCAAGAGGGCCCCCTAATAAACTTCCCCAGCAATACCACAATAACCCACCACAACAGCAACAGAATCAGCGTCAAAATCACCATCAGAATCAGAATCAGAATCAAAATCAGAATCAGAATCAGAATCAGCATAAAAATCAACGTCCAAATCAGCGTCCCAACCAACAGCAGAGACAATTACCTCTGAGAATTCCTTCCGCTCCTCAGTACACATCTGCCAATACAAAACCATTCATGTCTACTCCATACACTCGTGAAGAAGAAATCACTATCCAACTGAAGCTCAACAAGGTGTTGGGTCCCGAATTTGTCAGTTTCAGGCCCGGAGGAGGTGGCCAGAATGTGCAATATATTGAGGGATGGAAAGCACTAAATCTAGCTAACGAAATATTTGGTTTCAACGGGTGGTCTTCCGAACTCATCAGTGTGCAAGTGGACTTTTTGGACTCGCTTGGGTCTGGCCGGGTGTCCTTGGGTCTTTCAGTTGTGGTGAGAATAACAATTAAAGATGGAACTTTCCACGAAGACTTTGGGTACGGATTCATTGAGAACGCCAAGAATAAGGCGTTGGCGTTCGAGAAGTGTAAGAAGGAAGCATTTACTGACGGCTTAAAGCGTTGCCTACGCTGCTTCGGAAACGTGTTGGGTAATTGTCTTTATGATAAGACCATGTTAGCGAAATCTCAGAAGATAAAGGTGGCTCCCTTGGAACTCGAACTAGATGATTTTTATAGAGATCCCTTGGTGTTGAAGCGAGAACGAGAATTGGCGAGAAAGGCCAGAATGGCCAAGGCGCTTCCGCCACCTGCCGACCCAACAACGCCCAAACAAGCGACTTCTGAAGCTCCGAATAGTAACATGCCGCTCGAGGTGACAAAATTTCAAGCCGTTCCGCAGCCGAAAACTCCTACTGTTGTAAACGATTACGACTTAGCAGATTTCGACGATCTGTTCCAGTTTAGTGACGACATTCAGCCAGAAGATGGCGAACTTAATGACAGACTAGATTTTGAGTTGTTGCTGCGGGGCGAAGATAAAACGGAAAGTGATGAGTCGAAACTGACTGTTTCGGAGTCTGTTTCTGAGGCAACCGCTGCTATGAAAACACCGTCCCAAGTCTTCTTCACGAGCTCCAAAAAGGCATTGGAAGTCCAGCAGACTCCTGATAAATTGAATATTCCTCAGTTCGACCACAAATTCGTCTCCAACGGTGTGCGGCGGACAGTGGACCCTTCTAAATCGGTCAAGATTCGAAGGAACGATATTCCCTCTGCTTACACTCCCAGCCAGATGAACCGTACCAATGCAATGTCACCGATAATTGGCTCACAGATCGGCAAACGCCCTCTTGGCATGCCACCTTCTCAGCGTCCACAGTCCAAACGTCTCCACAAAGAGCCTGAAGATAATGAAGCTACTAGAGCGGAAACCATTTGAAACTCAAGAAAGTTACTTACCAGTTTACAGCATATTTAATCAGATAAAACCTTCGATCTGTTTCCTGCAACGATGCAAGTTCGAGGTTTTCCGCTGCCCCTTTCAGAAGGTTTTTGCTCTGTTGGACTTTCAGATATCTATGTGCCTGCATCCAAGCAGACCACCGACTACAACCTTTTCTTAATGACTAGAACTCTCTCCGGGATTGTACCCCTTCTAGCAGTTCCTGGGCCATTTAACGAATATCCGGAGGATTATGATCCCCAACTAGCCCAATTGGCGCTTTCCTCCACCAAAATTTTAGTTGTGGGTGCCGGAGGGCTTGGGTGTGAGATTCTCAAGAACTTGGCTCTTGTGGGATTCAAAGACATCCATGTAATCGATATGGACACGGTAGACGTGTCGAATCTCAATCGCCAGTTCTTATTTCGTGCTAGGGATGTCGGCAAATCCAAAGCTGATACGGCAGCCACATTTATCCGAGAAAGAATGAAGGATCCACTATTACAAATCACATCACATTTCTGTAAGATCCAAGACAAAACGCCCGATTTCTATCAGCAATTTGGAGTGGTTGTCTGTGGCCTAGACAATGTCGAGGCACGACGTTGGATCAACGCATTGTTGGTTGGGTTTGTGGATGCTGAAATGAACAACTTGATTCCTTTAGTAGATGGTGGTACCGAGGGCTTCAGGGGCCAGTCGAGGGTTATACTACCTACCGTATCATCATGCTTTGAATGCTCACTCGACATGATTTCACCCAAGACCACCTACCCGGTGTGTACAATTGCAAACACCCCAAGGCTTCCCGAACATTGTATTGAATGGGCCAGCCAACTTGAGTGGCCCCGGCTATTCCCAGGAAAGAAGTTTGATGCAGATATTTCCGAAGATGTCGATACGATGCATCTGCTTGCGCTCAAAAGGGCAGAGTTGTTTGGAATCGAGAATGTCACCAGATCGTTGACGTTGGGTGTGGTGAAGAACATCATTCCGGCCATTGCCTCCACAAACGCCATTATCGCTGCTTCATGCTGTAATGAAGCGTTCAAGATTGTCACCAGCAGCAATCCTATCCTTGACAACTACATGATGTACTCTGGCGACGACTCCATTTTCACATACACTTATGCCCACTCCAAGAAGCCCAACTGTGCGGTGTGTGGAACTAAAGTCAAGCATGTGAGGGTATTGAAGTGGTGGACGCTCCAAAACTTCATTGATGACTTGGGGTCCAAACAGGATGTCTTGATGAAAATGCCTTCGGTAGGTACTGCTAAGTCGAACTTGTACATGCGTCAGCCTACCTTTCTAGAGGAGCAAACGAGACCTAATCTCGCCATGAAGATGCACCAACTAGTGGATGTTGGAGAAGAGATCTTGGTTACAGACCCCAACTTGCCCATCTCCATGAAACTAGTGGTTGACGGATATGATGGGTTAGATGAACAGCCAGAAGACATCAGCACACTACTTAAGACATGAGGATACAAGAAGGATTTTGCATTGCCAATCAGAAGTTTTTCATTTCGCTCACCACCATGTTATTGAACTCTTCGATGTTGTCCAAATAGAGATGGTGGCCAGCGTGCTCTATTTCACAGGTGGTACTACGCGTTGGGTCTCCCGACAAGGAGTTGATGATGTTGGAGCACAACTCGCCTCCCTTTTTATCCATCCAGTCTTCCTGGCCATAACACCACAATAGTTTGCAACGAAGTTTGTGGATACCTCTCTCAATGAGGGGGTGTCTAGCGTCTGCACCCGGTGCAAGTAAATAATTTAACATGTACTCACCGGAGCCTGGGCCCTGGAATATTCCGTATGCGTATTTGTGAAGCAAGGTAGCTTCTTCATGGGGAAGATTGGCAAATCTTCTAGATGACCACATGCTCACAAGCTTAGATCCTAGTGGACCGGCTTTCCTCACCAAAGTGAACGGAGAAATGTTCTGCTCCCACAACTTGGCAAAGTACGCTGGAACAGGAACCTGCTTTCTGTGTTTCATGATGGCTCCAGGAGAGACCATGAGCAATTTCTTGCAGAAATCGGGGCTCTTGCGGATACCATAGGTGGCCATGAGATATGCACCCATGGAATGGGCCATAACCAAGTTTTTCTCGGGGTTGATGTCTAGCTGGCGTAAGTGGAGCCACTCCTTCATGGAGTCATGAAAGAAGTCTTCCACGGCATCAAGCGAGTTAGCAGTGAACTTTGGCCGTGAGGAACAGCCATACCCTAAAAGGTCTATGGCGTGAACAACCCAGTTGTCCAACAGTGCGATCGGGGAAAAGTTTTTCAAGAAAAAGCCCAAACCGCCACCATAGCCATGTACCATGATAAGATGGTTGCATTTGGCATACATGTCACGCTGTTCAGACTCCAGCTTGTTGTGGAAGCTTGGTGGATATATGACAAACTCATTGATGTTGTAACCAGATGATAAATGTGTGGAAATCACCAGAGCCAGTCTTCCAGAAGCATCTGGTTCCGGGAAAAATGGCAAGGTGGACAACAAATCGTACTGGAACTTGAGTGGGTTCTCTCTGTAGGTGTAATCATCGAACAGGTCAGAAACTGAGAGCGGAAAGTTCGTAGAGAAGAGCTTGCTCAAGGGAACCGACGTTGGGTGAGTTGGACGTCTATATTTGGAGACTTTTGCACCTGACTTTTCATTTTTTGGTTCGCCTTTGGTTGCGGAGTCCAAAGAAGCTGACGACGCTCTCTTTTGTCGAAGCTTTTCCAATGAGGACCAGATCTGGCCCATATTGGGTGTGGATACGTTTGGTCGCACCAGCAACGTGGAGAAGTGACGGACAGCCGCGTACGACATCTCAGCTATTCATAATCTTTATGGAATGAATATACGGTTAGCGTTCAAGTATTCGCTAACAAGAATGTGCTGATGAGTTGCGACCAGGGCTGCAGGCGAGAAACGTAATTGGCTAGTGTGCAAACTATGGGGCAGAGAGCGATCTTGGGAACTATGTAGGTCCTGAGAAACACCAGCGACAACATAAAGCAAGAAAAAATACTAAGAGGGCGGAGTCAATTAAGCAAGAAAAAGACTTCGTCATTACATGCCAATTGTATTGCATCGATTCCTCTCACCGGAACACTTGCGGGTCCTCCGAAATCCAAGTCAGAAAAAATAATCTGGTCCAGACCCGAGCGCATGATTTCTGGCTCCAAACTACGAGACCAGGTGGTGGAACTAGTGCTAGGTCTCCTGACAGAAGTAATGAGATAGCTCGTTCCTAGATTTGATAGGAGCAAAATTTACAGGGCAAGGGAGTCTCATGACTGATGGCCAATATTAGGACGGCGATCTTTGGGAAAATTTGTTTCTGCCCACAGCCAAGAAAATCTTGCTAGACTGAGGCCAAGATTCCTCCACTGGCCACAAAAAATTTCCATCAGATACTGCAATAGGCCGTGAATGTAGGGCGAACACCTTCATACAAAGCATTCTCCTGCAGAAGGTAAGTGTTCTGCGAGTGCAATGCCGCAGATTCCCTCGCTGACCCAATCATGGACTACATTCTTGCATGTTAACCACCCTCACGACGTTGTGTCAACCAGCCGCCCTGCAGGAGGGCACTGTCATTGGCTGCGGCTCCCGAAGTTCGGTGCTCCATTTTATCAATTTAATCTCGCACAATAGGTGCGTCGCCGTCTGATATATAAGTGCGCTTGAGTCAATTTAATTCCCTTTTTCTCTTTTTTTCGTTAGCCTGTTCTTTTATTCCATAGGGGGAATTTACAATTATTGCATAGGAGACATGAGAGCAATTTCCGTCTTCATCTTCTCTTTGATCGCCAGCATTGTTGCTGCCGAGACTCATACCTGGTATTTTGAATCCACCTGGGTGACCGCTAACCCAGATGGAGTATTTGAGCGTCAAGTTATGGGCTTCAATGGCTCATGGCCTTTGCCAACATTGACCGTCAAGAAAGGCGATCGTGTTAACTTGTATTTGACTAACGGATTTACTGATAGAAACACCACTTTGCACTTCCACGGTATGTTCCAGAACGGAACTACCCAGATGGATGGCCCAGAGATGGTTACCCAATGCCCTATTGCTCCAGGTGACACTTATTTGTACAACTTTACTGTGGCTGACCAGGTTGGTACTTTCTGGTACCACTCGCATACCGCGGGCCAGTACGGTGACGGAATGAGAGGACTTTTCATCATTCAGGAAAAGGATGACTCGGACTACCCATTCGTGTTTGACGAGGAGGTTGCTTTGTCTATTGGAGAATGGTACCATAACACGGCCGATGTGTTGATTCCAAAGTTTTTGAACAGGTTCAACCCAACTGGTGCTGAGCCCATTCCTCAGAACACTTTGTTCAACAACACCAGAAATAACACTTGGAACGTCCAGCCTGACACTACCTACTTTGTTAGAATTGTCAATGTTGGTGGTTTCGTGTCGCAGTACTTGTATATGGAAGATCACCAGTTTGAGGTTGTTGAGATTGATGGTATCTACGTTGAGTCAAACATTACTGACATGCTTTACATCACAGTTGCTCAACGTTACGGTGTGTTGATCCACACCAAGAATGACACCAGCAAAAACTTCGCTTTCATGCAGATGATCGACGTAGACATGTTGGACGTTGTCCCAGATGACTTGCTTTTGAACTCCACCAATTACATTGTCTACGATGAGGAGGCTGCATTGCCGGACCAATACTACGTTGACGAGCTCGACTTCTTGGACGACTTCTACTTGAAGCCAGTTTCTAAGGAGACTCTTATGGACGAAGCAGACCATGTTATTACCATTGACGTTGCCATGGAAAATTTGGGCAATGGTGTCAACTATGCTTTCTTCAACAACGTCACTTACACCACTCCAAAGGTGCCAATCGTGTCGACTGTGTTGTCTGCTGGTGAGTTTGCCACGAACTCTTACATCTACGGTAACGTGAATGCCTTTGTCTTGCAGAAGGATGACGTTGTGGACATCGTTCTCAATAACCTCGATGCAGGTAAGCATCCTTTCCACTTGCACGGCCACACCTTCCAGGTTATTGAGAGAGCTCCTGGTGTGCCTGAAGGCGAGCCGCCAACCATCTTTGACCCTGAGAACCATGCACCTTACCCAGAATTCCCAATGATCAGAGACACTGTCTACGTGAACCCGCAGTCGTATGTTGTGATGAGATTCAAGGCGGACAACCCAGGCGTTTGGATGTTCCACTGTCACATTGAGTGGCACTTGGAGCAAGGTTTGGCTATCATCTTGATTGAGGCTCCAGAGGAGATGCAGAAGTCTGAGTCTCAGCAGTTGACCGACAACTTCAAGGATGTTTGTCGGAACGTTGGTGTCAACTACACCGGTAACGCTGCTGGAAACACTGTCAACTACTTGGACTTGACTGGCGCTAACGTCCAGCACAAGCCATTGCCCGCTGGTTTCACTGCAAGGGGTATCGTTGCTTTGGTGTTCTCTTGTATTTCTGGTATTGTTGGTATTGTGGCTATTGCGTTCTACGGAATGGCTGACGTCAAGAATATTGACGAAGATGTGATCAGAGACTTGGATGCTGACGTTTCTATGGATTCGGACGAATCTCCTCTTGTGAACGAGGAGAGCTCTTCTGGCCATCAGAAATGAGAGTGCAAATGATTGGAATTGGATGCAAGAGTGACAGTGCTGGGTGGCGGTGCGGCCAGTGCTTGGGCAATTTTAATAATGTGTGTGTGTGATGAACAGTCCCAAGCCTGCCGAGCGGCTACTACTGTTATGAACAGCGTTGCTGAGCTCCAATGACGATCGAGATTTTACCCTTTGAGATTAAAGAACGGCTCGACTACCTTTTTTTACCACCTTTCTACTACCCCTACCCAAGAAAGTGTTTTTAATCAAATATCCCGTGAAACTGATATAGACTATTGCGAATAGCTTAAAGTTTGTAGACATATGACGCTAAGTATGGAGAATCTATGCTGAGAGTCGGTGCGAAATGCGACTCGTCCGGTGTATTTCAACTTTCTAGTACCTCAACACTTAATTAAACCAAAACTACTATGTTTGTGGCAGTCTACATTGCTGACCGACAACAGAATTTGGTGTATGAATATCTTGTGCTGCTGTATGCACCAGGGTTCAAGTCACTAATGAATGGCATTCGGCTGAAATTTGGAGACTTTGACGAAGCTAACCCACTGCCATTATTGACAATCAACGACGAATATTACGTGTGCTGCCAGTCAACAGACAATCTTTTTATCTACGTGTTGTGTCTGCTGGTGGTTTCTTCGGGCGGAAATGCCTACAATCCGTTGATCCCGTACGTGTTGATCGAGAGATTGGTACAAGCCATGAAAGAGTATTTTGGGACTCCACTTGCCTCAACAAGAATAGACGCTAATAACGACACTTTAACGTTGCTCATAAACGAGATGATTGATGATGGATTGCCCAACATCACGGATTTTAATCGCTTGCGTGACTTGGTGCTGCTGAAGAGCTTTCTACTGAAGATCTTGACCACCAGCAATGAATTGGCTGCTGCTGCGACCAACAAGTCATTGGCATCGCTTCTGAAGGTCGCACCCACTAGAAAAACAGACACCGAGATCATTCCGTGGCGTAGGTCAAATGTGAAGTACACAAACAATGAGATGTTCGTGGATGTGGTGGAGGAGGTGAGTGTGATCTTGAGACCCAAGAGAGGCCGCAAGACATTATCAACAACTCAGAATTTTGACTCTGCATTTTACTCGCTGTCCAATTTTGCTCCGAGTCAACGGCTTGTACCGATTACAGGGACCATCAGTGGGAGAATTGATTGTCTTTCGCATGTCAGCGGAGTGCCCCAGCTTCAGATTCTCCTCAATTCGGCATCTACCTACATCGAAGCTCCACAATTCCATCCATGCATCAATGCCACCAATTGGGAACGCTCACGCTCTCTTACCTTCATCCCTCCAGATGGCCAGTCTACTCTCATGACCTATCTGGTGGATTTGGATGTTCTTCCTGAGAAGACTCAGATCAACATGCTCGGGCCAATAGAGTTTGACTGTCAACAAGAACTCGGGGTTAACCTGAATGAGTTTGAAGTCCGCATTATTGTTCTGAAACAGCAGGCGGTTCAGAGGATAGAGAGCATCAAGGTCGAGATGATTGCATTTGCTCCTGAAGATGACGAAAGAGATTCCGAAGATGGAAACGGCATCACTAATATCAAGACAATTAGAGCAACTCACGGAGATTTCAGCTACAAAGGCAACGGTCGTGGAGAATGGATTATCAAGAACTTGTCTACGGGTAACCAACCAGTTTTCCGGGGTACTATATCGACAAAAGGAGGCAGGGAAGATTTCTCAGAGATTTCGTCGAGTTCCTCTAACCCGGAGATTCTGGAGGCAGACAAACCGGTCTTCAAGCCAGTGTCACCATCATACTACAATGTTTCTTTCACTTACAAGGGACAAGTTCCAAGTGGGTTGAAAGTGGATAGTCTTAAGGTTATCAGTGCCAAGGGAATGGGAGAGTCGGTTAAGCCCTACAAAGGTGTCAAATACATCACCAAGACTGGAGATTACACCATTCGACTGAAATAAACATGATGGAATGGATATCGTATTAGACAAAAGCAAATAATAGCAGAGAGTTCACAGCAAAAGCTGCTCTCTTGATGCATCACTAGATCGTCCTTTGTGTTAATAAGTTTGTCTGGGAAAACATTCAAAGCAAAACGAACTTAGTCGGATTTCTTACTCTTCTTTAACTTTTCCTTTTGGGCATTTTTCAACAACACATTACCCACAAAGGTGCCTACACCCAAAATGGCCAATGCAAGCAAGAGAATAGGCAACTTGATGGCGTAGTCTCTAGGAAGGAAAAACATTTGGAGAATGTTGTCATCATCTAAGAAGGGTAACAAGAATACCCAAGCAGTATAATAAGAGAATACACCAGTAGCAACAGCAAGCATTGCTAAGCCAACCAATTTATCACAAGACTGTGGTTAGTGAGTGCTCGTAGAATTTAGATAGTACAACATACCATGTCAACTGTAGGTTTGGTAGTTGTGGATAGGCTTGTGCTACGTGTTCTGAGGTGAAACACCAGTACCTCCATAGTGGAACCAGGGAAAGTGGTGCATTTGCCGGCGGAACTTGTTAATTGGGTTCTTGGTGATATAGTGGCGAAAGTACCAGAGATGAATGTTTGAGTTGTATTTGATTTTTACGTTTCTAGAAGGTTTTTGAATTTTTCCAGTGCCAATGAATTTTCTTGTAATTGGAAGTATTAGCAGAGAATCGCGAATACTTAGAATAGTCAGTGTAATAAATGACGACATGAACAAATATTTACAGAAAAAGAAATAACTACAAGCTCATAAAAGTACAATCATAAGGTTTCTGATATTCACAGGAGTTTTGCTTTTGCTATCCCTACAATTCTAATTGACAAACAGCCCGCAAAATCTACTCATGACGTATGTTCACTATCCCACTTCTCAATCGCTATAGTCAAATGGGGAGCATCTAGCTACCCCTTGAAACAGTTCAATTCTTGATCACTTCAATTCTTGAACATTTCAATTCTTGGTCTCTTCAATCTTTGACCATTCAAATTCTTGAATATTTTGAGCTTTTCAATTTCTCTAGTCATCATGATAATCACACCTATTGCTTCAACACCGCCCACCTGCACTCCAATATACTCTATACGACCACTTCTCTCCATGTTCAGCAAAATCAAGCTGAGGAAGGCCCCCCTCTCCCTAAGTTCGGTCAGCAATGCCATCAAATCCTCAGGTACTTCTAATCTAACCCCAGAACTCACTCCCAAGCATTTGAAAGTCACTGCTGGAGATCAGTTGGGACTTCCGATCGATTCTATATCTGCCGTTGCCTATGATCCAGTCCAGTCGCTATTGGCCGTTTGTACGGAAAGCAACTCTATCCATGTCTATGGTCAAGGCACAGTTGAGGTTGTCTTTGGACTTAAGTCTCTGGGAACTGTGTCCCACTTGAAGTTTGTCAAAGGTGTGTACTTGGTCTGTGTGGAGTCCTCAGGCTCTATCACGGTGTTGTCCCTTGAGTCCAAAGAGATCTTGGGCCGTTACCTGGCTCATGGATCTGTGTTTGCTGTGGAAACAGATCCCTCATTGGACTGGCTAGTTGTTGGGTTGAACAATGGGTCTCTCATATTCTACGATGTGGATAGACTTTCCTTAACGCCAATGAGAGTAGATAACTTGCAGAAGGTGGTGATGCCGAAACAAAAAATGTCACCTGTGTTGTCGATTGAGTGGCACCCGAGAGATATTGGCTCGTTGTTGATTGCATACTCCCACTGTGCGGTCCAGTATTCCATTGTTGAGGGCCGAATCAAGAATTCGTTCATGTATCAACTTGACCCCAGCTGCAGAGGTTTTGAATATTCCAACATGATTGAGACCGGAGGCAAAAAGAAGCTTTTTGGCTCCGTGAAGGAGGTCCGTCCCAGAGTAGTCGAGGCTCATTACCATCCGAACGGTCTCCACATAGTTACTGTTCACGCAGACGGAACCCTCGCATTTTGGGACGCAAACAGCGCCACTTTGTTAGAGGCTAGAACCGTCAAGGTAAAGGGCCTCCACAAACAAGGTGACCCAGTTCAGGTGGATGCATGTGGGGAAATGCGAGTGAAGTGGATTACGGGCCAAGATCCAGAATTGACCCTGTTGCTCATCACAGGTGCTTCTGTAGAACATCCAGATGTCATTGACGTGTTTGACTTCGGGTACACGTTGAAGTACAGCATGACTTCTCATGAGAAACAGGGTGATTTCTACAGTGTGCCACCAGAGGGCGAGCGCAAAATCCCTGTGAAATTCAATCGCAGACTGCAAGAGCAGGGTCCACTTGAATATATAACGACGTTGCTTCCGCTTGCTGTCGAGGCACAACCCTACTTCAACGGAGGCCATCATCCCTCTAGGATCTTCCTTATTTCAAGCTTGGGTGCACTTTATATGAGCATTCTCGACCCGCTCGCGGCCCCAGACATTGCCATTCCTCCCTCATTGGGATCAATTCTACCACCGATCACGTTTTCTTCTTCTGAATCTGTGAAGAGAGTTGACTGGTATAGCATTCTTTCCAACAGAAGAACCAAGGGTGCATCCACCTTGTTGTCGGGAGGTGCGGCCGTGAATAAGCAATATCCTCGCCCCCTTGGTCTCAACGAGGGATTCCATACTGTTTCAGTATTGGCTCACGAGAATGGCTCAATTTGCCTTTTGGATATCACCAGCGGAGAGTACAATGACGACGAAGCAGTTGCTAAATTCAGCTTGAGGGACACTTTAGATGATGGCACTTCTGCCTCTTATCGCCCCATTAGTGTGTCGTGCAGCTTTGAGTCCCGTGAGTTGCTCGTTGGATTAGCAAATGGAAACGTCGCTATTTGCAAGTTTACCAAGGCAGGTGTTACTCCTCCTGCTCGAACTGGCTACGAACAATGTGCTGTGCAACACTCCAATGGAGACGCCAAAATTGTTGATTTGTCTCGTCGTATCCTGGGGCACTTTACTCAACCATCCTTTATGCCTGTCTCGCTTTTGCAGATCGACACCAGCGACAAAGTATCATGTTTGAAACTGTCCAATACTGGATTTGCTGCGGTGGGTTACAAATCTGGACGACTTGTAGTCTGTGACATATCGAGGGGCCCAGCGGTGATTATGAACTTAGAGAGCATTACCACGCACTTACCTTCAGTTGTGGGTGAATGCTATGTAACGTCTCTTGAGTTCACTATTATGGAGTATGGACAAGACGGATATTCGTCGTTGCTATTGTTAGTGGGAACTAATGCCGGCGGAAATTTCTTGGTTTTTAAGATTGTTCCCCAGACCAATGGTGCATTTGATGCCGTCTTTGCGACCAAGACACTCGGTCTCAACTACAGGAATAATGAAGAGGGAGATTCTGGTTTGGACAAAATCATGCCCGTTAATGCTGCAACTGGTGAGTCTGCTGTTGCCACCTTAGAAATGTTCCGAGCATTGGCCCGCAACATAGTAATTCCTGGCTACATTGTCGTGAGCTCCAAGAGAGACCTCAGAGTGCTTAAGTTGCCGAAGCAGAAGTTAGCTCACAAAGTGGTGGATGAAAAATGTATCTCGAGTGGAATCATTAACATTCGTCCGAACGGTTGTGCATTGGCAGTATTGACAGAAACAGGTTTCGTCAAGCTCTTTTCTCTTCCCTCGCTTAGTGATGTTGCTGACATCAAACTTCCAGTGGACTTATACAAAAGGCTTCAGACTACTTTCAAGGGAAAAGCTGTCGAAAACTCGTCTTTTATATCTTCAGGAGAAATAATCGTCCTGCTAAACTCTTCCGAGACCTTGAACTTGTTGATCTACGATGAGTCTAAAAACAAGGCAATTCCAAAGCAAAAACCTACCGATTTATTGTTCAACAAGAACGCAATTATCCCACCTCGCCCAGCAGCAGGTGCATTGCTGTGGGCGAAAGGACAAGCTTCCTACACTTCTAGCAAAGACTTGGCGGTGTTGATTGCTGGTCCTAACCGGAAACCAGCAAAACATGTCGAAAGTCAGTTGGCCTACAATATTAGTCCTGAAGCCAATCCAAATCAGTCTTATGGAGCATACAGTGGCGCGATTGCATCGAAAGAGCCCGAAAAGGCATATGAGCAGCCGGTACGTAGGGGTACTGCTACCAATCCATACGCATTTGGAACTACGGGATTCATGAAAAGTGTACGAGATGGCATCGATGCTATGGAAGATGGCATGAACAACTATGCAAGTGGTCTATCAGAGTCGATGACTGAGACCATGGAGAGCCTGAAGAAGTCGTTTTATTCGCTGGCATTGAAGAGTAAATTTGGCGTGTGAACGGCTGCTCCCATCCTGTATTAAACATCGATTCCTTATAATGGGTCTCAGATCAATTCTTGATCAAGACTGCACACCACGTTTTGTTTACCTTTTCTGACTAGAACAATATATCACATTTTAATACAGATGGCTTCTATTGACAAGGAGAACGTCGCAACGCCACTGAAAATCCCACCTAGTCCTGCTGTGGAGTTTTCACCATCCGATCCAAAAAGAGCTTTGAAACCAATCTCTCCAAGCAAGTATAATAGTAACTCAGTGGGTAAGCTAAATTTCCTCCAGAATGACAACTTGGACGACCATTTCGAATGTATTCATGGCTCACACGAGGAAATCAAACTGCTGCTTGCATTGATAGAAGTGCAGACCAAGCAGACCAATGATGATTTAGACCAGTTGTTTGACAGGCTGAAAAGCAACAACCAAAACTTGAATAAATTGCTAGAGAGTATAGCAGCATACTCCGAGGAAGTGACCACTGAGGGCAATGCTACGAAGAGCGATGTATCGAAGATTTTGGAGCGTCTTAACGATTTGAATGCTTCAAAGTTAGAGCAGTTGATTGCAAAATTGTTGCAAGTATCTGCTAATGAGTCTATGAAAGAAATGAAGACATTGATCAGCAATGCTCAAGCAGACCCCGAGGATGCTAACATTGAAGTTCTTCTGAAACTCAATAACGTGGAACGAGCGTTGAATAAGATTTCGGAAAGTTCAAGCAAGGACGTTGAAAAGAACTCGGGAATCACGAATGCCGAAACGATAAGTGAGCTATCTAAAATGTCAGAGTTGTTGCGTCGCAGTAGCGATTCCCAAAAGTCAACAATTGATGTTCTCACAAAGAAACTCGATTCCTTGAATACTGGCAGCGCCAATGATGAAATCTCTCGCCTACAGAAACAAGTCAAGGAGCAGAGCGCCACTATAGAATCTCTCCAGGACAAAATTCGTTCTCAGACACAGTTTCAAGAATACAAAGACTTGGAAAGTAAACATGCACAGCTACAGGTGAAGTATGACAGTTTGTGCAAGTATTACGAGTCGAAGTATAGGGACCTAGTCTTACTTGAAGGGACTTTTGCCGATCTAACGAATACTGCGGAGAAGCTTGAATCCAAGGTCGTCAGCCTTGATATCCAGAAGTATGACCGTTTGCAAATGATGCACGTGGAAAAGGTATCACAGTTGGGTACAGCCCATAATACTCCCTCCCACAAGAAGAGAATAATTAGTATGCCCACAAAGGCAGCAGAAGTGCTACCCGATATTTTCGAACACAACAATAGCGACCAAGAGTTCTAATCGTGAGGGGATATCCGGAATTGGTGAGTTAGTCTATTTACTTACGGAATTATGGGTCTATGTACAGTGTGATGCTTTAAGTAATGTGTGTTTTTCCATCCATGTAGGGAATAAGTGGAGGAGGGATCTTCACGCTTTTGGTTTCTGGATTGTAATTCTGCTCGATGATGGCAACGATGACTCGAGGAACCGCCATGGCAGTACCGTTCAACGTATGAACATATTCCAATTTCCCGTCAGATTTTTTGTGTCTGATGCCCAATCTACGGGCCTGATAGTCACCGCAATTAGAGCAGCTGGTCAATTCTCCCCATGAACCTCGTCCAGGCATCCACGCCTCACAATCATACTTCTTCATAGCTGGAGCGCCCAAATCGCTTGTGGGCATGCTTAGCATTTTTGCACGTAATCCCAAATCCTCAATTATGGAAGTCTGGAACTGACGAAGTTCTTCCAACTCTTCCGCGGACCCTGATGAGTCGGTGAAGTGAAACAACTCAACTTTCGTGAACTCGTGCACTCGATAGAGGCCAGTGGTGTCTCTTCCTCTAGCTCCAGCTTCTGCTCTGTATGATCTCGACACTCCCACATACTTTTTAGGAAGATCAATTGTTGACGAGGAGTGTAGCGCTCCCAACGGAATCTCCGCGGTACCAGTAAGCGAAAGAGACTCACCTTCAATCTCGTAGACCTGCCTTTCGTTATTCTGATCCTTTGGCTTGAATCCACAAGCATTCACTACTTCTGACTTCACGATCGATGGAGGAACAACCATCGTATACCCGTTGAGGCGGGCTTTACGAAGGGCATATTGCACTAGGGCCTGTTCTAGTAAGGCTCCGTCACCTACCAAATAGTACCACGAGGAACCGGATATTCTAGAGGCAGCAGCGAACTCCATGATTCCGAGCGACTCACCAATTTTCTTATGGTCATGTTCATTCACTGGCAAGCTACTTTCAATCTGCGATGTTGAAGAACCGCCAATTATTTTCACCTCTTCTGCCTCAAAAGGATCCTCTGGAACACTGGCATCCAACCAGTTGGGTAGCGACTCAACTGCATCGTGAATCTTTTCGGATAATTCATCAAGTTCAACTTCCACTTCAGTGATCTTCATTTTATAATCTAGCAACTTTTTCTGTAACTGAGTCTTCTCGTCAGCGCTCCCCAGCTTGGCCAAAGTCGCCATTTGCGTCCCCAAAGATTTTCTCTCGTTGACCAATTTATTTCTTTCGTTTTGAAGGTCGATCTCCTTCAGTCTGTTCTCAACTATAAATGTTAATCTGGATGTATCTTTCTCTCCACGACGCTCCATGGACGATTTCATCTCGTCACTTCTGGCAAGAATGGTCTTTATGTCAAATACTGGACGCTTTAGCGCCGTGGTATTCTTGAAGGTACTTATATTTCGACAGCATTGCCGGCGTATCATATTGATTGGAGCAGATGAATATTGAAGGTTCGGAGTAGTTCGTAAATTGCGTGCAGTAGTTAAATACTACTTTATATACATGTTGGTAATCTATAAGTGTCCGATGATCTCCATAGCGCGGGAATCCGCCTTTTGGAGCGCCGGTTCATCTAGTGCATCGGCCAAGCACACCCAAGGATCACGAGTGCCTCCCCACTTCAAGATGCTCTGTTTATACTTTTCACCTGCGTCTCGGCTCCATGGATCTACTTTGAATAGACCATTCCAGATTTTCTCTGCAATTGCACGGTCAAGAAGGTAGGAATAGTAAACAGCACCGTAGGAGAATAGATGAGGGAACTTGCCGTGCCATGTGGAATACTCGTCACTGAAAACCTTGAGCCTTTTCTCTAGGGTATGGTAGACTTTAGTAGAACTAAATTGCTGGAAGGCCTCTTCATTTGTGAAGTCCACCACATTCTCGTCATGGAGGACCTGATCCAACAAAGCCATTTTCGATTGCAAGTATTCTTCGCACAGCTTGAGAGCATGTCTTTTGCGTTGATGCTTGACCAAGAGCTCTTCAGAAAGGAGTTCATCTGTCTTGTAATGACGAGCAATTTTGCAGAGCACTCTAGGATCGTTACTGAACAGCTCCATTAAAACAGACGGAAGCTCCACAAAATCAGTCTGACATCTGGTTCCTGACAAATTATGAAGTCGAGTCCGGCCCAACATAGAATGAGTAGCATGTCCCATCTCGTGGAAAATCGTGTCAACCTGTTCCAATGTCAAGAGAGTAGGACAATCTTCGTCAAGACCAGCAAGTCCTGTGATTGGGCCACACCTGGGTTTCTGGAAGTTGCACACCAATGAGATGACCGGCAATTGATAGTCCGATTCGCTACTCAAATGGACCAACTTCTCCATTTCATTCCGTGTTTCACTTCCAATGTCTGAATTCAACTCCCTCGAGCACACAATAGTGAAATGGGACGGCAACACTTTCGCGGACCAGAAATCAACATATAAGTAGCCCAACACTTCATTGGTTGACAAGTCGACGTAGCTCAACTTTCTGACTTGAACTTGATCCCAGGTTTCTCCTTTCTCAGTTTTCTCAGGAACCAACCCAACGTTGTAAATGCTTCTGAAAAGCATGTCGAGTCCACTCATGATAGTTCCGACAGACAAGTATTCAGAAATGTTGTCAGGGAGGTTGGAAGTCGTTGTAGAAGCACTTTCCAATGCCATAAGGTAGTCTCTATCCCAAGGCTTGACACTAGACAACACCATATCATCGCTTACCAACGGTTTGCTATTTGGCAAGAACTTGTAAAGGGACCTTATTTCGCTGACTACACCATCCTTTTTTGAAAGCAAGGTTTCTTGCAAGTTTCTCAAGAAGGTGATGACGTTATGGGGACTCTTTGCCATCTTGTGTTCCAACTGGTAGTCAGCGTACGATTTGTAGCCCAACATGTTGGCCAAGAGGGCTCTATATTTGATGAAACTATCCAAGGTCAGGATTTGATCTTTTGGAGAGTTGTGCAATGCGATCCACACTCTTTTCCGAATCTCTTCTGACCGACATTTCGTGAGTAACGTGTACGGAATGTGTCCAACCAAAGGTATTTGGATTACACTGTTGGTCTGGCCAGGAGCACGAGATTGCATGTTGTTGATTTCCTGCTTGAGCGAAACATCTTCAATGCTCTCGAATTCATGGCGTGGAATGGCACACCAATACGATTCTAAGTTGTGGATTTCGTTGTTGAAAGAAGAACCCAACACAGAGATCTGTTGAGTGATGGCCACAAAGTTGTCTCTGGTTTCTGGATCCATCGCAATGCCTGACCGCTCAAAGTCATGTCTCAAGTATTTGCCGACTTCAATCTCTTCATCACTCAACTGTTGGGCGACGTACAGATCTAGAATGTTGGCCAAAGTCTTGTAGAGTTCCACGTTGGTGTTGAGCTGATTCATGTACTCGAACATCATCTCGTGGGTTCTCTGGGCAGCATCCACCCACTTCTGGCTCGGATGAACCACTCTGATGAACTCGGCGACGTCAATAACTCGACAGAGAATGTCACTGAGCTGGTCTAACTTGCGGATATATATGAGTTTGCCATGTTCGGTATTTTTGGCTTCCAAGAGCATAGTCCGAACCAACAGCTTGGCCTGCTTGAGTGATTCTTTGGAGAAACCAACGAGATCTTCCGGTGTTTGGAGCTTGCTATTGCGGAACAATCCCACATTGGTTTTTGACAAGATGGAGTAACCGGACAGAGTGAAATTCTTGAAGTACTTCTGGCTATCGAAAAGCTTTCGGATCTGCTCAGGGCCGGTGGTATTGTGCAACGACCGCACTACAGGGACGAAGATCCCCACGGTCCGTGGAGCTCGCGGTATTAGTTTTCGGAGGAGCATGGTGCTATTTCTGAAGGTGAAAACCTTTATCGAAATGTTTGCACAGGACGAGAGTTTATCCAAAGGAATTAGCTGGAGGAGAGCTTTGTTGTGTCTAAAAGTGATTTTTTTTAGACTTTTCTATGTCAATGACGCCTCGTTGGACAATTTAATATCCAAAAATTTAATTCTGGATGATATCTTGCAATTTTGGTGAGGCCGTCCTCCGATTGAATATGACAGCCTAGTTGGAAAGGACTGCAGCTACCAGATAGGAAAGTACCTTGAGATACAAACAAAAACAACAGAGCGAAATTAGAATGGAAACAAAATAAAGAAAACAAAGTAATGTAAATTGCATCAGCCCTTCAATTTCAATTTCAAATCTATTTCCTCTTCAATTCACCCACAGACGCTAGTCTACATCGATATACTACGGTTGTCTTCCGATTCCATGCAGTAGGCCAGATCCCTCATAAAACAGAAAAAAGGTGTTCTTATCAGACCTTTCACATTCATAGCTACCACTCGGCCACCTGGATTATCCCGGCTATAGAGCGTTTTTCATCCCGACTGACCCCTTTTACGTGTCTGCTCCCCATTGAATCCTCGACTATGACCGACTCTGGCCATAATCAAGGCTTGGTTTCCAGTTCGTCAAATGGGATCTCCTCTTCCAATGGCCCGCCGTCATCTCCAAGGAAACGGTCCGCTCGAGACTATCAGTTTGGAACAAAGATTGGCGAAGGCTCATATTCCACCGTCTACCTGGCCATGGACTTGTACGACAACAAGACATATGCCATAAAGGTCCTTTCTAAGAAACATATAGTCAAGGAAGATAAAATCAAGTATGTCAACATCGAGAAGACAACGTTGCACCGGTTGGGCCAGCAGCACCCAGGAATCGTGCAGTTATACTTCACATTTCAAGACGAGCTGAACTTGTTCTTTGTGCTTGATTTCGCAGAATATGGTGAGTTGCTATCGATCATTGCAAAGTTCGGGTCGCTTCTGGAGCCCGTTCTGAAGTTCTACATGTTGCAGATTGTCGATGCAGTGCGTTTCATCCACCTGAAAGGTGTAATTCATCGGGACTTGAAGCCAGAAAACATTTTGGTGGGCTACGACTTCAATCTCAAAATCACAGACTTTGGTGCTGCAAAGCTAATAGGCGACGATGACGATTCGCAAGATGAGAAGATCAACTATGATTCTGTCCAGGAAAACTCGAAAAAGGACCACGAGCGCAAGGGCTCTTTCGTGGGCACTGCTGAGTACGTTCCTCCCGAGCTCTTGAAGTACAATGCATGTGGATTTGAGACCGACATCTGGGCGATTGGCTGCATTCTCTTTCAATTCTTCAACGGTATTCCCCCTTTCAAGGGCAACACGGAGTACCTTACATTCGAGAAGATCATTGCGCTCAATTATTCTTACCGTGTTGCTGTTCCTTCCATAATCAAGGACATCATCGACAATATCTTGGTATCTGAGCCACAGAAAAGATTAACCATATCTCAGATACAGAATATGCCGTGGTTTAATGGCGTTCCCTGGAATGACCGTGATTATATTTGGGGCAGAAAGGTTCCACGCTTTGAACCTTATTCTCCTCAACAGCCGGTCACATACACAGCGCCCCAGATTAAGACTGGGGCGAATAGAAACATGAACAAGTCCTCCTCTAATTACCAGTTACATTCTCAGATTCAGCAGTTCGATTACAATTTGGTGCCATCCATCGCCCCCAAGAATAAATCGTTCCAGCCTCCAACTCGAATCAAAAAGGGATTCACTCCGCCTCTGATGCAACAAAACACACCAAAAATGGTGCCTCAAAAGATGTCTCCTGAAAACACGCCTATGAACGTGCAACAGAACAATCAAGGTATACCACCAAGCTCCCAACTGGTTACACAGAATTCACCTGGACGATTTGACTCAGCGTACCCTCAGGAACCGCGATTAACTCCTCCATCTCCATCGAGAGGTATACATCCGTGGAAATCACTACAGGGAAACCAGACTGTCCATCACGCATATGGAAGCAATGGCTCCCCGCAGGTACTGGGATCACAACAGCTCTATCCATCTCCCAATGGCTTGAATCCCCACGAACCTGCACCCCCTGTGAATATCACTAGCCAGAATGCGGCAAAGTTAGCTCTGCAAGGCGCCATTCTGGTTCTCGAAAAGAAGATGGCGGAAACCCAATTAGCTCCTTCTTCGCCCAGGTCTCCCCAATTCCATAATTTGCGCAACAATACCGCATTCAAGAAGGGAAATGGACAAGCACGAGCAGTGGCAGCAGCACCTCTGCAGTTACCGTCATTACAACAGCCATTACAGCAGCCATTACAGCAGCCACAAGCTATGTCCAACGCAGCAGCAGCAGCAAAGGCAGCAAAGAACAATTTGGCATCAAGTGCACCCCTTCCAAACCTAAGAAAGGCTCCATCTCCAGTGAAGGAAAAGGTAAAACCTGCAAACACTGTAAGGCTCAAGGACATCTCTTCATTCTTAGACCCAGACGAGAAAATCATCAAGCTCGATACCATTTTGAAGCTGACCTTGAGCAACAGATTGATCGACAGAAAGCCAGGCAGCTTAGATAATGATGCCATCGAGAAGCTAATCCAGAGGCACGAGTCCATCTTAGATAAGCACATGGCTCCGGTCGTTGCTTGCATCTCCAACAAGGCTCGCGTGTTCCTTATCGATAACAGCCTCGATGTGATGATGGTGGACTTGACAGCCAACCAAGGAGGTGACTATCTGATGTATGACTACGAATTTGAATCTGTGGTGGTGGACGACGACCAAAGCGATAGTTCGATTTCTAAGGGAGAAGAAGTGTTTGGGTACCTAATTTTGGAATTGATCAAGGAGGGAGGAGACTTAGTGTTCCTTAAGAGATTCAGCGCTGAAGAGACTAAGAGATTCAGAGAACCTACACGGGTTGTGGGCAAGAATGGAGAGCAGGTTCGACTTGGTGTGAACCTAGGATGGATCGACTGCCTCATCTATGCCAAGGAGATGGTCGACAAGGAAATTAAGCAGTCTAGAATGTTGCTGAGAAAAGCAGGAGCAGAAACATCAACCCCAAGGAGATCAGGGAGCGGTGCGTCTAGTTCCAAGTCAGAATCCAAGAAAGCAACGAGACCAAGTGACAAACCGGTATCGGGAAAGAAAGCGGGAGGCACCAAGAAGATAAAACAATCGTCGTCACCTAGAAGCCCCTCCATCCCGAGTCAAGGGCAAGCGGAAGCCAAACAAACCTTCAACAAATTTGCATTATCAGCAGCAGCTACAGCAGCAGCCCACCGTTAGACAAACATGTTATACAATTACTACAACAAGACAATTCATTAAATCGTTCATGAAGTCGTATACACGCCACATTTACTTCCGTAGTGTCTGCTTGAATTCAGCGAGCCAGTCCTTATAGTAGCATTTGTCGTTGAGAACACTAACCGTTTGTTCCTTAATAATCGATTCCACACTCCGCTCGTTGGCGACCCAGTTCTCGATATTCGAGCACTGAGAAAACTGTTTATCTAAGCGATCGTTTGCGTCCTTCAACGCGTAGGGATCAATTCTCAAGTCGTAGTTGCCACCAACCCCAACCTGTTCAGACTCTGTTCTCGCCCGCAAATCCTTGGCGTAGTCAGAACAATACACAATGGCCTCCTCTCGTGCAACCCATTGAGGCAAGATTGTATGGGTGAAGTAATGGTCACACTGGATGGATTTAATTTCGTTCAAATGCTGTCTGATGGTGTCATCAGCAGCAATTCTAGATAGCAGGAGAAATGCTCTGAGTCGCGAGGAATTCTGGCAATTCTCAGGTGTAAGCAACAGTGGTGGGGCTCTTTGTGGTTCAGATTTGGGTTTATATAGAAGTTCGGCCATTTTCATGGTTGATTTCCAGGAAGAAGGGTGGTGGTTACGAGACGAGATTACGCACTATGAGAGTGGGGTGAGTGAAGCCATGGAGAGGACAAGAAGGAAAATGATGGAATTAAGAAACGATCGAAATGGCAAAATCATCGAAGGAAATGTGTGATCAATAAAGGATATGATGAGAAACTGAGTGTATGTGAGACGATATGCCATGAATGGATGTAGTTGCGAAAGTGGATCTTACTGGCTATCAGTTCCATGTTCATATTATGGTGCGACTCCATTATGGACGAATTGGGTAGAAACTAATGCGTGTAACTCTTTCGTTTTCAAACATATTAGCCTACTATAAGTCATCCAAGTATCTCTCAAGGGGATCTGAATTGATTTTCAAATCAGTTTCTTCTTTCTTCCGTTGCTTTGATGATGTCATTGTTGAACCTCTGAGCGAAGTGACACCACCAGGTATTAAGACGTCCAAAATCCGTCAAAGAGCCAGACTAACTAAAAAGCAAACAAACTCTCTAAGCATTAGTAAAAACACACAACAACCCCATTCTTTCTCCTCTACGATCACCTCCTTCAGTAACCTTTTGAACAATCTACACGTGACCGCCTTCCGATTCTTTAGATCTATACTCATTCATGTCTAGTACTTGTCATTATTCTTCTATCTATGACTCAACCCCTCGACTCCCCCAACTACGAGTCAGCATACAAATATGCGTTTGCGCTAGCCATGCTGGCCCATTTGGCCAATGTGGAATCAAAGTTTCTGGCATTACCTGCTGAAGACTTCCAGTCACTCGAACAGACAATTTGGGCCCAAGACATGGCCACCAACTTCCACTTGGTGCGTGAAATCGGCATGCAAAAGGTGGCCGACTACTACAGAAATGAGGATTTGGCCATCAACTGCCCCCAGGGCCAATACAGAATGTCGTTGTCATATTCTATGGAGAGTCAACTTCTAGGACCTAGGGTCAAAGTTCTTAATTCAATTTCCACGGAGCAGATCTTGGCCAAGGTGGACGAACCAGCACAATTCACTGGGGTCCTGCTTTATGCCAACCAGCTCAGGAAAAAACTCTATTTGATCTTGGCCAACGCTACCAAAGTAGTGGTTGATACAAGTGAAGATGCCAAGGTATTTCTTTCAATTTCTAACGCTTTGGCAGAGTATTTGTCCCAGATGGATTCTCAGTTGTCCCAGCAACTCGATATTCAAGCTTTGGCCATGCATATTGATGCAATAGTCTCACATCTCCGACAGGAAACTTCTTCGTCTACCTGCGACTTGCCATCGGTATTCAGGGTGTTCAGGGCCATGTTGGCATCACAATTACAAGTGTCCAGCGCTAACGTCGACCAGCAGGAGTCTGCTGCCGACATAGTATGCCAGCTTCGTGAACAAGGAAACAACTTGATGCACATTTCGTCATATCCACAGGCTATCAAGGTATACACGGAGGCGATAAGTTTAAGTGATTGGACTTGCTCCAACAACTTCCCTCAACTCTACACGAATAGAGCCATTGCGTTTATAGGACTCAATTGTTTCCCAGAGGCGGTCAGCGACTTGAACTCCGCTCTCCGCTACGACAGAACCTTCTCTCCTGCGTGGGCTCAGTTGGGCTACTGCCAGCTTAATTTGGGCTTTGGGTTCCTTGCTCTACAATGTTTTAATACCGCTCTCCGGGCGGTGGCGGGCAACATTTACCCGGAGAACTTCCCTGAGGATCAACTCATGCGCACAAAGTATACCGAGAACAAGGTCAGGACAGTTGTTCCCCAATTTGTTCAGAGGTTGGT
Source organism: Sungouiella middelhoveniana (assembly GCA_030557965.1). Classification (NCBI taxonomy): domain Eukaryota; kingdom Fungi; phylum Ascomycota; class Pichiomycetes; order Serinales; family Metschnikowiaceae; genus Sungouiella; species Sungouiella middelhoveniana. Next base: position 420,091 of record JANIJQ010000004.1, on the reverse strand, counting down.
GCAGTCAATTATTCTCTCCGAAAAGAGAGCTAGCCAGCAACTTCAGCCCACCGACTCTCTCAGAGAAATCACCGCAACAACAAGAGCCATCTTGGCTCGCCTCAGGGCAGCTGCTGCCCCTGAAGATTTGAACTACTTTGCATATTCCTTGGAGAACTCGTTCGAGACATTCAGAACCGCAGCTTCTCGAGCCAACAGGTCCCGTCCATCAATTTTGACTCCTGATATCGCCCAAGATATAATGGCTGCCAACAACATGGAGGCCACTGCTGTGACCATTCTGTCTCCCATTACATTTACTCCTTCCAACAGAAGGAATGTTACCACTGCTGTGAACAATGCTTCTGGTGTAAACAATGCTCCAGCTGGTGCAGGGACTGATAATGGACCCGTTCCTCCTGGCCCTAACCAAGAAGCTTCTCGTGGAGAAGGTGAAGCCGGAAATCCAGTGCGAATCAATGCATATGAGGATGGATTGCGAAACATTTTGAATAACTTCGGAGAGGCGCTTGGTGAAATGGTGCAAACACAAACCCTGGAGTTCTTTGGGGTTCCAAATGCGCAAGGAACGCAGGCTACCACCACCGCCACTTCTCCAGCAAACGCTCCAAATGGTACTGGTGCAGCATCTACAAATGATATCATCCCAGCATCCGTGTCTGGTGGCGAGACCAATACTCCAGGTGGCCCAACTTCACAAGAAACGTCTTCAACTGACAGTGATTCTGCATCGGTTACGTCTACAACTGAATTAACTCCATCAAGAGACTTTGGGCCAATAGCAACACACATACCTGCCATGCCTGCTAGAGTCACTGGGTCCGTGAATAGTGCGGGAGCCACCAACTCCCAAACTGCGGCGGATTTCCGTAACTCTATCCACAGTTTCCTTCCAGATATCCGGGGAAACCTAGGAGGAATTATCTCGCTGGCATTGAGACACCACCTTGACACAGCAAGAAATCTCCAGCCTGGAATACCAAACACAACATCCGTCACGACTAATGCTCCGTCCAATACAAGCGCCACAAGGCCAAGCGTGATCAGAATTCATCAGAGTTCATCACTGGCTCAACCACAAACGCAGACTACTAGTTCCATGGCACTGACGTCAGTTTCTCAGAACACTGTTCCTCAAGTTAGGGGCACGAACGGTTTGACTGCTACACCACAGCCGGAGAACGGCCCTGATTCGGAAATGCCCGATGCTCCTGATTTGGATTGAATGAGTAATCCGATAATGGAGTGAAAAAGTTTCTTTCGCTTCTACGTACAACTGGTTATTGTAGTGCATCAGTCACCTTTAGGCTTCCATCTGAGAGCCAATCTTGAGCAGACACATCGGAGAGACCAAGCAAATATGAAAACATTAATCGAAAAGAACGGTCCTTCTGACAGGAAACGAGTAGATACTCAGCACAGAATTAATATAAAAAGAAGAAAATGAATTCATAGAACTACCTTCTTCCCATACCTTTTCTTCTTCGTAGCCTCCCCCAGCCTGCAGTCCTAGATAAGATAGTAAAGTGGCCATCAACTCCTCAATTTCACATCTACACAAAATGGCCGGATTGGAACAATCTCTCTTCCAGCTTAAATTCACCGCCAAGCTGTTAAACCGCCAAGCTGCCAAAGCTGCCAAGGAGGAGTTGCTGGAGAAAGCAAAGACAAAAAAGGCCATGATGCAAGGCAACAACGATATTGCTCTGCTCTACGCTCAGAATGCCATTAGAAAGGCCAACGAAAGAGTCAACTTGCTTAGGCTAGCTTCTAGAATCGACGCCGTGGCCTCTAGAGTACAGACCGCTGTGACCATGAGATCTGTCACGGGCAACATGGCGCAAGTGATCAGAGGTATGGATAAAGCACTTCAGACGATGAACTTGGAGAAGATTTCGCTTGTAATGGAGAAGTTCGAGACGCAATTTGAGGACTTGGATGCACTGACCAACTACTACGAGTCGGCCACGAACAACGTTAACGCTTTGACTACTCCACAGGAGGAAGTGGATGAGTTGATGAACCAGATTGCCGATGAGGCAGGTATCGAGATGAAGCAGGGCTTGAACGAAACGAAGGTGGACATTGTGTCTCCTCCAGTGACAATTACGGAGGAGAAGGAGGATAAGCTCGCGGAGAGATTGCGTGCGTTGAGAAACTAGGGAGTTTTGAATAGAGCATGACTTGGTATTAAGACAATGTAGTTGAAGTCGCAGAAAGCAGCGAGATGAAGTGGACAAGAGAAGGTTAGTTGGCATTATCATTGTGGATTGGTGCTTCTAAGAGGAACCCCACACTAATTTGTGGGTGAAGGAAATGTGTGAATGCAGAGGGATTGGTTGGCGGTCGATATTCCTCCATGAAGGGATTTGACAAAATGGATTCAATGAAATGGGCGATATGGTTGACGATGTGGTGAACTTGTTGATAATAGGTCAGGATACATGACACAAGCAAGTCTGATGCAAGAATGGGTAGGACGACTATGATTCTAATTTCAAAACAAGTAGGGCAGGTTGTTTTCTGACTAGAAGTAATTTGCGCATTAGTTATTAGTTCTAGACAGTGGATGGATATAGGGTCTATATAGCTCCAAAAGTGAACAAACAGGAACATATCCAATATACAAAAAAATATCCAAAAATATAGCCTATTTCCTTTATGGTGGAGATACCAGTCCACTATTTTCGCAACCACTGTTCCAGTCCAACTTCGGAATACCGATTGGATCTGCCGACTCTCGGAACAAACTGTCGGCAGCAATGCGGCTCCGATCTATAACCAAAGCGTCAATAATACAAGGTGCAGATGGGAACTATTAGGAATATTTGAGACAACAAGCATGTCACTGCCAATTATGGAAAGATACGGCCAATTATGGAAAGTTAAAGACGGGCAATATGGTAGACACCATCCATAGAGGTGGATGCAGAAAGCGAAGGAAAATCCCATTTGTTTCGGGGTTCATCACTACAATCGCAAGGATCTGTCAATGGCTCTGCGCATTACTAAGAATCGCAGCAACCGAATTAACAAGGTTATTTCCAATCATATCGACACGGAAAATACCACAAGGTTCGTCACATTGACACCTACCAAATTGCATTGTTCATCAATTCAAAATTCTCTTTCAATATCTGTAGTAGTTTCTGATGCCAGTCGATCTGTCTAGACTTTATCAGATTCAGATGTATGGATGTCCAACGCCAACAGCTAATACCAGAGCAGCTTTGGTCTACAATAAAAACGAAAAATTAATAGAACATTGCTTCAGATACCATACCCAGTCGCCACAAAACCTCCTAGATACCTCAATTCCCCCAATTCTCCCATCCTCCCTCCATTCCCATACCCAAGTCCCCTCGCCAATAGAATAGCTCTGTTCCGTCCTGTACCCACAATTATTACGCTGAGGTTGGATACATAACTAGTTTGCTTCCCGCTACTACAATCCCAATTGCCATGCTTTCTTCTACTTTGAGAACAGCCCGTACCTCCCGCTCCGCTTTTGCCGCTATCGGTGCCATCAGAACCAAGGTGTCGTTGCCAGACTTGGACTGGGACTTCAACGCTTTGGAGCCATATATCTCGGCCCAGATCAACGAGATCCACTACACAAAGCACCACCAGACCTATGTCACCGGTTACAACCAGGCAATTGAACAGGCCGCCGAGGCCAAGGTCAAGGGTGACGTCAAGAAGACCATCGAGTTGCAGAAGCTCATCAACTTCCACGGTGGAGGATACACCAACCACTGCTTGTTCTGGAAGAACTTGGCTCCTGAGAAGCAGGGTGGAGGCGAGCCTCCTTCGGCCGATTCGGAATTTGCCAAGAAGATCAACGAGCAGTTTGGCTCGCTCGACAACTTGAAGGCTATTACCAACGGCAAGTTGGCTGGAATCCAGGGATCTGGTTGGGCCTTCATTGTCAAGAACAAGGAGAATGGCGCATTGGAGGTGGTTACCACTGCCAACCAGGATACTGTCACCGGCCCATTGGTGCCATTGGTGGCCATTGATGCTTGGGAGCACGCCTACTACTTGCAGTACCAGAATGTTAAGGCTGACTACTTTAAGGCTATCTGGAATGTTATCAGCTGGAAGGAGGCCGAGAAGAGATACTTGGTCAACTAAGCCTCGAGTGAAAATTGACCGTTTGGAGTTACCAGTTCGGACTGATGAGCCACTAGGCAAGCTGATGAATCACTAGTTAAACTAATGAATCTCTAGCTCAATTGTTCAATAACATGGTAAAGATGTATATGCACAGTGTAGACTTACAAGTTTAGAAAGTGGCTGCTCCAAAGAGTGACGCTGCCTGCTTCGCATCAACCTCAACCTCAACTTCTTCAGACTTTTGAAGTCGGCTCTCCTTCTCAGCTTGTTCTTCTGTCAAGCTGCGGAAGGTTCTTGATGTCCATGAATCACCAGAAGCGGGCTGCGACAGCGTGAGGTTGTGCTGGATCTGAATGAGATTATCTCTGTTCAACCGCGAGAGCCCACCCTTCAGGTCGATGATACGCACATCGAGCCGGATACTCTCCAAATGCTTCAAGAGCTTGCGGTGCTGCTCGACCCGGTTTAGCGAAAACTGTTTCAACATTCGCTGAAACTTCTTCTCCACGTGGTCAACTACGTCCTTGCGCTCAAACATCATCTCGCCAGAAATCCGCTTGACTTGCAAGTTGAGGCTCTCTTCTGCTTTGGTAGCATACTCAAGTGCTCGCAATGCCTCTTCCACCTTGATAGGATCAAGCGATACCTTATTCTTAATCTTGGTGGCCAGAACATGTTTCGCTTTAGTCTGGGCTTGTGCCTGAAGCAACTCACGCATGATGAGGTGTCGATTGGTTAATGCCTCTTTGATCTCATAGAAATCATTGGAGAGTGCAATTGTTCCATCTCCCAACGCCCCCATGTCACAAATCAGTTGAATCAATGTCAAATCGCTCTGGATCTGCGTCACCTTCCCAAGTTTCTCCCACATGTTTTTCATCCCCACATGCACCGTTTCGAATTGTGACAACCCCTTCAACTTCGACCCAAGCTCACTCAAGTATACGGCCAACTGCTTTTCATTCTTCTGATTCTTCTCCATAGCCTTCTCCAACTTCTGGCATAGCAAATACGCCGACTTGATCATCGGCCTGAACTCTGCCAATTCCGCATATGGATCATAGGGCACCGCAAGCTGCTTCAATGTCTTTCTCACCAAACCACTGGCCACCAGTGATTTCCGGCCAGAGTTGATCACCGAGTAGCCAAAATCACTCTCTATGAAGTACACAAATTCGTCATCACGAACCAATATTGGATTCTTCGTCACTCGGTCAAACCACTCCTGCCACAGATACATAAGCTGCTTATGCTCATCTTCCCCACCAGTGGGGTACAGCGTAGTGGGCAGCGGAATCACGGGCACGAATACCTCCAAATTCGACACAATTAAGTAGTTATTGAATTTTACTACTTCATTGTATGTTCTACGAATGTCCTTGTACGCCTTCTGTCTGTATTTCGTCAACCCCTTGACTTCGGCATCGAACCGTAAGATAGGATTCGAGGCTTTGTTCTTTTCCACGGCACGTAGGACGATCTTCATGGAATACCTGTCTGTGAATCTTTCTGGGAGGAGTTTCATCAATTCCTCTCGCACCAACTTTCCTTGGTCCTCTTCGGGTGTATCATGGGTGGCTGGTGGATCACCTTGTTCATGTTCAACCGTATCATCTTCTTCAGACTCTTGTGGTTGTTCAGAGGGAATGGCATCGGTAAATATATTCTGCGCCGGCTCCGCAAACGGATTATTGTCCTCGAAGTCTTCTGGATTATATGGAATCGAAGACGCCATCGTTAATGAATGTAAATCTGGAGTGCGACAGTTATGTGTACAAGATAAAGGTATGGAGGAGTCTGGGAAAAGACGATAGAACAAAACACGAAGATGACAAAAAACCACAAACAAAGAAAAACTAAATAAAAGCGTCTCAGAATAATCGATATTTACAATCTGACGATGTATTGGCAGTTCAATTTGAAGCAAAGGTTTGATTCGTAATTAAGAAAAATTGACATGTTGTCTTTAATGTGAGAGTCGCGGGTTCAAATGTATAGAAGCCTTAATCGAATTCTTGAACGGTTGGCTACTCTTAGAAGTCTTCTTCATACGATTGAAGATTGGCTTCGCTCATAATCTCATGACCTTGATACGTTGTTGCAGATTTGATGGTTCCCGATAGGGCTCATATACTCATGATACTATAAACAAATTCCTCAAAGTCTCTCCTCAGCCATCACTCCAGAGCTCTTGAAAATATTGTAGCCCCAGAAGCCAATCACGTTCAACACTCCGACTCGCCACCCATTGAAAAGACCTAAGATTCGTAACCGCATCCAGAAACTCAACTTCTCTCCGTTGTTGTAGTCGGGCAATTGCGAAGCGTCCCATCCGTTGAATGTGACAATTAAATTCTCGCTTGGATCATCGATGGTGACCACGCGATATGGGTCTTCCGCAAGAGATTTAGGGGTCAACAAGAATCTAACTTGTTCCTTTCTCAACATGTTCTCCACCGGCAACTTAATGAAGAGCTCCATGATCAGAAGAACAAGATTCACCACAGTATAGAGATTTGGCGACAGGTACGAGTCAATGTTGTAGCGCACAAATAACAAGTACGGTGCCAGCTTCCTGAACACGGTGGTTGAAAATTGGTGGAGAACAGTAAGCAAGGCGATCGTTGGTGGAGGCCGAAGAACAACGGCCCGAGGAAAGTTTCGAATAGAATCTCGTACTGATCTTGGGTTCATAGAAGATTCAGGGGTGTTGGGGAGAGGTGGTTCAGGGGACGACGACGCAGCCCATTGCGCTGCATCACTGTCTGTGCTGTTGTATTGCTCTGAGGGAGTCTGTGTTTCAGAGGCTGGTTTGTTGAATTGTGTAAGCATGAGTTTCACCTTGATCAAGTCTAGCGGCATCAACACTAAACCAGCCAAAACACAAGCCAGAACTGAGAGCCAAAGCGATTTTGCGGGCTCGGTGGAGTGGGTCAAATCAAGGAAAAACGGATCGGGAATCGACAAAAATGGCGACAAGAAGCCCGTAATCCATGCCTCAATGGTGTGCGACAATGTATAGTGGATGAATGACGCATTTATGCCCTTGAACAAGGCAAATGGGCCATCTTTGGATGCAATGGCAGTCATTATATCGATGGTATGACGCGAGATGGGATAGATCTTATTAGGGTTTCTGCTTCTTGCTGGTTTCGGCACCAACACCAGCTCTGGCTTCTTTGTGCGGTAAATTGCGGATTCTGACAACTCTGTCAGCTGGAAGTAATCGATCTCCTCCTCGTACTCGTCTGAGGAAACCAAATCTGTCGATTTGGAACTCGACCCCATATCGTCCATCAAACGGGAATAGTTCTGGTCATTCTTCGGCGACAGCGTAAAGTCAAAATAGCCCACCTGGAGAACCAAGCGCACGATTTCCAATGGCTGCGAGAGAAGCACTTTGCAGTAGTTCTTGAAGAAGTTCCACACCAAGTTCTTGAAGAGCTCGCCTAAATTGTTCATGTCGAAGTATTCCAGAAGCTCCAAATCATAGACGTAATTCTTGTCGGGAGGCTTGATCAACATCTCGCCCCCAGGGAGGCTGATGGCCAGCAACCCCACTTTTCCTGGCGAAAATGTACCAATACTACCAGGGACATTGTGGCCAAAAGAAGCACCAATCGGTTTGCGGGTGGTGGTGTCTATTAGCCCCACCCCAGGCTTAAATATCACCAGATACCCTGCGTTGAAGGTATCGTGGTCGTAGTATGGCCGTAAGGCGTTGTCTCCAGGCATGCTGGAAGGAGAATAGTAGGGGATCTATAATGAGGCAATGGTGGAGTTGGAGTGCAGATGGGGGGAATAGTGGAGGAGATGACGATAACCAGAGAATTGAAATAATAGTATCAATCTGATGAGTATGGATAGGTAATAACTACTATGGATAAACTAGTCTGATTAGGAACCAGTATGCGTAGGTGATGTGTCAGACTTGTGATATTTATTCTATTTGGGTCTTAGTATTGTGAGATGTGTGAGTACCTAGTGAGATGTATCTATTCATTGAGAATCATTTAGGCACTCAGATTATTCCAGTCAAATAGGTATCCCTCAATGACTCAGTGAGTATTGCAAATAATCAGCCAGGAACTAAGAATGCAGTGGCCACTTGCTAGCTGTAGCCAATTATTGGGGCGACCATTAAGTCTCATCGTATACTGATTCACCCAGACACCACAGGAACTCCACTTTCTTCACAGAAGAGAATTCTTCAATTTTCACAGGTCGATATTTTCAATTTTCATCCAACGGTATTTGGGTTTTCCAATCTTTCTTCTATTTTCCAAGCTTTCTTCCGTTCTCTAAGAGCTGTTCTTCAATTGTTCCGACCGGGCTATGAGAAACTCTCCCAACTCCCGAAGTGGATCCTCTGGCTTGCTCTTGGCCATCATCTTGAGTCCCTCCAAAAGATGAGGTGTCACATTTTTGTTCAAGTACTGTCGAACAGAAGACCCGCCCACCATTTCGTGAACTGGAGGCTCGTTGTGGCTGACGACAGTGGAATTTACGCTGTTTTCAAATACTTTCTTTTCCTCAGCCGGCGCATGGCCATTTTCATGTGCGGGAGTCTCCATGATGTGATAATGGCGAGGATTGGCTCAGAATGAATAACGAGATATTTGAGTATGTGGAAGTATTGGATCTCGCGCGACAGGAATAACAGATGCGGTATACACTATGTGAGGGAAGTCACAAAGGTCGAACTTGATACACTACAAAATCAGGCGAATGTCATATTGGTCATTTCATCTAGGAAACATGACATTGATCTATTTCGAGTATCTCTCCGTTCATTTCTAGACTCGATTTTTTGCAAATTTAGACTGTTCGATATTGGTACCTTGTCATCTCCGCCTGCACTCTAACCACCTATCCACAATTCAATACTAGTCACCATTCACTTTCGAATTCCTCACCCACTAACCTAGACATTATGGACCCATTCAACGAGGCCGAGGAATACTGCTGGGAACAGATCAACAGCCTCACCTCTTTCATCAACTCAACGTCTGTGATCACCGAAGATTCTAAGTTGGACTTTGCCAACAACTATGAGGAATTGGAAGAAACGTTGGAAGACTTGAGGCAGGCAGTTACCATTCTGGAGTCCAACCCAACCCAGTTCAAGTTGACTCCATCAGATATAGTGGACCGCAAAAACATATTAGTTCAATTACAGCAGAGAATAGCACTTCTTCAGAACGATTGGGATGCCAAAACTACCAACCCACATCGGCCCAGAGAAGTTACCACCATGTCCAATCGAATCAGCCAAGACGGAGATAATCCGTTCAGTGAATCGAACCGAATCGACCACGAGTTCAACCAATTCCAACAGCAGGAACTTATACAGTCTCAGGATCTTCAACTTGACCAAATCCACCAGACGATGCAGAGCTTGAATCAGCAGGCTACAATGATGGGAGGGGAGTTGGAAGATCAGGCTTACATGTTGGAGGATTTGGACCACGAAATGGATTCCGTAGGCAACAAGCTCCAGCGAGGATTGAAAAGAGTCAGCTATGTGATTGAGAAGAATCGTGAGACTGCCAACAACTGGTGCATTGGTATTCTCATGGTGGTGTTGTGCATTTTGCTTTTGGTGCTATTCCTTGCATGAGCTACGAGAGAAAAGAAAGGAAATAGAAAAGGAAAATAGAAAGGAATAAAGAATCTTGGTTGCTGAGAGTATGATCAGTCTGGATGGGTTAGTAAAGGAACATAAATATATGTGTGCAGTGATAATCAGCCAAAAGAAATAAGGTAGCTTGGTTTTTTCCACACCGACAGAAAGTCTCGAGCCAAATGCACTCAGAGTCATCATAATCACTGCAGCAAGTGTACATACTGATTGTAGTTGATGAGGTGAGAAGTGCGGATCCATCGCTCATTTATATTTTTTTTGCTCGCTAGTTACCCGCACCAGGGCTGTCTTCACCATAATATGAAAACTTGGCCATGTCAGAGCCTTCCAAATGAATAAGGTTAGGTTCGCTAGAATAGAAAAGCAAAATTATACTTCTTTTCTCCCATTTAATCAGTTTCATGCATTTGGTAGAAAATAGACAGATGTTGGACCTGGAAACATCAATAACTTTCAAAACAAACCCAAGAAGATGTTTATAAAACATCAAACCAAAATATCAAACAACAACATCAACTCATCATCAACCATATATTCCCATGTTCTTCCACCATATGAATTCTCCATTAAATGAGTTCTTTCTGAATGTAGTTATGTGCAGGTCGGGTATCTATCTCTGTACTCTATCTATGTAGTGAATGGTACTTACAACGAATCATCTGCAACATGTCCAACCAAGACAAATACAGGTATCGTGTGGAAGTGCAGCAAATGATGTTTGTGTCGGGAGAGACAAATGATCCTCCCATCGAAACAACCTCTCTAATAGAAGATATTGTTCGTGGACAAGTGATTGAGATCCTTCTTCAATCAACTAAAACTGCTGCCGCCAGAGGCACGCGATCTATAGCCCCTGAAGATGTGATTTTCCTCATAAGGCACGATAGAGCCAAGGTCAACCGTCTCATAACATACCTCTCTTGGAAAGACGTGAGAAAGAACACCAAAGATGAAGGTGGAGGAACAGAATCGTTTATGGAGCAAGAAGGTGGTAGTGGAGGTGGTGCACCGGGTGCATCATCAAACGACCAATCTAAAATGATCACGAGGTACCGTAAGCTGAAGATCCGGTTGCCATGGGAAGTTCAGTTTATGTTCAGTGAGCAGCATTTGGAGACAGCAGAGGAAGCAGAAGAAGTGGATGATGAAGAGAAAGCTGCAACATTGGCTTCGCTCAAAAGATTGAAGATGGCTGACGAAAGAACGAAGAACATGACCAAGGAAGAATACGTCCATTGGTCCGAGTGTAGACAGGCATCATTCACATTTAGGAAAGTCAAGAAGTTCAGAGAGTGGGCACAGATCTCCCTGATTTGTGAGTCCAGACCAAACGACGATGTCATTGATATCTTGGGTTTTTTGACTTTTGAGATTGTTTGTGCACTTACAGAAGAAGCCATGGGGATCAAGGCTGCTGAAGAAAGGTTGATTCAGCAGTCTCTCCTGAAAACCGGCATGATTAATAAGGAGATCAACAAAAGGAAAAGAAAATACTTGTTCGACAAGCCGGATGAGTTGGCAAAGCCCATCCAGCCATACCATATCGAAGAGGCATGGAGAAGGTTACAGTCTACTGACTTCAAGCATAAAGCCGCCAGATCTTTTGCCGGAGGAATGCTCAAGTACAACACGAGGTTGATTTGATGTCTATGCAAATGTGTCTATTATGTGATTTTCAACGGTGATGTCTCGAGGATTTCATCGACATTGTGATAGAATCTCCTCCACTCCAAGAAAGTTTCCAAATTAGTATCCTGCCCGTTCTCCATGCTCTTCATATCCATGGAAAAAATCACCTTCTGGAAGTTGCTCCAGAGCCTTGCAAAGGGTGCAAGGTCTAGTATGAACGAATTTGGTGACATGCTGTAACACGTTGACGTGTCTGGCAACAGCTGTAGTTCTGGCTCCTCCTCGATAAAGTCTGAAGAAGACCGACTTCGCGTATATGAACGAAGATTCTGAAGACTTTGGACGAACCGAGGTAGTTTTTTCCTTCGAGATCTGAGGAAATCAAGAACAATATCTCGGAATTGATTGTATGTAAATTTGCATGTGAACTCGCTATCAATGCTTCCTCTCATCATTTCCTGTAGTTCCTTTCCGATGTTGAGTTCATGCTGTAAGGGTTGCTTTGCCAGCATGGAGTCGTGGACAACGTATATGTCCAAAAACTCATTCACATGAGAATCGTGCAAGAATTTGGATGTACTGCCCTCTCCAATGACGTCTGAAACAGATAAACTTTCCGCTTGCTCAGCAAAAACAGTCAAATCATTGGTAACACCTAGCTTGGGTGAAAGTGGCGGTTCATATACCAATTCCATGATCTTTCCTTGTGGGACGTGGGTACGACAGCATAGCCATTGTGCATTCATCAATGCTTTTCGAAGATCGTAGCTCTCTTGAACCTTACATTCGCTCAAAATTTTTTCTTGGAGTCCAGGACTCAAGTCGTACCCGCAACTATAAGCACATAGCCAAACGTACTGCTGAATCGAATCTCTGTTGGGATTCAGTAGATGTATGATGGAGTTTTGCTCTTTAGCAAGATCCCAGATATTGCGAGGAATGACAGTGGTGCTTGTAACCGTGATGACGATGGGCCGTTTTGAAAAGTTGACGACATCTTGCACGACGGTCCAAAATGTTTTGTCCTGTTCGAAAAGAATATCACAGTCCTCGAAGAGAACCACGCCCTTCTGAAATGTTTTTCCCTCCATGACCAGATTCTGGTGGATTATTTGGGTGGTACAGAACTCTTTCAACGAGCCGTACAAGTCCTTCCTAGACCGCTGTTGTCCAGCATTGATTTCATGAACGTAACCGTTTAATGCGTTCAATGCAGCATACACTGAAGAAGTCTTACCCGATCCCGCCTCACCACTGATGATAAGAACTGGAACGAAAATGTCCTCATCAGTTTCCTCGCCCTCATCATAATCGTCATCGACAATGAAACCCAATTCTGCCTCCCGTTTCTTTTGTTTTTTGGCCTGCTCCCTCAATTTGACATTTCGGGGCGTCTTAGTCGATTGAGTGGAGAGGACTAAAAATGCATTCTCGATCCAGTCTCGGATGAATATTCGAGCATAGTCACTCAAAAGCAGGGTTTTGAGGTCAGGAGGCTGGAATCTTTGTGGCCAATTTAAGCTATCGGAACTGGTGTCTTTCTGGATATATTCCTCATAGATACGTCTGTGAGCTGGATTCGATAATGCAAGGGGAGTACGCTTGGTAATGAACTCGGCATCTGATTTGTCAGACAATATGCACTTGACCTCAACGGAAGTCAAACTGTCATTTGAGACTTGTAGAGAGTCCATAGATTCTCCGGTTATGTCAGTATGGTGTGTAAGCACGGCTCTCAATGGAAGCTCGTGAAGCTTTTCCAGAGAATACCGAAATAGCTCATGAGGGTACACATGCATAGACGATTTCGTAATTGATGGAGGTTGAAGCTCCTTGAGTTTCTGGATTGGAGTCAACTTAGGATATGCCGATTGGTTTGCGCTTTGCATCATCATGGCAAACACGCTTTTTGCTGGCTTGCCATTCCGGTTGCCAGAGCTTTTGGTGTACAAAGGATTGCTGGTCTTCTCGATCTGTCGCAAGAAATCCTTTCGAAGTTGGAAAGTCACCATGCAGCTAGGTTTTTTTCTCATTAACGTAGACATGAAACTTTTCCCGCTCAGATGTCTGTTTCCTTTTGCCATGAGAGGATTTTCAAACTCCTTAATAGTGGCCAACTTCACAGGATCAATTCGAAGCTTCACTTTCAACGTCCAATCTCCTTTGGAGTTCTTGACAGGCTTGGGAGTGAATGCCGAAAACAAGTCCCTGGCAGCAGTTCTCTTGTGAGAAAACCTCTGTTCAAGTAGCTTGATGGGGTCATCCTCGACCAAAATGTGCTCGGTGGTGTCCTCCATAATGACGTCTTCTACAATAACAGGTTCTTCCGAAGTGACTTCCTCCACCAATTCTGGGTCTAACTCCAGACATTCCACCCGTTTCTTCCCTCGCAACAATTCCATTGCTGAAACGGATCTACTTTGCTTAAAAACCTTCTGTTCGAGCTCTGCCAAGGTACGCTGGCTATCTAACTTCCGCTCAAACTCCAATGCATCAAATGAGGTATCTGTGATTTCTGTGAGCTCCTCTGTCAGGGTAGTAGAGTTTGGATCTTGCATGTCTGGATCGAGAGTGTTTCGTTCAGTGGATTCATGGCCAATAATTTGAAACCTATTGCGTTCTACAGACTCATTATCGTCCAAGAATTTTTCCACATTCTCCTTTCTTTTGGTTTTCCCTCGTAGCTTCTTTTTGGTGTTCTGCTTGCCTGACAATAGAGACATGAGCGTACTCTTATTGTTTTGCTTCTGTTCTTCGATGTCGGTGAAATCTTCAGTGTAACCTTCAGTTAGGTCCAGAAACCCGGACGCTGGGTCTGCAAGTTCCATCGGCCGACCAGCAGAACTTCGGTCCAGTTCTAGTATAGCTTCAGATAGTGAAGAGACGCGAATGTCTATAATGGCTTGTATGGAGGTACAAGAGAGAGATGGGGTCCATCTGATAAAGGACAAGTGAAATAATATGAGAAATAGGGGACCATTCTTTGGTCTGTTATTTAGTTTTGAATTTGGATTATTGTCATTATATTGGCTCCAGGTTTTTTTTTTATTGGGAACGAGAGGTCGACAAGTACTGAGACAGTGAGTCTTATGCGAATGTTAACTCTCAGACTGCGAAATCCGATATAGACTAATATATCAGCCCCATTAATTCAAAACGTATCAAGAATGGCCGGATTTCTGTTCAATCTAAAGAATAAGGTCGCAAAGCCCAAGAACGGCAAAGTGCCTCTCTCCACAAAAAAAGTTGTCCTCAAGCCGTCCAACATACTTCTGGAAGATGAAGACGAAGACTCCAAGAAAGTATCCATCGATGCTTTCGACTCAGCAGGTGCTCTAAATGGAACGAAACTGGTGAACCAAAAGGAACAACTAGTAATAGTGCCAAAAAACTTGAGTACGGGACTAATAAAGCACTCTGACGTGGAATTATCGAAGACCAATATTGCTAATGATGCTGAACTGAGTGAGAATAAAGACAGTGAAGCAAAAGCGAGAGAATCGCTCTTGAAAGGTGATGCGGTAGAAGATCTGGGAAGCCTAGTACTAGATTTGAGTGGAGACCAACAAAATGTGCTAGAAAACACTCCACAAGACTATGATGATGTGCCCGTGGAGCAATTTGGTGCAGCACTACTTCGAGGAATGGGATGGGACGGTAAGATGGCCAAAGGAGGTAACGTCGACGTTTCTCACCGACAAAAAGGGTTGGTACTCGGTATAGGATCCAAACTGGTGGGGAAGGACCTCGAACAGGAATTGATGATGAAGCGTGGAACAAAGCTCTCGGTGCCACTCATACGCAAGGAAAGGGATACAGAAAAGTAGCATTATCGTTCATTCATTACATGCAAAATAAATATGCTAGGCCAATACTCCAAGTCCTAGAAGTAGAAGTTGGGACACCACTGAGTGAGACCACTTGTTGGTATTCTCTTCGATGATTCTCTTTTCATCGAGCTTGGCCATGCGCACGAGGTCATCGTATATGTCACTGACAATGGCGTCAAATACTCTTGTTTGACAAATGTTGTCCAAGTTGTACAAGTCGGACAACTTCTCAATGACTGTGGTTTTGATCACTAGAGCGTCCTGGTGTTCGTTATTGTTGATAAATGCAATCAATGACCGCAAAGTTTGAAGAGTGACAAATGGAACTCTGGAGGACGAGGCCATGGGCAAATGCAGGGGCAACGTAGCCTTCAAGTCGGTGAACTTGATCTTGAAATTGACGATCACGTACTCCGAGTCGTTGGATACTTTCTGGTCTTCTTTTTGGGAGCTAAAAGTTTCATATATGGCAGTGATGGCACCTTTGATCAAGCTGGTGTCATTCTCGTTAATATCGACGACTTCTTTAGGACTAGTGATGTCCTTGAACTCATCCAACAACTTCTGGAATACCCCTCCTATGAGTGACGCCTCGTCACCGTCCTCTTTCTCCTCCAAGGAGGGGAGTCGGATATCGGCCACAATCTCAGCCTTGCCGTTGACAATCCAGCTAAATTTTTGCTGGGGGTTAGCTTTTGAGAGTGAGCCCATGTTGATTCCATCAAGCTTGAAACGCACCACGTTGTCGCTGTCCAGGAACTGCTGGTGCTTGTGAATAGTGAACATGGAGTTGTTCACTGCTCCGGTGACATTGTTGGCGTTGAAGAAATCAATCAATAATCTGTTTCCCCGAAGTCTGGGCATATCGCAGTTGAAGATGGAGATCTGGAATGGAGTATTGTCTTGGTTCTCGTAAAGTTCAATATACGAATCTTGGAGTTTGACGTGGGCAAAGTAGTAGTACGAGTCGATGAATGTGGACTTTGGCACATTACTCAAGTTTTCAAGGATTTCCGTGTTGTGCTCGTTCACATCGTTCTGGACATCTGCATTGTCGCTGTAGCGGCTGAATGACATGGCCATAGAGCTGAGAGGGATAGATTTATCTTTGGGAAGAAGCAGCGGATCGGCCACTGGCATAAGTTCGTTCTTGTACACCTTTGCATTCATGCCAAAGATTTCCAAGTTGTAAATAAGACCCTGGCCCTCGTACCACTTCTTGAAGGATAAAGACATATTGACTTCCAGAATGGCAGCAGAAAACGCAAGCGACTGCACTTCGCCATTCGACTTGGTGGAGTATACCTTGAGATTCTTGAAGCGGAGCATTCCGTCGATAAGTTCAGGCACCACATTTCCTTGTTCAAACACAATCTTGACACCAAGCCCATGCGACAATATCGTTCCTGCGAGGTATCCGAGAAAGCTGTCGTCTTTGTGTGATTCGTCCACCTCGCCCTCTTCAGGCTCTCCTTTGAGTGTTTTATAGAACTTGTCGAACTTGTCGACGGAATACATGGTGACCAAGCCAAAGGTGGTTGTTCCCAAAACAATCCACAAGACGTTGCCCATAAAGAGCCATGCGGAAAATGCCGTGAAGTCGTCAAGCGAGAATGGTCTGTTGTTTCTTGTAAGCGGCCATTTGATATGGATCAAGAGTCTGGCTAGTGGAGTTTGTGCCTGAGCTAGAAGCTGGGATTTCGTTACCTGTTGCTTCAAGAGGTGACGTGATTCGTGGAGCATGCGAGTCGCTCTTATTGGTTGAAAAGACATTCTGGGCAAAACTCTATGGGCAATTCCGGGGTAAGCCCTGAGTCCCAAACCTTGGTAGCCCGATAGGCGGAGGGGTTTAGCTCCCTTGGAGAACATGGGTGCTTTTTTTATTCTATTCCGATGGGATGGTTATTTTTGTACTTCGTGTTGAACGAGATTACAATCAGTAAGACCGGACCAGTGAGGTGGTGATGGTAGTAACTAGTTTGGTGAGAAAAGAAAAATTGCTGGAAAATATGGGGACGAATTTCTGTGCGAAGGATGTCTATGTAGGTTAAGTGGAGAGGGTCGCCGGGAGCCAGCAAATGACAAGGAGACATGGAAACGGATGAAAGGAGGAAGAAAAAATGAACAAATATGGCTAGTTGTGTCGGCAAGAATCCATTCCGATACTTGGAGGTGTAAAATTGTCATGGATTAGCCAGAATCGATGGATGCTATGTCCGGGGTTGCTTTTTCTCACTGAGACAACTATCACCGTGGTCGAGAAGGAACACAGAAAAAAAGGCTCCCAAAACATGATTCTGGGAGATCCAAAAGGATTTCAACTATGTATATTTGGTTCTTTTCTTTTTTTTTTTTGATTTCCAGTCACTTTTAACTGCTCGTCGTTCTCATCCAGTCGCAAGCCTTACTTTGCCTATATACATGCCACTATGCTGGACTTGGGAATCAGTACATCTAATAATGGAGTCAAGACCCCAAGATAAGAAAATCTGATCTTGTCTAAAAAGTGAAAACTATTGGGGTTTTACCCCATGCACCCTCTTTACGAGATACTGAACGCCTAATCTTTTCCTCCAGACATTGCACAACTCAATGAAAGTAGTCCTGTGTGGTAGAAGTTCAAAACCTCATCGCTTCTCACTCTAAAAAATTCCATCTCAAGATCACAAACCTCTCCCCATGGTTGCCCCCACTGCACGCAAGACTACGGCTCCCGCTGCAGAGCCAGTGCAAGAGCAAGAAGAAGAGCTTTTGATCAACACCACCGCCATTCCTGTGGCCGAGGTGGCTGAGAAGAAAGCAGGTGAAGATGAGGAAATGGCAGAAGACAAACCGGAGCCAACAAATGTGGTGTTGGACGAGACAGGAAAACCCAAATTCGCCGCAGCAGGCAAAAGCGGCATGAAGGTCAAGTTGGAGAGCAGAAAAGTTGCAGTTCCTCCCCACAGAATGGCTCCTTTGAAGAGCACTTGGGTGAAAATCTACCCTCCACTTGTGGAGCATCTCAAGTTGCAAGTGAGAATGAACTTGAAGACCAAAACGGTCGAGTTGAGAACGAACAAATTCACCGAGGATGAAGGTGCGTTGCAGAAGGGTGCCGACTTCATTAAGGCCTTCACATTGGGATTTGACGTGGATGATGCCATTGCTCTTTTGAGATTGGACGACCTATATATCGAGACTTTCGAAATCAAGGATGTCAAGACGTTGACAGGCGACCACTTGTCGAGAGCCATTGGTAGAATTGCCGGAAAGGACGGAAAGACCAAATTTGCAATTGAGAATGCCACTAGAACCAGAATTGTGTTGGCAGACTCCAAGATCCATATCTTGGGAGGATTCACCCACATCAGAATGGCCAGAGAGGCGGTGGTGTCGTTGATTTTGGGTTCGCCTCCGGGAAAGGTGTACGGAAACTTGCGGACGGTGGCCTCCAGAATGAAGGAGAGATACTAGAAGTACTAGGGTAGGGTTATTGCATGTGTATATTAATTACTTCATCTACGGTCTAGGTAGTAGCTGTATCGGCTCCATTAGCTCGCCATCCACATATCATATCAAATCCAGCAGCAAGTCATCCACTTCGGTGTGGCCATAGTAAGGAAGCATTTCGTCTAGTTTAAGCACCTTCTTCATGGAGTATGCATCCTCGCCATCCTGGTAGTACAGCTTCTCTATGCAAGTGGTCTCGAAGCTGAGCGAGTCCCGATACAAATGCAACGCTGCTCGGTTGGACTTTCTGACATGCAACGACACATACTGGCCGTTGAATGACTCGCACATGGCATACAACGCCTGCTTCATCAACTTTTCGGCAAGCCCCATACGTCTGTAGCTTCTCATCACCGCCAACGACGTGATGTGTCCATGCGGCGTCTTGTCCTCTGCGTCAGGATCGTCTTCCATCTTTCCCAATACATAGCCTACAATCTTTTCGCCTTTTCTGATGTATGCGGGGTCGCCCTTAGGGTCCAAGTGGTCCAAATCTGCCAACTTCAACGCCTCGGCGTCCTCCGATAGCTGGTCGACGTCTGCTTCATTGTGATCTTCGGTGTCGACAAAGTCGTAGGTGGTGGCTACAAAGCTTGCCTGGGGCCACAGCAAAATGTGATACATGTAGTACTTCAACTGGTAGTTCTCGGGTAAGTTGAGCAAGTTGGCATTTTGCATCGCCTGGACGTCCTCAATGGTGGCCCTTCTGATTGTGATACCCATATTGGATATTGGACGAAAAGTTGTATGGTGAAAATGTAGTAGGTCGTGCGCACTATTGAGGTTGTGACTAAGATGGGTGATTCAATGAATGATTGACGTTTTATGAATATTTGTGTTTATGTGTCTTGACTCGATCAAGACTGGGAAAATTTCCATTTGGTAGCACATTTGAGATGGTGGCTGATGGTGTGGCCTATTCTTATAAGGCTGATTCTCAATTGCTGATTCTCATGAAGCATGAAGACTCTCACCGAAAATCTTACTCGCAAAGCATTACTCGCAAACTCTAACACACAAAACCTCTCTCGAATTTGGCTGTATTTCAATGGCTTAATGCTGGTAGACTCATCAACACCCTGAATGTGCCTCACATAAACTGGAAGTAGTAAATACTTGTTCACAGGCCGATTCAGCCCAGTCTATCAGAGGAGTCTTGAAGAACAACTGCCCAGGAAACATATATTTGCCCTCGTATATCACTTCCTCATCCATCTTTCGTTCCAAGTCTCTCAATTGAACCGTATCTCTTCCCTGGTAAATAGCAGACTATCAAACTTCACTAGAAACACCGTTCTCAACGGAAGTCCCTCCATCGGCGCCGAGTGGGCCACAACCGTCGAATGGAATCCAGAACTATCTAATGCCCCCTCAACGATCCCCGCGACGAACGCACAACAGTTCAAGTTGCCGTACTCCTTAGGTATACTGATAAACTTCGATACTAGTGGCATGTTGTCGATAATCATATACTCGTCATGAATATCCTGAGACTTTTCCAACTCGTTGGCAGTTTTGCCAAAAACTGCCCGCCAGAACGGCCCATGGATAAATTGGAGAATCTCGATAATCTTCGTTTCTCGCTTTCCATATTTCATGCCCTCTCTCAACTTCACCAACTCCAAGTACCGCTGCCCGATTTGGTAGCCAAGTCCATTGAGGCGGTTTTCAAGGTCCTGAATCCCCTTTGACTGCTCGTGTGCCCAGTTTACTATTTCACAGAAAAGAAACGCAAGCGTGGATAGACTGATCTCGTTGACTTTTTTGGAGTTGATGTTGCGATCATAGATGGAGTTATGCGATGTGGGGGTCAAGCTGATGGTTCGCTTGTTGAGTAGAATCGCCGATGTCTCACTATTGATAGCGTTTGATGCTGGGCCTATTGATGGATTGTATCCAAATCCGCTTTTGGGTACGTCATTGATGGTGAGTGCACCCATGGCCACCGAGGGCAAAATAGCTTTATCGGACATTGCAAGTTATAGTAGCAATGTGGTCTGTGAGTATGAATGAGGCGTAGGAAATTGGGTTCGAAGGTATTGTGAACGTCAAGACACAATGAACTATTACCTGTATGGTGCGGCAACGTTGAAGTTGACCTCTACTTGAAGATCGAGAGTACAGAAGGAAAAAAGCGAATAATTCTAATAGGAAACTCTGATTTCAGTTCAACTCGGTTTCGTTCACCTAGCCTAATTTGTCTGAACCCATGAAAAGTATGCTCTTTGGTAGCCTAATGCTCGCATCCGCTAACAACCAGCTTACAGTAGAAGATCTAAGCCGAAGATCCGGCCCAAATCAAGGATTCTGAAAACAAAAGTCACTAATAGGAAGTCGAAAGACTCTTTGGCGAACCTTGAACATATCTTTGGGCCCTTGAACTCAAGCACTCCCACAAAGCTGTACAGGGCGTCTAACGAGGTATTGGCCAGTGAATGGCTTGACCCTTATGAGTTTTCGATTCACGAAGATTCCCTAGAAATTAATGAGAAGGAGATCGCTACCATTGAGAACCGGGAAATTGAAGGAATTGATGTCGATGTGGTGGGAGAAATCTTAGAACCAGAAACTTTGGCGCCAAAACTTGATATCGAAAAAAAGACATCGGAATCCACCCCAAATGCCCCTGAGTCTTCAATTATGCCAATTTCTGCAATTCCCTCTCCCCCTCTTCAATCACCTCCGATTCAATCTACAATTGTCCAATCTGAAGTCAACACTATGCACCCTTCTAGCGACATATGCACTTCGATTCCTCTAGCATGTTACGGCTTATTGGCTCCAGAAGCTATTCCTCCGGACATATCTTCTGAATTTGATCCTGGTGAGCTCAGCGATGTCCCATTATCCAATATTCTGGCCAAATACTTAGTAGGAAGCGAGGGCCCGCGGAACCAATGCAAGCCAGGGAACAAGCTAAATTTGCCCAAAATGCCAAAGGGGCCAAAAAAGCACAAAACTCCCAAAATAGCGAAACGTACCCCATCCAAGTCCAAAGAATTGGATCGCCAAGCCGTCGCCGAACTCTACAAAAAATTGCTTCTGGCTTGTGTTCCTGGCCCTGATCCTTTGGATATTCTCAATCGCAGAGCCGTACTCTAGTGCGCCTGCCTGAATTTCAATCTATCATGCACACTTGAATCAAGCCAGCTTTTTGTCAGTGATTCTTTTGCCTCCCACTACGCCATGGATTCGGAAAAGCTGCTGACGCCCAATACTCCTGGGTTGGTGTCAGAAATGGCAAACCTTTCGGGAGATCGGCTCCCGGAAAAGTCCATTCAATCCACAGAGCCTCCATTGATCGACAAGCAATCACTCCTAAAGAAACTCGACAGCATCCCAACGGAGACACTTCGCCACATCCTTACAAATCAAGTTGATCTTGAAATCCGCCTTAAACACAAGGAGTTGCGACTTACCGAAGACGAGCTCGGCAAATGTGAGGCCCAGATGCTAACTATCCGCAAATTCTTGGAAGTTCCCAACAACGTCAGCTTCCAACATGAGCCCAATGATTTTACATTGAAATACTACGATGTGCTCAACAAATCGCTTTCAGTGAATTATACGAAACTACAGCAGCAGCAATACCTGAACGAACACCCTACATTTAAGGAGAATATCTTCACCGATACCGAGCCCGTCCATTCCTATCGAACACGGTCCACAACTTCGTCACTCCGCCCATCACTAAATGGGCCAGCAATTCGCATACCTGGATGTCTTTATCGTCGAACAGACGGTGTGGTAGTGAAACTCACATGTCCTGATTGTTACCGAAGCAACTTCTCATCGGCACAAGGATTTCTAAATCACAGCAGAATTGCTCATTCCAAAGAGTACACGTCACAGGATGCCGCAGCGTTGCGATGTGGCGAGATTTTGCCTGACGAATTCCAAGACGAAGAGGGGCTTGCAAGTTTGAAGAATTTGAAAGAAAAGACCTTGGATGCCACGAAAAACCTCAATGTGAATGAGATCTACTTCAACGGATTGAGCAATTCTCTTAACACGGTACACAGATCACTGGAAGAAAACATTACCGCCGTGGTTAATGATGGAATAAGCAAAAATGGAACACAGAAACGCCAAGCTAGCGATTCCGGATCAAACGAATTAATGAAGAAGCTAATCAAGAATGGCATGGCGCATGATGCCAAAGACTACGAAGACATAGTTGATGAAGCGCGCAAAGAAGTTTCAAGTTCGCATTTGTTTGATGATGAAGAAGAAGGTGAAACCACGGTGAAGTCGGTTACACCTCCGGTGAAGGCCTCAGGAGGTTTGCACCCAAAGCGAGAACCAGAAGTTCGAAGCAGCAAAGGTGCACCAGCCAACGAGAATATCAAGATCCTGCAAGACATGGCCACATCATCGCCCGATGTCGACACTGCCAAACCAAATGTGCACTCGGAAGTCGGAGGAAAGTACGAGAATAGGTTGCGAAGAAGGAAGTCGCGTGGGGCACAGGGATCGGAGATTCCTAAGCTCGGTCTGGATGAGACGGAGGAAGACAGAAGGTGCAAGAGACGCAAGAGTCAGAGATAACTACAAGAGACCGTCTGGTTCGATTAAGGTGGCCAGAATGGCTCCAATATGATGAGCGCTCCACCGGCTATATGAAATGACAAGCAATTGGCAGTGCATATGACTTGATGCATACGATTTCCAAGTTCAGCTGTAAGTGTCTCGAGTGGGATAAGATGAGGCGAACAAAGAGTGGTCTAACTAATGAAAGTCATACGACCATCCATGCACTTCAGTCTTGGCTGCGAGGTGATAATGCTCCAGAGAGCTGCCCATTCAAATTGCTCGTGCTCTTGGTAGCCAATGCGCCGAAATCGGCAATTCCAAACAATTTTAAATTACCTACTCCGGCATCTGTAATAGATTGTGCACCAATCAGTGTCTTTGTTCTTTTTAATGCTCCTTTCGCTTGTTTGTTTCTTAGATTACTTCTTCGGTTGTTGGGCATCCTCTGACCCCCACTGGTCATCGGACCCCCATTGATCCCTCCCCCATCGATCCCCCCACTGGTCCCCCAATCGACACTCTTTGGGTCCCCAACAATCGTTGGCTTCCGACTATTTAACAAACCCTATTTCCATGCTTTTTATAGGAATCAACTACGTTCTTCGGCAACAATTCTTCTAATCTAAACTATTACAGCATCTACTTGGGAACACAATACATATTATCTGGTTATGGTTAGCGCCTGCATAATGCGGCATCGGTTGTGGGACATGAATTTCCGTAGGACGACATTCTCGGCAATGGCAAAAAAAACCACGGAATAAAAATTCTTGAAAGACGGTTGAAGTTCCTTCCGACCAACCATACTTTCAAGGAAGCAGAAGGCGAGAGCATGTCGTTCGTAGTTGATGCGAAAAGTGATGGATTGCGAAACCGCTGTTAGACTACCTAACGGATCCGCGAGGCCGAGGAGAATGGCAAAGAACAAATAGCCGACAGAATGGCCGAGGAAGCCATAGAATACAAAAGAAACACATCAAAAGAATCAATGCATAGTCAATTAAGAAAATGAAAATCAGATAAAACCTAAGAAAAAAAAAAAAAAAATAAAAAAAGCATAAACACGGCCTATCATCCACCTCCAGCCCTCGCCATTGCCAAATCTCGGATGCTCGTCGCAAACCTTACGTTGTCAATCAATGCCACGGCTGCTTGATGGATCGTAGTGAGATCTTCCTCGTTCGCCAATCGCCAGCGAGTAACCATGGTTATCTGCAGGGTGCTGGTCTAGACCGTAGTTGCGCACCCCACGCATTATGTCATAGTTTGTAGGTGTGCAGAGCCACTCAGTTACAGGTGCAACATCACCAGCAAAAAAAAAACTATTGCCAGGGTTCTTTTGTAGACTAGAACATCCGTGGTTTATTCTATATTGTGGTTCCCGAAATTTCGCCATCATCCCCCATTTCACCATCTCACCATCTCACCATTCCGCTTATTATCGCGACGTCATTAATTCCGTCATCCACATCACCAGTCCTCCAACGTCTAGAGTGACTCAGGCACCATGACATTCAGCTCTTGCCGCTCGGACTTTAAGTTCCCTGTGCTCCGGAGCGACTCGTGTGTTCCTCGCGAAAACATCGAGCTTGCCTCCCACTTGAATGGGCTTGCAGTATCGACTCCAAGAATTGCTAGCGAAGATAGCGACTACTTTGCCGCTAAAGTGCCACCACAGCCGCCCGTCTTGAGCCCGACGCTCTGTGCGCTACCTGCGCGCCACCCGGCTGCCACAAGCTCCATCAGCTCGCTTGCCTCCGACGCCACCTTGGTGGATGGCCACTCATGTGACTTCGTGGACTTGGGTCATTCCACCGACACTTTGGTGTCCGAGGTGGCCACCGCTAGCCCCAAGACTCGTCGTAACGTGCTTCAGTTGCGGTTGCTGACGTCTGGCCGCCACCTCCCGAAGCTGACGTCGGGGTCGCTTGCATCTGCTCGTCCCAATGATAGCTTTCCCAGAATCGACGAGGAGCTGCCCACCAAGTTGTCCCAGTCTGCTGTGGACTCTCGTTTTGCATTCAATCGTAGCTTCACCGAGTCTAGTTTCCCCACAAAGCCTACTTTGCACAAGAGCACCACTTCCATGCCGTTGGATGTGATGACGGAGGTTCCGGGCCTCACTCTACGCAAGCAGAACACGCTACCCAGCATCTTGCCGCAACAGGAGGTGTCATTCAACGCCATCAAGATTGAGCAGGCAAAGAGATCGTTGTATGTTCCCTCGGTGGAGAATATGCGCTCGGCCATCCTTGGCCTTTCGCCTACGATTAGCTATTTGCCTGCTTCTGAGATAGCAGCCATTATTGGCTCAAATACTATTGACCCCATAACGAACCTCAACTCGGTGCTAATCATGGATGTGCGCTCGTTTGCCGACTTTGCCAAGGGGAATGTCGCCAGCTCCATCAACGTGTGTCCGCCGCTGACTCTTCTTCGACGCTCCACGTTCACCTTGACCAAATGTGTCAACTCGTTGCCTACTTACGAGAGGCTACTCTTTCTAAACTATTTGCATTTCAATACTAAGAACGTGACGCTGAACACTGAGTTCAACAACTCGCAGCGTGGGTTGCATGGCTTACCTCCGATCTTTGTCTATGACAACAACAACTACTCTGCAAACGTGTATCACATGTGCAAGAAGTTGGTTGATCACTCGTGCTGGGACGCCAAGTCGGATCCTCCAATTTACTTGTTGGACGGTCCGTTCCTGGATTTGTCCCTGAAATATAGCCCCTTGATCACTTCGGGAAAGTCGGAGACGATAGACGTTACTACTTTGGAGATCTCCTGCCTTCTGGAGCCTACCACCAAAAGTGAGGGAGATGATATATCGATTCGACTCGACACTTCTTTCAGGTTGAGATCCACAGAACGCTCTCATTCTACCGCTGCAATCCCCTCGTTTAACATTGATAATACAACTCCAAGTGTTTCGAACTTCTCACTTCCTCAGAATCTTCCGCAATGTGCGTTTAAGATCAGACACAATGAAGAGGTTCTTGGTTTCGATCTCAACCTGAAGGTGGATTCCGTCGTGTCTCACATTTCGAGTGCTGAGTTAGAAAGATTGCCCAAGTGGTTGAAGGACACGGTTTCCAGTAGCGATCACATCAAGGACGGTTTCAAGAAATTGGAGATGAGTGAGAAGATGAGACTAAACAACGCTTTGAGTCTCGAAGGCAAGCCAGAGTTGGTGACACCAGGTGGAAGCATGGAGGTCTCCCCCGTCATTAACTGTGGACTAGATTATGGGCATAAGAACAGGTATAAGGATATCTTTCTCTACGATCACTCGAGAGTGAAGTTGCAAGCCGACAGTATATATGACGACCAGCTGGACTGTGATTATATCAACGCATCCTATTTGGAGCCCGGTGCAGGGTTTGTGGGCTTGATGTTAGGAGATGAGGCCTCTAAAACGCAACTCGTGAGAGATTTGAAAGCTATCGCCACGCAAGGACCTTTGGATGAGACTATTGGAGACTTCTGGAAATGCGTTATTGACCAAAAGTGTCTTCTCGTTATCTCGTTGACGGAAGAATTCGAAGGTGGCTTCCACAAGTGCAGTGCGTACTGGAAACCTGGAGTCTACAAATCGGGCTCTTCGGAGGTTATGGTAAATCTCAACAAAGAAGAAACGGCGGGCAAGTTCTTGATTAGATCGTTTACTGTTGCAACAGATGGTAAGCAAAGTCATGTGCTTCAGATCCAATTGAACAAGTGGCAAGACATGAGCGTGTCAGTGGATCCACTTGACATTCTCTGTATTGTTTCATTAAAGCAATTTATATTGGATCAAGTGAAGCCCAAGTCTGGCTACTCGACAATTTCGCATTGTTCGGCCGGATGTGGACGCACTGGTGTGTTTTGCGCTGTCGACTCCATGATTGGGTTGCTCAAACATAATGATAACCAGTGTGAACTTCCTCATGATCCAGTGTACGAGTTGGTGAACGGGCTCCGGCGGCAGAGAATTCTGATGGTGCAAACATTGCGCCAGTACGGTTTGGTCTACGATGTGCTCGTGCAATTTGCACTTGAGAGGAAATTTGAATCGATGGAGAATCTTGAGATTGTCAAGGATTTTATTACAGAGAAGAAGATGGAGAATGCATAGGAGTAACGATACTCCAAGGAAAATAGGATATAGAATCCTCGGTCAGTACATTTAGGAACTCATCAGTTAGAGTGTTTCAGAGGTCCATAACTACAAAATACAGGGAACAATAATTGACGTTTGTGTACATTGCATTTCACATATATAATTTAATTACAACCCTAAGCGTTGGCAACCAAAGCCTGCTTCAATGCAGCTGGGTTGGCACCAATAACCTTGCCAACAACTTGGCCGTTCTTGAAGAAAAGAACCGTTGGCATGGAGGAGATCTCGTACTCCTGGGCAACCTCGCCCAACTGGTCAACATCCACCTTGATGAAAGTAGCAGAAGCGTACTCTTTGGAGAACTTGTCCAACAATGGAGCAATCATCTTACAAGGACCACACCAAGTGGCGAAGAAGTCAACGACAACCAATCCGTCGTTCTTCAACGCGGAATCGAATTCGGCTTTAGAGGAAACAATAGCAACCATTTTGTGTATATTAAGAAAAGTGATGCTCGTGGCAATGCCGGCAACGTCCCGTCCTTATATACCTGCAATATGCAGCGCGCATTACCTAAGCAGGAAGGACTAGAAACCCACAAGGCTTACAAATGTCTCACCACTGTCCACAGCATGAGTAAGTGCATACGGCTGATGATTAGAAATATCTAAAATGTGGTTTCGAGAATATTCGCAGGCGTCATTCTTGATTGTATGCATATCGCAGGATTGGCATGACCGTAGATATTTGTCAACTGTGGTTTGCGAGGTATGGGAAGTTGGTTATTGGGTGTGACGAATTGAGGACTTTTCCGATTCACAAACTGAAATATCCAGTGGCGATAGTATCCTCAGAATATTCAATGTGGTTCTATGCTGACTTTGTCCCCCTTATTCTTTCCCTTTTTTTTTTATTTTTCTTTTTTCTCAATGATCTCCATGATTTTCGGTCTCATATTCAAATTGTAGCGGCGGTTCTCGCTACTTCCGCATCCATCCTTCGTACTAATCCACTACTAATATTGACCACCTCTGACACAATGTCACTCTTCAATTTCGTATGCTCCTTCAATCATTTGCATGTAGTCGACTACCGTGAACTCCGATATTCTTTCAAGAAGCTTCTTCTTATGACCGTAGTATGCTTTCAACGCCAAGTTGTCGGATTGCTGGACCATCTCATTGTCCTCACTGAGGCTCCTGGCGATCGCGCTCTTGATTACGGGAATCGTAGATTTAATAAGGTTCTCAACAGCATCTTCACTGGTCTCCAACGCCTGCTCAATAAGGTTCGACATGCTGACATTTTTGCCGTTCCAGGTAACTCCGTAGACAGTTTCTGGACCGTATACAACATCGCTCTCCTCTTCTTGCTGGCGCAATTCCCCTACAATTTCCTCTAGTGTACCCACATACATATGGCTCAATTCTGCTGGGTCCACTTCCAGCGCCCAATCTTCATTGTACTTGAGGCCAGGAATCATGAGCAAGGGCAATTTGAAGTCTGACAAGTCCAACCAAATCAGGTCGTTCGCTCCCTGTATGACTGACAAGTATGGATATATATGGAGCCATTTGGCGATGTACTCGTAATTTTCATGGTCACCTTCTGAATGTTGGCTGAATACCTCGCTTAGGTGAGGAATCTTCCATTTGAAGAAACCACTTGAGTTGGGAAGAAATCCGTAGGTGCGGAAGTACACGTCTAAAGCCTTGGTGGTGGAGTAGCTGATGCATATTTCCTCGCCGATGGCGACGTCCGACTCGATCCTAAGAATTACCTCGTTGGTCTCTCTGTCCACGTCGAACACAGCATTCTTATCGAACTTGTGATTGGCAAAGTCTAGCACAGGCACCAAGGTGACGTTGGTTGTAAAGTCTTCACCTTCGCTCTCTTCGCCGCTTGCGTCCTCGCTGTCTCTCGGCATCCTTTCGATAGCATGAGGAATTTCTAGGACGCGAGACTTGACTGCCTGGTGTAACTGAAATGCTTGTTGGAAGGGAAGCGTTGATTGTGCTTCTGGAACACTTTGAATCAATTCCCTGTATTCTGCTGCCACCTTTCTCTTCTCTTTAATTTGGGATTGAACAAGGTTATCTGAGCAATCATTCTGCTCGTTAACATCAAACACCTGCGTGTCTGCCAAAACGTCCAAGTATCGGTCGACACGGTCCATTCCAACGACATCCAACATACCAGAATCTCTCATGGACTGCAAAATACGTAGGGCCCACATGTAGTTGCGTACAATAGCTGTCTCGGTGAAGCTAGATCCAATAGTCAATGTTGTATTGAAAACTGAGGCAACTGTGCCTGTTTTGTCTGCCTCCTTCATTGTATTCGCAAGCTCTAGCAAAGTAGAGATATCCCAAATGCACTGCTGAGGAATTCGAAGGGCAACCGTATCTTCTGTTAGAGGTTTTTGAGCAATCATCCCGAGACCACCTAGACTACTCTGATCGACAGACACGTCCGGATGGATAATGATGCCTTTTTCGGCAGCCCACTGTAAAAACTTGTGATTACCATCCATTATGATGAAGATAAATGTAATTGAGTCAGGAAAAGCTATGCGAACCTGGAAATTAGTCCGCTATCACCAGCACTTGGAATGTCTGTTTATCTTAACTGTGCAGGGTTACAGATCGCTAGCGACGCCGACTCTATCATTAGAGGACATCGTAACTAGTTTTTTCTTAAGAAAAAAGAGAAAATGAAGTAGAAGAATTCTAAGAAACATTTTTTGGTTGATGTGGTTAAATGAAGCAGAAATACTCTTGATCATAGAAACCACTTTCATGTCCAGGGCCCACCAGGAATATATTTCTTCTCATTTTTCACCAAAATGGACTCTCCATCGAAAAAAATAGAAACCGACACAAAAAAAAAACAAACAAGGAAATTCAGAAAAAATCAAGTGAAAGGTGAAATGTAGTACAATTGATACAATTAATCAAACTTGCACCCTATTTTCTACTGTTCTTTCCCCAAAGCATCTTATCGTAGGTTCGAGGCCAGACATCACCTTGTGGACACCCGTGCACCTGGGATAAGAGGTGAAGGGAGGAAAAAAAAAAGATCACCATCATCAAACTAGCATGTCTTGGGACGACGAGGATTTTGAAATTCCAACCACCAGCAAAACAGCTGCCGCTGCCTCCTGGGAAGATGAAGAAGAGGACCCCTTGATGGAGTCATGGGATGTAGACGAAGAAGCTGAAGCCAAGAAGAAGAAGGCAGAGGAAGACAAGAAGAAAGCCGAATTGAAGAAGAAACAGGATCAAGACAAGGCCAAGAAATTGGCTGCTAAGAATAAGCTCATGGAGCTTGACGAGTTGGACGAGGAAACCAGGAAAGAGTTGTTGAGAAAGGCAGAATTGAATGCTGATTTGAACAATGCCGCAGACTTGTTCGGCGGATTGGGAGTTGCTGGAGACTCTTTGGATGATGTTAACGCACACCCTAGAGAGAAAATGGCTAAGCCTGCTGCAAAGCCTGCTTTCAACAAGAACACACCTATTAATGAATTTCCTTTGTTCCAGCCGGTCAACAAGCTGGAGTATGAGAAGTTGAGAAAGACCTTGGGTCCAGTTTTGACTGAATTGGCTGAGAACTCGCCGTTAAACTACGCATCGAGCTTGGCTATCGACTTGATCAGAGATCTTGTGGGTCCGTTGAGTGTGGAAAACTTGAGAAAAGTCAACTCCACGTTGGCAGTAGTGCTCAAGGAGAAGGAAAAGGAGGAGAGACAGGCTAGATTGCGGAAGTCTGGAGGTACTGCTACGGGAGGTGCCGGTAAGAAGAAGGCCAAGCCTTTGGTGAAAACCAACGTTAACAACTCATTCAAGAAGGATGCCTTTGACGACATGGATGCCAATTACGACGACTTCGGTGACGATGACTTTATGTAATATATTGGGCGCCTGTAATAGACTACGGAAGTGGATGGGCAATACATGAGCGTAATGGGAACCGTGTAGAGACAATGCTATGAAGGGTGAGAATTAGATTGAGTAGATAAACAAAAAGAATGTTGATGTGAAGTATCAGAAGCTTGGGGAAATCAGGAATTCCCATCGTTTGTAAATTCTAATTTCTACTTCGAGCTTATGTCTCATTTTTATGTTTCATTTTCTTGTTACTGTCCTTGTATGGTAGGATGCGAAAAATTCATGCTCACCAAAAATCACTAACTACCAATGCTACGACAATGAGCTCTCTAAAAGAAGCACTAGCGCGAGTCACAAGAGTGGCCCGTCACATAGAGCCGCTCCGACAGAACCAGAGTTCACCTTCTATATGTTCACGGCCTGCTGACGACTCCTCTCCGAAACATCGCCAATTACCACCTAGAAACAGAGTCCCCAAGGAACATCTCGAGAGACTCCGCCCACACCTACGAGGATTCCAGAAAAAAAGATACCAAGCGTTTCTTGAGCCACTCGCTATGCCTCAGCTCAAGATCTACTCCGAGAATAGTGGCCGCTACAACGTGGAGCGAGCAGAGGCTAATTTTGCATCCAAGAAGAGTACTGATCGTATAGATGTGTTCAATAATTTTCTCAGCGAGCGATTCGTGTTCAATAAGATGGTGGATTTCCTTGTGGAACTCACCCCTGAGTACTTGAAGTCGGCCGACACAGTGGGCAATGTGGAATCGCTAACAAGTGTCTTGAATGAGGAGCAGACAGAGTTTTCTCGCAATCACTATGACAATGTTCCCAAGTACCATTTTCACGAGTTACCTCGGTTTCCAGATCCACTCACGAAGGAGAGTTTTCAGAAGTACATCTACTTTTTGACCCACCTGAAGATTCTCTACCGGAACTCGTCGTCATTGGCCAGTGGTATAGTCCCAGACATACTATTGTATACCCACCACCTTGACAATGTGCAATTCAAGAAATATCGGTCAGTCCACACATACAATTACCTCATCAAGTACTTCGGCTACGACAAGTTCCAGAATTCCTTTGCAAGGGAACTCCTTCTCGTTATGGCAAAAGATGGACACCAACCCAATATCGAAACTATCAACCAGCTCTTGAAGATCTGTCGCATCCACGCAAAAAGAAGATCTCTTGTGAGTACGTACAAGGTTGTCATCAACTACTTGACGCTAGCGAAACGACTTGACCTCAGGCCCAATTTGTCCACCTGGAACAGAGTGTATGACTGCATTGACAACATTTTCTTGAAAGAGCTTCTAGTGAACAAGATCGCATCGGTCAACTTGCCAATTCTGAACAACTTGTGCATTCGAATCCTTGAAGATTACTGCAAGACGACGAAGTTGCTGCATAATGTGATTGACTTCGTGGAAGTGGACCTTTGTCGTCATAATTGGAGAAATGATCCAAGATTGGCCGACAAGGTCATTTACCATAGCATTATCAACGCACAGAACAATGAGGAGCTAGGAAATATCTGGAATGGATTAATTTCCAAGGTAGCTGTCGATGGAATCACCTTGAAACACATCATCAATGGCATCTTTGCCAACCAACATATTTCCAATAAGGCATACTCTGCATTGTGCATCTATTCCAAGCTTGAGAAAAGAGTGGTTGTTCCTCCTGAGGTATTTGGGAAACTCATTCAAATGATATGCGTTAATGATGAACAGTATGATATCACGACCGTGAATTCTCTAGTTCGAAAACTCATTCATATTGATGCAGTTAACGTTCTCGGTCTCCCTGTTGAGTACAACGAGTATGAAGAGGTTGACAAAAGCAAGGAATCGGAAAGCAAAGAGAAGAGCAACGGAGGCAGGTCCAAAGTTTTTGAATTTCCTTACGTAATTCCTCGAGCCATAATCCCCGAACACTACAAGATCATGAAACGATTGACGAAACACCACCTCATTGACCTTGAGGCCAAGTGCATCTTCTTGCGGAACAATGAAAGAGACGTTCTCATGCCGTGGGCCACAATTGAGAAAGATGAGATTGGCCAATGGGAAGATCTCAAGCAACAATTGAAGGTCTGTACTAACTGGTGGAGTGAAGGTCCTTCATTCCTCACCTATTTCGGACCTCTGGGTTCACCAGATCCCGTGCCAGAGAAGCTTGTTCGCGCCTACAAGAAGCAAGCCGACACGAATATGGGAATCAGTCACGACATCAACTTGATCCGCAAACTCGAAGCAGGGTTTGACAACCAGCTAATTGACGAGATGAAGACGCGCAACATCTACTCAGCTTCTGTAAATAGTGGGGCCTAACGGCACCAACACCAACCCATAGAACCTGCACAAAATACAATAATTGCTATGCAAGATTCGAACTAGCCTAGATCAAGATAGAATATAACAACCGCATGACACACTTTGCCAACGTGTACTGGTCTCCAGGTTACCGGACATGTATTGAGAAATTGAGCAATCAGCTGGTGCGCTCGTTGGGCCAGCTCCACGAGCTTCGCAAACTCGTATTTCACCATATCAAGTATCACCATGCCAACGGGGAATATTTGGCATCGTTTGCCCAAACCTCGTATACAAAGGATAGCAACTTCCGACCATACAATGAAAGAAAAGTATCAGCAGTTTCTAGCAAACTGGGCAATGTGTCCGAGCCCGTTCCAGAGGAGTTCGACTTAGAATACGTATATACCCAAGTTGTCGAGAGAACAGCTTCTGAGCTGCATGCTCAACTGGCATTGGCATCAGAGATTGATGGGGCGGTCCTTGATAAGCTCACAGACTTTATTAAGCATTATGAGCCACAGATCAACCTGATTTTGCTACGGTTGGACGAGTTGTTCCAAGATTATGAAGCTTCTTATGATAAGATTGAGAATCTCAAACTGGAGTATGACTCGCTCTTGAGATTGGCA
This sequence comes from Sungouiella middelhoveniana, assembly GCA_030557965.1. NCBI lineage: Eukaryota > Fungi > Ascomycota > Pichiomycetes > Serinales > Metschnikowiaceae > Sungouiella > Sungouiella middelhoveniana. Next base: position 385,899 of record JANIJQ010000004.1, on the reverse strand, counting down.
GAATTCAAAGCCCAGGAAGCTGGAGAGGACACAAAAGCTCAGATTGAGCATTTGGATGAAGACACCGACCTGTTTCGTGAGACTTCGGTTGAACCTCTGAAGCCTGAGCCGGAGTCTATTCCACAATCACCTGCTACTGAATCATCAAACAGCACGTTCGATGAAGTGGATATGAAGTGTTCAGATGATTATGGCTTCAAATTCCCCTTGGCCATTACCTCTGGGTTACGCTTCGAGGACCTAGAGGAATTGGCAGATTTTCTTTCTGCACTAACGAGTTCCATCGATGTTACCAAGAGGAAGATCCCAATCCCGGGCCACACCAACGAGCTCTTTTCCAGCAATCAGCTCTGTGATCATTTTACTAAGCACAGGCCCCGTGCATTCAACCCTACACGGTCCAACTTGGAAAAGCTCGGACAGAATCTCATGAACTTGAAGATCATAGTCAGCACCAGTTTTTTCGCTAAGAAGTTCACTAGCGATGGAATGTGGTTCGAATGGACTAGCAATGTCATGCAATTAGTTCAGGGCAAGCCTGCCACTGCAGAAACTTCCTCCGTGTCACTGCCTCCAGTGTCTAAAATAAAACTCGACGATACGCAGAAATTTGTGAACGATATGGCTGCTTCAACATCTAAGACATTCAACGGTATGTTTAAGTCGATGAAAACTTCCCTAATGAGACACAAACTTGGCGAAAACGACATTCGCATGGTCGAGGAGAAGTATAATGAAGCATACGAGGATCTTCAAAGAAATAAGCACCTTCTTGATATGGAGATTCTTGACAAGTCAAAATATTTGGAGCATTTTGAAAAGCTCAAGATCGAGGTCATATTCCAGAGTTTGACAAAGTTGCTGGAGGTTGTTTACAAGCATTCTTTGAAGTCAACGACGTCCATGCATGATTTTACAGTGAGATTTATTGAGGAATACAACAAGCCAGAGAATTACTGGAAGGAATTCAATAGGACAATCGAGACCTTCAGCAGTGGTATTTACTTCCCATCCTTCATTGCTCCTGACCACATAACACGGGAAAATGTGAACATCAGTCAACTCAACACTAATTTCCAGAATATCAAATTGGAGTTCAATTTATACAAGGATATTCCATTGCAGTTGAAAGTCAGCGACCTGTATCCTCCGATTACTTCACATCCACTTGATATCAGATCACTACCGATATTTTTGTATGAGATCGTGAACATTCTTAATAGTCAGGGAACGTCCATTCAAAGCTTCTGGCTCGATCCTATCAAGCACCAAGAATACTGGCTGGTGAAGTATGAGATTATCAATATTATCCAATCTTTTATTCCTGAAACTGGAATCAACACCCACGATCATAATGCAGTTGAATCTGCGATTCTTCTGAAGGTAGTATCGGTTTTAAAGGAGAAAGATTCTTCGAGATTAGTCAATTTCCTTAAAAATTGGCTTCTTGAAATCAGTGATTCAATTATCCCATCTACTGTCTATGATTCATTGCTAGGCATCTACAGAACAAGGGACAACAATGAGAATGACACCGCTAAGGAAATTGTACGGGTATTGAAGATTATTCCCCGTAGTAATTTGAGTTCCGTTGTTTACATCTTGAAACATATTTCGCAAGTGTTTGAGCTTGACTCACCTCAGCCAACAGATTCCAAGGGAACGCTGGATGATGTTGAGCAATCCCAGAAGAACGAGACTGCTTTAAAGGATATCGCCAAGAAGTTGAATCTGATGGAGGCCGTTGGTGCAGTTCCTTTCATTCATTTGATTCTCCGGCCCTCCGTTGTCAAGAATGCAACAGGTTTCAAGCCTCCTATGGTTGAGTACGATGCCATATTGGCTGATCTTCTCCACGGCGAGGTCAGCGCCAATTTACACACAACTCTTCTTGAAAGTGAAAAGAGATTCCTTGAGAACCATGATCTGAAGACCTTGGGATTAGCCAAGAAAGCTGCCCTTCCTGCCATCAAGACACAAGGTGGTATTGAGAATCCAGATGTTGAGATAACTCCAGACACCCCAAGAACACCACCCAGGATTACGCCTTTGGCACCCAGGGCCAAGAGCCCTATGACAAATCTTGGGAAAGACAATTTCGAGTTAAGGCCATTTCGAACTGGTACCACACCTCGCGCATCGCCAGTTAGTTCACCTGTACATCAAAAGAAGAAATCATTGGACCTCAATGGCATGTCAAGAAGTCCAAGCGGTAATTTCTTGATACCTACGATGGAAATCAATTTTGAAGGTTAGTTGTCGATTCTAATTGTTCCTCATTCTAGATGGTATTGCCGATTCCTTGGAGGCGCCGCTCAAGGTTATCCTCTGAAGTTTCTTTATCTGTCGAGTGCAGTAATAGAAGAGAATCAACGTCGAGACTGCCCCGACAACCACGACAAACTCAAAGCCTCCATTATCTTCTTCAATGAAGTTCTCAAGATTCATACCATATAATGAAGCAATGTACATGGTGACACCCATCGACAAGAGCCCAATAGAGAACTTTAAACCCAAGAGCATCAAGTCATTTCTGTTGGAGTCCAACACGAATCGGATAATCTCCTCTGACGTCTTGATCTGGGAGATCAAATTATCCACAGTTTGAATGATCTCATCAATAGTAGCGTAGTAAGACTCCAAAAGCAATTCAACTTCCTGGTGGTTGAACGAAACTCTCTTCTGTCCTCGCAGAATTTCTGTCAAGTACATTGCATTGAGTTCGTAGTCTTCATTTAGCATGTGATCCAACAACTCCTGGATAAGTTTTGCTTTTTGATGAAACTGGGCTATTTTCTTGGACTGAATCAATAGGTATCGCAATTTTGTCCGCTCGACGCTGTCTTCCAAGCTAGAAAGAATGTTACTGAGTACCGTCTTGTGGACAGACATCTCGGTGTTCAAATTAGTTGTGACATCTACCAAGATTCCTTCAAGCGCCCTGAATTCGTACGGAAGTGTGCCAGCATCTGGATGAGATGCCTTAAGTCGGGTGGACATGTCCTTCAAAAACACTCCATGTGAGTGAGACTCGTTGAATCTGGAGCCTAGACCCTGAGATGAGTAGTTGTCGAACACAACCAACGAGTCACACTTGATGATGGCCCGGATGTTGAGCAAGTTCAACAAGATGCAATTTTTACGTGTCACCAACAGCGGAACAAACTCCACAAAAATCCCAGAAGGTACTCCTGCGCTGGTGTGGGAACGAACCATCTTCCTCAAGTCTCTCGCAGCCAAATCATACATTTTCATGAACTCCAGCTTGCGGATGTTCTTCCCGTGGACAACCATATCACCATTTTTGTCATAGATGGTACATCGGACGTACTCATTGTCTGGTAGTGATTTGGCGTGCTTTAGCGTATTGTTGACGAAGACATCATTGAAGTAATCTTGTGAAGATCTGAAGGTTTGAGAAAAATGCCGTAGACTGGGTCTCCAAGCCCCACGGAGGACCAGAGTAAAGTAAGGTGCCGTGATCAACATCCAAAAATGTCCAATTCACAATTGTGGATGAAATCTGGGACGAATTGTTTGCAACGCTATTGTGTGGAGTATATACTCTAATATGGTGTGTGCAAGAATCTGGAATTGTGAATCGAAAGGAAATATGCAAAGGAGTCAAGAGTAGGAAATATTGAAATAGAAAAAAAAGGATACTGCTGACAACTTCGTCTATCGTTTGATTTCAATTCCACCCCCAAATCTACCGTCACCTTCAAACTACAATCGGCTCCGCCATGTGCTTCTACTTCCTTGTTCATATACACACTATTTGTCTAGAAGTACCAGGAACCGTATCATGGACAGAATATTCAGCTCAGACGAGCTAGAAGTCTGTGAGGAGGTTGGAAGAGGAGGTTTCGGTGTGGTGTATAGAGGTATCGTCAAAGCTACCGGCATTGAAGTAGCCATCAAGCAGATCGACTTGGAGAATGACCAAGTTGACATCTTTGAGGTAAATAAAGAGATCCAGATCTTGTCGGAATGCCAGCTTGTGCAGATAACCCGATATTTCGGGTGTTTTGTAAAGGGATATAAGCTCTGGGTAATCATGGAGTTTGTCAATGGAGGGTCATTGTTTGATCTTTTGAAACCGGGTCCTATCAGAGACGAAAAGACAATTGCCATCGTGGCGCACGAAATCTTGTTGGCGTTGGATTATTTGCATGCGCTGGGAAAGATCCACAGGGATCTCAAGTCTCAGAACATTCTTCTCAGTCAGAAAGGCGAGGTCAAGTTGACAGACTTTGGTGTGTCCACTCAGCTTTACTCGAATTTCTCCCGAAGAAACACTACGGTGGGAACACCATACTGGATGGCTCCAGAAGTCATCATGAACAACATGGGAGGCCATGGATACAAGGCAGACATATGGTCATTGGGATGTTGCATGTATGAGCTAGCTAATGGGAAACCTCCTCTACAAGAACACTTTACTCCTATGAAAGCATTGCGCAAGATTTCCACTTGCAAGACCGATGAAGATTTTATAGACCTCATCCAGATGAAGTCACATAGCGATTGGTCTGACACTTTCAAAGACTTCTTGAGCAAGTGCTTTATTTTAGACTCCAGAAACAGACCTTCGGCAGCAAAGCTACTTAAACACAAGTTCATTGACCAGGTGGCGAGCGTATTGACTGACACGAGGAGAAAACTCTTGAAGAAGCTCATCACAAATAAGCTATTGTGGGATCAAGAGAACCACATCTTAAAGACTCAGAAGTTCTACGCACCTACCGAAATTGTGCTCAACCAGGAAAAATGGCGGAACGGATCCAATGTGGAGGAAAGAAACACCGTTAAATTTGATCTTAGTTCCATCTCAGGCTTGGCAGATTCATCCCCTTCGAAACTAGACTTCAAACCTCCCACTAGAACCACGCGAGAACCATCAGTCTCTCCTGCCGGAAGCACCATATACTTGAAGAACGAGTCTCCCCAGATAAATGCCGTGATGAAAGGTGAATTGGTGAAGACCCTCAACAAGGTATTTCATAAAATGGAGCAGAAGGTCAACTTAACTACTGAGCAGTATGATGATCTTGTGTCGTTGAACGACATGCTTATCAAGCTATTCATGCCCATTCAGTATGCGGACTCCGCCAATTCCCAGACCCGAATTCTCATTTTCCAGTACTTGAAGTACTTTCTCAGGGAGACCTCCAAGCAGACACAAGAGGCCACTCGCAGTCTGCTTCAACGGTCGATAATTCCGTCCAACCTTCTAAATACAGAATACCACAGCGAGCCAAAGAAAAAAGCTAATGGAGGCGGAGGTCCAATGGAGGAAATCTCCCGGAGCTTGATGGAGTCGTGGCTTGAGAAAATGAGCAGGTCTTGATTTTTACTACGGTGCCATTTTGGCTCAGTCTGTCTAATGAGTCGCGCATTGATTTTCGCAATGAGAATAATCACCAACTTCCATCAATTATCTCACCACAGAAAACTCATCAACATTGAATGGACGAACCGGAGACGAAACGACAGAAAATCGACATTAATGGTCTGGCACCGCAATTAACTTCGGGACTTTCCAATGGTGCCCCACATTTCCAAATGTCCCATCTATACAACCATCTATTCACGGTATCTTCAAGTGAACTGGAGCTGGCCAACGCCGTGAAGATTTCTCCCAACAAAGAGACTTTTGCAGTATGTACGTCAAAGGGGATAATTCGAGTGTACACCCTCAATTCCGGCTCACTTATAAGTACCCTACTGGGGCATAGCAAGGGAGTCTCGGATATTGCCTATTCCCCCATCGACAGCAACATCATAGCACTGTGTTCCGACGACTTAACGATACGGATATGGTCAATAAGCAAGAGCAAGTGTCTCCGCATTCTCAAAAAGCATACCTACCACATCACCACCATCTCCTTCAACTCGAAGGGTAATATTCTCATCAGTGGGGCCGCAGACGAGACAATCGTGGTGTGGGATCTCACTACCGGACGAAGCTTGAAGACTCTAGCTGCTCACTCGGATCCTGTGAGTAGCGTCGGCCTTACGCCAGATGATACCATAATTATCAGCGGATCTTACGACGGACTCATGAGACTCTTTGATGTCGGGACTGGTCAGTGCTTGAAGACTTTGGTATACAACAGTTCTACACACGGTACCGCCACGGCTTCCACGAATGATGTGGTGAATTTTCCCATTTCGCATATCCAGGTGTCTCCCAATGGAAAGTACATCTTGAGTTCCAGTTTGGACGGGAAAATCAGGCTCTGGGACTACATGAACAATAAGGTGGTGAAAACTTATGTGGGGTTGAATGGCGAGGACGTTAACAGCAAATATAACAGCGGAAGCTGTTTCATCACTGTGACTGAACCGCCGCTTGTGGCTTCTGGTTCAGATCATGCTGGAGTATTATTCTGGGATATCCAGACCAAAGGAATTGTGTTCCAATTGCAACTGGGAGAAACTGTCCTCGATGTCACAATGTTAGATGAGGGAAAGAAGTTGCTAACATGTACGCTTCTGGGCAAGATCAGTGTTTATGGACTCAACGAAGAATATGAGAAAGTTGAATATCATTCTGAAGAGCTGGCCCCTATGGAGACTCAATCGCCAAAGGAAACACAGAACACTCCCGAATCGTCTAGGAACGAGTCGCTAGAGCCAGAAAAAGTACTTTCTCCACAGTCGCTGGAGTCGCCCTGAAGCTCACTAATCGAAATGGATGTTCGCAGTGTATAGTGTGTTCACAAGTGCCATTACACATAGCAACATCAGGACTAGATGTCAAAAAAGGATACTGCCATAAAAATAGATCGCATCAGAGAATCATTCCATCATCGAAAACTTTACATTTGTTCAATAATGTGCAATTCTCTCCACCATTCTTTGCTCTTAGTAGCTCCACCTCCTGCACACCCACTTATCTCCAATCGGTTCATCCAACACCTACATCCCCCCGAAAACACAAATTACCTCCACAATGGATCAGCGTAGGCAACTTTTCCGCTTCGATGCTTCGCTTCTCAACCTCCCAAAGTCCCAAAAATTGAGGTCGTTTGGCATCTACTTGGCTGGAGCCCTCTTTGCCATTGGATTCTGGTCAATGGTGGATGCTGCGGTTTACTCCAAAACCGTCAACGCCAGCTTGGTGCATATCACATTTGTGGATTGGATTCCATTCATCTGCTCGACTTTAGGTATGCTCATTGTTAATTCCATCGAGAAATCCAACTTGTTCTCCGAGGGCCAGAACCTGTTCTTGGGAGACGATAACACCAATGCGTGGGCAGCAAGAGTCATTTTATTTTTTGGCTTTTCGTTGTTGGCCGGAGGATTGTCTGGGTCATTCATGGTTTTTATTTTGAAGTATTTGATGCACAAGTACACATTCCCAACGTTGGGTATGGGGGTATCGAACATTGTATGTAACGGATGCATTATGCTCAGTTGTATTGTGTTGTGGTTGTCCCAGAACATTGAGGATGAGTACAGCTACAGCTTGGCTTTAAACTAGTTTGATAGGGCGACCATATTGAGTTAAACTGGAGTTTCTTGATGAGGGCGATGGATGTTTCGAAATGCGTCTATAGTTCATATCTACACGGTATCAAGGTAAAAATAATTGTAGCAATGAAAGACCAAACAGCATGCTGTGTGTACCTATCAACCGGGGTGCCCGTCTATAAGTCAAATCTATAAGTCACCCTGGCCCCATCCTCTATTTCCTCAAGAACTCTTCCTTATAAGGACCCAAAAGCTCAAGCTCAAACTTAGAGAAGCTGAACAAATCAAGCTTGATGGGCTCCTTGGCTCCACGTGGATAAACTTGGAAGTTTTCACTTTTTAGTTCGTAGAAGAATGGATGTACGAGGACAGACCGAGGGCTGGCGCGGAAGTCCGGGTCATACACCAAGATCTTAAGTAGCAAGTCGATCACATCTGGCGGCGAGTTGGAGAAAATCTGCTCGAATCTCTCCTTGATGGTGCATCCAAACAACTTAGTTGAAAACATGTTGCCTCGGTACTGTGGATTGCTCTTGAAAAAGAACGTCTTGGGAGGAGGACCCAATAACTTGGAGATTTCCTTCAACTGTAGCTCGGACGACTGGCCCTGGAAGATGGGCTTGCCCAAAAACATCTCGGCAATGACACACCCCAATCCCCACACGTCGATCTTGGTCGTGTACACCGTACATCCAACAATCAACTCTGGAGCTCGGTAGTATCGCGAGCAAATGTAACTGACAGAAGGCTGGTTGGCCTCCAATTGTTTAGCACTACCAAAATCACAAATCTTCAACTGCACGGTGGAAGGATCCACCAAAATGTTGGAAGGCTTAATGTCACGGTGGGAGATGTTGAACCCATGCAAGTAGAGCATGGCTCGGGTCAACTGGAAGGTGTATGCTTTCATGTGCGGGTAAGGAATGGTGTATTTAGACTGGCGATAGTACTTGATCTCGTTCTGCAAGTTGGAAGGCAAGCACTCCATGACGAGATTCTGGTACATCTGGCCGTCTAGCAGGCTGCGTTTGTCAAAGAAAAACTTCAAGCTGACAATATTGGGGTGGATCACCGTACGCAAGATCTCCAACTCACGGCACTTGTACTCTGTTTGCGCCAAGACTCGTTTAATAGCAAACGGACCCATTCGATTTGGTTCCGGGTTGTTATTGGCGTCAACGTAGGCCAACACGGCCTCCACAACGGTCCCAAACGCTCCCTCGCCGATCTTCTTATATTCTTTCACATACATTCGCTTAGACTCCGAGGTTTCGTTATTTACCACCTCATTGAGAATATACTCATTGGTATTGCTGGATTCGGCCATTTCTAGTTCGTCCGGGGATATTCACCAGGAAGAAAGCGGCGGCTATCAGTGGAGAAGTTTGTTAGTGGTATAGGAAGCTGATCCGATATGGAAGTGTAGTGGATGGCACGTAATAATGGATGCCGGAGAAGTTGGTGGTTTTTTAGTCTGGAGTGTTGTTATCAGTGGAGTCCGTGTTGGCAGTGCATGCAGGAGTTGATCACGTGCGGCGTTTCCCGTCCCCGAATTTCATTGAAGAGGGAGACCAGAGCGGGTCGGAGTTGGCGGGAAGAGTACACCCCTTAACTTGGGAGTTTGCAGCAAGTTTGGGGCTTTTATGAGGGTTTCTTGTCGCGGGTTGCTGTAATTGTAGCGGTAGTTTTAGTTGAGCCATGTGCATACAGTCATTCCTTGCCAAGAAACCAGTACATCTGAAATGCTAAATCGTTTCATTCTGCAATGACGACTGATCTATTATATAGGACGCCGATTACTCTATAGTACTAGAGGCAACTATTTCAGGTTTGGCTGCTGAGAAATAGTGATAGGTGGTCGACGCTATCTTTCCCAAGTCGCAGTCCTGTATCATGACCCACCGCGATTGTCTTGCTGTGATTTTAGTATATATACCCAGACGGCTGTAATGCGGCAGAGCAGAAGAATTACAATCAAGAGGAATATAATGTCACTTTCAGATAGGTAAGGTCTATTTTGTTTTTATTTTTTAGACAGGAAACGAGGGAATATGAACTTGGCCGTTGCTCAGAAGCTGAATGTGTTGGCCTGCACTCACAATCATTTGTCTGATAGAACAATGCATGTGAATAGGTGAACAAAATAGCCCGGGAACTAAAAACGACACAATGTCGTTTCTAAAAAGGAATGTGCATCTCTACCTCAACATCCCCCTCGTCACGATTTCCCTCTTCACATTTTCCGCCTTCTTCTACTCCCGTCACTGGAATCCCATGTCTTACACCCGTGCACCAGCTAGAAGTACATAGTGAAAAAAAATCACCAATGTTCACCAAACAAAGACAATGTTTGCTGGACTCAGGCTGCTCCGTCCAATCAACACGTTGCAAAGTCTCTCTAGCCTCTCTTCTGCGTCGAGATGGCTCAGCACATCACAGCCGCTTTCGGCGGTCGCTAGAAAGTCCGTGGATTCGGCTCTAAAGGCTAAAGCCGTAACCAACAAAACCAACGAAAAGGTGGTGATGTGGAAGATTTACGCCACGTTCCACAGACACAATACGCTATGCTCGCTTGTGGCGGTGGTCGAGGACTTGGACTTCATGAAGAAAAACGAACATTTGACCTACAATGAGAAGGTGTTATACTACATGCAATTGCCCCACCAAGTGAAGCTCCACGTGAGTGCTGGAATGTTGGGATTCAGAAAGGCTAACAGAGCAGAGTACGAGGCTGGGTACCAGGTAAGTTCCAGATTGTTCAAGATGATCGAGGAAAAGAAGTTGTTTGGTCCCAATGACAAGGTGGAGTTAGTATTGAGAGACTTTGGCAAGGGCAGAGAGGCATTTACTTCGGCATTACAGGGCAAGGAGGGTGCCACCATTCGGCCACATATTGTCAGGGTAACGGACAACACCAGATTGAAGTTTGGTGGTTCAAGATCGAAGAAGTTGCGTCGTTTGTAGACTCATGTATATAGCATTTTACGACTGGAGGACACAATGTAGCCAGTGAATGGACTGGAATTTCGGTGATTTTGAATGGTTGAGAGTAGTAGTGCTATTGAGGTTGAACAGATTAGTGTGCTTTTGGTGAGATGAGTACTGGTGGAGATGATGGGACACCGGGCTAAATTAGAGCGATCTATGGTGATGGCTCAAATGGATGAATCTCCGCACAGAGACGAAGGTACTCAGATAGGACTTCTGACAACCCTGTAGAATGTCAAATTTGTTCTCTTATCGACGATGTCAGAATTGACATAGATATATTGAAATGATATCATGGCCAACTGTTTGCATTGAATTGGACCACAAAACCTCCACAAATTACCAATCCCATTATCCACCTCCATAGTTAACAACTCAACACAAAGAGCCCTAATGTTTCGCACGTGCTTGTTATCCGCGTCACATCCACCCACGTGATATATCGCACGCTCTTTCCTCTCTATATGCACTTCGGATGGCCCGCACTGTGCCTCCAGGCAGAATTTTTTCATACACCAAAATCTCAGTCGAAAGTTTCTTCACATTTGTTAGAATACATCAAAGATGGCTCCAAGTATGTAATGAAATCATACCTTATGTTTCGATATATCCACAAGTACAAATTGCATGAGTTTCCCGTCCTTCAAGTTCCATCCATATCTCCTCATCCAGAAAGTGAAGCAAAGAAAACTCCATGACTTCCCTCCAAAATTCCCCTCCATGGATTCCATCTCTTTCCTTCCATGAGTATCTCCATGAAATACAGCTATGAAGCTTTTCCACCATATTTCTCTCCTGATGCAGCTATTACCATGTATTTTTCTGCTATTCGAAACTTCCATTTACCTTCACATACTAACATCCAGACACTGCTGCTGCTGCTAAGAAATCTGCTTTGAAGGGTACTAACTCCAAGAAGGTCACCAAGGTGAGAACTTCCACCACCTTCAGATTGCCAAAGACTTTGAAGTTGGCCAGATCTCCAAGATACGCCAGAAAGGCCGTCCCACACGCCAACAGATTGGATGCCTACAAGATCATCGAGACCCCAATTGCCTCCGAGACTGCCATCAAGAAGGTTGAGGACGGAAACACCTTGGTTTTGCAGGTTAGCATCAAGGCTAACAAGCACCAGATCAAGGCTGCCGTTAAGGAGTTGTACGAGGTCGACATCGAGAAGATCAACACCTTGATCAGACCAAACGGTACCAAGAAGGCTTACGTCAGATTGACTGCTGACCACGATGCTTTGGATGTTGCCAACAGAATCGGTTACATCTAAACTCTTCAGTACAATATTGTAATTAATAAATTAACGGACGAGCATTGTAAGAGGATGTAGGAGGATGCGAAGGATATGAAACTCAGAGACTCAAGGATGTCTCTAGAAGCGAATAATAGTGCCCATGCGAAATTGTTGATAGGTTCTAGTTTAGGAACTTTGAAGGGACTACCCTGTAGGTTGGTCAATTCCATTATGTAGACTCTGACATGGAAGAGTTTAAAGAGATTCAATATCGCCCTCTAAACTTTGAAGGCATTGGCCTCTAAACCTTGAATGGAAGTAAATGGAATGGGAGACCAAGAGTTTCTTGCTACTCCCCCCTGAACGGATGCCATTCGGAATTGAGCCAGTGTCAAAGAACGAGAAACATTTCAATGTCACTTCGCGATCTAGATATATCATGTGTTTTCACCTTACCACCATTCTGTTATTGCTGGAGGTCGTTGCAAGTGAGAGTATTCTACCCTCATACATTTCTCACAACAATATTCACTTACAAGTGCCGCTCCTCCTATCCTCAATCCATGTCCGACTAAGGCTTGTTTAAAAAGCTTCTGAAGTAGGCTGCTAAACAAGTTATCGGTTGCTGAAAAAGTCATCTTCATGCACCAAAACAAATAGCTATTGCTCATCTCAGTTCAGATAAAAGCGATGCAGAATTCGACACCCAATCTATAGAAAAAACATCCACGATCAATGCCATAATGACCAAATCACTCGTGCACGTACAAACCACGATGATGCCCTACTATTCTACAAATTTTTCGACAGTGCGCATTATTCTCCAACGAGTGTTAAGCCTCGTTCTCGTTCGTCTAGGCATAACCCAATTCGCATCACTCGCATCTGCACCAAGAATAGCGGGACACCAGTGTTTCTCAGAACAACAATATCAACTGGGTCAGCACATTTCGTCGCTAATCAAATTTGCCTAATTGTCATGATTCTTATTCTCATGACCGATCCAATGATCCGATTTCCAATAATTCCTCCCCCCTCCTCTTTCCAATAATTCCTCCGCCCCCCTCATTCCTTTCTCCATATTCAAGTGTGCCTCTAAATTCCTACGAACAATGTGAGCAACGCGCAATTGTTTTCATGTACTGTATGGAAACGCGCTTGAGCAGAATTTGCTACTGCCGAGGTACGGATGCGGCTCCTACCACCTGCTACTACCGTATCGATTCTACCTTCGTTTTCTTTTTTTGTATAACTCGCTAGCGGTCACCTAGACTCCATTTCTATTCACTTCTTTTGCTGTCTTTTCTCCGCCCTTCCCTACTTTTGCCTTGCCATGCAATTGCGCAGTCTTCCGAGCTATTTCAGCTCTGACCGTCCGCCTATGATGCCTTCAGATTCGCCTTTTCCGCCATTGAAGACAGAACACCGGTACAAAGGAGTTTATGAGCGAGCGGGATTCGACGTCAATTTGGACGGCGCTCCATTTGACTCGAAATCCCCCTACCTGAAGAAGTCTTTCACTCCTTCACCTACTACAACCTTTGGGCTTCGAATGGCATCCGATTCTCAACAAAACACCTTCACACAACGCCCGGACCGCACCGGTTCTTCCCATTCGCTTCCTCTACTGGCACCTCCGCTGGCCGCACGTTTTGATCAGAATCAGCGCCCTCGTGCAAAGGGTAAATGGGATTCTCATGCCAAGGAAGATCTCAGCCAAGATTCTTCCACAACGTTGCAAAATGCTCACTATCCCTACGGATACACTTCGGCTCCCAACAGCGCGACGCGAGAAGTGTCTACTCCGCCTTCGTCGGCTTTGACGCATGCTTCTCTCAACTCTGCCGCTGATTCAATCCGGATACCCAAACGTTCCGAGCAGAGACAGTTTGCACAACCACTACAGCATCAGTCGTTCGAAAAATTCCAGCCGATTCAGCCCGTCAAGCCCCAGGGGTACGTCATCGGTGGCGATTATCATTATAGACCCGAAGGTGAAAGAAACGTCAAGAATCTCAGCCTTCGCATTCACGACAGCAACTTCAGCTCCCCCAGCATGGCCCAGGTTTCAACAGATAGTCTTTGTGGTGCAGACTCGGCAACTTTTGATGACACTGCTGCTTTCAAGCGCCATACTCCCGAAACCTCTGCCAGCTCCTCAGACGAATTTATTCGAAAGAATAGCATCGCATCAGAAACCAGCGTGAGAACGGCTGAACTCACCAGCGTTGCTCCCTATCCTTTTCACGATGGCCTCTCTAGCGCCGACAAAGACTTGTCCAAGGTTCTTGGCGACTTCAGAAGAGAGGTTGAAGAGCATAGAAAATATGATCCTAGAAATAGAAGCGCTAGAGCGGTCAAGCAACACAACGAAATCCCAGATCATGATTCCCAGAAGATTCAGCACGCTCCAGCTTACCGGAACGACAGTTTACAGGATGACGGTGCCAGTGAGTCGAATGGAACGACTGATACGCCTAATTCCGACTTCCAAGACTTCTTGCAAGCTTCTGCCAGGCAGAATAATTTCAGAAATTCGCATTTGTCAACAATTAGTTCCATCATCTCGAAACCAGTGCATCCAGACGATGAGGATGCGGAAGTAGAGACTGAGTTGCAGAGACAGTTGGAGAGCTTGAAGACAGGCAGTGACACCAGTGGGTCGTCCATGAAGTTTTCAGATGACTCGTTTGTTACCGCATTGAACTATCTGAACGATTACCAACTGACTGTTCCATCTTTCAAGATCGATATTGCATCCCAGATTTCTGACCCTGCAAGTTCCGACAGTGATACAGAAACTGAAGCTGAGTCAAAGGTCCTGAGTAGATTTCAGGAAGATACCACCTTTGACCAGGATGACATTGATTTTGCACCTTTGAATTTTAAAAAGCAGTCTCCCGCTTTCACCGAATCGCCGCAGACTCCTGTCATGAGGTCTAGAGTTGAAGATCCACTAGATACTCCGGAAACAATCATGCCTTTGAGTCCCAAGAACCATCGCGTGGAAGAGGAGTTGAAGGATATCAATTTCAGGGGTGTAAACACACCGATTAATTCGGATGTTATCCAGTCCCTTGAAACTGAATATAAAGGTACGGTCACTGCAGCTGAAGACGATGAAATTCTACTGCATAACCCAACTCCAAGCGAGTTTAATGCATTTCCCAAGTCTGTTGTTGGAATGGATGTTCCGAGCTTCAGAATTAGCACGACTGGTTCCACGCATCCAGCGGGTGAAGGACCCTGTCGTGTTTGCAATGAGGAGATTGATCCCCATGCCCGAGGTTTGCAAAAGTCTATCTATTCTAGGAGAGGTGATATGAGCGGGCAGTGGCATAGACGATGCTTCTCATGTGCGTATGTTGGGTGTGATGTGAAGTTTAGCAAGCATGTTACATGTTACGTGTTGCTTGATAATGTCTTCTGTCACAATCACTACCACTTTCTCAACGGCACGCGTTGTCAATCTTGCAATCTTGGAATCGAGGGCGAATGTATTGAGAATGAGTTGAAGCAGAAATGGCATGTTTCGTGTCTTAAATGTACGAAGTGTCACTCGCCTATCCAGTCGGATTACTTTTTGATCAACAACAAGATCTTCTGTAATCATGACGCGGTCGGCGAGATCCAAACCATGGAGACAAACGGGTTGTCTACCAACGATAAGATCGAAAAGCGCCGAACCAGAATGTTGTTCATTGACCAACAACACGGCATGTAACTTTAGACACCGGAGGGAGCCACTACTTGGCAGATATATTAATAGCATATAATTAAAGTGAACCTAGTTTATTGTAGTCAGTAATCTCTGTATGCCTTGCTTGGCTTCCCCAAGTCGTCGAGATCGTCATCGTCTGGGGTGATTAAGGGCTCAATGTCCTTGGTTTTCTGGTTGCTGATGTCTTCGCTGCTTCCCGTCAAATCATCATGTGAAGGCCAGTCATCTTCTTCATCCTCGATAATAAAATTGTCCTCGTCAAAGTCGCCAGCGTCCAACTCCACAGTCGGACCAGACTCCAAATCATCCTCGAAATTTCCAAATATCATTTCGTCAAGACCGTCCCTATTTTGCACATGATGATACGAATCCAATTTGCGCTGCATTCTATTGTAGATGATGTATGATGCCAATGACAAGGCGCAGCCAGCGATGAGAATGCTTAAACCGTCTAGAAACTTAGCAGAAGCTGGTCTCTTTGCATCCCCCAAATTCTTGATTGTGTGACCCACAAACACATGGACAAGGGCCTTCGGGGAAGTGATCAACGACGCCAAAAAGTATGTCAAAGCAGGAAGGTTGGGAATGGCAGCTAGGGCACCGTTGGAAAGTGAGTACGGTAACGGACACAAACGTAGTAAGATAAGCAAAAATAGGGAGGCGTCTTCTTTCAAGATTTCGGCAAATGCCCTGAACTTCTCATTATGTTGAACAAGACTTTCGGCCTGGTTGCGCAACACATAGCGAAACACCAAAAACGAAGCAAATGAACCGGAAACAGTAGCAGCCGCCAAAAGGGGCCACCCGCCGGGAAATCCGTAGACCATTCCACAGAGCATCGATAACGCAGAGTAGCCTAGAAGCGGAGGGAACCCCACGAAGAAGATCAAGGTGAATAAGAGAAGATGGCCAAACTTGAGTTTGTTTAGGTATTCGGAAAATTCCACCAACGTTCCAATCACATACCGATGGAAAATAAGCACCAAGCTGCCCACAATGGCCGCCACTAATCCTCCGATAGCTAGGAGGATCTGCTTAGTCCGTGATTGCGATCTATACCATTCCAACGTCTGATTCTGCAACACTGTGACGGCATTCATCTGGGTCTGGATGGTGCTCTTCACTCTAGAGGCAACCCCCGAATGCATCTGAGCGTCGGATGCAGAGTGTAAACGAGGCATAATGATATAAGAGTCTACTATCAAAGTGATGGGCTGGATGGTCCTGCAGATATAAGGGGTGTAGTATGATTTCATGGCAATGCTGAAAATGATCTTGTAGATGAAGATTTAATTGGTGGTTGTGGGAAGAACCTGCAATTTTAAGATTTAGAATTTTCAGTTGATCGATTGGGTCATAGATTCTAGTGGGATGCTGAGATCTCATTGAGAGCATGAGATTGTAGTGAGTGGATGAGATCAAGTGAGGAAGTTGAGGTGAGCGAAGCAGGACAAGAAAAGAAGGAGAGTTGCAGGCGATGGATCGGGGCTACTATAAGTGGAGGATATGTCAATATCTCAAATTTCCAGTTTCTCTATTTTTGCAAGCAACAAGTAGATTATTGAGATTCTGATTTCCCCGCGTGTTCTATAAATATGCCCAAATGTAAGAGAAGACAAGAAAAAGCACAAACGAACAAATATCGAAGTGGCCCCCAATATTTCAAAAAAGCCCAATCTGACAATCTACAACCCCAATTGGGTCCCCTATAAGAGAAACATTCAATTCACCTTAATCCAGATCAATTCTTTTTTAGTCTCTGATCTATGATCAAGCAAGTCTCGCACATCGGCCAGCTCGGAAGTAACAAATAATGGGAGCAATACAGATTCCACCTCCTCTCCCAATCGCTACAGAATCACCTTCCTATTCGCTATAGTATCACACCTTTCGGTCGCCAGTGGCCACATCAAACCAAAATACGAATCTATGCCTCAATTGTGGGGAGATAAAGTTTGTCGGTCACATATCCATGCATAACCCCAGACCTCACACTCGCGAAACTTCTCACTTCTATTTTCAGTAACCACAGGCAACGATTGCTCTTTATGAAGCTCCTTCCACTACTCTTATTGGCAGCTTCTGTAACCGCCTGGTCGCCTACGGGAGGCTACGCACCTGGCAAAATCGATTGCCCCAGTGAGAACTTCCTTAGAGTTGCGAATAATATCTCCGACAGAGAAGCTTCTTGGGTGGAGGAAAGACACAAGATCACCGATGCAAACTTGAAGTTGTTCTTGGACGAGGCAGGGTTGAAAGACTTCAACGCCACTCAGTTTTTGTCCAACACCACCAATGGCCGGTCGCTTTCGATTGGAATAGCTTTTTCTGGAGGTGGATACCGAGCCATGTTGAGTGGGGCAGGTCAGATGGCTGCCTTGGACAACAGAACCACCAATGCCTCCACGGCTGGATTGGGTGGGTTGCTTCAATCTGCAACATACTTGACTGGATTGTCGGGAGGAAATTGGTTAGTGGGTAGCGTAGTGATGAATAATTGGACGACAGTGGAGGCTATTATGGACAATGGCACCTTATGGGACTTGGAACACTCCATTGTTAATCCCGGTGGATGGGACATAACTAAGACCTACTCGTACTACAACGACATCTGGAATGATATTAGCGACAAGGAGGATGCCGGCTTTGAGATTTCTCTTACTGATACCTGGGGCAGAGCACTCTCGCACCAATTCTTCAGCGAGCAGATCAACTACGGCGATTCGCTCCTCTGGTCGCAGATCAGAGACTTGGATGCGTTCACCAGCCACGACATGCCTTTCCCCATTGTGGTGGCTAATGGTAGAACCCCTGGCACATTCATTCTTTCGGGAAATTCCACCGTTTTCGAGTTCAATGCGTTCGAGATGGGTTCATGGGACCCCTCATTGTATTCCTTTTCCGATGTAAAGTACTTGGGTACCCAGGTACAGAACGGAAAGCCTGTCAATGGTACTTGTATCGGAGGATTCGACAATGCCGGCTTTATCATGGGAACCTCGTCTTCTTTGTTCAATCAATTTGTGTTACAGATCAACACCACATCTTTATCGACAGCGGTGAAGTCTATTATCACCGAAATATTGAACTCTGTTTCTCACGATGAAGACGACATTGCGGTGTACAAACCGAACCCGTTCTGGGATTCCACCAATGCCGCAGTGCAAACCATTGTAGACAACAACACGTTGTATTTGGTTGATGGCGGTGAGGATTTGCAGAATATTCCATTATATCCTTTGCTCCAGAAGGAGAGAAATGTCGACGTTATCTTCGCTTACGATAACTCCGCAGACACCGACCAGTCGTGGCCCAATGGAACGTCGATGATTGCATCATACCAAAGGCAATTCTTATCGCAGGGGAATGGCACCATTTTCCCATACGTTCCGGACAGTGCCTCGTTCCGTAACTTGAACCTCACTGCCAAACCAGCGTTCTTTGGCTGTAGCGCATCCAACCTTACTTCCTTGCTCCCAGATGGAGCAGACGAGACCGAGATCTACAACAGTCCTTTGATCGTGTACACGGCCAACAGACCGTTCACATACTACTCGAACACTTCCACTTTCAAGCTCTCGTACGATGACACGGAAAAACGGGGAATGGTCAAGAACGGATTCGAAGTGGCTTCAAGACTCAACCACTCGTTGGATAGCGAGTGGAGAACTTGTGTTGCATGTGCCATCATCAGACGTGAAGAGGAGAGGCAAGGTATAGCCCAGAGTGAGCAGTGTCAAAAGTGTTTCCAGGAGTACTGTTGGACTGGCAATATTGATGCTGCCGAACCAGGTCTTAACTTTACCACCACAGGAACTACGAATGGTAATGAAGAACTGGGTAACCAGACCATCAGTGCTGGATTCTCCCTTATTCGTGCCGCCGGAGGTTACGAGGTGGTGAGAATGCTCGGCTATTGTTTGGTTGTACTTATTGCTTGCACCTTTTCCCTCTAGCCGCCACAACTGTGGATGAAAATGTGAAACTTATTCCATTTGTTTGATTTCAGTTAGTTCAATTCAATACCAACTCCATGACTACGATTGTATCTTCACCGTATTTGGAGCAAGATCATCTTCTCCAGCTTTCTACAATTCAACCTGAATTCCAGGCCACTGCCTATGCCCTCCAGGAATTCCGTGCAACATCTCCCAATTATGCGGTGGGGAACTACCTCACAAGCTTTAATGTCGACGAGATAGTGAAGCAGATTCGAACCCAAGTCCTGGAGAGGAAAACTGCACTCCCTCACGAGATTTACGTGGTAGCATTCCGTTCTGTTCTCAAACCAATTATTCGAGCAGATCCAGAAAAGATTAACCTTCTCTACGAGGCAGACAAAAGGTCACATGCGGAAGCCAATCTTCTGGGTGGCCTCTTGAAGTATTGGTACGGAAAACCCGATCCAATCACCGGACACAACTTGGCGACCTGTTGGTGGAGAAGCGCCGAGGATGCGAAAAAGGGAGGGGTGGGAAAATCTCATAGAGAGAGTGTGGCGCGAACAAAGGACTGGTACTCGTATTGGAAGGTGGAACAGTATATTCTTGAGATTAGCCACAATGACTGGAAATGGAAGCTGTGGTCGCATTGACGTGCATTATCTGCCTGCATTATAGTGGGGCAGACTAGCCACAATCAGATCAGACACTGTATATGAAATAGATTGCTCACAGCAGCCTCGTAAAACGCCGTTCTAAGTCCGTAGATGAATTACTAAGAAAAATTACTTTTAACACCTTCTTATTCTTCAAGTCCATCAGACATTTTGTTCCCAATCATGAGTAAGGACCAGCCGCCCACCCACGAGGATTGGGTTCTGACCTCCGAAGATGAAGTAGAGCTCTTTGATGCATCTGACTTCAACCAGACATACATTCGCAAATCTAAGTTGGTAACATCAGCAATTGATGAAATGGGGTTTGGGCGCTACCAATGGGGCTTGTTCTTTGTGGCCGGTTTCGGATGGTTTGCTGATAACGCCTGGCCCACCGCCACATCGTATATTTTGCAACGTTTAGTTGAGGTGGATAAAGTCCACTACCCCATAGGAAGAGCCCCATACTTGACGCTTGCACAAAATTTGGGATTGTTGGCAGGAGCATCGTTTTGGTCGCTTTCGGCAGATATTGTGGGTCGGCGGTGGGCGTTCACCTTGACTTTCTTGTTCACCGGAGTCTTTTCAGTGTCGGCAGGCGGTAGCCCTACGTTTGCTGCAATCGGAGTATTCTGTGCCTTATGGAGTTTTGGAGTCGGAGGCAATTTGCCCGTGGATTCTGCTATCTTCTTGGAATCTCTCCCCACAAATTCAAAGTGGCTTTTGACAGTGATGTCAGTATGGTGGAGTTTGGGTCAGGTGATTACAGCCCTTCTTTCGTGGGCCATTATCACCAATTATTCGTGCTCGGATACCGCCACTGAGTGTTTATCTAAGGATAATAAGGGCTGGAGGTACTTTTTGTTCACGTTGGGAGGGTTGACGTTGGTGATGTTTTCAGCCAGATTTTTGTTTCCTCTATACGAGAGCCCCACGTTCTTCTTGGCCAGAGGCAAAGACGAAAGAGCCATTGAGACTTTGAACCACATTTCTAGAATTAATAAGAAACCACACTCGTTGACCATCGACGATTTGAGAGCGATTGACGACCTTCATCTTGATGATGACAACCCAGATGCCGCTGGAAGTAATCAGCTTTTGAAGTCCAGAATCAAGAAATACAATTTGTCACACATACGCGAATGCTTTGGCTCTCGTCGCTTGGCCCTCTCGCTGGTATTGGTGATTTTTTCGTGGGCATTGATCGGGTTGGCGTTTCCACTCTATAATGCCTTTCTTCCCTCTTACTTGGAACAGAGAGGTTCAGCAAATCAGCCACTCAGCGTGGCCACAACCTACCGCAACACGTTGATTGTGGCAGTCTTGGGAATTCCAGGATCAATAATAGCCGGTGTCCTCGTGGAACTCCGAATCGGGCGAAAAGGAACCCTCTTTGCTTCGCTTCTATTGACGGGCATTGTTCTTTTCGGCTCCACCACTGCCAAAACTTCAAACTCGTACCTTGCCTGGAACTGTTTCTTCAATTTCTTCTCTACCATCATGTACGGTGTGCTTTACGCCTACACTCCAGAGGTGTTCCCAACAAAGATTAGAGGAACAGCGGTTGGTCTCGCAGCTTCAGCCAATAGAGTGTTCGGAGTGTTTGCACCCATCATTGCTATCTTCGCTGATTTGACCACTTCGGCCCCAATTTTCGTTTCCGGAGCTCTCTTCCTTTTTTCTGCGGTTTTGGTGGTGTTTTATCCTTATGAGCCTAGAAATAAGGCAAGTTTATGATTGAGTACTATGATGTGCTAAAAGTTGTATCCATGCGCTGCTTGCATTTGTGCTGTCAATAGAGACAGTTGATATAGCTACATTGGAGATGATCACCTTTCTAGAAGAGATTGATGGAGTAGTTATGCGGTGACCTCGTGATTCCTGATATATATCATGAAGCTCACTGTGTTAGCTCGGCCTCTGGAAAGGAAGGAGGAGTAGAATCCTAGGAATGACATATGGCTGGTCCTCTTCAACTGCTGATTTAAGCGTGTTTTCATTTTCTTTTGGTGGTGCCGATATTCAATTCTACATAATTTGGTCTGCACTAGCAGGATATTTAGGATTATCAGAAGTTTCCTTTTCTAGTTGGTTAACTAGGTTACTCTACATCAATCTGGTTTCAATAATATTTCAAACGCTTGGGACACATTAAACAGTCGGAAGTCACAACCACATGAAAACCGTCCTTAGGGATGTAGGGCCAAAATCAAATACGAAACATTCCAAGTGTCTTCTTAAAGCCCTCACCAATCGAATCTACCCGAGTTTCTCCTAGAGATATTATATCAGTAATTAATCTAGCTCAGTGCGAATTGCCTAATCCGATCGGGAACTGAAAATTCCACAAAGGAATACAAATCCGATCTGATTTTTACTGCCTAATCTGTACAAGATTTCCGCACCGCTCTATTATATAGCGAACAGCCTTTCCAATGAATTTTGGCATCGCCGACCATGTCTTTTTCCACCAACGCTGAAATCTTCCAATTCGGAGGCAAATTGCTCAAGTTGTCTCATGACTCGACCACCACCAACACAAAAATGGACGTCAACGTCTTTGTTCCTCCTTCCAAGTCCGACAAGATCCCAGTATTGATGTACTTATCAGGCTTGACTTGTACTCCTAACAATGCCTCGGAGAAGTCGTTTTTCCAATACTTTGCTGCTAAGTATGGATTTGCCTTGGTTTTCCCAGACACCTCTCCTAGAGGCGCCAACATTGCTGGTGAGGACGACTCGTATGATTTCGGAACTGGTGCTGGATTCTACGTCGATGCCACTCAAGAACCATGGTCCACCAACTACAACATGTACTCGTACGTTCACAAGGAGCTTTTGGAGAAGTTGGCTGTGGAGTTCCCTTCGTTAGACTTCGCCAACATTTCCATCACTGGCCATTCCATGGGGGGTTACGGTGCCCTTTCGGGATTCTTCAAGAACCCAGGAAAGTACCAGAGTGTGAGTGCCTTTGCACCAATTTGCAACCCTCTGAACTGTGCTTGGGGAGAAAAGAACTTTGGAAACTACTTGGGAAACGACAAGGCTGAATGGTTCAAGTATGACCCAACTCACTTGATCAAGGAAAGTCCACAGTTCCAACCAGACATTTTGATCCACCAAGGTGCTGCCGATGGCTTTTACGCAAAGGACAAGTACTTGCAACCCGAGAACCTTGTCAAGGCCGCTGAGGAATCTGGATACAAGGGCAAGATCGACTTGCACATCGTGGATGGCTACGACCACCTGTACTTCTTCATCAGTTCATTTGTTGAGGAGCACGCCAAGCACCACGCTAAAGCTTTGGGTTTGGAATAGCTCAAGATTGAGACGAAAGCCAAGCTTTGAGTCTCAGAAGAGCCTACATAGATAGCGCTATGCCTCTAATATATTACTTCTAGTACATGGAGTCCAGAATCTCATTGTACTTAACCAGCCACGAGCCACACCATTTCGTTTTTGAGTCATTGCTCTTATTGGCCCTCTTAATAATGCCGAGAATGGCAAAACAAGACTTGTCGATTGCCTTGGAATGCTCGTGTACTTCGTCATCGATTATTTGGTTCAACATCAATTCCACAATGAGTAGGTCCACTTCCTTGCAGATCAATGCTTCCAACCTGTAGATCTCATCAATATCTGGTCCTGCCGTGATTGTAGGCAATGACTTGTTGATGGAAAAGAAGAGGAGTTTCACCAATTTGAACTTTTGTAGCCAATGCTTACTGTATGATATAAGCTGTGCACGCTTCTCTGCGTTGTCCTCATCATTGTCATTGTAATCCTCTTCAAGAGAAGGAACCTTGTCTTCTGTATCGGAGTAGTCTTCGTCAAGACCAAATGGGTCTTCGTCGTCCACCTCTTCTGGATTCTCTGCCCACTCAGAAAACTCATCCAAGCCGTCCTCTATGAGGGTGAGATGCATTCGAGTCTTTCTTTCGAGAAACTTCAAATTTCCAGGCTCCACAAGCTTGACCAAATCATCACAGTTCGTCCACAACTTTCCCACAGAAACCAATCTCTGATTGTTGGAAGTCTCCAATGCGCTTGTTTCTTCGTCCCTTTTCTCGCTTTCAGTGGATTCTTCTTCCAAAACTGCTAGCTCCTTACAGAATGCAATCGTGCTGTCAAGAAGGCTTTGGGAAGAGTCCAAGATCTCCCTATAAAAGAGTTCCGACACCTTGGCAGGAGAAATCTCAGCCAAAGCAGACATGTAAAGCACATATGACTTGGACATGTCAGTGACAGTTTTTTCAGCAGCCTCGGCCTGCCCCTTCAACTTGGAAGGCTCGAAAATGATTCCCACTTTGGTGGTATGTGCTCTGATGAGCTTTAGGATCTTCACCACTTCACCTAATGGATCGTCTGTCTTTGCAGGAGGAATATTGGATAAATCCCTGTCAGAGCAATTAATGCTCCAAAACTCAAGAGCATCCTGAAACGCCTTGATAACGGCCTGCAACGTGGTGGTCATGGATGTATTGTCTATAAACCAGCCGTGAACGCATCGATTTAGTTTGATGCGATGTGCGCCAACCGAGAGATTTCGCACCCAATGGTGGAAACAGAGCCCATGGCCATTTTGCAATCATTCCCATTTGTAGCGTAAAAGCATTTACCAGTCCTCATCATCCTCGTCGTCACTAGCAGCAACCTTACCCTTCCTCTTGTTGAGAGCATTGGCCAATGCATCTGCTAAAGACTCTGGCTGACCTGGAGCAGCAGGTGCTGCAGATACTTGAGAAGCAGCTGGGGACTCTCCTCTGGCCTCTTGCAAGAGCACACTCGGTTTCTCCAACTGTGACTTGTCAGTTTTCTTCAACGCGCCAATGCCTCCAGTACCTCTAATGGATGCTAATAATGCGTCTCTACCTCCATCCACCTGAGGCAATGGTGGGGCTGGAGAAGAGTTCATATCTGCAAGAGCAGGAGCTGGAGGAGGAGGGGGAGGCGGCGGGCCACCCTGACCAAGCATTGGAGGAGGAAGAGGAGGAGGAACTCCTTGACCGGAAATCGGTGGAGCTGGGGGCGGTGCAGACATAGACTGCTGAGGAAGTGGAGGAGGTGGGGGTGCTGGCACACCTGTAGTAGCAACGGCAGGAGCAGCACCACCAAAAGGTGTAGGTGGGGCACCAGGAACATTTCTCTGCGGTGGTAGAGGCGGCTGGAAATCTCTTTGAGGTGGAGCAGGAGGAAATTGAGGAGCCTGGCCAACAGGGGGAGATTGTCCAAACTGCTGCTGCTGGTACCCAGCATTTTGTTCAGGAGGAGGAACGACTGGCGTGGGCCTCATACGTGACGGTGGAGGAAGAGGTGGCTCCCTTGCAGCTCGTGGAGGAGGAGGAGGAGGTGCTCCAGACCTTGCTGGGACAGGCATGCCTGCTTTTGGAGGAGGAGCAGGAATTGGTCTTCCGTTGGCATTTGGAAATGCATTTGCTCGTGGAGGAGGAGGAGGACCTGGTATACTTGCGTTTAGACTTCCAGTTCTAGCCGGGGCTGGAGGAACTGCATGAACCAGATGGCCAGGAGGTTGTCCGTACAGAAATTGGCTAGTTTGTTGAGGAGCTGGCGAGAATGGCAGCTGTGGATTTCCTGGAGGAGTAGCTGGAAGTGGGCGGTCAGCTACAGCCGTGTTGAGTGGAGGAAGATTGGTATGAGATACCGGAGGAATCACAGCATTGGCAGGAGGTACTCTGAATCTCATTGGAGCAGGAGTTGGAGCAGGAGTTGGAGCAGGAGATGGAGACGCCAGCGAAACTTCTGAATGGACATTACTGGAGGGTACACTATCCAGTGGAATGGCTGGAGGAGCAGCAGAAGCACCATGAGAAACATACGAATGCGTGGCAGTTGAAGGAGGGGGAGACTCCGCGGGCAGATCATACGATGAACCAGCAATGGAACCAGCTCCAGGAGGTGGAGGTGGAGGAGGAGCCTTTTTCATTCTTGATGCTGAAGGAGCAGGTGGAGGAGAAGCAGGCGATTGAGGATCCAAATCGGCATGCTTGGTGGAAAATTTCCGAGGAATTGGCGGTTCCAACCCCACCAATGGACCACCCTGTTTGGAAATATAGTCCTTGATGAACTCTCTATTCTCAGCAATCATATCCTCGGAGATACCGGCCGATGCTAGCTCCGCATACAACGAGCGCCACTCTGGAGGTGGCTGGTCGTCATAATACAACACCCCACGGGCTCTGCGGGAACGCTGGTTGGTGTTGACATTCACATACTCGCCTCTGGAGCCCTGGATTCTTTCCGCTGGCCCGAGGCGATCCTTCAATGCCACGGCGTTCTTATTGTTCGCCGTGTGTTTCGATGCGTGTTTCTGCCGTGTAGTGACTCGTTTGTAAAAGTGACCGGCGTCGCTGGTGTCCTCAAATAGGAGACCCACGTAGTATTCCTCCG
Source organism: Sungouiella middelhoveniana (assembly GCA_030557965.1). Lineage (NCBI taxonomy): Eukaryota > Fungi > Ascomycota > Pichiomycetes > Serinales > Metschnikowiaceae > Sungouiella > Sungouiella middelhoveniana. The sequence goes on along the minus strand of JANIJQ010000004.1, from coordinate 359,457 downwards.
TCTCAAACGTATGGAAAAACTTTCTATCCTGGTGGTAGGCAAAGTCGACGTATAGCTCCTGGTCCCAGAGAACACCACGTGAGCCAACCACATCAACCAACTTGAGGAAAAATGTGTGGCCAACTAGATCATCCACTAGGGCAATAGCGCCAGATAACCCTGTGTAGGTCCATTGGGTTGGTTCAGGATAGGCAATGTAGAGGCGGGCGATGGTGGCGTCAATGACTTTGTTTGAAGCTTTAGGGATCGCCCGCTTGATTTTCTCCTTATCGGGAGTTGTTAGGATTGCCATTGGAGAAGTGGTAATGTTCGGTTGAGGTTGTAGGTGGGGTTTATGACTGGGGTACGGGTGTAGGATCGGCTGATGAGACACCCACTCAATTTATGGATTTGGAAGATATGGGTAAGAAAAGAGAAGATAGAAGAAGGATGACAAAAGGAGCGGGGGAACTAGAGAAGGTCGAAAGAAAATGATTTGGGATTCTTATTTTTAGTCGTTAGTATGTTTGATGCCAGAGGGTTATTTCTAGTAGACAGTGTGTGTATAGTTGCAACATTGAAAATCACCATAGTTATTGGTGGCACGAGAAGGAGAAGGAGAAAAGAGAGAGAGAGAGAGAGATAAGAACAGAACTACATACATTCAATTAGGCACTGGAACGAAAATGGAAGGGAAATCACTGCATTGCGTGAAACCTTAGGCCTGTACCTAGTTCCTACTGATAGTATTAAGAACAGTCAGTTTCCAACACCAGTTTCAAAAATGATAGGAAAGATGCATGAAAAGAGAATAGCCCTTGGCGCCACTTAATCCATCAACACCATAATTCTTCTATTCTTCTAATCCATGCTCATCCAAATCATTGTAGTCCCTCGTCTCCATCTCAACTTCCTGTACCTATAGATTCAAAGAACAAAAAACTCGCATCCCATCTACTACATCATGTCTGGACGTCAAGGTGGAAAGGCCAAGCCTTTGAAGGCTCCAAAGAAGAAAAATCAAGACTACGACGACGAGGATATGGCGTTCAAGGCCAAGCAGAAGGCCGACGCTGCCGCTAAGAAGGCCATGGCTGAGAAGGCCAAGAAGGGAGGTCCTATGGTGGGAGGAGGAATCAAGAAGAGCGCAAAGAAGTAAATATTCGTTACCTACAGCAGAGCAGATCAATAGATGCGATATAAGTACTTGAAATGTAGCTTAAAATCATGAACCAATGGATACATGCCGATAGATAAGTTGGAGGTTGATTACTGGATTTGCGGTGTGCGCACGACTTGAAAAAACTCTTAGCGAAAATCACATACTAAATACCTCTAAAACATGCCTTCGTTAAAAAAGTTCGATGCCAACGTGGTGCGCCACGTCAAGCTGATGAACAAAAACTTGTGCGCCAATCTCATCCGCCATGAGTACATAGTGACGGGAAGAACCAAGGCCAAGAGAGCACAGGCCAAGGTGGAGCGGTTTTTGGCCAAAGCGTTACATGAGAACAGAAAGTTGCAAAACCAGCCGCTGACAGAAAGATTCTTGGCCAACAAGGCACTCAATTACTTGCAGCCTCCAGATAAAAGAGAGGTGGGCACCAAGGTGATCGAGGAGTTGAGTAAGAGATACCCAGACAGAACACATGGATTCACCAGAATCATCAAGTTGGAGCCCAGATTGGGCGAGGACAAGGCACCCATGTCGGTGTTGGAGTTGGTGGACACAGATTTTGAGATTAAATTCTGGTACACGGCGAAGATCGTAGCACGGTTGGAATTGCAGAAGTTGCCAGTGGATGCGTTGACACAGCATAATGTTGATAAGTTGACGAAGTTCAGAGAAAACGGCCCACAGAGATTCAGAGACGCTGTCGAGGAGGCCAAGACTGTGTTTTTCAAGGTCGATCCAGAAACTGGAGATGTCACCAATCAGGATGTGGAGAAGAACTTGAAGAATAGGCCACCACAAATGAAGTTCTTTAAGGGTGACACCGCGTATGGAGCTTCAAAGAAGCTCTCGGTGAAGCCCAGAGGTGCCAAGCCAGAGGCTGTGGTGCCCAAGTCACCATTTTTGGCGTAGGTTAAGAGAGACATTGTATATAGTATAGCATGGAGCAGTTGAGAGTATGTAGGGGAGATTAGCGAAACAGATTGAACTGTTTAGGAGTGAGATTTCAATAGATATGAGAATTATTGGGCATGAGAATTAACGGAACTAAGTATTCTACAAAATAGACCATGGCTAATATCTCGATTAGGCTATCTATGAGTGCACGGTACCGGAATACGCAAACAACCCATTCAATAAACTTCAGTAAAATCACCAGCTTCACTGCACTGCTCTTACAATGTGGTGGTCAAAATCACATTTTCAGCCAGCTACTAAATCTGCGCTTATAGTCGGTGCTTCCCAGGGTGTTGGTGCAGACATCGCTCTCAGACTCTACGAACAAGAATGTACTGTCATACTCGTAGCACGTACTGAGTCCAAATTGAAGCAGCAGGTAGCCAGAATTGTCCAGAGAGCAGGTGAAAAGACAAATAGCCGCGGTGAGCCCTCCATTGAATACTATGTTTGCGATGCAGCAGACTATGATCAGTGCTGGGAGATGTGGAACAAGTTGATGATAAGAGACATCGACCCGGACTTTATCTTTTGTTGCGCTGGATCGTCGATTCCAAAATTATTTGGTGATCTCACCGGTAAAGAACTAGCTAATGGTATCAATATCAACTATAACACGGCAGTGAACACAATTCATGCTGGCCACAAGACAATGTTGGCCAAGCACGATAAGTTGAGACCAGAACAGTTCAAACTGCGCCATCTCGTGTTGTTTTCGTCGACAGTAGCCTCGTACCCCTTTATTGGATATGCACAATATGCCCCATCGAAGGCAGCCATCTCGTCACTTTCCATAATATTGAGGCAGGAGTTGGGACCTTTCAATTACAGAGTGTCTTGCGTTTTTCCCGGAAACTTCGAGAGTGAAGGGTATGCAGAGGAGCAGCTTACGAAGCCTGAGATCACAAAGACCATCGAGGGTGCCAGCAAGCCCATTCCGTCGCTTGAATGTTGTGACATGGTGTTGGATAGACTCAGCAAAGGTTACGACTCTATTTACACGGACTTCATTGGGTGGGTGCTAGCCAGTCTGGTTCTTGGAGTCAATCCAAGATGCTGGGGATTGTTCCAGGTTGTCATTTCGCTCTTGTTTCTGATCATTGCACCCATTGCAAACTACGTTGTGTACTTGGATGTGAAGAAGTTTTTTGCTGGGTGGAAAAACGGAAACAGTGCAGTGTCGAAGACATCAGATGCCAATTGAAGATAGTTGGAAAACATGCCGTAGTTATCTACGGAGAACAGATATTCCTTTGTCGTGGTCCTTATATTGAATATATCATTCTAAACTGGAAAACGTATTCGCATGCAACTTGCCAATCCCTTGGCTACTCCTTTTTCTCCACTGCCATCTGCACAACTTTATCCGTCAACTTGTTGAGCTTACGGTCAGCCTCTAGTCCCCACTGATACCAGTTGATCGAATATACCCAGTTAGCCATGGTAATGATCTCTTCGTTCCAGATATCCTTGCAAGTCTCCCAAACAGAAGGTCTATATGTCGTCGAGATTCTCTTATTCACCGGCAAGGGAACCAATTGTGCGTCTCTGTCGGTTAAAATTCTGTTATTGATGATGGAGTCCGCATCTCTGATGATTGTAGAGGCCGTAGCCTGCGACGACTGGATACGTCCGGCAGTAGCAAGTACTATGCTGGACGTCAACGCCACGCCTGCAAGAAAGCCCTGGATTCTGTTTCCCATTGTGGAGGTTAGCAGTGCCGATAGTTGAAGGTGAATAATTTGTGTGTAGGTAGATTAGTGCGCACTCATGATTGGAGGGAGGAGTAGGAGGATGGCTGCGAATGGAGAGAAACTAATGAACAGGGATAAATTATTAATACTAGAGAAGTAGAGGCGGATGATGGTGGTGAGAGAATGTGGCGAATTGGAGAAGATAAGAAGAACATGCAAGATATCTACACATGGTTAGAGAGGATAATGATAATTTTGCGAAACTTGTTTTAGGCACATGAGAGAAACACAGTCTAGGGAGAAATGGCTAGCGGGGTTTGGATTGATGTAATACTACCACCCTCTGTTCAAACAAATTTTTCCACCTTCGAATCATCCTTATATACTATTCCTTATATTGTGAAATGGAATCTCCCACCATCTATATGTACATGATATTTACTGCTCCTCTGCAGCCTCGCTGGTCATGCTGTCCCTGGCAGCTTGCAAAGAATTTCTCAAGAATGGGAACACATCAATCTTGTCAAGCTTGACGCTCTTGCCGGCCTCTCTCATGGCTCTGACTTCCTCGATAGCCTCGTCAACATCGCGCAACAAAAATGGCAACTCCTCCATGACTCCGATCAAGGGCCCGTCTAAAGCGTCTGGGAATGCTTTCAAGTGTCTTTCCAACTTCAAGTTGGCCACGTAGTTGAGACCCTCGACGAACTTGACGTTGATGTCCTCATCCAAGTTTGTTTCCAACAAGTCCGGTTCAATGCCAAACAAGGCGTATTGCAAACGTACTAGCTTGTCGTTGAAAGATCCGATGGTGGTTTCATCAGCATCAGCGTATTTCGCCTTGAAAGTTTGCAAATACTCCTGCTGCTCTTCCGACAATAACTGAGCTCTCTCATATGCAACCTGCCTCTCCAATAGCGTCTGTTTGATTCTTTTCTGAGTCAACTTCAACCGGCCGTCCATATCATCATATCTGGTGAGGTTCATGAAGTCGATGGACTGGGCTAATCTGACTTCTCTAGCCAAGATGTTTCTTTCCTTCAATATCAAGTACCACAATCTGTGCAAGTCGTCAAAGGACTTTCTGCGCAACTCGGCCATGGTCCATGCACGGGAATCAGAGCTAACATCTTCTGGTTCTCTGAAACAGGACTCGGAATTGCTTCCTTCAGGAAAAAATGCCCATAATGGATGATCTGGAGAAACGTCAAAGTTCTTGTGAGTGGGAACGATGGGAGCTCTCAATTTTGTGGACTTGATGTCGGCAAACTTGAGGGGCTTTGTCCTCTCTAGAGAGCGTGAAGCCACCAGAAATGTCCTTTGGAACGTCCGCAAGTACGACATGGTGAACTGGGTTGGATTCGTTCACGAAAATTTTCTGACTATGTGAGTTTTGAGATCACGTGCACTATCATCTTGGAATTGAATAATGGAAAAAGGGGAGAAAATGGGGACATAGAGGAACATTTGAAGCAATAGATGTAGTTGAACATTCATGCAATGATTTGGTTTTAGAAAATAAGAAGTAATGAATGTGGTGGATACAATTGGTGTAAGTGTTGTTCCTAGTACCTCACTGAGACTAATATTGATGCACACCATCAATACAAGCTGAAAATTATATGGCTTTTGAGAAATAAAGTATAAACAGAGTACAGGAACTATCTTACGCCCATAAGGATTTACCGCCTTCAACCATACCTCGCAGGCTCTGAATCCTTGTCCACCTACTGGCTTTTACAATTTCCTGCACAACACATCAATTCCACCGACTCTATTCAACTCTCATCTACTACTCTTCTCATGTCCAGTGTCCAGACTGCTGCTCAACAAGAGGAGCCTCTCGACCTCATTAGATGCCAGCTAGATGAGTTTGTTCTCGTCAAGTTGCGGGGAGCACGCGAAATGAAGGGAAAGTTGCAAGGATATGACTCTCACTGCAACATGGTGTTGAGTGAAGCTCAAGAAACAATATATGGCGATAAAGAGGAGGATACCGTGGTGAAAAAGACGGAGATGGTATTCGTGAGAGGTGATTCGGTCATTTTGATCAGTCCGGTTGACGAGTAATAGCGTTCGAAGGGGACAAGTCCCACTGTATAATAAATGCTCATGATATGCTATGTAGAAAGGAAGGAGAGTGAAATTTCTGGTATTGGTAGGCAGCTGCCACTCTAGCTGTCTACTTCCATCTCTGTCTCTTCGACAGTTTGCAATATGGTCTGAACCATTTCAAGTTTCCGGGCATTACTCATCCATCTCTCTTTGGCCAGAGCTCCTCCCTCCACCAAACCCTGGATATCATTAATTACACTTTCAATTGCGGTGTTGTAATCGTCCAAGCACATTGAAGTGCTGCCAACGTTGACACTGGTGGTACGAGTAATGTCGTAGACGTATTTGGAGTCTTGGATGTGGTTGTATGCTCGATTATTCTGGAGAATCTCGTCTAAGTACTTGACGATATTGATAGAGGGCACCGATTCACTGGTGTTGGCCTCTATGCTGTCGTCTTTGATCTCGTCAACAGTTCTAAGCTGTCGAAGTTTCTTATCCACATCTACGAACATGTCCTCGAGGGCAGTTTTCTCGAAAACCGTGGTGCAAAAATCAATAAGCGTACTGTCTGGATCAGGATCGGAGGATTTGCCGGTGCGGATGTCTGCTCCACGGTCTCTGCTTCCTGGTTTGTATGCGATACCCTTGTCGTAAGATGCTGCCAATTTGGACATTTTTTCTACCACCGGCTTGCTCTCTTCTCTAAGCCTAGTTATGTTTGTAGTGCAGTTGTCCTTCGCTTCTGTTAATGCAATATATTGCTGCTCCAATTTCAGCAAGTACTGTGGCTTGTAGTTCTCAGTGTTCTTAAGAGTCTCAAGTAGTCTTGCCAAATACATGGCGTATGTCTGAGAGATCTGCGAAGATTCCACTTCTAACCGCTTGAGGTCGAATAGTAGTTCAGCATTGGCATTGCCGTTGGCCGTTATTTCATTTGCAATCTTGGACGACAAGTTGAGCACTTCTTTCCTGAGATCCAAGTACTGTTTGGCAACGGTATCGTTGGTCTTGAGAAAACTCGAAACCACTATATCTATCACCTCTTGCTGCTGTTTAGAAACCGACATCTGTGGATCTGCTTACGTGGTAGCAGGTGTGGTTTGTGATGCCGTGTTTATACACTGAATCATTACTCGCATTAGTAGTGCGGCACGACCATTGAGTTTTCCCATACAAATAAATTTCGATTCTGACTACACAATTTTAGTCTACTTGAGTTCAAGATCGCCCTCTTGTGCGCCAATAGCCCAACCCAAACCTGAAACGAGCAACTTGGAGATCTTCTGACTGGCGTGGTTCTTGGATTGAGAGGCAGAATTGGCTGCTTCCGTCAACAACCCATTAATATTTTCCTGTAATTGTGCATGAGTAGACTTGGCAGCTCTCTGAACGTTCTCTCCATGACGACTGTGGTCTTCTGCATACCAGACTTTGATTTCACCATTTATGTGCCTCAATTGACTGATGATTAACCGACTATTGTCCACAGTCGAAGTAGTAGGCTTTGCTAGCTTTAATGTCAAGGACAAGATTTCTCTCTGCTTGAGCAACGTGGATATTTTCTCCTTCTCCATCTTCTCATCGTACTCATTGAGCCAATCTGGGGAGATAAATTTACCCACCTGGTAGAATGTGAGCCAAAACTCATTTAGTTTCTCTCCATGTCCTTTGCCAACAAAATAGTCTAGGAGCTCCTTCGCATGTTTATAAGCAAAGTCAAAATTGCCATCAACAAGTGATGACTCAATACAAGCAGACTGAACCTTAGGAAGATACTCCTCTGTGACTTCAAGCTCCAAGTAGATGGCAAGGTCCGATGCAATCTTGTACAATTTCTCAAAGGCAAAATACGCCTTAGGATTCTGTTCAAGCACTATCGATATGAGTGAAATTGGCGAGCAGGCGTTGTCGGCATTCTGGATCTTGAGTTTCGAAGTAACTTGTTCAGGAGTTACTGGCATATTCTTCTCGAGTACAAGCTTGAAGTTCTTTAATTTCAGTATCGCATTGAGTAAATGCTTGATCCGGACAATGTCCTTCGTCTGGTCCGGATCTATTTCACCGTCAATAGCCAAAACATTCAAGAATTCCACGCACTGGTTGGCCAACTTAAGTTTGCCAATCCGCTCATCGAGACTAGATGCATTATTAAAGAGATCCCAGAACTTTCCCAACGTCAATTTAAAAACTGTGCTCGCGGGCATTTTGAGGTGGCTATCCCTGCTCTTGTAAAACTCAACTGCTAATAACAAGAGGTTCCCATTCAACAATCTTTCCAAAACTAATTGATCAATCTCTTTCTCCTCTGTGACTCCGTCGGTTACAAATGCTTGTGAGAAGACACTTATCGCATTCAAGATATTGAGGTAATTTGCCTCGTCCAACTGGGCCAATATCTGGGAAATAGCTCTTTGTTTGGCAGCATAATCCACACTTCGAGAGCTCTTCAACTTCCAATATTCCTTGATTGTAAGCTGGCTAATTGGGAAGAGTTCACAGCACGTGGTCATGTACTGTTGCAAAGTTACAAGACACTGTGCTAATGACGATGTGAAGAGGAATGCAAATGGATTTTCTGGGTCCTTCACGAAATCGGAAAACATGTCGAAGTGGGGAAGATTGTCGAAATCAATTCCTGGAGCGACATGAACGGGCCCAACGTTTCCAATGCTCAATTTTGTGATCATTGAATTTGCCGATGAAAGTATCTGGTCGTAGATGTTTGACCGTTCAAGTGGAGTCACCTCGTCTTGTCTATAAATGCCAAAGTAGATACATGCAGCAAGATAATTTCTGAGAAGCTCAGCATAGGCAGACTCTGGGAAGTGGTTTCCTCTGTAGTCCACGAAGTCCAAAACGATGTTTATACAATTTCCCCATAACTGGAACTCCTCTATGGATTTCCGCGGTGGATGCTTATTGAACATCCAGGTAGTCAAGGATTGCAAGTTGTTTTCATTGTACACAGCAAATGGAAGAATGACATTAGTCAAATAGTGTTCAGGTGTCACCTTGTCAGTGAAATAAACATCCCGTTTGTCGAGTGGAGCAATAAGAATGTCAAACTGGTCCCAGTATGATTTCAACCCCAAGAAATGATCCTCAGTACCTTCAGAATCATCCAACGAGGCAAAGTTCAGCCAATAATAATGGTATGGAACCACCACCCCATTGTACCAGCTCTCAAACATTTCATCACCTTCAAGAAGTTGAAATAATGGCAGAAATGCGTGCACATCACTGTGGTATAGAGACATTTCTATAGTCTTTGCTCGAACAAATGAGAGCAAAACTTCACTTGGGGACTCCAGTCCAGAGGGAGCGAATCCCAAATTTTTAGCTTTGGCAGCCAGGTCGACCACAAGATCTCTTGCAGTTTGCACAATTGCCCCCAGTGGCTCGTCTAGAACAATATTGTACTCGTGAGAAATCCAGTTCTTAATGTCCTCGACATCAGCGAATAGATCCAGGTCATCTAACTTCAGCTGATTGGCAGAATCCGTGATTTCTTGGGCAATCGCTGCTATGTCACCAATTGAAGCCGACGCTGCACTGGTATATGAAAGAAGCAACCTCAACAAGTTGGACAGTGATGTGAAAAGGAGTTGACCAGAGTTTGAGAGAGGAACCAACTTGGAGAATATCCGAAGGAGATGGTGGGGATGGCGAACCAACGCGGTACACGCAGCTACAAACAATGCAGAATCATCTTCTTCAAGTGCCGACATGATGTAGATGGTGGAACTAGAGTGATTTGATCAATGTACAGTTCAGCACTTCGGTGTGTATACACGGGCATTTTGCAACCATTAGAGGAGTAATGAATTGGAGAAAGTGAAAGAAGATAATTAAATTGCAAGGACAAAGAGTAGAAGAAGGGATGAAACTTTGAGGTTGAGGAAAGAACGAGTAAGGGATGTAGAAATTGGAGGATTTGGGCAGCTTGAACCGGAAGTGTTTCTATTATGTAGCTGTAAGTTGCCCATAGTATTCAGAAGTTGATGAAAGTTGTTTAAGACAAATGAGATTGCAATAGCTTGGTTTGAAATTCTTAGATCAGTTCGAGTGATTTCGAGAATATGAGATGTGGTGAATCTCGTTTATCAGCCATTTCTTTAACTGCTAAGCATATGATAGTGTATAAATGATATTCTCTCAGTTCGCATTCATTGAAATCATGACATTGTCCGATAAATCCCAACCGTTGAACGTTGTCATCTTCACCCGACCTTGACCCATGCACTGGCCACAGATACCATAGACTTACACGTTACAGCTTACACTAGAGTCATGTCGCCATCAAGAACCAAGACCCCTTTTAAGTCGAAGACTTTATCTAGAAGTTTTGACTTCGTTTTTTCAGTTGAAGCTCCGAAATAGTAAGAATCGTGGCATTGGCCACCACCGAATATAGACATAATCTACTCCAAGATCGTTGGCCAAAATAATTCATGGTAGTGAAATATCTATCCGTCTTGATCTTGATCCTTTCTACCCTTTCCAGTCATTCCTCACTTTCCCTCTGATAACTTATCTGCTCATTATCTTCCTACACCTTCTCATCACACAGGCGCACTCACACGTCCTATGGAAACCTAATACTCCAAGTTCACTCCAATACCCACACATCGTCCAACCTTGTCTTTTGCCGTATGATATAAAACGCCATTCCCAGAATTACATGATCAGAATCTCGAAACTCTTGTGCACCTCCTCGTTTTCTCGCTGCTATCACACTAGTCCAGTTTTAAAGGTTATGACCACCAGAAACATCTCGGAACATGACACTGTCAAGCGATTAGCCCCATCCGACGAAGCTTTGAAACAATTGGAATGCGTGGACTTGTCGTCGTTCAATGATTCGCCCTCTGACCGTGAACTCTGTTCAGTTACTGAATTACTCTCCGATAGTGACGATCCGTTCGACCCAGATGACCTTTTGGGTATCATGAACAAGCCGATGGAAGTGAAAAACGAAACCACGACTGCGGTTTTGGATTTCTTGATGTTGGCCGATGAATCTCCTATCAAGGCTGCACGTTCCGATGCAACCATTGTGCTGCCACAAAAGTCGAATAGGTCAACTCATTTCAAGAAGGAAACCAAAGACCAGGAAATCGTAGTGAAAGCCGAGAGGTTCACGAGTATTTCACAATCCACAACAACTCCACATATGGCTGTTTCAGAGAGCACAGTGAACGCCACAACTCGACCTAATTTATCTCCAAACCTTGCCTCTTCTCCAATGGGCCTATTTGTTCCTACGCTGCTGTCACCAAGCAGTTCACCTACACGTGAATTTAAGCGTCCAAAAGTTGCTCTCGATTCTCCAAGTCGTGAACTACATACTAGCGCTACAGTTCAGAACGAAATGAATGTTTCAATACCCGCAAAGAAGGCCAAAATGGCCCCGCTTCCGAATCCAACCCTCCAATTCGCAACCCAACGACCGTTGTTACCAGAAAATTCCTCATTTCAGAAACCAGAAGAGAAAATTGTTAGACCCATCATACTCTCTGCAGAGCAAGAACGTGTGCTACAGTTGGCATTGCAAGGAAAGTCCATTTTTTTCACAGGATCTGCCGGTACCGGCAAGTCTGTTCTTCTAAAAGCAATTATCAAGCAACTAAAGAATAGAAAGGATAAAGGCAGTGTTGCGGTCACCGCTTCTACTGGTTTGGCGGCATGTAATATCGGAGGAATCACTGTTCATAGTTTCTCTGGCATCGGACTTGGGAAGGGTGACTACGATGTTCTTTTGAAGGCTGTGAGGAAAAACAGGAAAGCTGTTAATAGATGGTGTAACACCGAAGTGTTGATTATTGATGAAATCTCCATGATAGACGGGAATTTATTGGACAAACTTGACAGGCTTGCTCGACAAATACGCAAGAAGTACCACCTACCGTTTGGAGGAATCCAGCTTATTATTTGCGGAGACTTCTACCAGCTACCTCCTGTCAGTAAGGCCAAGATTCACTCTGATGGCTCCGAGGAAAGAGACGAAACCCTTTTTGCATTTGAAAGTATTACTTGGAATGCATCCTTGCACTCAAAGATTGTGCTAAAGGAAGTTTTTCGTCAGAAAGGAGATCAGAAGTTTGTTGATATGTTGAACGAAATGAGAGAGGGATACGTAAGTGCAGAAACAGAACGTGAATTCATGCGCCTATCTAGACCTTTACAATGCCAGGCCGGCATTGTTCCTACTGAGTTATACGCTACCAGATTCGAGGTAGATAGGGCTAACAACTTTAGGTTGAACAACTTGCTAGGGACAGCACAGTGCTACGAGGCTAGAGATGGAGGATCGCTCCCTCCTCTCGCCAAAGCCCAAATGCTCAACAATTTCTTGGCTCCGCAGAAGCTTTTTTTGAAGGAGAAGGCCCAGGTTATGTGCATCAAGAATTTTGATAGCAACCTTGTCAATGGGTCTCTCGGCCAAGTCATCAGGTTTGTTGATCGAGATACTTATATGTGCGAGAAAATATTGGAGGAAGAACCCCATATTCTGCTCGGGAAATTAGAAAGTGAGCTAAAGAAGAGGAAATTGAAAGGCAAGCTTGCTAAGGCTCATCCCGATGCCGACGAAGAGACACTAGAAAGAATGAGCCAGTCATTGATCAAAGAGGAAAACACGTCAGATTTAGTCGATTCCGATCCGTCGTATATTGCACTGGATGATCGGCCATTGCATGATCATGTTTTTGAATTTTTCAACGAAGTCAAAACTGAAAAGAGTGCAAGCGCCAACGCCGAAGCTGAATCATTGTCTGACTCGCTGATTCAGGTAGATCGTGCCTTCAAGGAGAATGCTGCTCGCAAATTGGCATTTCTCAAGGACCTTGAAAATTCCAATAAGGGTCAGAAATACCCCTTGGTTAGATTTTTGAATCCCGATGGTGTCACTACGAGAGATATTGTAGTGGAACCTGAAACTTGGGAAATTAATGATGATAAAACAGGAGATGTATTGGTTTATCGTGTGCAGCTTCCATTAATGCTTGCATGGGCATTGTCTATTCATAAATCTCAAGGTCAGACTTTACAGAAAGTCAAAATTGACCTCGCTCGAACTTTCGAACATGGTCAAGCCTACGTTGCATTATCGAGAGCTGTTTCAAGAGATGGGTTACAGGTTATTAACTTTCGAAAGGAAAAGGTCAGAGCAAACCAAGAGGTGATGAAATTTTACAATACTTTGACAGCGCTACACAAAGCTGATGATGACAATGACTTGTAAATAGGGACATGTATCAATAATAGAATAGAATTCGCTAATTATGTGCATTAGATAGAGTTCCTTCTATTAATTTTCTTTCTGTCGGTACCATGATGCAGATTCATGTTATCCATTCCCGCAATCTTAGGCAACTTATTTTGTGCTGCCCACTTTGTTAAAAGCTCATCAGCATATTTCAATCCAACATTGTAAATCTCATCAAATTTGAGGAAATCGAGTGTTGCATAGTCATCAATTGGAGGACGAAGGTAAATCACACCCGGCGTTTTCTTGGCGAGAGCAAGTGCATTGACGCTCGCAACGTACGCTAATCGTAATTGTATGTCCATCATATTCGGTGGATTTGGATGCTTTGAAAATGGATTCATTTTATTGAAGAGAACCCAGAACCCGGATAATGTATCGCCATAATCCATTGGAGTCCTGTCATCGATCGAACCGACGTCAACAGCGATGATGTATTTGGCACCACGATTTTTCATCTCGAGAACTGGTAGATTATCCAAGTAACCTCCATCCAAGAGCATGCTTCCGTTGAAGGTAATGGGAGGAAGCAATCCTGCCAACGACATCGATGCTCGAATAAATCTCCAAGCATAGCCAGTCTCGTGGATTTCCATTGTAGAGTTCGTGATGTTTGTGGAGTTGCAAAAGTATTTGAGCCAGAAATCCTCTATCTCAGAGTAGCCAAAAACCTTCCAAATTCCCCGGTTAAATTCATAACCTGTAATGTAGGAAGTGACTGGATATGTCAAATCAAAAAGGGACCTCCAAATGGAGCCAATTCGTCTCGAGAATCTCTTTGTTTTTCCATAAATCGAAACAATGTTGTGTTCCCTGGCATAAAGGCCACCAACAAATGATCCAATTGAAGTTCCCCCAACAATGTCCACTGGAATACCATGCTTCTCGAGCGCGGTGACCACCCCGACGTGTGAAATACCACGAGATCCACCTCCTCCAAGAACTAGTCCCACACCCTGATTGGACAAGAGACGAGCCAATCTCATGAAATCATTCTTGTACACTACCGGAACAGAATCGGTTTTGTTGACTTTGTCATTAAGTCTGATTAAAGAATTCACAGCTAAAGATCTGACGCTTTCAAACTTCATCTTTATGTTCGGGTTGGCCTTGCTTCCCAATTTCATAGCAAGTTCGGACAAAATGTTTGTCTTTCTCTTGGAACTCTTGATTGTTTCGTCTTTGGAGATTTCCATCTGGATATGGTGGTGCCCGTGTACCCAAATTCTATTCTTTAACCAAATGCTAGTGGAACCGGGATGTACAGACTTCTCTGGATGGATCAAACACAAATCAGTTTTGGCCGTGGTACGAGATTTGATGAGCAACCGTTCGTAATCTCCAACTGAAGTTGCACATTCATCATCCTCAGCATCTGCCAATAATAAAATACAGTCACCCTGGGAAATACAAATAGAAGTCCAGTTTGATTTCAATGGTGTATCACAAATGTAAACCACCGTCTCATACTGCTCTTCCATATGTGCAAAAAAGCCAGAAAGTTTTAATCTAGCAAGTCGATCATCAAAGGCGTTTCTTCCGAGGTGAGATAACGAAGTTGCTTGATCTAATGCGATGACACTTCGCCCAATATCCTTCAATGCTTTAACTAAGTTCTCTCCAAATTCTCTCGCAGGCAAACCAGTAACGCTGGGAAGAATAGTAATTGTCTTATAGTCACTGTTGAATTCAGGAGCACTTGAAGTAGTAACTGTAGCAACTGCGTTAGCAAAGAATTCTCTATCCTGACTTTCTACCGCTCTCTGAGCCACAATTCTCGAAACCTTGACCATAATGGACGGGTTTTGCAAGCTTAGCATCTCAAACAAGGTTCTTGGGATTCTAGCAGTTTCAGAGTCTCTCACTGCAATCAAGGAGTTAGTTCTTCTGGAAGCAGTCAACACCTCAACTTCTCCAATCGACTGACCATGTCCATATTCTCCTAGAACGTCGTAGTCTTTTGTCTCTTCCAGTTTTGGCGAATTCGGCTCATCAATCAAATTACTTGAATTGTCATTATCATTCGACTGTCGCTTGTAGCGAACAACTCTAAACCTACCGCTCAAAACAATGTGGAATCCATTGGCCAAATCTCCTTGTGAACATAATACTCCGCCGGCGGGTATGTGGCACCATTCGAGAGCAAAATCAATTATGCGAATCAACCGAGGTAAAAGTCCTTTTAATTTAATAGCAACAGGAAGTTGCAAGAAATAAAACTTGTCCATAAACCTCATGAAATCACTCTTGGATATGTATCCAACTATACATCCACACTCCTCTGAGGACTTAATGGAGACAAGCGACTTAAAACCAACAATGCAACTGAGATATCCTGCCAAACCTCCAGCTTTCACAGTATATAATTTCTTGGTCACTGTAGGAGCCTTGGAATCCTCTTGACTTTGCGATGCTGAAAAGGAAATATCCAAGCTTCCGTCAATCACATAATAAAGGCCAGTCTCAGTCGAATCCTGTTCAACCAAGGTTGTGTTGGGTGGACAATACTTGACCTGAATGTGTTTGCTGAAATTGTCCTTGATGACCGTAAAATCAGGTGCACTGGCGGAACTAGAACTGTTTTTGGGATTTGGCAGATCAGCACCATCTGGTTGCAAAGTTTGGTAGATGGTGCTGTAAACTTTGCGAGAGCTAGCAAATGAGTTTCTATCTGCATTGATGCTGGGATATGACCCGACCCGAAGGGACTCGGGCAAAGTATCGTTGATATACCTCTCTCCGCTGATTGGCACAGAAGGGTTATTCATCAATGTAGATAATCCGACTAATGATGAACTTGGCGTGAAATGGCCACTCAACATAGCCAATCCGTTCAAGTTTCTCGGATTTTCTTCAATACCAAGCAACTTAAAGAAGTTCTCCACGATAGCAATCCGAAGAGCTGATTCTTCAGTCTCTTCCAACTCGTCTGAAAAAGACCTGTCACGAATGCTCTCGTGAGCATCCACTCTTGATTGAGCTGCCGAAAAGTTCTTCTTCTGTCTGTCGATGAAACTGCGAGTGGATTTAAGTTCGGTGGGTGGTTCTTCAAAGGAACTGGTGCCGTGCATGGCAGCATAATCTGCTTTTCTGGACAACGGAACAGAAGACAAAAGGTCTCCAGGATGAGTAGATTTTGTACGTGATGCAAGGTCAACATATCTTGAGGAGTTCTCCGAATGCAACCTAGGCGGTCTTCTAGGAGGCTTGGAAAATATATCGACTTGAGTTTTGCTGCCTGGGCCGTTAGATCGTTTCTGTAGTCTCCCCATGTTCTCTTTGACGCTTTCATACAAATACCCTGGTAGCTCGAATTGTTCACTGTGCTGATTAAGAGCAATTTCACTATCGATTATTTCAGAGGTAAGGCCCAAGTAATTGTGCACAGCATTCATGGTCACCTTGTATAACCTGGTAAGTACCATAGTAACAATATGAGAGGTTGCCTTGGGGTACTTTGACTGGACACGTTGGAACGCCAGGCCGGGGATAATGGCAATAGTGGCAGTGGAATTTCCATGACTATCAGGTTTTGGACGAGCAACAATCTCTGGAAGATTTACTGCTGCTGCTGCTGCATCAAGAAGTGGGATGCTTTCCTCGTAGTCTGGAGTGCCAATGGCGGATTCCTCGGTAGGGAATACAGCACCGATGGATGGAGAGGGTGCAAAGTTGGAGTTGAGGAGATTCGCTAAATCGTGCTTTGCTGCGTCCCCAGAAAGATTCAAGCTCAACGGATCGATGTCTTCTGAACCATTAGACCGCTTGGATGATGCAGTCCTTTTCTGTTTAGTGGTCAGAAGTGGAGGTGCCTCGCTCTTCTCGGGACCGAAGTCTGGTGAGTTGATGACAGAGAACCTCGACCGGAAGAGATCCAAAGCACTCAACAAAGACGACAATGCTGCACCACTCTTGACCTCATTGAGCAATTGATACTGCTGATCTCCTATACGGAGCGTATCGTCCATGTGAGTACTGTCAAACTCCACCTTGGAAGTAGGTCCTTCTTTCATCTTGATATAAACCTGAACAATACCCTCCACCACAATGGAGAAGCCCAAGCGCTCATCAAGATACAAGATCTCGCCTGCCGCGATCTTCTGCGTGGTCATGTTCTTGGTGAGTTCGTGGAATACTGATCGTTCCAAGTAGCCAAACACCTTGATGGCACTGAGAAATTCATCCAAGTAGTTCTTTGTGCGGTCCGCGCCCCTCTTGTTGCGAGTGCTAGCCTCATAGTCAAGAGCAAGGTCCAACCTGGGATTCGATTTGTCTACCTTTGGAGGAGCACTCTTCTTGGAGTATTGGGTGAGGTATTTGTGTCTTACCAAGTAGTAAGAGAGCGATGCGGAGATAGCCAAGTATATGAGTATCAGCAGAAGTGAAAGCGTCACCAGAAATTGCTTCTGGAGCATGTGCACTAGGTGCTTGGGCAACATCACCACCACATAGTTAACAACCACTAGCATTAACCACAGGCTATGCCAGAGAGCCCTGCTGATGAAGGACACATAGTGGAATGGAGCAGGAGGGTTAAGGTTGGGAGGGTCTATAAAGTCCATGGAAATGGTCGCTTCGGACCCCGACAGCATTTCGCTAGAGAATATTGGTTGGAGAAATGGGTATAATTTGGTGTTGATGCACACGTGAGTACCCCACGATCCTACACTTATAGTGGAGAATTCTACAGGGAGGACAACCTAGATATTGCCAGGTCCTTGTGTGGATTCAGGTGGATATTGTTAGTGTAACTTTCAGAAAATTATTTCCTTCTTCAAGATTTTTTCCGTATGATGGAATTGGCATCTGTTCTATGTCTCTATTTCTCTGAAATGTTCGCATCATAGCCTTCTGGCAAGCAATTGAACCTGCGTAAAATACGCTCGATGCCGTCCATGCCAATCACCAACTGGTGCAACTCAGGCCCGTAACTGATTCTTACAAAGTTGTACCAGATGACGTCCTCCAATCTGCTCAAATTCTGAGGATTGATCAAAAAGAAGAATCCTGGCACCACAATCACCTTCTCATGCAAACACTCATGGAAAAATCCAAGACAGTTGCTGAGTTTGTCAGGAAGATGCGAAAGATTAAGCCAGAGGTAAAACGTAGAGTTGGGAATGTTGGAGTTGTCGAAGTGGAATCCCATGGCCTGCAATCTGGAGATGATGTAGTCACGCTTCATCTTGAAATGCAACTGAAGCGCCTTCATCTCATTCTTTACTTTCAATGGTGGTCTGAGGAAGTCGAGCGCAGCATATTGGAATGGGGCGTTGGATCCTCCGTCTAAGAACGAGCCAGCAGAACTAAGAGCATTGATGTATTCTTCTGGTCCCAAGATCCAGCAAATTCTCCACCCCGGCAACCGGAAGGCCTTGGTGAGTCCGTTCAAGATGAGAACGGGGTCACTATTCACATCTTGCACGTACTCGGAAGAAGAAATAGAGGAGCCGGAGCAGTTGTCGTCATAGTAGTAGTGCGAGTAGAACTCGTCCATGATCAAAAGACACTTTTGTCTACAAAGATCGTGGAGACGGCGCAACTGGTTTCTGGTCATACACTTCCCGGTGGGATTTCTTGGGTTTGACGTAAGCAATGCAGATACACCACGCTTCAACTCCAACTCAATGGTATTCAAGTGGATATCGTAGTTGTCCGACTCATCCAACGGAACGGGAATCGGAGAAAAGTTCTTGAAAAGCGAGAGCATCTCGGCGTACGCGGTGTAGTCCGGCAAGAAAAACGACAAGTAGCAGTCGCTGATGATGGAAGCAATTCGGGTTAATCCAGCACGGCCGCCGGGAACAATACACACGTTCTTGTAAGTGTACTTAGAGTAGAGGTTCCGACGGTAGGTCTCGTTGTAGTAATCGGCCACTGCTTCCCTCAATTCTTTGATACCGGCAGTGGGTCCATACTCCTTACTTATATCGGTGATGGGAATCGACGTTGGTCTCTTAAACGATCCAGGAACGGTGTCGCCATGTTCTGGAGCACCCTGGCCCAAGTTTGCCCACGAATCGTCACCATTTCCGCCGTAACCGTATTCGGTGGCTCTTTCGGTCACCCACAAAACACCGGTGGATGACTGCTTGGTGTTCATGGCGGGCTTGTTGATCTCTTCATTGAAGCTGGGTTTTGGCACTGGAATTGGTGAGCCTTCTCTGCCATTTTCAGACCGAGAAAGCTTCAGGAGCAACCGCTTGTGCTGTTCTTTCAGAATTCCTCCCAACGTATTCAGCGGAGTGAAATTGGGCACTCTGGCCAGCGGAGTATCGAGATGTCCATGAAAGGAATCTTTTGGGGTGGGTGCTGCCATTGTCTCCAAGAGAGACAGCGCCGACCGCCTGAGTGACAGGGGTAAGGTGGACTCTAAGCGTTCGAACTCAATGACCGACTCGTTATCTGAATTGTAGATCGACATGGAAAAAGGATATGGAATGGAGAAGGTTCAATTGGAGGTGCGGGTTTTGATGGGACTAAATATTGGCCAGGGTGTTAGGGCCAGGCCCTTCGCACTAATGGACCAACGGGCCGACCGGCAGATCCATCACTGGGTCTTGGTAATGGCACTGGGTCCATGATTGCACATGGGTAGAATATTATTTCTCGGCACGATTGTCTGTACTCATTGTTGTCTTTCCTTTCAGTGTAGTCACAATGACAATTATTGGATTTGCTGCTTGTGTCTCCTAGAGCACTTGCTCTGTGCGATGTTCAGTTGCTGCTCTCCGCACTTCAGGTGCTTTCACTGCTGTAACTAAATTAGTCCATTTAATCTCAGTAACAAGTATATTCATACTCTCAGCAACTTCATTTTATCGCTGCTTTCTAAAATTTCCAGTGTATTCGCTGCGTTCGGTAATTCCCAGTGAACCGTTTCAGAAATCTCCAAAGTGTATCGTAGCCCGCTAGCTATCCGTTTCATTTTGTCGATCCATATCCTCACCAAAAATACTCTGGTACTCGCAAGCATCTCCTCTCTAACACTTTGCTCGTACCACCAACCATGTTTCCTCAAGAATAAAAACCGTTTTTCATTGCCTCACCTTTCCTCTTCTTGACCTTGCTCTCCCCTATCCTGCCTTTGACAGCCCGCCCGCGCGAATCCACCCAAGTCCGATTCGGCCCCATCATTGGCATTTTTTCGCAGCCATCCACACGCACCACCGCCCTTCTCTTCCTAGTAAGCAAATTAAGTTTCCATCCATTCGACGGATAAAACCGCTGTTACCGTTGCGGCGACCCGATTATTGCGCAGCGGGATTGATTGTCGACGCAGCATTCTTATTTAACTTCTCCCTTCTTCTTCCTCCGTGATCCTTGGCCTTGTTCAATTCATCTCCTACCATAGTTTCCCCCCATTTTCAGGTCTCCCCTCGCCTGTCACCTCGCACAATTTGGCCCCACCTGCGACAATTTCCTGCCCCCTTCAATAATGTCGCCCCAATCCTACCCTCGCTGCCCCAGACTGAATTTGTCCTCTGTACAGTACAAGATGACTACTGGCTCTGTCTCCACCATCTCGTGTTTAGCCCCACCTTTAATACTCATGGGCCAAACGCTGCTGAAACTGGTCCTAGGGTCACAGCTCACACCCCAATCGTCGCTGCTGAGCTCAAAATCGAGATCCAGACGCTCCAATCTCCCCAACATCTTCACCGTCCTCAACAAGGAGTATTCGGATAATTGGGAACATGAACGCCATTCTCACCACCATGCACCGTCCACCGAGGCCCTGGGTGGGCTTTTCTTGCTGCCGGTGGTATCCAATGAGTCTAATTTCTCGCTGATGTCCCAGCTTTCCGCCTCTTCCGTCACAGAAAACTTCACCTTAGTAGATCCCCAGATTGTCAACGTCAAGTACTCCGACAACTTCTCACCACTTCTCCTGCTTCCCATGGAGATTCTCTACCACATCATTGAGATTGTCTACTACGACGAATCCACCAGCTCCATCCCCGCAAACTTGGAGAAGTTCCTGAAAACCATCCCTGTGCTACTGAAGACCTTCAATCAGTTGGCAATCAGATTTCTCTACAAGTATGCCATCTTTAATAGACCGCATTCGTTCGAGCGTTTCTTGCTGAATATAGTCAGCCAGCCCGATATCGGCCAGTATGTGGAGTTTATGGATTTCCAGACCTTCACCTCAATTGGGTTGGGCAGAACGGGTAGAATGAACCAGGAAATCCAAATGGTCACTTCCGATACCATCCACCATGCATTGCTGATGTGTCCGAACCTCATCGAGTTTTTGGCGTCCGAGAACATCCAGGACGACTTGAACGTGACGGTTCTCATGACGTTGTTCAACGACATGCCAAAGATCCAGGCGTTGGACTTTTGCGGTGCATCGCTGACTGCATTTGCTGAGGCATTCCGTGACTTGGTCATCAACCCAGTTGATCTTTCCGAGTCTGACATGGAGAGCACTTTGAGCGTATCATCGAAATCCAACTTATCGCACTTGTTCAAGATTTCCTTCCACGACTGCTCCAACTTGAGTCCGGCGGTGTTTGAGAAGCTTCTTCCCCATTTTGTCAATCTCCGCCGTCTTGATTTGACTCACACTGCCGTAACATCCACTCTTCTTCTTGGACATGTTCCTCGTTCATGTCGCTTGACCCATCTTTCGTTGGCCAGATGCTCTAAGTTGACAACTAAAGATCTCATCCAGTTTTTCACTCAGCATCCTGCAGTGGCCCTGGACTCGCTTCAGTGGCTCAACTTGCAAATTGACTCCAACGTGGTTTCTCCTTTGAGTGACCAATATCTCATGTTTACCTTGAATCATCTCAAAGCTTCGGACTTGCGCTACCTCAACTTGGGCGGAATGCCTGTCAACAGCAATATCTTGAAGTTGATCAAGACAAAATTCCTCAAGTTGGAAAGTTTGACCATCTCCCACTCTCTGGTAGAGATGTCTGACTTGACAGCATACATGGCTGATAACAAGACCCTCCGGTTCCTTGATGCTACCAATTGCAAGGCATTGAACAGAGGAAATATCACCAACTTCTTGAAGACCTGCTTTGATTCGAGCCTTGAGGCGCTTGAGTTCGACTACAAAGTTTTGTATGATCTAACGGCAGGATCATCGATTCGAGTGGATCCAACCCAGACGGATTTCTCGATTGGAAGCAATTCGGGACTTCCGCAAGCATGGAAATTCTACGATAACGAAGGAAGAAGGGCATGGATCTATAAAATTGACTCGTCCAACCCGTCATATGACAGTATCATCTCGGGAGGAAGATCGGACCCCAGTGCGAATTCCAATATGGTGTATTACGATTTGGAGACCGGAGCCAAGATCGAAACGAAGGTGGTCAAGCCGGATTTTCTCAAGTATGCATCGAGAAAAATCAATTGCTCGATCGGATACTACAATCTCAGCATTGCAAAGAAGAAGTCATACATCAAGGGTCAGGTCTGCGAGCTGGTGTGGCCAGTGGAGTTCAGCCAGCGCGGAATCTACAATTACTACTCACTCAATGTCAAGTGAACGGGAGATGATGAAGCGCATACGATAGCATAGTATAATGAATACAGTAGTCATGAGGAAGTAGGCGTATAATTAATACGAACTGAAATGGATTTCTTCTGTCGGAAACAAGGAATTTTTCGGCACTGGATCTCCCATATTTAGTCCGAGGATGGGTACCGATTTGTGGGGTAGACTGCACGATACTCACCACCATTATCGGTTCCAAGATATAAGTACTAGGTTTCCAGAGAGAACTCTACAGTTGATCTTTTTCTAGTATCACATATTCATTTCTTCTAGTTCTACTTTCTAAAATGGCCGACGTGACCGAAATCAGAAACAAATTAGACATCGCCGGCTTGGAAACCTACTTGAGAAACATACCCAATGATATCATCAGAGGAGTATCTATCCCCAAGTTCCAGGCTCCCTTCCAAGTTACACAGTTTCGGTTTGGCCAGTCCAACCCCACTTACCTTATTGTGGATGCTTCCGGTGCCCACTTTGTCCTCCGGAGAAAACCTAGTGCCAATGCCAAATTGGCCCTGAAGACTGCTCATGCCATCGAAAGAGAATTCTACATTCTCCTTGGAATTGCCAAGAGCAACGAGAAAAATGATGCTTCCAAGGCAGTTCCTGTGCCCGAAGTTCATTTGCTCTGCGAAGACGAATCGGTCATAGGCGCTGTGTTTTACGTGATGGAGTTCATCGACGGAAGACTGATCAAAAGACCTGATCTATACGGAGTTCCCCAAGACCAGCACAAGGCGTACTGGAAAGATATTATGCGCACCATCAGTGCGATCCACTCGGTAGACACCGACGAGTTGGTGAAACATCTTCCTGCCAAGCACTTTCCCCAGTTTCAGCCCGACAGACTTGCCAAAAGCAAGAATGGGCCATCGTACTTCCAGCGACAGATCAAGACGCTTTCAGCAGTTGCAGCTTCACAGGCAAAAACTGTTGATCCAATTCCAGAGTTTAGCAACATCTCCAATTGGACGTTGCAACACGCACCAAAGGATCCTGACGCCAGAACTTTGGTTCATGGAGATTGCAAGATCGACAACTTCCTCTTCCACAACACGGAGCCTCGGGTCATTGCAGTATTAGACTGGGAACTTTGCACCTTTGGTCATCCAATGTTTGACTTGGCCAATTTCTTTCAGCCATACATTCTTCCTCGCGAGCTTAACGAACTCTTATACAAGCCAGAGCCCGTCACGATTGGCAAGGAGGACCCAGCGCTGGAAAAACAAGTGAAGGATTTGTTGAATGCGTATCAAAAGGCGTTGGGACACCCGTGGAGCACTACAGACCCAAAAAACAACCCGGTTGATTTGTGGGTTTTGGGGTCAGTGTTTGGACTTTTAAGACTTTGCGTGATTTCGCAGGGTGTAGCAATGAGAATGGCAAAGGGCACAGCCAGTTCTGGATCTGCTGCTGTTATTGCCGGACTCTATTTCAAATTGAGTAAATTGGCGGTCGAGATTATTTCTACTGGGCATAAACTTTAGATTCGATTTATATTGCAATTTATGACAAGCAGGTATATTTCTGTAGTTGCGACGTTAATGCGGCCCTCCCACGTTCATGCACAGAGATTATTCACTTACTCCAACGGGACAGAGATCATTTCACCTAAACCATATCTTTAGTTGCCACTAAAAAACCCATGTCCTTCACGAAATATCAAGACCTTAACGAAGATACAGCAATCATCCGGTGTCCATTCGACCGATGTAATGCCCGCATCATTAAACTTCTGCCTCTGCTAGCATCCACCAAACTTCAAATAGGCAATGCTCCCAAAATGGCCAGCGAATCGTCGTTTTTCTTCCAGGTGCCAGATGTATGGGATTTCGATAATATTGGCGTATCCAAAGCAGTTCCAGAACTCAAGAATGAGGAAGAGGTGGGCAAGTTAGCTAAAGTGGAGAGGCTTCTCATCTGTAGCGAATGCGATAAGGGCCCCATTGGATTCGCTGGCTACGTTGACAGTGACGACACCAACCATAAGAATCTCCACTACTACTTATCATGTGAGAGTGTGCTTTATGATATACAACCCAATTAAGCCATACAATTCATTTAGTCGTAGTTTCGTTACAATCTGGCAGATGGCAGTAGCTCTTTAGCAATTCCAAGTGCTACATGACGGGCCATGGCCATGGTAGTCACCATCGGATTCGATCCAGAGGCGGTAGGCATCACGCTGGCATCGGCAACATATACATTGTCGCTCTCGTAGAGGCGTCCCTTCAAGTCGCAAGCTCCTTGCTTGGGCCCATTTCCACTCATACGACAAGTACTCATCTGGTGCGCGGAGCCGTATCCTGGTCCATATGTGGGCAATTGAGTATTCTCCACTAATTTTCTCCATTTCTGATAGTCCTTGTCGTTGATGTTACGTTCGTGCTTAGGTTTGCTGCTGGTAAACCGCTTCACCTTCCAGTATGGATGGATGATCTCCAACGCACCCTCAATGTACATAATGTCCAGGCTAACCAAAATAGATGCCACCATGTTGGCTCTGTCGGTCTTGTTGACGGTGTAGTCGACGTTGAGAACTTCGGGCCTGTCCTTTTCGTTGGAGACGGTGCCACTCAGCGTATCTCTCGTCAAGATAATGAAGGTGGAAGAGCCTTGATACTTCAAAAGATCTTGTCTCGCTTGGTCAGAGTTATCATATGGAATAAAGGCACTTTCGAGGAACGGCACATGCAATAGAGTTTCGATCTTGGCTCCGTGCGCCTTTCCATCCATATCCTCAGCTTGGGTGCAAACACTTGTCATGATCGAATGGTGCTGAGGGTTCGA
Source organism: Sungouiella middelhoveniana (assembly GCA_030557965.1). Classification (NCBI taxonomy): domain Eukaryota; kingdom Fungi; phylum Ascomycota; class Pichiomycetes; order Serinales; family Metschnikowiaceae; genus Sungouiella; species Sungouiella middelhoveniana. Next base: position 334,018 of record JANIJQ010000004.1, on the reverse strand, counting down.
CTTGTGGTCCCACACCCCTGTTAAAGCGGTGATGGGATGCAATTTAAGATTCTTTCCAATGTGACTGTTACGGAAGCCCGAGTTCTTGAGAACAATAGGTGTATGTAACGACCCGGCAGAAACAATAAACTTTCGTGGTCCACGGATGACGAATTTGAACCCGTTGCGAGTATTCAAACATCTGAGCCCAATAGCATGGCCGCTCTTGTTGCGGATAATTTCTTCCACCATCACCTGGTCCATAAACTCCGCTCCGTGCTCTGCGGCATCTCGGAACCAGCTGGCCATACTCCCCTGTTTTATACCCCACTTACATCCCAAGTGACAGTAACCACACGAGTGGTCTGTGTGGCCACCATTGTTCTGGGGAACTTCCTTTGCAGAATAGCCCAATTTGGCACACCCGTCCAAAAGCATCGAGTTGGTGAACGAGTGGTTGATGTTTTCGGTGGAAGCACCCATTTGCTTGAGAACATAGTCTTGGTGGTTATCGTACGTCTCATTGGCAACCCATTCCACGCCGTAGTCGTCATACCATTCCTTTCTCACCTTGAATGGAGTTTTCAAACAGGCCGACCAATTGACGGTAGAGCCACCTCCAAAGGTAGCGCCTGCCAAAATCATGGCCGACGCATCATTTGTAGATAATGATCCGCCAGATTCATACAACGCATTGTATCCGGCCTCGTCGTCGAAAACAAGGTCATCTTGCTTGAAATACTTTCCTTTTTCAAGAACTAGGGTCTTGTGACCAGCTCTTGCCAATGTGTGAGCAACTACTCCTGATCCTGATCCTGATCCAATAATTACCGCATCGAACTGCGGCACATAGAGCTCCACATTGTCAGTAGCAGGAGGATCCAACATCGTGTACACATACTCGTTCTTCACATATCCCTCGTATATTACCTCCCGCTCCTCTGTCCTAGGATATCCCATGGCTCTAAAGTGGATATCTGGAGCCAGACGTTGGAATGCCACCATTGTAAGCAAAGACGTCATGTGAAACAATTTGTTGAGGAGCTCAAGAGGAGAGTTCCTCCAAGATAAGAGCACCTTCATTTTCTCGTCATCAGACATTTCCGTCAACAATGTCGATGATCCAGTGAGAGGAAATGCTAGTATTCTCAGCAGCAACATGTTCATGGTGAGAGCAAACTGGCCAATTGAGTTTGAGTTACTTCTGCTGATAATTCCTTCGATTATCGATCTGAACCCAGGGATCTGAGAAGGTTTTGTAACGGTTCGAACATAGTCGTTCAATTCATCCTTGGGGAAATCTTGGTCCACACAGTTCGCAATAACTTCTGGCGAAACTTCGTGCACAAGGCCATCAGCAATGGCACAGAACACATCCATGTGTTTCAGTTCAACTTGGGTTGGCAAGAAAAACATTGTCGCTATTGAAGCTTCTGGTTGAGGTCAAATGATGGTCATATATCTGGCCCCACAAGTATGGTGCTAGCTTGTGATAAAACGGGCGTTCCTGCATACCGCGGGTCAATAAGCTTGCTAATTCAACTACGAGGTGATTTCAGTCGGGTAAGTCACATTCGGTAGCTTGTGATTTGAATGAAGCTACCTAATATGGGTTTCACATGGTGATTGATGGAAGTATCTCCGCATCGTGCATGTGGAGAACATGCGGGCGCGCAAAAAATATCCCTTTCAGGATACGTTGAGGCCTATACTAATAAAGTAAAGAGAGGTGCGTAATTCAAATATCTGCGTTCTATTTTCATGGTTTTATTTTCTTTCGTAGCTTCATTTTTCTCCAAATCCTCCTCCCTTCACATTTCATTCATTATTGTTTCTCTCCAGCATCCAGCTCCACCAGCTCGCGAACCTCGTCATTATGGTGAAACGACCCATTGCTAAACTCAACCTCGTACTTGTCCAACGCATACTGGTGTGCTCTCCACGCAGGAACTTCAAACAAGTAGTCAATCGCCTCCAACGGAACGTTCTTGGTTTCTGGATAGATGAACCAAACAGCCACTGGAAAAACTAAGGAACATGCTGCAAACAAGAAATAGTATCCGTAACCAATGTTTTCGAGCGCCTGGCCAGTGAAGTGACCAATCATAAATGCCCAAAACCAGTTGGATGAGGCATTAATAGCCTGTGCAATCGTTCTCACCGACTGGGGGAAGATCTCCGAGCAAATGACCCACGGCGTTCCATTCCATGTGCTTCCGTAGAAGATAGTCCAAATGTAGATCATAGCCTTGGCAGCAGTTCCAGCAGCAGTCAGTTGGAGACCGCCGCTTGCAAGTTTAGCAGCTGGATCCACCACTTTCACGTAGGCTCCAATGTACCACATGCAAAGCGAGCATGGAATAGCAATGAAGCAGAGGCAAATTCGCCGGCCCAAAGTGTCGACAAGGAAAAACACCCAGATAACCGAAGCGAGTGCCTTCAAAATGCCGAAAATACCAGTTGAAAGTAACCCTGCGTTGGCGCCCTTGGCACCAAGCGACTTAAATATGGTAGGCGAATAGTAGGTGATGGCGTTGATACCAAAACCGTTCTGCATCATGAACAACGAAGTGGACAACAAAAGTCGGTATAACAATTTCTTGCTTGTTATTAAAGCCTTGATTGGAGCAAGGAAGCCTCTTCCAGTCTCGGAAAAGTTATCTTCGATGGACTTACAGATGTTTTCAAACTCGTGAAGCGAATACGGGTGGTCCTCTGGCAAGTTCCTCAAGTAGGCCAAATTCTTTCTGGCCTTGTCAATTTTGCCTTTGGCAACAAGAAGGCGAGGCGACTCGGGCAACAAGAAACATAATGCCCAAAAAATGCCGGAAGGAACCAACTGAAGTGCAAATGGAATGAGCCACTGTTTTCTGCTGTTGGGGATGTTCTGAAGTACGCCGTAATTGATCCAATAGCCTACAATACCTCCCACTTGCCACGATACTTCCCAGCATCCCACCAACTTACCTCTGATGGCGGCAGGGGAGATTTCCGAAACATAGATGGGTGCTAATCCTGAACAACCACCAATGCCAAGACCTGTCAAGACACGGCCGGCATAAATGGCACCAAGGCCTCTGTTTCCGTCAGCAATGAGCGAGATGGCAGCGCCGAAAGTTAAGAGAAAACCCGACAAAATCAACCCGATTTTTCTGCCTAGGAGCTCTCCAATAGGGTAAAAGAATAGGCATCCAAAGTAGGCTCCGGCCTGGAAGACAGACACCACATTTGCTTCTATAAGGTTTTTTTCGCTGGCAGACATTTTGTTCAACCCAAACTCTTGCTGGAACGATGCAAGGGAAACCGTTCCTCCAATGAATCCAGCATCATAGCCAATAATAATAGCAGCAGAGGCTGCTGTCATTGCTAAGAGGACAATCTTGAAGTTGTAGACTTCGTCAGGGATCGGAGCTTCTCTAATGTCTTTTTCCTCCTCTACTGAGGGTACAGCCATGGTTTCACCAGCGTGAGACAAGCGTCTTTGTAACATATTCATGAGTTGAGTCATCGGAAATGACTAGCAAATGAACAATTAGTTAAAGGGCGAAAGCAATAAAATGAGCAGCAAGGATGAGTATCTTGCAAAACAAGTAACCAAAAAGCGAAAGTTGGAGTCTAGGGCCAGGAAGGAATGGTGATTTTGGAAAAAATATGGCCTGGTTACACTTTGGTTATGCATAGTTACCCCAGCTACAAAGGATGGAAAAAAATGCGGTTGGGTGCAGGCCGATGGCCCCGAAATTGCGGGGCAAGTTACGTAAGGTTTCGAACATAGACTTCGGAAAGGCTAAATAAATACGAGGCGTAGAAGTTTCCGATTTGTGCAGCAGTGATTCTTGTAGACATGGGAGGTTCACTAGTGACCAAAATTCCAGAACTCTGTGTTGGGATCAACTGTCTGGGGTACAAATTGCAGACAGGAAATAGACGGACAAGAGGATATAGACCAAGAGAGAAGGAAGTAGTGAGAGACAAATTGGCGAATTTCGAGTACGGATTCTCTGATATTTCTGGTTTTTGTCCCAGAGGGATGACTTAGTAATTTTCTGTTCAGCGAAGAAGTATGAGTGAAGAGCTCCAGTATTGACTGCCTCCAGCATGAACTCCGTCATTCGCGATAGACTCAGCTGCCCGCCTGTGTGATATACAAAGAGCAATTACATATCAGCAAGTGGTGGGTACATGGGAAAGTACGCTGGCAGGATTGCTCTTTTGCTGCTTTTTTTTATTTTTTTTCGGCCGGAGTAGTGATTCTTCGAGCGAAGAATGGAAATATAACTTGTCTAGTGCGGGCCGCAGTGCATAGGCAGTGGGAGTTGCAACTAGGGAGGAAAGCAAATAGGAGAATAGTCAGAACAAATAAACGTATTGCGGAAATGAATGAGACATGATAATCATGGAATGAACATTGGCAAAAGGTCATGGGGGTCTCTGGGTCATGAGCCAAGTGGTGAGGTGAGAGTCATCGCTATTGTGAGTTGGGAAAGAACCTATCAACAAGACCATTTCTGTGACGGCTCTGTAATTGGGTAAGCTCATTATATCTGTGGTAACTACAGTTCCTTATTTTTACAGGGTCACAGCCGGTATTGTACGAGATTTAATGGCCATTAGTACATGGCATGTTGGAGTGTCCCCTAATGCTCACATTCTGTAAGAGTACCTCGAATTATCTTGCTCAACAATTCCGAAATTTTAGTTTCCTGTGATGTAATGTACTCACAATGCAGTTTCTTTGATGTTATCAGAATGTTTTTCTATACAAGGCCAGGGCGAGATGATGTAGATAGTAGAGTGAAAAGATACATCTTTTGGCTCTAGTAGTTGCGAACTCTCATGCATTCTTGCTTTGACTTATAGATTCTACTCAACTGCAACCGCTTCACCTATTCTCCTAACATCGCTGATGCTCAATTCTTGGCCAGGTTCTTCTCCCATACTTCTCCCGATAATCGATATTTCCATCACGGGGAAAACCTTTGCAAATCCCGAATATTTGCTTCATCTCCCCCTAGTGCCCTACCCCATTCATCTCCTGCATCCAGCCCCTACTCCATCACCATGGACTCTTTAGCTGCCTACTCATCCAACGACGACGAATCCGACTCTACTCCCGACCACGACCAATCAGAATCATCTACCTCTCCTGGTCACCAATTTCCTCTTCCTGAGTTGCCTGAATTGGTCCTGTACCTGGAAAACTACGCCATGAATAGGAAGAAGCTTCTCTCAGGATTCCTACTGCTACCTTGGCTGCCTGACGCCCATATGGTGTCCTCATTGCAGAAGACTTGTGAGCACGTGGTCAAGTCTATCAATTCTGAGATGCCCCATGTACATCCGCGCTACTCGTGGCATTATACTGGTGCCAATAAGCCAGTTGTGTTTGGACGCTATGGATACACAAATGTCGGGGCAGTTAACTCGCTCCACGTGAGTCTATTTCCAAATTTCTTTGCTGAGCCCGTGAGGTTTAGCCAATTCCACGAAACGTTACTCCGATCAATCAAAAGCTGTTCTCCTCCTCCAGAAATGATCGTACAGAAGCAAGCAACTGCTATAGATAGGATGTTGAAGACCCAGCAGAAGGCAGTTGTATCGCTCAGAACAAACTCCCATCTTCGCTGCTACATGTCCACCAAGTCGGGAACCATATTTGTTGCACTAGATATCAACGATACACCTGAGCCTGACCATCGATTTCTGGCTGAGTATCAGTATTTGAGAAGCCTCAGCAAAATGATAGAAGAACAGGTGCAAATGTTTGATGCAAAATATGACTGGAAAAGTATAGTCCACAATACTCAACGGCTTGATGATGGGTTGCCGTTCTTTAGGTACCATGTAACTATCCTACTAGGAGAGGTGCACATGTATAAGCAACGGATGAACTCTAAACACTTTCGCCAGCTACGTGATATAGTGCAGAACATAGATGTGACGGAACATGTGGGTGAAATCACTGTGGATGTGGATACCATGAAACTTCGGAACATTGCTGGACGGTCGTTTGATATAGATCTTGTACATAGTTAAGGACGGGCCAAATTGGTAGCGGAAAGGAACCACATACAAGCAATAGACTTGAACTTGAATAATGGAAGGAGAGATGATGAATATCCAAGAATTTCTTTAGTTCTATAGACCTCAAGATACCTTTCTATTTTTTTTGAAGTCTTTCTTTTTCTGCTTCCACGTTATTTTCTCCATTCCTTTGGATTTTTCTCACCTATACACATTCTAGTTTCCAGAATCCCTCAGTTATCCCCATCCCCAGACTGAAAGTCCTCTTCACATAAGAAATCGAAACATGAAAAATCGAAAATACCATAAAAATCAAAATCATATATCAACTAATAAAACCTCGGAAAGACTATAGCATCCAACCTACTAACCCCAACCATTGCAATAATCTGCCCCAATCTTTTCCCACAACCAGTACTCATCCTGCACTCACTTATCACACTCCAACTATTCTCTACTACTCCACCATGTCTAAAAGATCCAGCAAGCAAGCAGAAAAGCAGCTCATCGACATCGTTAATAGCAGAAACAACCAGAACAAGTGTGGCGAATGTGGCAGTGCCTACCCAACTTGGGCATCGTGGAACTTGGGGATCTTGCTCTGTGGCCGGTGTGCCAATGTCCATAAAAAGGTTCTCCAGACGAACGGGCCCAGGGGCGGGCCGATTTCCAAGGTGAAGTCGTTAACGCTTGAACCGTGGACCGATGACCAGATCGAGTCCTTGCGCCGCATCGGAAACAAGAAGGCAAAGCAGCACTGGAATCCTAAGAGAGTGCCATTCCCCCACGACGACGACGACGATTTCCCCGCCGAGCAGTATATGAGAGACAAGTACATTCTCCAGAAGTTCCGCTATGAAGTGGGCGACTTTGAGGACGGCGATGATAAGTTTGCTCGCTACTCCAACGAGAGCGGAACCCTGACCCCAGCAGGAAGGTCTCGGCTGTCGACAATCACCAATCGTCTGAGAGCAAACTCGAGACAGATTCCTCGGTTGCTGCATCGGAAACTTACCCAATATGAACAAACCCAGTACCCCGCCCAGATGAACAAGATGGCCGCGTATGGATATTCCGATCGTGATGCTGTTTTGGAGAGTTTGATCTTGAGTTCGGGAGACATTGAGTTTGCGTTGGACATCTTGGACCATGACTCCAAGATCAACCCCACGCTGGCTGAGCTTCCTCCTGAGTTGCCTAGAAGGCCCTCCACTGCCCAAGTGCATTCAGCACCCACTTCCACTGCACCTGCTGCCACTACTTCTGAGTGGTGGAACTCACAGACTGGTTCCCAGAGCGCCTCGCAGAACCAGACAGGATCTGGGATTGGTGGCCAACCTCAGATCTATCAGTATACTGACCCAATCACGGGCCAGGTTTCGTACGTTGACTCCAATGGCCAGCAGTACTTGGACCCCAGCAATCCGCAGCACCAGCAGATGTTGATGCAACAGACAAACCCACAACTTATTGCTCAGCAGACCAACAAGCAGAATATCTTGTCTCTTTACAACCAGCCCGACAATTTCACCACAAACGTTGCTGTTTCCACTGGTCAGATGGCACAGCAACAGATTCCACAGATGCAACAAATGCAACAGCCAATGCAGCAGATGCAACAACCAATGCAGCAAATGCAACCAACACAAACCGGATTTCAATATGCCCAAAACTCGGTGTATATGCAGCCTGGTCAATCTGGTGCTTTTGGACAACAAGCACAGTATGGCCAGCAGCAGCAATACTGGGGGTAAATGTATAGAACAATAAAAAGATCGACGTTTGATGAAATCAAAAAAAGAATGCCTTCAGCCAGATTCGAACTGACGATCTCCTCATTACTAGTGAGGTGCCTTACCAACTTGGCCATAAAGGCTTTGTTGAGGAGGAAATTTTCATGGGTGTATGTAACCTAAAGGTAAAAATTTTCATTCATGAATACTTCTGTGGAGAATAACGCTCATGTGGTGAAAATTGTATAGAGGGAAATAGTAGCATTGGTAGACTATGGAGAGTGCCTTGATTCGTAAAAAAAAAAAATTCGTAAAAAAAATTATAGGTCGATTATATGAAGAAATGAAAGAGAAAAGGGCAGAATATACGGACTGTACATAAGTATACGAACAGTTTGTTCTTGGTTATGAAAAGAAGTGGTTATGAAACAGCAATCTGCATGGTGTAATAAATACTGTGAACAGTTGTATATGGAGCACTGACATTATCGCCAGGACTTCATATATTCATTGTTTCGCTAATTCGACCAATCACCCAATCTGGATTTCCGAATAATTCCGAAACTACCGATTGTCTCTCTACAGAAAGAGACACAAGTATACATGAACTGAACAACTGGGGACTAGCTTTTTCTTGATTACTTGTAGGAGACCGTAAACTACAATTGTGTCATTTGGGCCCTTCAACTAAGCTATAATTGATTTTGGTGGTGTCGTCTTTTCTGTATCTAATTGTTCATATTCTCATGTTCTCCTCTGGTTCCTTCTTGCTCTCATATTTCACCACTTCGCACAATCCCACTAACCCACAAACGACTCTGGCCCCCAAGTCCTTATTTCTGCATCCTACTCCTAAATTAGAATTTGTATCACTCCACATGTGACCCATGCCGGGTCGTGCCCGCCCCATGTTTTGCAACTTCATTGTCCCTTCCGAAACCAAAATAGTCATCCTATCCTAAACAGGAAGGGGTCCACTAATCCAGCAGTCTCTACCCGCATGGAATACGTCAACTATTTTCCCATTTTCCCAGTTCTTCACAATTCTACCCGTTGCAAGATGATCCCACTGTCTATGCACGGACTGCATATTCTAGAAGGTTCCAGCAGGTACTAGCACATTCTGGCATCTGGGGACGCTATACATATAAGGACAATCACTCCAGCAATCTAGCGTTTTCCCACAGAAAAGTTTAGCCATAAACATGGACAATACTGAATTTACTGACAATGCCTTGCAGATCATCAAGAGGGCAACTGAGTTGGCCCAGGAGGCTTCCAACTCCCAGGTAGTGCCATTGCACTTCTTGGCAGCCATGGTTCCTACCGATGATGAGAACTCAACACAATATTTAAAAACGTTGATTCAAAAGGGCCGCTACCAATGGCCTGATTTTGAAAGAATCGTTAACAGGCATTTGGTGCGTCTTCCCTCCCAGACTCCGGCTCCGGACGAGGTGAGACTCAGTTATGCTGCTGGCCAGGTGATGACTAGAGCTGGCAAGATCAAAACGCAACAAAAGGACAATTATATTGCACAAGACCACATTTTGTTGGCGCTTTTGGAGGACGACTCCATCAAGGAGATCTTCAAGGAGGCCCAGATCAAGGTGGATACCATCAAGAATCAGGCATTGGAGTTGAGAGGAAACCAGAGAATCGACTCTAGACAGGCCGATTCTTCGTCCAGCTTCGAGTTTTTGTCGAAATATTGTGAAGACTTGACAGAGAAGGCCAGAGAGGGTAAGATTGACCCTGTCATTGGCAGAGAAGAAGAAATCAGAAGAGTCATTCGAGTGTTGGCCAGAAGAACAAAGTCCAACTCGGTTTTGATTGGAGAAGCCGGTGTTGGTAAAACTTCCATTGTGGAGGGTGTCGCCCAGAGAATTATTGATGGTGACGTGCCTAGCATTTTGGCCAACTCGAGACTTTTCGCCTTGGATTTGGGTGCATTGACTGCTGGTGCCAAGTATAAGGGTGAGTTCGAAGAGAGAATCAAGGGTGTCTTGAACGACATCGAGAAGTCCAAGGAGATGATTATTCTCTTTATCGACGAAATTCACATGTTGATGGGTGACGGTAAGTCCGATGCTGCCAACTTGTTGAAGCCAATGTTGGCCAGAGGTGCCTTGCACTGTATTGGTGCTACTACTTTTGCTGAGTACCGGAAGTTTATCGCTAAAGATGGTGCATTTGAAAGAAGATTCCAGAAGATCGATGTGCCTGCCACTACCATCCCAGAAACTGTTGCCGTGTTGAGAGGTTTGCAACCAAGATACGAGATTCACCATGGAGTGCGTATTTTGGACTCGGCCTTGGTCTCTGCTGCTCAGTTGGCCTCCAGATACTTGACTTACAGAAGTTTGCCTGATTCCGCTGTGGATTTGATCGATGAGACTGCCGCCACCGTTGCTGTCCAGAGAGACTCTAAGCCAGAGGAATTGGACAGTTTGGAGAGACAGTTGAACTTGGTCGAAGTCGAAATCAATGCCTTGGAGAGAGATAAGGATGCCGACTCTGAATCGGCAGAACGTCTTGTTCAAGCTAAGAGAAGAAAGGCCGAATTGGAGGAGCGTTTGTATCCATTGAGAGAGAGATTCCAGCAGGAGCGTAAGGGACACGACGAGTTGATTGCGCTCAAGAGAAAGCTTGATGAGTTGGAAATCAAGGCTCAGGATGCTGAAAGAAGGCACGACAATGCCGCTGCTGCTGACTTGAGATACTTTGCTATCCCAGATGTCAACAAGCAGATCGAGGAGATGGAAATCAAGGTTGCCGAGGAAGACGCTACCAGCAACATGTTGAACAATGTTGTCGGTCCAGACGCTGTTGCTGAGACTGCTGCCAGATTAACAGGAATTCCAGTGACGAAGTTGACCCAGGCTGAAAACACAAAGTTGATTAACATGGAGAAAGTGTTGTCTTCCGAGGTTGTTGGTCAGCCAGAAGCCGTGAAGGCCGTTGCTAATGCAGTGAGATTGACGAGATCGGGCCTTGCTAACCCTAACCAACCTGCTTCATTCTTGTTCCTTGGATTGTCTGGTTCCGGTAAGACCGAGTTGGCTAAGAAAGTGGCTGGGTTCCTCTTTGCAGACGAGAAGGCTATAATCAGAATCGACTGTTCTGAGTTGGGTGACAAGTGGTCTGCCTCCAAGTTACTTGGTGCCGCTCCAGGTTACGTTGGTTACGAAGAAGGAGGTATCCTTACTGAGGCGGTATTAAGAAAACCGTATTCTGTTGTTTTGTTTGATGAGGTGGAGAAGGCAGCACCGGAAGTGTTGACAGTGTTGTTGCAGATCCTTGACGATGGTAGAGTGACGTCTTCCCAGGGTAAGGTTGTCAACTGTTCCAACTGTATCTTCATCATGACATCTAACTTGGGTGCGGAGTACATCAATGCATCGAAGGGCTCCAAGGTGGATGCACAAACGAAGGAGTTGGTGATGGGTGCTGTGAAACAACACTTCAGACCCGAGTTTCTCAACCGTATCTCGTCGATGGTTGTTTTCAACAGATTGTCGAGAAAGGCAATTGCGAAGATTGTCCGCATCAGGATTGCTGAGATTCAGAAGAGATTTGCTGCCAACGGCAAGGCCATCACATTGGATCTCGACGACGCTGCATTGGAGTACTTATGCACACATGGATACTCTCCAGACTTGGGAGCCAGACCTTTGAACCGTCTTATCCTGAGAGAAATCTTGAACAAGTTGGCGGTTTTGTTATTGAAGGGCCAGATCAAGGATAAAGAGACAGCTCGTGTTGTATGCACCGATAAGGGACTTGACATTGAGCCTAATCATGAAGCAGAGGATGAAGAGATGGAGGATGCCGACTGGGACGAAGATGACGATGAGATTGAGGCAGAAGATCTTGATTAATATTTGAACATGAAGAATAAAAGATATTTACGATAGAAATGAAGTAGTATATGAATAGTGAAACACACAAAAATAAGGAAAGATAATATTTGAAGGAAAAAGTTGTAGTTAGTGAAGATACTGTACTGGACAAAACCGGTGCATTATTAGAATAGAGATGGGCCAGTTGATGAGGAATGTCAATTTAAATGGTGGCCACCTCCACCACAACAATTAGCTAAAATATACTAACAAAAGATCTGAAAATTAGACTCCAAACGTGAACAAATTCACTTCTTCTAGTGCATTCTATCCACTTTCATTGTGATTACTCATGGTGAGGGCAAGTTGGTGTGCGCACACTACCTCATCTTAAAAAGGTGCTATCTCCACCACTTTTTCTCAAAACTAAATGGCTTCCAGAACACAATTTGAAAACTCCAACGAAGTCGGCGTCTTCTCCAAGTTGACCAACTCCTACTGTCTTGTTGCCGTGGGAGGCTCCGAGAACTTCTACTCTTCGTTCGAAGCAGAGCTCGGCGACGTCATTCCTATCGTCAGAACCACCATCGCTGGTACCAGAATCGTGGGCAGAATGACGGCAGGTAACAGAAGAGGATTGTTGGTTCCCACACAGACTAGTGACCAGGAGCTAATGCACTTGAGAAACTCTTTGCCTGACTCTGTCAAGATCCAGAGGGTTGAGGAGAGATTGTCTGCTTTAGGTAACGTCATTTGCTGCAACGACTACGTTGCATTGGTTCATCCAGATATCGAGAGAGAAACCGAGGAGTTGATTGCCGATGTTTTGGGCGTTGAGGTTTTCCGTCAGACCATCGCCGGTAACGTTTTGCCAGGTACCTACTGTGCCCTCTCCAACCAGGGAGGTTTGGTGCACCCACAGACGTCTATTCAGGACCAGGAGGAGTTGTCTTCTCTTTTGCAGGTTCCTATTGTTGCCGGAACTGTCAACAGAGGATCTGCCGTCGTTGGAGCTGGTATGGTTGTGAACGATTGGTTGGCCGTGGCTGGATTGGACACTACTGCCCCCGAGTTGAGTGTGGTGGAGTCGATTTTCAGATTGCAAGACGCAAAGCCCGAGGCAATTTCGGGCAACTTGAGAGATACTTTGATCGAGACCTACTCGTAGGTTGGATAGTTAGCATGGCATAGTTCCGCACTGTATATTAGACATCACAGCCAGAGAGATTTGTAGATTGTGGAAGAGACCAGATGATGACGGGAGATACCGAGATAAATAGAGGAAGTAACGGACTTGATAGAGGAAGCAACGGACTTTGATGATGGTTTTGGGAGTTTTGGTGGGGATGGAGGTGATGACAATCTCAGAATGGATGGTTCGAAACTTCTAAGGCTCACAAGGTCACAACGGGAATGTAATGTTTTCTAGTAGAATGTAATGCTTTCTTGTAGACAGTGGAGCAATTAGTTGGACACTGACCAGAAGTCAATGTATAGTCGATTTATTAGATTTTAAGTAGAGATCGGAGTCCATTAGTTGGGCACGATAAACAGAATCTCTACCCATGATGGCAGCCTAAGTGTTACAAGAACGAATAGACCAAAATAAAACAGAATGAATCCCCAATTCCAAAAACCGACTCTTCCATGTTTCGCACATCTCGTCAATGTAATCTCTGCTGAGATAGTTCACGGTTGCGAAATCTCTTTGTCGCAATTATCCCATGCCTACAACACAATGGAGTAGCTGCAATTGGTCATTCGTCAGGGAGTTCCAAGATAATCCTCAAATTCCTCTCACATCTACCAATACTCCTCTTTTTTCCATGTTGACAGACTCTGTTCATATTGCCTACTTAACAAATTTCGAAAACACCGTCATTGTACCTTGATCCCTGCTACATCTAACGGGGGCTGCATTACACCGTCGCAATTTCCTCTCACCAAAAACACCCACACCCATTCCAGTTCATAATCTCTCTTGTAGAAGCTCATAAATTCCAATGTCCCATATCCAAATCCAAGAGGATCCATATTTCATATGCTAGCCATGTGAATGATTTCTTATACCGATTGGGTATTTCCTGTATGGATACCACCAACCCCAGCTTTAACCACCACCTACCCACACAGGTAAAACTCAACTTTTCCTTCCTTACTGTTGCGTTAAAGTAATGGATTTCATTGGAATCAGGCGCGGAACACTCCGTGGTTCCGCCTATAAGAAATTGGCTCGGTTGGCGGTAGAATCGCCGGGTTCCGACCAAACTCCTGACTTTGTTCGATTGTTGAAGAAACTGGATCGTGAAAAGACCAAGGAGGCGCTCTCGCTCAATGAGTTCGAGATTATTTTGGCTCTTTGTGATGCTACTGGTGCTGAAATGACCGCAACCACTCAGGCTACTGCTTTGGTAGACAAATTATCTGGGCAATTGTTCAAATTGCCAACTCAGCAGTTTGCCGAGCCCGTGTTCACGTCCTTGGGCACAAAATCTCCCTGGTATACTTTGGGAGACATGCTCACTCGGGCATTGATCAACTTGGCCTTCAAGATGGATGATTTGTTGTTGGAGGAGGTTGTTTCCAACCTCAACAAATTTGTAGTATCTTTCTTTGCTAACCGTGAACTCGATGTTACTGATTATCTCACCTTGTTGGGAGTTTTAGCTGCATTGAACCTGCGGGCCCGTATATTCACTGTGTCACCTCTGGCATACAAGGTCTTCCACTTGTTGGATGCTTGTATTGATAATGTGGACTTCTTGAACGACGTGGAGGCCTTTTCTTCCTCCGTGTACTCACAGGCGGAGATGAGACAATATCTTGACCACGAGTGGGTTTCCGACTTCTCTCCTATTTTGTTCTTAGAGAGTCTTTCCAAGTTGATGTGCAGCATTACCAATGCAGTGGTGGGCAATGCAGACAAGCCCTTGATGGACTTTTTATTGTCCAAGGTGTCCAAGGAAGAATACGAAGAAGACTTGGAGAATGGATTCCACGCTAATAATGGCAACTATTTGACGCCTACCGGAAATGCCAAGGGTAAGGTTATATCCAATGGCTCCATTTATGGCGCCGATAATGCTGCCGCCAATGGAACTGCAAACGGCACTATCAACTCTATTTTCAGCTCCGAGGACATGCTGAGAACCGAGGGTGGGTTGATGAACTTGTCAGACCACCAATTGGAGATAATCAAGAGATTAGCGGATAATTCCTTGCAGAAAATGGAGTTTTTGGACAGAGGCGAGACCTATATCGTATATTCTACACTTGCAAGATTGAAGTTGGGCTACTTGGCCAAGTCCCAATTGTTACTGGTTCTAGTTTGCGGATCCATTACGGAGAACGTCGATTTTCTGGCTGCGAAGGGTATATTCCAGAGCTCCATTGGCATTTTCGATGTGATGCTCGACTGTAACTTGGGAACAGCCGTATTCCAATTGGGTTCTTTGCTTGTGTTCAAGGACCCCTCTGTTGGCTCATCATTGACGCGTGCATTTACGTCATTGGTCGCAAATCCGAACTTGAACGCCGAACAGTGTCTGGCGATTTCGAAGAGTGTAGGAATTGCCAGTAAAGTTCTCTCCCAGGATGCTGTCGTGACTACCATCTACGCATTGACCAACTTGTTACTTGTGGGGAACGATGGTTTGCAGTTGCAACTGCGTAGCAGAAGAAGCACTGCTTTGAGAAGTGCGCTGACTGGCGAAAGCAACGGCACGAGAAAAATCGAGGCAAGCCCCTACTCCCTTATCAGAAAGAATACATTGCTGAAGAAGAGCAGTATTTCCACTGAGCGGGAATCTGCTGGACTTAACGAGCTAGAGTATAAGAAGGTATGCGAGAATGCAGTTATTGCTATCAGCGAGGTTGTGGCGGCATGCGATGATGTTAGCGTGAGTGCCTTGGCAGTCACAATTTTGTCACAAAAGACCACCAAATTGAACATTACTGTGGCCCCAACTTTGTTGGACGGTTTGGTATCGTGTGCACCATACTTGTCAGAGAAAGAATTTATACTTGTTGCCAGATTACTCCACAAATTGTCTCTTGATGCATACCAGGCACATGATACGGAACTTTTGGAGATTCTTCATGAACTGAGATCGGCCTTGTCTGCAAAATTGGACCAGAGCAATCCGTTGTATTTCACTTACTTGAGAGAGATATTGACAGCTATTATCAGCAGAGGCGATGTTCAGGTATTGGATCATCACAGATCCCATAACGAGATCAGCGCTATTGGTGCTCAAATCTCTATCTACTTGAAGCCTTTAGCTGATCTTTTACCTGATATGCATAAGAGTGAGAAGCCATTAAAGCACTTGGAGAACAGCATCTCGGACTTGTTTAGAAATATCTGGTTTAATATGGTTGTCCATGGCTACTCCATTAATTCTGTCAATGCTAAGACGTATGCGAACGAGTTGGAAAGAATCGCATACAATACTCCTCCCCTAGCTTCAGAGCGGACTTGGAGCAGAAATGAGACCTCTTTGGAATTGAATACAGTTTTGAGGAGAGGCTCTTCTAACCACAATGTCAAGGACCATAGGCATATCGTGGGTGATATTTTCGAGGTCCCAAGATCCATGTCATATTCGAAGTTAATGTTTTTGGCTGCTGCAGTGTTTGTGGAATCCTTAAGAGTTAAGACTGGAGACTGCTACACAGTTTTGAAATACTACTCCGATCCATCCATGAGGACCAGTGGAATCGACAAGTACCTTGGATACATTGCGTTTAAGATCAATCAGGACTTTATTGGTTTGGTCCATTGTGGAGCCGATAAACAGTTCTCTGCCGAAAGTATTGCCCAACAAGTCACTCAGATGTTGGTTCTCTGCTGCTATGGTCTTGAAGATTTGCAAGATGCTGCTATCCAGTGCTGTGATGTGCTCATCAAGAAAGTTCCCTCGTCCCTATGCCACCATAGCAGTTTGTTTGCCTTGTTTGACATCTTGACTTTGTTATACAACAGTGTGATCGACTCTGAAACGAACCAGTACGAACCAACGTTCTTGTATAAGGCCAAGAAGACTGGTATTAGGTTGAAGTTGCCCGATTCGTATGCTTGGAGAAGCGAAACTTTCAACAGATTGCACGACAAGGCTGTGAGCTGGCTCAACTTGCTCCTCTTGCGTTGTTCATTTGATACGAAGAGCTTGATCCAGTCATATGTGTCTGAAATGGATACATTGCAGTCAGCGAACGAAATCGAATTTGGAGTTTCCTTTGCCTTGGAGATGGCTGGCAGTATCAGCACAAACGATAGAGAGTTGAGTCAACTTCCACGCTTTGCAAAGAAGGGTCCCGTCAACTTGCTCCCCTCTCTTGTTTCCCAGTTGAATTGGAGATCGAACTTTGTTGATGACTTGATGGAAAAGGCTACTTTTCATAACCCAGAAGGTGGTGAGCGTGCTCTTCAAGAATTAAGACAGCGTGTCGCATCTTTGAAAGAGATTATAATAAGTTCTGACGGACAAATTCCTACCCAAGAAGTGACGGACATCTTGAGTGAAATTGCCGGTTTTGCCTTGGTTCAGAATTCCAACTTGGCGGAATTGGTTCGATACTTAGTCGAAATTCCATTCTTGGTGTTCGATTCTGGGACAATGACTGCAGCAACAAATATATGGGGAACTATTATGAAGGAAAGACCAGACGTCTCCATTCTCGTTTTGTCCGAGATTACTAAGGGCTGGGAGACTTCGATTCATTTGAAGCAAGGTATATTTTCAAAAGCTTACGACTTGAGCCACGTTGAGTACTGCAAAATGGAATACTCTCCAAGTGACTTTAAACATGTCAATAAGGTCGCTGAGGCAGTAAGCAATTCATTCCTGCCTCATTCCATGATCATCAATTTGTTGTCGTCCAATTTCGAAGCAACCATGAACCAAAGTGACCATTTGTTGAAAATTTTCACAAGGTTTGTGAGCATTGGATTGAAGTTTATAATTAACGGAAGTTTGCACCCATTTGCCCGCTTCATCAGATTCGAATTGGTTAATTTTGCATTTGACATTTTGTCATACCATGCTAAATTAGGATCTAGAAGTTGCAAGAGACTCACCAAGTTGATCTTTGATAGTTCGTTGTCCTGGTTTAAGTCAAGGGCAAGCTTCCCATTCGGAAATAACCTCTTAAAGATCAAGGCTGATTATACTCTATTAAGAGAAGTTGCCAATACTATGTCCGGAACCGATACTTTCAAGAGTGAAGATTTGGAGCTGAAGAAGATCTTGTTGATGTTTTTCATGGACGATGAGATCTCAGACATTGGAGTGTGGTTGAATCCGACTCAACCACTTGATTCTCGTGGAACTTACATTGCCAGTCACATTGGTGGCGACCATATATCAAAGGCATACAAGATCGATCCTCAGTTGGCAGTGAACTTAGCTCAACGTTACAAATTGAAGAACTTAGATGAACTTCTTCAGAAGTTGATCTTTGAGAATCCCCTTCCTGCCATCAATTATCCAGACGCTATTCAGTACTTCATTGGTATCAACGCTGGAACTGCCATGCCAAACCATTACTTATTGTATTGGGAACCCTTGTCTCCAATTGATGCGATCACTTTGTTCTTACCTCCATTTGGTCACAATCCATTTGTTTTGCAATTCACAATGAGATCGTTGGAGTACCACGATGTGAATTTGACCTTTTTCTACGTTCCGCAGATTGTACAATCCCTTAGGTATGATGCTAAGGGATATGTTAAGAGGTTCATCCTTGAGACCGCACATATTTCTCAGTTATTTGCTCATCAAATCATCTGGAACATGTTAGCCAATAGCTACAAAGATGAAGACTCCACCGATCCAGATTCGTTAAAGCCAACCTTAGACGATATTCAGAAGTTGATGTTGGAGGGATTCAGCGGAGAGGACTTGTCATTCTACAAGAAAGAGTTTGGTTTCTTCAATGAAGTAACGTCTATTTCAGGTAAATTGAAGCCATATATCAAGAAATCTAAGGCCGAGAAGAAGATGAAGATTGATGAGGAAATGGCTAGAATTCCTGTGCAACCCGGTGTTTACTTGCCAAGTAACCCCGACGGAGTGGTGATTGACATCAACAGAAAATCGGGCCGTCCATTGCAATCTCACGCAAAAGCTCCATTCATGGCTACATTCAAGATTAAGAAGGAAGTGGAAGAAATTAACGAACAAGGAAGAATTGTTCATGTTCCCATTGAAAAATGGCAAAGTGCTATCTTTAAGGTTGGTGATGATTGTCGACAAGATGTCTTGGCCCTCCAGTTGATCTCTGTCTTCAGAACGATTTGGTTAAATGCCGGTTTGGACCTTTACGTATTCCCATACCGTGTCACTGCCACTGCTCCAGGATGTGGTGTGATTGACGTTTTACCCAACTCTACAAGCCGTGATATGCTTGGTAGAGAGGCCGTCAATGGATTGTACGAATACTACACCACTAAGTTTGGACCAGAATCGTCTATTGAGTTCCAACAGGCTCGTAACAATTTGATCAGATCGTTGGCAGCCTATTCTGTCATCTCATACTTATTGCAGTTCAAAGACAGGCACAACGGTAACATCATGTACGATGACCAAGGACACATTTTGCACATTGACTTCGGATTCTGCTTCGACATTGTGCCTGGTGGAGTGAAGTTTGAGGCTGTTCCTTTCAAGTTGACCAAGGAAATGGTGATGGTGCTTGGAGGGTCCGACAGGACTCAGGCATATCAATGGTTTGAGGAATTGTGTATTAAGGGATTCCTTGCCTGTCGTCCATACATGGAAACGATTGTGCGGTGTGTCACTCCGATGCTAGATAGTGGATTGCCATGTTTTAAAGACTCCACTATCAGAAAATTGAGAAAGAGATTTGTTCCCAACAAGTCGGACCGAGATGCGGCTGTAACTTTCAAGGGACTCATCAAGAAGTCATACGAGAGTTTCTACACGACGGGATACGACGAGTTCCAGCGACTCACCAACGGCATTCCGTACTAAGGGGAGGTGTGAAACCAAGTCACAACCAAAAAATTCGGTTCTGTAACTAATTGTCATACGTGAAGCTGCATACCGCACTGTGTTTTGGTGATCCTGCAAATTGTAGGAGTCTTGGAAGAGGACACCAAGAACTCAGCCTGGATTGACGCAAACAGCAATAAACAGGGAGAAAACCAAAGTAAGTCTACAGCGGGAAGAAAACGTAGAAAGAAAAAACACAACCAACAAATGTTGCCCATCTTCTTTCATAGCCTCAATCTCCTCACGTATGCCTTTGGTGGCCGATGCTTGCGGCACACTAGATTCTTTCCTACACATTGAGGATCCTGTACTGATCAGAACCTAGATAAAATTAGAATTCGAGTTATCCCGAATCAACTACTACTTGTCATCTAGTCAAGAGGACTTTTCTGCAAAATCCAGTTTACATTTTGAACCCTGTGGCTCTAACAGTTCCTTTGAATCTGAATTTCTGTCCAGTTTACTACAACAACTCGTTTGCCGAATTTGGCTCCTCGTAACCAGCTGAATCGACAAAATGTTATTCTTCTGGGTGATTCCCTTTCTTATTAGCGCTGTGTTTGCCAGCGAACGGCACCTCGCGGCCACCTCCTTGTTGACTTGTATGGACAACTCGCAGGTTTGGGCTTCTTTTTTGAATGTGGTGTTCTTCCCCCACAACTCGCTGGTGGTGCTCGACATCCTGGCCATTTCCAACATTAACGACGTGAGGGTCGGTGCACACATCGAGATGATTGCTTACGGCATCAAGGCCGTTTCTCAGGATGTCAACTTGTGCAGCTTTGGCGCCGACTACTCCCAGCTTTGCCCTTTGACATCTGGACACTTGGATATCTCCTTTACCCAGAATGTTTCATCCGTCATTGCCGGCCAAATCCCCGGCATCGCATATACCATTCCTGATTTGGATGCCAGAGTGCGTATTGTAGTTTACGACTTGGAGAATAAGACTGACTTGGCTTGTGTGGAGGCCTCTGTGACCAATGGTAAGACTGTTCAGACCAAATATGCTGCATGGCCGATTGCAGCTATTGCTGGCTTGGGTTTGATCAGCTCAGGGGTGATTTCTGTCGTGGGTCACTCCAGCACTGCAGCTCACATTGCTTCGAACTCGATGTCATTATTCGTTTACTTCCAATCGTTGGCTATCACCTCTATGTTGGCTGTCGCTAAAGTTCCCCCTATTGCTGCTGCGTGGGCCCAAAACTTCCAGTGGTCTTTGGGTATTATCAAGGTTGGCTTCATCCAGGATATTGCCAACTGGTACCTTCAGTCTACTGGCGGCCAGCCTACCGATATCTTGGGTAACCGATTCTTGTCTATTTCAGTTCAGAAGGCCAAGAGAGGGTTGGAATCATTGTACCAAAGTCTTGAAACTCCTCTTGACAATTTGCGTTACATGATGCCAAAAAGAGCCACCATCTCTATTGACAGTGACAATTTTGGTTTGAGCGACAGTTTGAACACTACCTTGTACACCACCAACGAAAAGGACCCCAATTTAGCTAATAAGGTGTTGATATTGCGTGGTATCCAGAGAGTAGCCTACTTGGCAGGCATCGAGATCACAAACTTGTACATGACAGGTATCATTTTCTTGTTCTTCTTCGCTTTCGTGGCTGTGGTTTGTATGATGTTCTTCAAAGCCATCATTGAGATTTTGGTGCGTTCCAAGAAGATGAACGAGGGTAAGTTCGCAGAGTACAGACAGCAATGGCCCAACATTATTAAGGGTGCATTGTACAGACTTTTGCTTGTTTCATTCCCCCAAGTTTCAGTGTTGGGTTTCTGGCAGTTCACTGCTCATGACTCTGTTGGAATTGTTGTTGTGGCTGCTTTCTTGCTTGCTGTCACCTTAGGCTTGTTATTGTTTGCTACCATTCGGGTCATTTCTTACGGTCGCAGGTCTGTCAGACAGCATCAGAACCCAGCCTATCTCTTGTACGGAGACGGAAAATTTTTGAATAAGTTTGGTTTCGTTTATGTCCAGTATAGGGCAGACTGCTACTACTTTGTTGCTATCACCTTATTTTACATTTTTGTTAAAACGTTGATTGTTGCGGTCCTTCAGGATCATGGAAGAATCCAGGCTGTTATCGTTTTCGGTGTCGAGTTGGTGCACTGCGTGGCTGTTTGTTGGGTT
The DNA here is from genome assembly GCA_030557965.1 of Sungouiella middelhoveniana. Taxonomy (NCBI): domain Eukaryota; kingdom Fungi; phylum Ascomycota; class Pichiomycetes; order Serinales; family Metschnikowiaceae; genus Sungouiella; species Sungouiella middelhoveniana. Next base: position 312,282 of record JANIJQ010000004.1, on the reverse strand, counting down.
AGACCTTTCATGGACAAGAGAACCAATGCGTTCAACATCACCATTGCAGTCATTAACACTCTCAACGCCTTGTTCTTTATGTTCTTCTCTTACGTGTTCAACCAACCTGCAGTGGTTGCATCGGTCATGGCAGTTGTCTTCTTCGTTGTCAATGCTGTCTTTGCGTTGTTCTTGTTGATTTTCACGATTGTCACATGTGTGTTGGCAGTGGTGTACAAGAACCCAGATACCAGATACTCTCCAATGAAGGACGACAGGGTGTCGTTCTTGCCTCGTATGGGCAAGGGGGCTGGTGCTGCTGGTAATAGCCAAGATGACATTGAGTTGGTTGCATTGGGTGCAAGTGCCATGAAAGGTCATGAACATGCAAAGACTGTTTATGACGATGCAGACTCTTTTGAGGACCTGGAGTCTTCCAACAGAAGAATGGCTTACAATTCTGCCTACGCTGATGCTGAAAGCGCATCAAAGAACTCTGTGGAGTTATCACCTGAACCTCAGCAGCCAGCGTCCACAATCATTGGAAACTCCAATAACGCCTACAATTTCAACACTTCCTATCCAGGAAGACATGAAGAACAGTCGAGAGTGCCCTATCAGGGTTACTATGACAGAAATCGAACACCACGAAACCAGTCTGAAAACTACCTTTGATCCACGGATTCATTGAGAGATAAGAGAGAAGAAATACACGATTGATTTGAGCATGTTCATTTGTTCTTCTGTAGCAAAACTTGTAGTCACTAGATATGCTATGATGGTATACCATGCCATGTCACTTTCACACTACCCGCCTTCAAAGGAAATTCTGAGGGCTGATTGACGACATTCCTGAATAACTTGTGCCTGGGCACAGTGCTTCCCACCACCAAGAGCGAAAATGGAATGGTAATGTTGCTAGTGTCTTCCCTTTTAGATAGTTCAGCCTTCCGCTCCGCATTGAATTTGAAGTCGTAACTTCCATAATCAGAATCAGCTAGATTGTTTTGGGGGCCCTCAGTCTCGTCATAATCCTCATTGACGGTTAACCTTAGCTCTTTAGGCTTACGGAGCTGAGTCTCAATAGCAGATTCGGCCAGGTCAACCATGAGCCCCAAATCACCAGTAAAGCTCAACAATTTTCTTTCCAATATCTTGATTTTGTCATCGACTAGCATGTTTAAATATGCTTGAGGGTAGTTGATAAAATCAGCAGTAGTGGCAGTTGCACTCTCGACCATATCTTCCTTATTGTGGGGTGGTCGAACATGCGAGGGGAAATCATACTCGGACAGTATTTCAATACGATTTCTCTTGGAAATTTTGGGTTTGCTAGATAGAATGAAAATTTGAAATCTATCCGTAAGCATACAAGTGCTGTGGCCAGACACTTGGTTATAGGAGCAGATAGCGGAAAGGAAAGGTTGAGGCAGTACGCCAACAGAATCCCAAAAAGATGCCCATTCTTCAAATTTTTTTATGAAAGTGCTTTCATTATTCTCAGAGGTATCACTGGATTCCTCCATTATAATTGTAATCACTGGCTTTTTAAGAAGATTGATCTTAGTGTGAAGCTCCATATCGACATCATTATGAAATCCACCCAATACAAGTGGAAGGAATTCCGCGAGAGAAAGATACTTATTATTTTGGTCAACATTGGCGACTTCAGTCAGTTTAACAGAAATTAATTTCCTAAATGGTGAGAATGGTGGGAGCTGTCCAAGCAAGTTGGTTGCTGCATTTGTGTTCAAAGTGTGTAAGGTCAAGTTATCGGATGTGACGAAAAGGAAGAACGATGTCATTTTTCTAGGATTCAAGATTGTCATATGGAATTCCTTGTCTTTGATTTCCATTGGGTGTTCAGGCATTCCATTGTCCGTGGAGTTATACGTGGAGCTAAGCGAGTCGAATTTTTCTGAGACTACGGACGAGAGCGCCAAGTCAGAAGAATAAGAATCGGGAGAGATCTGTGGGATTATTATTGACCATGATGACATGAACAAAGTGAAGAAATGGAGTTGGCCGAAAAGCATGGCTGGTGAATGGTTGCAAAAAGATTGGGTGCGATAAACCTGCTGGGTATTATGCGTTCGATCATTGCTTCAAACAGGTATGAATTGAAACATGACGTCCAGTATATTACACTAGTGATACATAAGCTAAGACAATAGATCCTCGGGAGCATACACAATCATGGGCTTTGTTCCACGAAGAGACTGGGACCGGTCCAAAGGATACATTTTCCCGTTCTGGTCGAGAGTGTAGCGAGGCAAATTGTGCATGCTTCGGGAAAATCTCAAGTCGTCTACTTCGGTCGAATCTGTCATGTATCTAATAGTAGAGTCGTCCTTGTAGTATGCGGATGAGTGCTTCTCCACCAAGGGAACATCCAGCCGCGTGGCGGGCGAATTGTAGTCGAGATTGATGCGATCGTTTAAGATCAAACGAGCAATATAGAAAGTAGTGAGAAACACCATCAAGGTGCATATCCATAGAATGAAAGAAAGGATAGAGAAAGTGGCAAGGGCCTTGCGCATCTGGCAGATTTGCGCAGTTGCACAGTTGTTGTTGGTTGCAATGGATGAGATGGAGAGAATGAGTGCCACTGATGTGAGAATACATGCAACCAAGCAGAAGATTACCCCCTTTCTTCGCTCGAAATTGATGGTTTTCGAGATGAATAAAAGTGCTACTACGAGCACAATTACTCCCACAGCAATGAAATATCTGTAGAAACCACCATCAATACGATCATCTAAGGAAGTCAATACACTTGCCAAAGTAGTAATGATGACGCCGAATGCGATCTGGAAAAAGTCTATGACGTTGTTTGCAGTGAAAACATAGTTTCCGATGTTGCCAGGATCGAAATCGTCATCATGATGCGAGCGGAATAGCGGCATGTTCATGAATCTCGCTAGCAAGAGTTCTTCTGAGTCTCGATGGTATTTGGACTTCTCTGGATTCATGGGGCGAATGCCCGTTTTCTCAGGGAAATCCGGAGGAAAGTTGTTGTAACCACCTTGATGTTGTGACGGAGACCTGATATCTTTAGGAGGTAATGGAGGATTATGGAGATGAGAAGGTTGATTGGTAGGATATGGAGTAGGCGAGGTTCCCCGGAGCGAACTTTTTGAACGCCGAGCATAGAAGTCGTAGAGGTCTTCCCTCATGTCGTAGGCACTGGAACCAAGATTCAGATCGAGAATGTCGTTCAGACGTGGAGAGTTGTCGATTGGAGCAAGTACTGGCATAATTTCTGTAGGTGAAGCATTTCTAGATCTGTTTCGGGGATTCTGCTGCTGGTATTCGAATCGGGAAAGGTCCGAGACCACCCGGTAGTTGGCCTGCAGCGCATAGATGCCATCCATAGTATTTACTCTTTCTGATGGGAGCCAGCTGATTTCTTTATGGGTTCTCAAGCATGTAATTACTGTGCCTAATCGGGATAAAGATAAACATCCAGCCATGTGTGTGTACAGGAAAATACAGTTCCTGGTTGATAGAGGAGTCTGGGTGGAATTGGCAGTAGATTATTGTAATATTGGTGTTATAATTTAAGGAGAGGTTGTCCGTTTGTGGTGGAGATCAATATTGTGACAGTCAGTTGGTTGATACGTTACTGGAAAATGGCTGCGAAAATCTTTTGTAGGAGGACTGACAAGAACGTTTGCAAAACACGTAGATGACCAAGTATCATCAGATAAAGAGACAACTAATATGTGAGTAACTGGGAGTTCTACAATATTAATGAAACAATATATTTGTAATGGAGATCCGATTTGTAAATGTTCCTAGGATTGGACCTGACCCATTTAGTTCATATGGGATAAACAGGGTGAACGCGAAAGCACCCGCTTGATCTTTTATTCAGTACTATTATCACATGTTTATAGTGCCAAAAATCCTTCTGAGCTCCTAGTTTCGACCTCCGTAGTTGGGTGATCGGCAAATTCGAGAATCTCGATATCGAATCCCAAGCTAAATCAGTCCTTCAAATCAGGCTTCATTGCATTGATCTTAATACACAGTGTATCAATATCGTACATTAGCGTTGAGACCACGGCCCATAATCATCATTCTAATAGGAATATAAGCCAATCAACTTCAAAATCAGATCTAAGCAAATAGCGAGCCAAGGGGAGCGTTTCTAGATTGCTAATCCTCAATCGATACAATGAATAACTGAGAAAACCGTAGCGAATCTAGAAGAAATTCTTCATGTTGTACGGAACATCAATACGTAAAGGTTTGATAGTTGCCGAGTGTTGATCATCAACTGTCTAAGTATGAACTGTCCATCTGAATGGAGATGCAACCTTTTGCAATATTTGCGCTAACGAAGTGCAAGAGTTTCCCAAAAGTAATAATCAATAAATGTCCATTGGGGTGACAGGTCTTCCCTGAAACTAGAATGCGTTCCTAAGTTCACTCCAATCATCCTTATTACATCTTTAGCGGTTTTATTTATTCAAGTTTCTCTTTTTATTAAGAAGTGCTGCTAATCAACTCTGCCTCGAGTTCAGTATTTAAAAGGTCTCACTTAGCTATGTCTATAGGATCAACTACTGTTTCACTGTTAACTCGTCGAGCGCAAATCTATTGCAATAGGAAGATTATCAATTCCCTGGAAGAAGCGACAATATAAACGAACATACCCTCTCGTCATGGAGGGCAAATCTCCTTTTTCCAAAGATCATATACTCCTAAATATAACTAAATACAACATCCAACTATAACTAGGCGAAATTAAATCAAAAACCCCTCCTGAAGAAGTGTAAAATGAAATCCAGAAACAATTTGGAAAAATGAAGAATAAAACGAATTAATATAATTGAATACAGTTCTCATCTGTTGTGCTTATAATGAAATAGCATTCTTACATTGAACAACAAACATATCGTCTGTTTTTAAGTATCCTGCATATAGGCGTTTGACACAACTCAAAACAAACCTTTCCGCTAACACGCAGGAGAGTGCCTTGCTAGCTCAATGGCTAGAGCGTGTGACTTTTAATTACAAGGTTGCGGGTTCGACCCCCGCGTAGGGCTTATTTTTTGGAAAACCCCTAATTTCAAGTCCGAAGACCCGGAATTAGATCCAAGTGTACCTCAATTTTCAATAACGACAGCAAAGTGAAAAAAAGGCTGCGCTGTATTTTTTTTTTTCTCGTCAAGAAATCCTAGATGAACACTGCAACATGAAGATTCACAATATGACGAAGATCATCATTCGTAAAAAACCAAATCATTTTACAATACTCTGGAATCTTCTTCATGTCTTCTCTAGAGCCCATTGCTGACTCGCGTTATCTGCAGTATGCCACCCCACGTAGTCATCGATATGAGACTTACTCAGCTAATGGCCCAAGAGAACAACGGTACCAAGTCACCAAATTCGAAATCAAAAAAAAAAAAAAATTCCACACCCTCCCATCATGGCCGCCGACTTTAGCCACAACTTCCCCCCAACAACCCTCCTCCCCCTTCCGGACCATTCCCTCGTATTTTCCTGACGTCGCTTTTCGCGCGCACTTATTGGCCACATCCCGGAGGTTGTCGGGGTCTCCATAAAAAACCTCGCCTGTAGTCATCATAGAATACCACCCAGTCTTCTTTCCAGCAAAATCTAAAAATGTTGTCTAGAACCGTCAGAAGCAATATGCGCCGCATGGCTGCCGCTAGAACTGTTGCCCCTACCATTGCTCCAGTGGCCAGAGCTCTCCACATTAGAGCTCCATTGGTGGCTTCCACTTACAGACCATTGACTAATTTCTCGATGAAGAGATTCGCCTCCACCGCCGTCAAGGTTCCCGACATGGCCGAGTCCATCACTGAGGGTACGTTGTCTGCTTTCAACAAGGAAGTGGGCGATTACGTTGACGTCGACGAGCTTGTTGCTACTATTGAGACCGATAAGATTGATGTGGAGGTTAACGCACCAGTTGCCGGTACCATCACTGAATTCTTGGTGAATGTGGAGGATACCGTCGAGGTGGGCCAGGAGATCATCAAGATCGAGGAGGGTGCTGCTCCAGAGGGCGGAGCCAAGAAGGAGGAGCCAAAGGAAGAAGTTAAGGAGGAAGCTAAGGCTGAGCCAAAGAAGGAGGAGCCAAAGAAGGAAGAGCCAAAGAAAGAGGTGAAGAAGGAAGAACCAAAGAAGGAGGAGCCAAAGAAGGACGCTACAGCCCTGTCGTTCACCGCATTCTCCAGAAGCGAGGAGAGAGTCAAGATGAACAGAATGAGATTGAGAATCGCCGAGCGTCTTAAAGAGTCCCAGAACACCGCCGCCTCATTGACCACTTTCAACGAAGTCGACATGTCCAACTTGATGGAGATGAGAAAGCTTTACAAGGACGAGATGTTGGAGAAGACCGGAGTCAAGCTTGGTTTCATGGGTGCATTCTCCAAGGCCTCCGCATTGGCTGCCAAGGAAATCCCAGCCGTCAATGCCTCCATCGAGAACGGCGACACCATGGTGTTCAGAGACTACATGGATATCTCCATTGCCGTGTCCACTCCAAAGGGATTGGTGACTCCAGTGGTGAGAAACGCCGAGTCTCTCTCGATCTTGGATGTCGAGCAGGAGATCGCCAGATTGGGTAAGAAGGCTAGAGACGGTAAGATGTCATTGGAGGACATGGCCGGTGGAACCTTCACCATTTCCAACGGAGGAGTGTTTGGCTCCTTGTACGGTACTCCTATCATCAACATGCCTCAGACTGCTGTTTTGGGCTTGCACGGTGTCAAGCAGAGACCTGTGACTGTGAACGGCCAGATTGTGTCGAGACCTATGATGTACATTGCATTGACCTACGACCACAGAGTGTTGGATGGCCGTGAGGCTGTGACGTTCTTGAAGACGATCAAGGAGTTGATTGAGGACCCAAGAAAGATGTTGTTGCTCCAGTAGCCGGCATTGCTGCATACATATCAATATCGTGCCCAGCCAGTGGTGTAGAAGTAGGAGGTATCCGATAACTATTGAATATAAGAGACTAGAGAGGTATCGTAGAGTGAGAGTGTGAGTTGGCTGCCCATCAGCGTACGAGAAGAGTGCTATGTTATCACGAAGAAAATAAAGAGTAAAGAATGATGGAGTTCAAATGAACTTATTCGTTTCTGGATTGATAAGTTGTTGATTTGCTAGAATTGGCATTTTGGCTAGGCAATCACATTTTATAACCACTATGACCACTGTGCCACTGTGTAAGAGCAACAGGTCAATTAGTCAAAATCAACAACGCCCCATTAACAGCGCCCCATCAACCAACGAAGTGATCGATTCTCAAGAAATACCTCTGGCTCCGGATTAAATTGTCCACTGGTAATCTACAGATTGTCAATTCTGTATTTACAATTAGATGCGACTTTTGTCCTTTTGTTTTATACCTAATCATGTGTTTTCTCGTTTTCTCTCCCTGGCGCTCTGATTCCATTCACATCTCAATTCACCAGCACGCACCGACAATCTACAACACTTCCCATCTAATTTACACCTGTTTTCCCAGCTCACCTTCAAAGACACCTGCCCAATCCGGCAAATTATAAACATGGTCGTTAATCATTCTCTGCACACAATCGGTGATGCGATTTGATATGTTATCATATCCTCCCCATTAGGAAAGAGTATGGTCCATCGTAAGCCCTGCCGTAGCACCCCAATCGGGTACATCTGGTTAACCCATGTATACATCCATAATTCCTACCACTCTGCTTCTCCTCCCCACGTTGCTGGAACCTCCATCATTAATCAGTTGCAACATATTAATTGTCCCCGTTGATTGGCACCATTACGTCGGCATTATTGAGTAGTGACCGGCCCTATCGACCTCCTTGAACACCGTCTCACTTCCTACACTTCCTAATCTGTCCCAACGGTCCTCAGTCTAACATCGATCTGCCCCCCATATTTCCTCCCACAGTTCACGATGGACCCCTACACTTCGTGGGACGACATAGTGCCCACTCAGAGAGCCAGACGTCCCCAGGACGATGACTTCTCCCACTATTTCTCGGAGTACAAAAACATCGACAATCTCTTCAATGATGCGCTCACCACCTTGCAAGATCTCGATGTTCCCCAGGGATACCCTGTTGCTTCGGCTCCACAACCTCTCACCTCTCCGTTCCGTCATGCAAAGAAGCCCAGCGGAACGGCCATTTTTGGCTTTCTTGACCACAACAGAGAACTATCGCTAGGGGGCGTCGAATCCAAAATATTGCGTCCTAGCCACGACTCGGTGCGTTCTATTTCGCCCTCGCAGCTAGCGAGACGGCTGGTATACCCTATTTCCAACGACCAACTCGACTTCAATTTTTCGCAGCCATTGGAGGAGTGCAAGCCTATTCTCTTGGAAGAAGCCGACGAATTAGCTCCCAAGAGAGACGACGATCTTATTGTCACCAACACCAATCCTAAATCATACAAGTTTCCCCCAGGTTCGTTGGACTCGCTGTCGCCGCTGCGCAGTCTGTCCCATAACTTCGAAGAATTCCTCATCAACCCAATTCCTACAATCAGACACCCAAAACAGACACAAGAATATCCTGACGATATCGATGTGCTTTTGGCAGACACTAAGACGAAAAAGTATGTACCGATTCCAGTTCAGGATCCGGGAATGAAGTACCAGGGAATGAAACCTGCCAACATTAACCAATCAACTGGTGTCGCCACTGTGGATCCAGCCTCGATGAATTCAGTTTCCATGAGCCAAACAGGCACTGTGGAGTCATTAAACGCTCCAATGAACATCAACTCAATGACTCCGGTCATGAATCTGCCGATGAACTCTTCTGCGATAAGTCCCCACATGATGATGAAGCACCTGTCACCAATACAGCTGCTGCCTCTCCGAAACACCAACTCCAACCACAGAAACGCAAGACTGCTGATACCACAAGATTCCCTCAATATCAACATGAACGTTTACTTGCCTCCGCCATCAACGACTCTGTCAGGAGATTCTCCTGAACCCCATAGTCCGCTGCCTCAAGCGTACTCTTCTCCACTACGCAACAATCTCCCGAATTCGGCGTCCTCGGGCTACGAAAAGCGCAGCTTCTACAACCCACAGTTCTTTTCCGATGACACACAGCTCTATTACGAGGATCACTACCAAGGTTCTCTGTTGACATCTTCTCCAATCAAGGCATACAACGATAGCTACAATAACGACACCGTCACCGACGTAAACGAGACGATACTTCAGCTTACGCCACTCAAGAATCAGGCTCCCATGACACCTCTGAAAAAGAATATCACGTTGGAATGGAGTCCCATCATTTCGCCCAGTGAGAAAGCTAACAACAATGTTCGCAAGGCGATCCAAGAACTTTCACCAAAGCGAATTGTGAAAAAGACTTCGCTCCTACCGCCAGGGGAGCTCGACCAGTACTGGGAGGGTCCCGATGAAAACAAGGTCTTCACTTGCACTTACAAAAATTGTGGGAAGAAATTTACCAGAAGATACAACGTACGGTCGCACATCCAAACCCACTTGAGCGATCGTCCTTTCACTTGTGCCTACTGTCCCAAGAGTTTTGTTCGTCAGCATGACTTGAATCGTCATGTTAAGTCACATTTGGTGTCGAAACATTGTAAATGCAAGTGTGGAAAGGAGTTCACTCGTGTGGAAGGGTATAGGAAACATTTGACCAATGGGATCTGTTCGAGAACAACTGAGAGCGAAGGAGGGGTGCTGAAGCCTAGTTTCAACAAGCTTAAGGGAGAATCCATTTTGGACGGTCTCACCTCCAACAGGTTGAACGACGAGTTGGGTTTGTAATTGATTTACAATGCCAGCATGTCAAGCAAAGGTCGCAATGATTCAGTCAATACGTTATTCCTCCTGGTCTTTCTCATGCTCGCCAATACTTAGGCACTGCACTTGTCTAATAGTTCACTTCATAGGTCTAATACAACGGTAACTTGTCTCCATGCAAATAATCTATTAACTTTCTCCCATGGCGAATTCTCCGCCATTCGCTGCTGCTGCCGCTGCCGCCGCCTCCTCTTCTTGCTTATGCACCTTCAAATGCTGGTTAAGATTATCGGTTCTGCTGAATTTCTTTAAACAGATAGGACACTCGTAGGGCTTTTCCGTCGTGTGTAGTGACCTAAAGTGTCGCTTCAAGTGCTCTTGTCTTTTGAATCTTCGCGAGCAGTATCCACAGACGTAGATCTTGGACTGGTCCTCCATGTCCGCTGCCTTATTCTCTTTTCTGCCTCTGGTACGGTTCTTGGTGTTGATCTCCGACATGATTTCTGTGCTAGGGGGAAGATCCAACGATTGCAAGTCGATTTCAACCACATCGCTTTGTGGCTCGGCCACACGAGTACTGGCTTTCCTCTTTAACAATCGAGATCCAAGAATTCGCTTGGAGGCACTTGCAAATGACGACGTGCCGTCCTGGTTGCCTCCATCTCCTGATAGCGATGCGGATGCTGATACCGACGCCGATGCCGATGATGTTGAAATCTGTGACAACTGCACGCTCTGTGCCAGCTTTGAATCGCCAGAGTGATAATCCTGACTGGTTCTCACAAAACTCAGAGAGACCCTTTCGTTTGGAGGAGCAACTTCTCCCTTCTCTTCTCCCTTAATAGTCTCACTCTTGACTCCCTTCTTGTTCTTCATTCCAACAAGATTGCGTCTCTTCCCGACGCCGTGGAATAGGGCCCCATAGTCAGGTTCCCCGGGAACAATCTGGCTCAGATTGGAATTCACTGGATGGAGAGAATTAGGATTGGATCCTTGGTTAGAATTAGGCAAAGAGTTCTGATTGGCAGAATCTCGAGACGCCAACGAACTATGGCTCTCTTGTTTAATTAAGTCAGCGTTGGATGCATCCTGTTTCACGTCTAGTTTGATTCCATCAAGCTTGGAGTCCATTTCCGCAGCCTTCGTGGTCTTGAATCGGTTGAATAAGCCTCTGCGAGGACGCTTGGCCTTTTTAGGAGTACCATCAGTCATCTCGCCCAATGCATCTTCTTCCTCCAAATCCTCGGGAAGCATGCCATTTGTAAAAGGCTCCTCATCATCGTCAACAGCATTTGGCTCGCTGCTTTTGAAAATACTTCGAATGAGGTGCCGCAGCTGCTGATTTTGATTTTGATGCGGCCAATCACCTACAGGCGATCCCGGCAGCTTTCTATCTCTGTCTCCCATGAAAGGCAAATAACTAGTGAGAGATCTCTGATTTCTGGTCGGAGCATTGGCACCAGAATTCAGGCTATCGATTGAGAGCCGCTGGCGGTTATACGCATCAATAGATGCACGATGGATCAGAGCTGGTGGCTGTTCCAATGACGACCGCACATACTGGTGAGCAGAGAAAAACGATGGCTGGGTCAGGTGCAATGAAGATATCGAGGGAGTAAGTGACGTGGTAGTGGTCAAAGGCAGCAAGTCGGCACCATTTCCCAGAATGGAAAGTCTGTGACTCAAGGACTCCCGCCTGCTCGAAGCAGACCTCGCATAGTCGTTGGTACTTAGAAAATATGGTTGGTGGGCCAAACCTTGGTCCGGGGTGTTCTTGCTATAGGTCAGGATATCAGTTCCTGGTAACCCTTGGAAGTCCAGCGAGAAGCTCTGGGGCAATTCTGCCGGCAAGTCGAGCAGAATGCTCTGATTCGGGGTATGTTGCAGTAGTTGGCTCTGCGGGAAGTTCAGCAGCATGCTCTGGCTCGGCGGAGCTGCCATCTGAAAGTTGTATGTTGCCGTATAATCGCTCTCCTCTCGTAGAAAGCGTTCGTTGGCGTGGCCATCGAGCATTCCCCGAGTCATTCCTTGATAATTAGCTTCAGATGAGTTGCTCTGTTTATAGGCAGTGTTGGCGGTGTCTTCATACATTGAGGGAGTGCTGGCGTCAAAGTACATGTCCAGTGCAACGGTAAATGGTGGCAGATGATCCAAATCCATAGCATCGCCCGTGGAGAAGGCGCCCGGCATGTTCCATGTGTTTGTATCCAATTGCTCTTGCACGGGGAATATCAGACTCATTGCCTCGGAGGAAACGGGAACGGAGGTCAGGGCAGCGAGGAATGCATTATCTTCGGCAGTTGAAGCCCTTTCTTGGTTGGCGGCGGTCTCGTCGTCTAGATTCTCCATGAAGTTGTCGCTTGAAAAGTTACCACTGGGTGACGACAAATCTCTCGGAAAAAAGGAGCTCGGTTGGTGGATGTAGCCCGCAGGGTCTGGCGCGGTGAGCCGCGACGCCTGCGAGAAAGCATAGCCGTCGGAGTCTTCTCCGTTCATTATGGTGAGTTAGCCCAAGAATCACCAGATCTATTGTATTAAGATAGAAGTGGTTGGCGGACGGTTTCCTGCAGGACGGCAGCTACTCCACGATTTGGGGTCAACGTGAAAAACGGCGACGGTGGCGGGGCGGTAGAGAAAAGGGGGTCTTGAGGCAGGGTATATCCGCAGAGTCCCGTGATTTTCTTAATTTTGTGGCGTAGTTTGGTCAGCGGTGGTGTGGTAGGAATGGCGGTGCCGCGGCTTAGACGGAAAATTGATAGTTTGGGGATGATAAGCATCTGGGGCAATTGAGGTGATATTTAGAGAGGTTGTGGGGAGGGGATGGAGAAATGATTTGTTTCATGTATTTTATTTTCGTTTGGGTCTGTCGGGCCTAGCAATATTTCACTTCTCACGAGAGTTTTTTCCGTCGTGATCTCAAGCTCTACATCCTCTTATCCTTAACCGAGGGGGGTTTACCTCAGTTCGAGAATATGTGCTTCTTGACTCAGTTACTTGCCCACTTATGGTTCTATTGGCATTGGTCGTTGTAGATCTTTTCCCTGTCACTTGTAGACGAATAGACCGTTCAACGAGGACACATAGCCCACTCAGAATACTATCAATTGATTCATCCAATCAGCCCTACTTCACCCTCTCCATTTCTTTTTTATTACATATAATACATCAATTGGAAGGCGCCCGCAGCCGAATCTCCACTGCGTCTTCCTCGTCTGGATTCATCACTCGAAGCACGGACTTCCGCTTGGAACTCACCAACACCTGGACATCCATGTCCTCATCAAAAGAATCGGAATCTTCGATATTTTCCTCGGTCATCATCATTTGACCGAGATCAATGTAGCCCGGATCTAGTCTCGATTTCTTGATATGGGGCAGTTGTGGCGGAGTGTGGCTATATGAGAACGATTTATGGAGGACTTTTCTGGGAGAATAATTTCCCACTTGAGGTACCTCCTGGCTGACGATATCTGTTCCTTCATGATCTTTGCTGTCTCTGGCTTCTCCGAGGTCATCTTCTCTGCTCACTCTGCTATCACTACCTTCTGCGCTCAGTCTACTCTCGCTAACTCTTCCCTCGCCCAAACTGTCGTCATCATCAATTTCCGGCTGTTCTCTGCGGTCAATTAAATGACCATTGAGCGTCTCGTTGGACGCTAAGTAGCTATGCCTCTTCAAGGTTCGGAGTCTCTTGGCGTCGTATTCGTGTCTTTTTCGCACCCACAAGTCGATGGAACCTACTTCTAGTGTAGATCCCGTATCGTTGCTGTTCTTATACAATGAATGTGGCCGGAGAGGATCGTAGGAGTTGTCCAGCGCAGTACGGAAATGGCCTAATGGATAATCCACCGTGTCCAAGTCGTTTTGCTGGTGGTCTGCTCTTTTCTTGAAGTAGAACAACGCTCCACAAGCTATCAAAGATATCACTGCCAAAGGAACCAAAACGCCAATTGCTACCTTCACAGAAGTTGAGGTACCAGATGAGGAATTGCTAGTCTCTATCGTATTTGACTTTACATCAGTGACTTGCGCAAGCAGATTGCTGATGTTGTAGAGACTTAGAGTGTAGGAAGCAGAAGTGTCTCTCTTCGAAAAGGACGACCCATTGACCACCACCAAAGTATCAAATATAACCGCTGCTCCCAACACATCGTTCACATTCACAGATGTCGTCATTTCAGCCCACGTCCATTCATTGGACGAAAGCGAAAGCATTGACCAATTTGCCGATGCTCCACTACCGGTATCACCCCCAATTGTGAGTACACTGTTCACTTTGTAGTCGCTGATGAAAGTTGAGGTAGAATTGTCGGATAATGGCGAGAAAACAGGCAACACTAGCGAATTGGTCCTTGAACTCATGGTGGAGGTATCGCTCAGCTTGGCCAGTTGAAACAGCCATCCAGACTGGAAATTCCAGGTAGCCAATTGATACATATTGATCCATCCAGCAGAGGATTTTCCCCCGATAACAAGCAGATTCTGAGGATTTGGTGCCCACAATGCTGACGCTCCATAGAATGCCTGTGGCTTTGTTGAAGTGGAAATGTTGGAAAACGTCATAGTGTCCATATCGAAAGAAAGCATTCTATTGGTGACCTCTCCAGATGAACAGCGGCCGCCGTAAATGTAGATAGTGGACGATTGGTCCGTCACCAAGTAGGACGAATCCGCATAGAAGGATATGTCGTTGACATCGGAGAAGGTCAAGGTATCTGATGCAGCGATCCACAAATTATCGTTCGAGTCATATCTCAGGAGTTGCAACACTCCGTCACCACATACATCGTAATCTGTATCGTGAATAGAGCTGGTGAAGGCGTACAACGATGCATTGTATAAAAACACTGACGAATTTGCCGGAGGCAGACTAAGTGTGGATACAACCTGGTTCTGGTGGATGTTGACATCAGGTAGCGAATACTGGGAATATTTATCTAAATTATCAAACCCCGTGATGGAGAAGTTGAGTGCAACCATGTCATTGTTCTTCAATCTCATGTAGATTCTTCCGTCGGAGAACGAGTAGTAGGTGTTCCATTGCGCATGTACCATATTGAGCCACAAGGCTATCAAGAAGATGTGGGGCCACATGACTCCATGAATGGCTTGACGAGCAGGTTGTAGAAGGAGGAATGAGGGGTCCGAGCCGTGGAGAATATATCTTGATATCAATGCAGCTTCAAAGATTACTGTTAAATGGATCGGGTGTTTATGTTTTGCCTAATGCGGACATATTACATGCATCAAGAAGAGTGAGAGGACTGGAGAAGAAGAGATGACAAAGGGGGATTGGGGACGATAAGAACTGATTCCATTTCGACTGGATCTGTATTGATGATGTTGCCTTTATTCTCTGCATTTTTTTGCTCACTGGATATAATGAGTATTCTCCAATGTGCTGGTTGCTGAGATTATTATCTACGGAATGTGACTACTATGCAGAGTGTTTAGAGTTGGTATGTTTGGTGGAAGTGTGGAAGCGCAAACCGGGACTTCTGGAGGAGAGGGATTACTCAAATGTTGGCTTGTGTTCTGGTATTAGATTGAGCTGGGTGTTTGTTGATGATAATGGTGATAATTATGTGGTCCATGAACAATCAAAGCAGGTGACTAATTTGATCCGAGGCTCTAGATATGATAATTGCATCGTTTTCTGAGTCGATAATGGAATATTAGTTGTTATTGGCACTTGCCTATTGATAATTCTCTATCCTCTTGCTGAACTAATATGGTGTTGGGCTATATCCTTCAGGAATACTTTGAATGCTACCAAACTAACATATTTACCCAATGAGTCTGTTCAGAGTCGAATGATGGGGTTACGAACGGATTCAGCAATCAAGTTCTATATTATTGGATATTTTGTGAATCAGATATCCTAGTTCTGCAACGATAGTGAAAGCAGGAATCAATAGCAACAAAGGAACAACTCAAGGTCACTCGATGCACGACTACGATTTGTCCAAAAATAATGTGCTTCCCTTCTGTGTGCTCACTATGATATTCTTTGGTAGTTTCTCTTACTTCGCCGTTCCTTAAGCC
Source organism: Sungouiella middelhoveniana (assembly GCA_030557965.1). Lineage (NCBI taxonomy): Eukaryota > Fungi > Ascomycota > Pichiomycetes > Serinales > Metschnikowiaceae > Sungouiella > Sungouiella middelhoveniana. The sequence goes on along the minus strand of JANIJQ010000004.1, from coordinate 296,489 downwards.
CTTGTGAAGACCATTCAATGCTTGCGTAGCATTGCAACAATTCAACTGGAATGTCTCAATGAGAAGCAATGCAATATCGGCAGATTCAAAGGGAGCAGAATCTCCACACAGACTGATTATCAAAACCATTCTAATGGACTCAACTCCCCTCCAGATTCCTAATCATCTGTACACCAACCAATATAATAGTCTACAATCTATGCTCACTTCCTTCAAAACGAAAACAATGCACTCGTCGGGTCAGAAACGAGCAAAACTAAGCAGTTTCCCACAGAAAATTTCTAACACATCAATTCCAAAGATTTTAACCTCTGCACCTGTATCATCGCCAATCTTTTACCTAATCACCTTATATCATGAGTCACTGTGCAGAGAGGCTATAATGAAAAAAAAAGTTGCGAAATTCTCACCACCTCATTAACATACCACATAAATGTCTTCTTTCGGTACCGTGTTCCGTGTTACTACCTACGGTGAGTCCCATTGCCAGTCGGTGGGATGTATCGTCGACGGATGTCCTCCAGGGTTGGAGTTGACTGAGAAAGATGTCCAGACTCAGTTGAGTCGAAGAAGACCGGGCCAATCTGCTCTTTCTACACCAAGAAACGAGAAGGATCAGGTCCACATCCAATCAGGAACCGAAGGTGGAAGAACCTTGGGTACCCCCATCGGCATGTTGGTGAAGAACGAGGACCACAGACCCCACGACTACTCCGAGACCGATTTGTACCCAAGACCATCTCATGCCGATTGGACTTACATCCAGAAGTACGGCGTTAAGTCTGCTTCTGGTGGAGGTAGATCTTCGGCTAGAGAGACCATCGGAAGAGTTGCTGCTGGTGCCATTGCCGAGAAAGTGTTGCAGAAAGCCAACAACGTGGAGATTGTAGCATTTGTTTCTTCCATCGGCGAAGTGTCCATGAACAGAAGTGCCCAAGATCCCGTATTCCACAAATTGTTGGACACTGTTACCAGAGAACAGGTGGACGCCGCTGGACCAGTCAGATGCCCCGATGCAACTGTCAGAGATCAGATGGTGAAGGTCATTGAAAAGTACAGAGACTCTCAGGACTCCATCGGAGGTGTAGTGACATGCGTGATCAGAAACTGTCCTATTGGATTGGGAGAGCCATGCTTCGACAAATTGGAGGCCAAGTTGGCCCACGCCATGATGTCGTTGCCTGCCACCAAGGGTTTTGAGTTTGGTTCTGGTTTTGCTGGTACTGCCATTCCAGGTTCCCAGCACAATGATCCATTCGTGTACTCGGAGACTGATTTGCGGTTGAGAACCCAGACCAACAACTCTGGAGGTGTCCAGGGTGGTATTTCCAACGGAGAGAATATCTACTTCTCGGTTGCGTTCAAGTCTGCTGCCACGATTTCCCAGGAGCAGGAGACTGCAACTTACGACGGAAAGTCGGGTGTTTTGGCTGCTAGAGGTAGACACGACCCATCGGTGACTCCTCGTGCTGTTCCTATTGTGGAGGCAATGGCTGCGTTGGTATTGGTTGACCAGTTGTTGATCCAGAAGGCCAGAGAGTACGGTCGCTCGATTGTTGCTTAGGTGAGCTGTAGATAATCATAGGAAGAAACGAATGATAACGTCATGATTGTAGACTTGGCGATGGCCGGGTGGAGATGATCCAGAAGTGATGAATATGGCCAATTGGGGAAGTTGGAAGTGTTCCTTTTCGATCTTGAATAATGATTCCTCCACTTTCGATTACTCGGCAATGAAACTGTGTTAGCTACTCTCTGCTTTTCCATTCAGTTAATATTTTCTGAGTTACTCAATAATGGTCTCAATAGATCTAGCGTTGGATTTCATAATTCAGGTTAAATTGAGATGGAATTCAGATTAAATTTAAGTAGTACAAAATGTCTTCCATTCTAAGATACTACTATTAGGAAACATTCACATTTGTTGTCATTTCTGCATCCTTTCCTGGTTCTCTCTATACCTAGCCCAACTCTGTGACACTCGAGCCATAGGTTGAAATGTTCTCGCACAACAGAGGATAAGCTATTTCATCCAATCACGGCTTTCTTTATTAACTCCTATGAACTTTTATTCTATGGTTTCTCTTATTGAAAATCAACTGGTGGTGCGCCTCATGGGTCGACCAAATCCAACCCACAAAAACCAACCTAAAAAATCCAAAATGGCCTGAGAATCAACTAATACTTCAAATAGACGCTCTATTGGATTCTCAATTAACCTTAGACTCCCTAAAATACATTTGTCCCCACCCATTTCTGCATCCACTGTATTTCTCCTACACCTCACTTTCCTCCACCTAAATCAAAAATCTCTACTCTGCACTTCTCATGGATAACGTCCAAACCATTTTGGCTGCCTTGGTGGCAGGCCTCTTGGTAATCGCAGCCATTTTTCTCTTGCAGAGTCCTGGATCGTCTGCTCGAAAACTGGCGTCAAAATACTATAAACCTACGTTCTTGGTGGTGGGAGCTAATGGAGCAGGCAAAACGTCCTTCTACTACTCGATGCTGACCAAAGAAACGGTCAGCACGGTTTCGTCACTTGAACCCAACGTCACCTCAATTTCGCTTCCATTCGCCAACTCCAATATTCTGGCCAACTACCAATTCATCGACTACCCAGGCCATTTGAAGTACTCTCAGCTCTTGAGAAAGTTGATCGTCGACGACATCACGGTGGCCAAATTGAAGGGAGTGATCTACGTCATTGACGCTTCTAGCCAAAGTTTGGCCCAGGAAGGTAAACTCACCGCCATGGCCAAGGAATTGTTCGGTCTCTTGTCCCTCACTGAGAAGACCCCCAACGGAGTAGATTTCCTCTTTGCTATCAACAAGCAGGACTTGTTTGACTCGCGGCCCGTGTTCAAAGTCAAACAAATGTTGGAGGAGGAGTTGGCCAGGGTCATTTCCGATGTAGTCAACGCCAAGGGCCTGACCAGAGGTGGAAGTGGCATCGATAATGATGATGATGACGATTCCGACTCATTCAAGAAGGAGGAGTCCACGCGCGAGTTCTGGCGGTCGGTGGTGGGGTCCACCAACTTCCGGTTCGAGATGCTAGAGGGAAACATGGAGTTTATTGGAGGTTCGGTGTTGAAGAACAAGGTCAGTGGGTGGGAAAACTGGTTCGACGAGAAGGTCGTCAATTACGGCGGAATGTAGCATCGCCACGTCTATTGAGGCTGTTGGTAGGCGCCGAGGGGAAAAGCGATCCGCTCTGGATCTCCTGCTGCCGCTTGGCCCGCATCTTGGCCTGGATGTGGCTGTTGATCCGCATCTTGTATATGTCAGCATTCAACCGATAATTTTTGAACTTGAACGTGGCAATGGTTTCGTTCAACGTAGCAAGCTGTTTCTTGAGGTCGCTAGCTTCTGCCAAGAGTGCCTCGTATGTCTTTTCTTTGGCCTTTGACTCCTCTGACTGTGGCTGCTCCTCCTGTTTCTTGTCGTTCTTCCATCCCATGGAAGTCATGATCTTGTTCCATGAGTATGGCTTGTTGGCGTCAGCTTTCTCGTTGGCAATAACTATTTTCTTCTCCAACTCGCTTCTGTCCCCCAAATGCTTCGTATAGGCCTCCGGGTGGATTGGAGTGCTAAATGATTCATCCTTGAGATGGCCAGGACAAATGTAGAAGAAGTCGGCGCTGTTTCCGGCCAAGAGAACGGACGTTGTAGGCTTATAGCATACCAGACAAGCTTTTGAATTTGACTCTGCAACGAGCCGTAATTGGTAATCGTTTGGAAATGGTGGAGCAGACATGGTATAGGTGGTAAAGAGATCCAGACCTCCCGATGTGGAGACAAGAGATGATGGAGGTCTGTGAAGAGGACTAAAATATGAGGAGGATTAGAATGTAGAGAGGTTCAAATGTTAAGAGGATGAAATGTGAAGTTTAGGTCATTGGTCTGAAAGTTGGCAATTTTCCTTTTTGATATAGCTGGAAGTGATAAGATTGAGAGCGAAGATATGGTTGGAGAGGGCTTGAGATACGCACCCAACACACGAAGATTCTGATTGATTACATCATGCCATCACTAGAAAGTAGAAGGATATTGAGCTATTCGAAGTTTGTTAATCGATAGTGTTTCTCCTATTTCCCCATGGCGAACAGATTTAATCGTCTAATTCAGTGTGGTGAGGGAAGTGGGAGAGTAGACTCTGTATATTGCTGGAGACAATGCATAGAAATATCCAGTACTTTCATGAATTCAGATAGCGCTACTTCTACTCTAGGTTTCCATCACGTCATTGCTCTATTAGTAATTTTCCGCATCATCCGGTATCCATGCCGATTTCCATGCCCGCTATGCCGATTTCTTTATACCAAACCTAGTTTCTACAAACCAAATACTTCATGCAAGCCCTGTTCTCCATCAAAACTAACTTTCTCCATAGTAACAAATATCATCCAGACTCTGGTCACCTATCAATGACAAATATAGGATTTGACAATAAACTCTAACGACATTTCACATTCGATACAAATTTGATTTCTATTCTCCTTTATTCTATTTTTTCAACTCCCATCCTCAACTTGTTATAATCTTTCGCAGTATTTCCTTCAAAATTCACCCACCACTGGAAACGCATTTCCCCACGGAAAAACCAAAAAAAGAAAGAATTTTCAAAAACAACGCCACAAAAAACCTCCAGATCCTCTACAATCTCTTGCAGCCTCACACCCCCTCTAATCTATCCCCCTAACTAGATTGCTACGCGTCACAGAACCTTCCCCACTAGCGAGCGAAATAATCACGTGACCAAAACAGCATGTCGCTGCCCACATCCAAAATCCTAAAAATGTCGCGCGGATCGAGGCATTCCGCCACTTCCCGTAATTCCCATCATCATTGCACATCAAAGCCGAGAAAATCCACCTTCCACGTCACGTGTGGTTCTCCCTGGCCGTACCACCCCAGAATCAACCACATTCACTGACCAACAGACAACATAGTGGAAAATGCAATAGAATTGCAATCGCAAAATTATAATATCAATTCAGTATGCCATACCCCCACCAGGCACTCTTCTCCACTTCATTATCTTATCTGTGTCCAAGACTCCAACAATCGGTGATTGTTGTTGCTGCCGAATTGGGGGCGCGCGTCACGTGACCCCAACCAGAAAAAATGTCGTGGCCCTTCATCCCTTAATTGCCGCCGACAAAAAGTGCGCTCAAACAACTTGGTTTTTTCCTATTTTTTCTCCCATCGTGTATCTTGCCAGTACATTAGGGCCATCATAGTCGTTATCATTGTTCGGCGTTACTTCCACTTTCTGGCTCCTTCCCATCCATCCCCGTTTTTTCGCTTAACTCCGTGGCGTCTATAAATCATGGCAGAACACCCAGAGGCAGATATTGACTCCATCGTCGACAGATTATTGGAGGTCAGAGGCTCGAGACCGGGCAGACAGGTAAACTTGTTGGAGCATGAGATCCGCTTCTTGTGCACCAAGGCCCGTGAGATCTTCATCCAGCAGCCCATTTTGTTGGAGTTGGAGGCCCCCATCAAAATCTGCGGTGATATCCACGGCCAATACTACGACCTATTGCGACTCTTTGAGTACGGTGGCTTCCCTCCCGAGGCCAACTACTTGTTTTTGGGTGACTATGTCGACAGAGGAAAGCAGTCGTTGGAGACCATCTGCTTACTATTGGCATACAAGATCAAATATCCAGAGAACTTCTTCATCTTGCGTGGTAACCACGAGTGCGCATCCATCAACCGTATCTACGGTTTCTACGACGAGTGCAAGAGAAGATACAACATCAAGTTGTGGAAGACGTTTACCGACTGTTTCAACTGCTTGCCCATCGCCGCCATCATTGACGAGAAGATCTTCACTATGCACGGTGGCTTGTCGCCCGATTTGAACTCCATGGAGCAGATCAGAAGAGTGATGAGACCTACGGATATCCCTGATGTTGGGTTGTTGTGTGACTTATTGTGGTCCGACCCCGACAAGGACATTGCTGGCTGGTCCGAGAATGACCGTGGTGTCTCCTTCACATTTGGCCCCGATGTTGTCTCCCGATTCTTGCAAAAACACGACATGGACTTGATCTGTAGAGCCCATCAGGTTGTGGAGGACGGATATGAGTTCTTTTCTAAGAGACAATTGGTGACGTTATTCTCTGCTCCTAACTACTGTGGAGAGTTTGATAATGCCGGTGCAATGATGAGTGTGGATGAGAGTTTATTGTGCTCCTTCCAGATCTTGAAGCCTGCTGACAAGAAACCTAGGTATCCTCCGCCAAACTCCGTGGGCAACAATAGGCCGGTGACACCGCCAAGAAAGGCCAAGCGAGGTTCCAAGTAAGAATGAAAGTCAAGTTTGCTGCTCTGATTATTTTTCTATCATCAAAAGCTTACGCGCGCAATCGGAGTGTTTCTCAACTATGCTTTCATTTTTACTTCTACCTGTCCTTATTTTAACGGTGACACTTGTACTTTAATGTTCATTATGCCCGGCATCACTGAATTTCAAAATTAAGAATTGCTTTGCAGCATTTCTCCCCTCAATGCATTATAACTACGTCATTTTCCAACCGATAACCGACGTGCTCATTATTTGCAACCATGAAACCACACTTTACACATTGAAGGGAGCGGATCACGCTCGCGTCAATCAAATGTAAATACTTTTGAAGATTGGCGGCTGAAACACTCACATTGATGCAACAGATCAACGATTAGTCATGTATGCGACGAAGCAACGAAGAACGAAGAACGAACGGGATGAGAGAAGAGTAAATTTCAGTTACAATATTCAGTCATTTTCTATAGATTTTTACATCTTGTCTCCCGAGACGAGACTAGTTTATATAGGTTTACATAGTTTCCTGATAATGAGTACATGCGGTGCGGGTTGAGCTGACATTGGTTCTGATGCAACGGCGAGCAATTGCTGGTGCGTTCTGATTCTGATTGAAGTGCTGTCTGCATTCTTGTGCTTTGAAGGCTTGATATCTGGCCAATACAACATCTTACGAATCGCTGCAAATGAAATGCCATGGCTGTGGGGGCAGTTTTGGGCAAATTTTGACGCTATTCACGTTTTGTTTACAATTGTTTATTTTCAATGAATACTGATTTTCTAAATTGATTCGAGGAATGTATTTATGACTGCTAGTTGCTGCACTGGGGAAGTCTATAGGTTGGGGAAAAGCAGTCACATCCAATCACGTGATTATGTTTACTTCATCCACATACACAACCACAACTACAAAACCCGTGCATCCTCCAGCCACAAGGTGCCACCAAAAAATTTGCCTGTACATCCTGCAGGACCAACAACCCGCACCCACCGCTGAAAAATTTATCAAATCTTTTACTTGTTTAGCTTGTTGAATACACAGACAATATGGTATGTGAGAAGCCTCAAATGATCTACAATTCAAGACAAACATGACGACACGATATGAATGACCCTTTTCCCGGCCAAAATTCCCTCATTTTCCACCGACTTGACCTAGCGATTTCCCAGTCTCAATTGCCAATAGTTATCCTTCATTTTCCCGTCCTTCCAGAGCCTTTATTCCCAATAATAGCGGGCTCATCCATCCTTTACAGTTACTGAAGTTCCTCATTGCCTTTTCCCCCTTGCAAAACCGCCGCTTCTGCCTTCATTTGTCTTGTTACTCCTCACCACCACCATACTAACAGATTTCAGGTTTTAGTTCAAGATTTGTTGCACCCAAACCCAGCCTCCGAGGCCCAAAAGTACAAATTGAAGACCTTGGTCCAGGCTCCAAGATCCTACTTCATGGATGTTAAGTGCCAGGGATGTTTGAACATCACCACCGTGTTCTCTCACGCACAGACTGCTGTCACTTGTGACAACTGTGCCACTGTGTTGTGTACCCCAACCGGTGGTAAGGCCAAGTTGACCGAGGGCTGCTCTTTCAGAAGAAAGTAGAGTCTCGGATAAAAGTTCTCTGTACACTTTTATATAAATTAATCTTCACGTTTATATAATGCATAACTAGTATAGCAAGTGTAGATGGGGTAGTTTTAGGGTGTATGTTGGATGGGCGGAAGTGGAAAGTGTAAAGTTGAATTGGGATGTTGTTGGAGTTTGAATTGTTATGTACTTTAATGAATCAAGTGGGAAGGTCTGTGAGATTCAACATGGAATATTATTGTGCTTGGTTGGGAAGGTCCGTGAGATTCAACATGGAATATTATTGTTCTTGATATGGGAAAGTGGATTCTATATGCTGTCAATAATTCATGTTCATGATTACAGTGCATTGTATGGTTACTAAAAGAGTTCATACTACCACTTGTTGCTTATCAGTTGCTCTTGGTCACTGCTTGGAAACACAGTAGTCTGTTGAGTAGAGATGAAAGCATGGTCAAAGTTCAATTGTTTCTACAATTTGAATTCTAACAGATCAAGACACCCCTTAAATATCCTTCTTCCTATATACTACATGCAATTTAACTGTACTCGTGGTACTTTGGCAGTTGATGGGTCCAATATCATGAAATGAACAAGTAACGATTGGAGTTTCCCGCATGAACCCAGAGAGAGATGGTGGTATTCGCTAGCTAGCAGAATCATTTCTTGAGTACTTAATAACAAACAACTCTTTGCAATCTGCCACATATAACCATTTCACGATCAATCTCCTAATCATCTGCTTAGTACTGGCTGGTGCGCACCCACTACCAACCACTACCATCAACTACTGAGTGATACAACCTACTTGGCGACTAACCCACCCTTTTCGTCTCTCTCACTAACTCATGGTCATCAATTCAAAGTCTAATCATTACCTTCACAACTTGGACTTGGAACAATGGCGAATCACCTCGTCAAAAGCATTGGCAACCTTCTCCACATTCCCATCATTCAATCCAGCCACACTAGCACGGCCCGAACCCACCAAGTACACCCCATGAACCTTCTCCAATCTTGCAACCATCTCTGGGGTCAACCCAGTGAACGAAAACATACCGGTTTGATTGGTGATGTGGTCCCAGGTGCCCGGGGTGCCCAACTTCTCTAATCTACTCTTCAATTCATTTCTCATCTTGATGATTCTCGACGACATCACCACCAAATCATCCTCCCACTGCTTTCTCAACTCGTCGTCGGTCAAGATGGTGGCCACCACCTTGGCACCATACGCTGGAGGGTTCGAAATCTCCGAACGAGTCAACTTGTTCAACTGCGACTTGATGGCCCTCTTCAACGATTCACGAGTGGCCACCGCCTCACTGGCAGGCAAAACAATGTGCAAAGCACCCACACGCTCACCGTACATACCTACATTCTTAGCAAAAGACTGACAGATGAAGATGGGGGACTCGAAGATTCCCGATGCAATGGCGTCACGGATAGGAGCAGCGTCCTTGTCCAAATTTCCAGAAGCAAAACCCTGGTAGGCCGAGTCGAACAATGGCAAGTGGCCGTTCTTAGCAATAGCTTTTAAGATGGAGGTCCATTCTTGTGGAGATGGGTCTAATCCGGTTGGGTTGTGGGCACAGGCATGCAACAAGAAGATCGAGCCCTTAGGCGCAGATTCAATGGCGTTCAAGTACCCCTCAATGTCCAACTTCTTGTTCTCGGCGTCCCAATATGGGTAGGAATCGACCTTCAATCCCAACGAGGTGAAGATCTGGTTATGGTTAGCCCACGTTGGTTTCGACAAGTAGACGGTGTGGTTTCCGGCGTAAAACGCTTTCAAGAATGCACTGGCCAAGTGCAAAGCTCCGGTTCCCGACAATGACTGCTGGGACACCACTAAACCGTTTTTGATGGCAGGAGAATCTGCACCCAAAATGACGCTGGCTGCCTCCTTCAAAAAGGGCTCATAGCCCGAGATTCCCAAGTACTCGTGGTTGTATCCTGGCGAATCAATCAATTTACGTTCTGCTTTTCTGACAGCAGGCAAGATCCATGGCTTACCGAAGTTATCTCTGTAGGCACCAATTCCCAAGTCCACTTTGTCGGACCTAGTGTCGGCTACGTATCTGGCCTTTAAGCCAAAAAGGGGGTCAGGAGGCAACTCGCTGATCTCGGTGAAGAACGACGACATTGCTGATAAAAAAGAAGTCAAGGAAATGGAAAGTGGTTCCGGTGAGAATAAATAGTCATATCAGGATCTGCATACAACCGTGAGGGATCCCTTGAGCCGAGAGTCTGGGGCACCTCGGAGATATGTGCAGAAGCTTGAGGGGTACAATGAGTGAAATGTAGCGAAGAAGAAATCGGTCTAGGGATTGAGCTTGAAGATGCATTTGACCTTTTAGGTTTTTGTGATTTCGTGTTTCTGTGATTTCGTGTCTCGATGATTTTATTATTGAAGTTTGTCGGTATGAATGTACCAAGAATGGAATTGTACCGTATTCACTGGATGGTGGCCTTATTAGGAGCACTGATACACAACATTGTCGCTTCAAGTAGCAAATTGCCAGTAGCAGCTTTTACGTACTTGACACATCAAAGGAGGAAAATTCTGATTTGAAATGGGTAAACTATTGTACAGCAGCGCAACTACTTCTACCTTCGTTATTACTGTCATTATTAGCACCACCTGTAATTATTCAACTATGCTCCAAACCAAGGGTCGTAGCTCTAACTATAAGCTTTTTCTATAAGCATAGAATAAAATAGCCAGTGAAAGGAGAGAATAGCTATACTGACCACTGGTAGAGGAAAGGTCCATGTTCTCAGAAGGTACATAGAGTTATAGCGCAAGTCTATTGGGGAGCACAGAACGTTATGAAAATCTCATTCTGGATACATTGCATCCACCAAACATTTTATTGTATTTTGTATTATCTGTTCCAGTTGTAGGTCGCACAAGAGAAACTAGAGAATATCCAATGCTAGCGTGTGCTATTGATGTGTGGGATAAATTTTTGGCAAGCCCAAGATTAAGTGTTGATTGTTACGGACTGGGAAATCTGTTTTTCTTGTTTCTCAATATTTTTTTAGAGTAATTCGGGCAGTTTCTCTTGCAAGTCGATGTAGATTGCATGCATTGAAAATATTCAAAGGCAGCCGAGCAGACAATGTCTTTCATGGCCATCTTGTTTCCATTCTTGAGGCCCCCATCTTAGAGTAGCTACAGTTCTAATATTAGAACAATCGATTACACTATATCTCGCACAGTTACAATTCCACGGCTTCAAGTATAATGCTCGCGAATATCCTCCATCAACAGCGAGCGCACCGGCTTCCACCCCAATTCCTTCTTGGTTTCCTCACTCACAGCAACCACATCCATCTGGGAGAAGATTCCCAAAAACTGGTAGTCTTGCTGGGCCTGGTCACCACCAACAGATTTGGAGACAATTTCCAATCCTTTAGCGGTCTCTTCGGCAATCTTCTTAAATTCAATGCCCTCCTCACTAATTCCATGGTAGACTGACCCTGCCTTGCCATTCTCCACCACTAGTTTGTACAAAACAGCAGCATCAGCCACATTCACAGCAGGCCACTTGTTCTGGCCATCTCCAACATACTCAGCCACACCCAAATTCTTCAGAATGTTGACATACATAGGCACAAACCCCATTTTCTCCAGTCCATGCACGGCGAATGGCAATCTCACCACCAGGGACCTCACTCCAACATCTTCCAACGCCAAGAGGGCGACTTCCAGGCCAACTCTAGGTTTTTCGACCCTGGTAGATCTAAAAGACTCTGTGAGGGTACCTGGAACATCAGCGTAAGATCCAAAAACTCCAGTTCCCACAAATGCCTTGCCAGTACCTTCCAATGCCTCACCAATGGCCGTGATGGCTGCCAAATCGACCAGAAGACTCAATGCGGGGTTGCTAAAGTCGTGGATGAACGCTAAGTGGATGACAGCATCGCTCTCAGAAGCAGCCTTTTTCAACACTTCAATGTTAGTTAAATCTCCCTCGATTACTTCCACATTATTCATTGCTGCCAATTTCGCAGCCGAATTTTGCGACCTTGCAAGGGCCAACACTGAGTGTCCTGCATCAGTAAGAACAGGAATAACGGAAGTGCCAATGTATCCAGAGCCTCCGGTGACGAAAATTTTCATGGTTAATGTATAAGTTTGATAGACTTTTGTTGAATGAATTGTAATTAATTTGCAGCCATTTTCCTTGGATTTATAGTTGTTCGGTGGTGACTTTGGCGAGCTCTCGGACTTAAAATGGAGCCGAGTCCGTATTGAGTAATCACCGAGCTGACATAATGGAATCCAAGGTGTCAGGCGAAGACTTATAACATAGGGGTTTACAGCCGACGGTCCGGAATAAATGCCAGAAGGGGAGAATTTCCATGATCGTGGGATCCACCTTACTAATCGATTCCAGCTCATAATTAATAATTGTTGTAGTGATAGAATGAGTAGGTTAGATGCTAAAGATGTAGTTACTTTCTCAAACATAGAGAAACAGTGCGCTTTAAAGTAGTCACATGTAACAGCAGCGGTGGAACGAACCGAGGGATGGTTCCGTGAGATGTAGAAACATTTGGGGAGACAAGTTGTGGATCCCATCAAGTGTAGGGGAGCATTGCGACCAGATGGCTGGATAAGTTGAACAACGGCAACGAGTATCAATTAATTCCATTACAGAGAAAGAACAGAAAGGTAATAGATTCTACACATATTTGTGTTCCTTCCACTTGAACTTCCATGGAGTTCAAATCGTCGACCTTCACTGCCCGTAGTCAGGTCTGTATTTTCTCATCCGACTAATCAAAGGGCCTTACTTTTTCATGTTAAGATATTTAGTATCTAGCGCAAATTTATGTCAAATGTAAACCATAAATCTCTAGTATTGGCCTCCAACCCAACTGCAAGTACTCATTATCCTGAACAGATATGTTGTCTCCAATTCTCTCGACCTCAACAAAATCATATCCACAAAAGCAAACCCTCAGATCCAATAACCTGATCTCAAAACACAGATCTACAGAAAATCCCTACGCTGTCTTCACCGACGTGCCTCTCTCTTCTCCCTATACATCAATTCTCCATTACTATACAACAGAACGAACCTCGAAAAACCGCTTCAAAAAGTAGATCTGGAACAACGAGTTCAATGCAACAACAATGATCTGGAACAAGGACCACCATTTGACCCGCGAGTTCGTCGACTCGGCGGTGTTTCTGTGTGTTCTCTCTCTGATCACCAAATAGTTTTGCTCGGCCTTGACATCACTGGTCAACTGGTTCAACCGCGAAATGGCATAGTCCAAAGTGTCAGATTTCGGGTCGTTGACGTCAATGTAGATCACTCCATGCACATTGAACGACACATCCAAGTCCACTCTACCACTTCTTTCGTTGGAGAAACAGTACTGATATTTTCCGTCCATGGTGGCCTTGACACTTTCGTCTCCATGGTCTAATCCGTTAACAGAGCGCTCCACCTTGTTGGAAGGACCGATAATGTGGAAATCGATGGTGAACTGCTCAGCGTTGTTTGGGTCTCTTGATCCCACCTGGAACGAGATGGCCAATTCGTCGTTTTTCTTCAAGTTTTCGTAGAAACATTGTTTGCCGTGGGGAGGCAACAACACGGTGTGCGCCGAGACTACGGCCACGAACAAGAGCCAGAGGGCAGCGAATCTCATGGTGAAAGTGGATGTGAAGAATGCTCAGTTTGCCAGGTCTCGTGTCCACTAAGACGCGGTGTATGCACGACGGATTCGGGGTCAGAATCCTGGGAAGGGGAAAGGAGATGTGGGGTGGAATTAATGGTAGTAAGTTGGCTTGAATTGCAGGGAAATATTCGTCTTAATTTTATTCTTGGTGGCTTTAGGGCTTTTGTGTTTTGGTGCGTGATGGATGGATTGGTGTATGGACGGAATAGTGAGTATCGTTAGGAAATAGCGAAGTCAGGTCCTGGCTAGCGGTGGAGAAAACTGAATATTTGTAGGGTTGTTCGAAAGAAAAGTGAAAGCAATTTGTTTTTTGAGTGTTTCTGGTATTTGTAGGGACTTTTCTTGACATCGAGGTGCAATACTCTACACTTCTGAAAGTTGTGGGGTATGTGCAAGGTAGAAGAGTTTCTACGATTCTGTTAGTCTTTCAGGGTTGACCTCTCGTTTTTGACCTTAGCTTGATTATTTTTCCTGATTTTTGATTACTAGTGGTGGTAAGCAGTTTACGAGATGAATTTGTGAATGTTGCGAATAACGAGCAATACTGGAAATAATTGACAACCATTCTCGACTTAGTAAATGTCCTCAATTTAATTGTCCACTCAGCTAAAATTGAAAAGGCCTCAACGCATCCTGACTTCACTCTTTGTCACGTCATCTGAAATTCTCCTTGTCTCGTACTTGCTTCACTTTCGATGTCTCGAGAAACCTGCCGTTCTTCATGGAACACGCAATACACTTTAGCTTCTCCCCTCAATAGAATGCACGCAACAAGAAATCCTTGAAGATGTAGGAGGTTCAAATCATGCTATTTTCATGCAAAACATCATGCACTGAGTTCCCTCTAGTTGTCTCTCCGAACTTTGATTCAACTCTCCCACATTCCCTACAACAACCCCTTCTAATCCTCTCTACACTATCTTCACAAAATGTTTAACTATATGTCCAAGTCTAGATGAAACTCTCCATCTTCAATGCTAATATATGGATGCTGTATGCTAATTACAACGGCTTCATGATCTCGTCGTAAAGCAACCGTTTCAAGTCGCTTATAGAAAGTTCGTCTTTGCGCCGGTCAAAGTCAAAAAAGTCTTCTGGAATTGGCTCGCACACTGGTTCGTCATTTGGATCGTGGTATAACTGAAAGTATGGGTGCAGCAACGCCTTCTCCACCGTAATTCTCTTTGCGGGATTGAACGCAAGCAATTGCTCCAAGAGATCAATTGCCAACGGATTGATATCAGGGTTCTGGCCGAAAAGCTCGCCAAGGGGAACTTTCTTACAGAACGGGAGCAGTCTGATGTACTCACGTGCTCTCTTCAGCTTGATATTATAATAGTCCTCCAGATTAGGTGTTCCCAATACCTCCATGATAAGCCACAATTGATTGTGATAGTCTCTTCCTGGAAAGAGAGGGCGGCCACTGAGCATTTCAGCAAGAATGCAGCCTACACTCCAAACGTCGATGGCAGTAGTGTATTCCTGGAACGTGAGCATGATTTCAGGTGCTCTGTACCATCTTGTTGCAACGTACTCGGTCATGAAACCGAAATTGTCTTCGGACGAGGCCACCGACCGAGCCAAGCCAAAGTCACAAATCTTGAGATCGCAATTTGAATTGAGAAGCAAATTCGAAGGTTTTAAGTCACGGTGAAGCACGTTGGCTGAGTGCAACGCCTTCAAAGCCCGTAGAGTCTGGTAAACAAAGTACTGGATGTGATCGTCGCTGAGTTTCTGGGTCCGGATCACCTTGTGCAAGTCGGTCTCCATGAGTTCCTGGATCAAGTAGATCTCGGTAAAGTCCTCGTACAGCGCGGGCCGCTGCAACGCGAGAATGGAGATGATGTTTTCGTGGTTGAAGTTCTTGAGCAATTTCAACTCTCTTAATGTCCTCAAGCAGAGCATCAGCCGCTCAAATGGCTCAATCTTCTTGATTGCCACCTTCTGCTGAGTAGGTTTGTGGATCGCCAGGCAAACTACACCATATGCACCTTGGCCCACCACATCGAGGATCTGGTAGTGATCTGAGACGTTGAAAGCAACAGGTCGTGGTTGTGGTTGCTGCACCTGACCAGGCTGGGGATGGTTATGGGGATGTACTGGTGGCTGCTGGTGCATGGACGTCATGTTCTGGGGAGAAGTATAGGAGTAACCGTGGCCTGGAACCGTATTATTTGGGACGTCCATTTGAAGCAGGCTAGGTGGTAGGTTTTATGGAGGGCCTGATTCGTTTCAATGGAAAATGCAGGCAAGTCGAGCGTGTACAGGAGGCACCATATGGTCCCATTGGAGAATGCCAGGGATGCGTGTGCGAGGAAGGAATACCGTAGTCAGCCAACGGGAGGTGTGACGAAGGTGGTTACGGAATGAATCGTCGGTTGCAAATTGCAAGCAGACCCCTACGGCAAGAACTATGGAAGGTGCGGGAGTGGTGCAGCGCCTTGCAGCAGTTGCATGAAGCGCGTGGAACGCAGACGCATGAGAGCGTCAGAGTAGCATAGGTACGACAGGAGATAATGGAGTATTGGCGAGAATGACGTGGGGAGAATGGATTATATGGGAATAATTTGAGTATCGGGCTGGAAATCGTCCGGAAAATATAAATAATTCGAAATGGTACCAGTTGTTGGGAATGACGGGCAATTGGGTGAGATTAATCGGTAGGAATTATGCATTCCTGGGGTAGGGAAGCAAGATGAAATAGGAAACACATGCTTAGATAGATATGGGGAGCGTTTCAAGAATATGGTTCTTGAAGATTTGGATCTGGAGGAGGAATGCACAATAATGAACCGATATTGCTTCAGCTCAACTTCGAGATTCAATGACCCCACCCTATAAATTTGAAGTCAACAACTTTAGTTCGACCTCTGCTTCCTAAGAACAACTTTCTCAGGGGCCGGATTTAGGTTGTCACTTTGGGCCCTTCATGTGTTGAGTACTTACTAAATCTCCCTGGCCTACAGCTACACCTTCCAAACAAAACATAAATTCCATAATCATTACTTCTTCTTGCGTCCAAACAATCCCTTCTTCTTCTTCTTGCTTTCAGGATTCAACGACGACGCACTGTAGTTGCCTGCCTGGTAGATAGGCTGTTCTTTACCTCCAAAAGAGGCCACTGGTCGAGAGTACTGGTTCTGGTCGCCACCCGTAACTTCCTCTTGCCCAGCCAAACTGTAATGTGGGAAATCCTCGTGGAATCCCCAACCTAGTCTATTGGACTCAAGCTGCTCGCGATAACTCAAATCACCGGTGATGGCATACTCGAATCCTCTAATAGTATCCAAAGGACGCTCGTTTCTGTTTCTAGTGGGGTTCAGCATGTCGGCGTTACGAATCCGCTGGCCGAAAATATCCTTGAGGTCTGCCGACTCCTGCGACAAGTATGAGGGTCTTCTATTGTTAGTGAAGTTTGCGTTCGCTTCTTCAAATGGCTGTGCCTCGTTGACGGCAGTCAAGATGGGGTCGTGGATGTTGGAAGAGTCCATCTTTATGTGTACATCCCCACCCTGGGGCGTGTACTGGGGCTCCTTGCTCTTGGAGGCACTTCTAAAAATCGCCATGGAGGAAAGTTGGTGATGTTTTTAGTGAATCAAGTGGGGGAAATCGCAGGTTTTGATTGAGACACCTGCAGCACAGCCTTCTCCGCGACTTAGTCTGCACAAATGCAGTCGGCCGGATGGTGGCTCGGCAGTCCCCCGAAGGTTGTTGGGGGGAATTTTTGGAATCGACAGTTTCATCTGTTCTAAGCTGCACCAATGTTGGTTTTCATTGAAATCATTTCGGATACATCTGCGGCCGCATGCCGTGTGTTTTGCATTGCATTCCAAAGTTTGGGGTGAATCTCGTATTTCGCACTGATCTAAATATAGTATTTTGTCTAGGTTGACATGGGATACACCACGGTGGGGATTTATTGCGAGAGAGTATGAGGAAATTCGTGGTTATTGTACCATACTGCCCATTACTTAACAAATCGACTGCTAGTCAGTATGTGCATCTGCACGCAGGAAATGCCGATTGACACCGAGGTGCATTCAGTGCCCTGATCCTGGCCTGGGTGAATGACAAGTTCTGCTGGTGAAATTGATTCATTCTTGGCTTTAGTGCACATTTTGTATTTTGTAGCTTCATATTATTTAAAGAGTTTGTTTGTCTGCATTTGCGTAGAGATCATTTGCGAGTCTCACACCATTTTCTTATTCTGGCTAATGCCGCACGCCACACAGATTATTATGCAAGGTTAAACGAGGTGAGATGTAATTGCGTATACTCTTTCCGTGAACTCACACACCTTTTCTTCTTTCAAATTGAAAATATCTCCGAACTTGATGGTCGACTTTGACTACTTACAATATTTTTAGGTATCGTTCCCGCACCTGATGACGCACCTTAGGAGACTTCAGTAGTTTATCATTTTATTATTATGCTAATTCAAGCCGTTTTGCTCCTTAAACGCATCCCAGGCCTTGTTTAAGGCAACAAACACTGCTTGACAAATCATCTGGTCCTCCAAGTCAAACTTACTCAACTTGTCCGGATGAATGCTGCTGATCACCTTCATGTAGTTGATTTTCACCTTTTTCGTCAACATCAAGTCGCTGATGGTAATCTTCTTTTGCAAGAACGGAAATCCTAACCTGGCAGGAATCACCTCGTCCAACGACATAAGTAGGCTACGCAAGTTATCTTCCTTTCCGTTGGCCCATGCGGTAATTTTGTCGTGGACTTGGTCGTGGAGCTTAAATTTCATTTCATCTTGCACTTTCTCCTGCTGATGCTGTTGTCTCACTTTTTGCACCAGTTCAGTATTGGCGACTGGACCACTTGGCGCTGGAGATGCACGATTGGGCTGAGTCTTAGGTGTTGGTTTTGGAGGATTCACAATATTGGCCAATCTTCTTCTTGCGTCCAAAGCTTTTTTGTCGGTAACTCCATACTTGGTCACCAAGTCCGAGTAACATTGCAATGAATCTGGGAAGTTTTCAAGCATTTGCAAAGACTCGGCCTTTCTCGACAACAACTTGATATACCAATACTTGATTACCTTGTTGTTGATTGTCCAATCTGTGTCTTCGATGTTCTCACCCACAAGCTGCATACCTTCTTCACATTGCTGCTTGGCTGCTTTGTAGTTTCCAAGCTTAATTTGAGTGACTGCAATATTGGAGAAAATTACTATGCGAAGCTCATGTTTAGGAGGCAATGCTTCAAGACATCTGCTATATGCGTTGAGAGCATCTCCATAATCCCCCTGGGTGAAAGAAGTGGTAGCTTTCACTTTAAATGTCTCATAATCAGACTGTTGGAACGCATTTAACGTTTCTGCGGTGGCATTTCTCGGTTTGGAAACCTTGGCTGCCCTGCGTCTGGAAGGAGAAACATACGTTTGTCCTTCACCTGAACTCTGTTTGAATCTTTCAGCTCTTGAGAGCGAACTGCCGCCTCCAAGACCCAAAAGATCAACCTCGGGTTCTGGAGCTTTTGTAGTCGCAACGTTTGGTAGCTGCGAAGCTGTAGGAGTGGGAGTAGGCGTAGCAGACTTTAATGAATTGACTCTGGCGCGGGGATCAGAAGGTTCCCGTGGTCTGGAAGATCTAGTATTAGCTGGAGTCAGTGACGGCCGCACAGGCATCAGAGGAGCCACAGCAGGTGAGTTGCGGCCCAGAGCTGCATGTACTTGTACAGCTGGAGGTTCTTGAGAAATTGTTCCTGATGCCCGAGAAGATTTGCCTGAGGAAGTTTTCCCCATGGATTCGAGTCGCTCTTTCTGTCTCTCAGCCTGACGTTCTCTCTGTTGGCGCATGATCCGCTGAATATCTTCCGCATTGATGTTTTCCTCGTCGTCTCCGTAGTCTTCATAGATATCTCCATTACGTTCTCTCTCAAGTGCGCCAGCTTTGTACTTGCTCTGATTCTTCATCCACATGGGCATTGAGTTAGCATCACGAGTCTGGGTATGCTGGAGGTGGTTGATATTCTTGATCACAGTCTTTTTCGATTTGTCGAAGAGCCACGACGCTTTCTTAAGAATGTCAGAGGAAAGATCCTGAAGTGACGGACCCAACTCTGGCGCATCACTATTTTTGCGATTATTACGGTCACTTTCGCTTCTTTCGTTTCGCCCACTTCTCAGAGGTGCAGCAGAGCTTCTCGACAGGCCACCACTCATGATGTGATTTACACAAGTTTGGAGATCGAGCCCAACTTGGTCAATGGCCCTATTGGCGATCTCGATTGGGAAGCCGATGTCGATTAATTCGGCCAATACCGTATCTCTTTCGTCCATTGCTTCCGCTGACTTAGATCTTGTCGAAGGAACAATGTTGGCTCTTTCCGGAGTAGGTGCAACTGGACGAGAGGCACGCTTGGGAGGCTCTGGTTGAGAAGAATTAAATGCATCGGTGAATTCATCGTCCAAGAGAGAAATTCCACCACTTCGCTGAGAGTTAGTGGGGATTGTGTGGACATTTGGATGGACACTTGAACGAACCTGACCATTGGAATGGTCCACCGAAATGGAATCGGAAGGAGATGACGAAGACTTGGAATCGAAGATCGAGAACGGATCAAACTCCTCATTGGGCTTGGGAGTATTGGATATAGAGCCCTGAGGACTGGTGATGGTTGGCGATAAGATTTCGATGTTGGACCATGGAGTGGGTTGAGGCTTAGGTTTCTGCTCTTGGAGAGTAAGATTATTGAGGGAAGAATTTAGCAGCAGAGACTGCGAATTTCCAGCCGCTGACAGGAAAAGATCAGCAAATGCGTCCTTTTTAGGTGGCATTGGTGGTTGTTATTCGACATAGAATGGTTCTGAATAGAATAGCATCCAGATACCGTATATGCACTCTTACTGGACACGATCCATAATTGAGGAAGATAACATTCGCAACAGGTGACGAATAATGTTGAAATAGGAATACGCACTGATTTCTCTCCTTCGAGGCAATAATTATCACGTTCTCGCTCACAGCCAACTTGTAATTCAGTGGATATCAACTACAAAGTGGCGTCACGTGAGCTATCTTGCAATTGGGAACATGCTTGGAGCTAGGACGAAAATTGGATTACGGCAATTTCAGAAGGAATTTGAATCCAATGGATTCATGGAATGGGGTAGTTGGACTAGTCTGACTCAGTTGAAATCAGAGATTGTTGCTCAGGGAATGTTTGGTGAGAACAATGGTATCGAAGGTGGAGATTTGTTACAGAAAGCTCATGAAACAAAACAAAGCTCAACATTTTCAGTTAATTTTTGGTACTAATAAACATGGTAGGTGGACCATTGGAAGTACTATTGGATGGTGCGTGGGAGTACACCCGTGCACCAGAAATTTCACACTTCTTTACACACCCGTGCACCAAGTACATAACATACTCATCTCACAAAAAACTTTCCACCACCAAACTAGCCATTATGCATTTGATGTACACTTTGGGCCCAGACGGCAAGAGAGTCTATACTTTGGCTAAAACCACCGAGGAGGGTGAGATCACCAAGTCTGCCCACCCGGCCAGATTTTCCCCTGACGACAAGTACTCCAGACAGAGAGTTACTTTGAAGAAGAGATTTGGATTGTTGCCAACTCAGAACTAGAGGGATGAAAATCTGAGGAGCATTGATTAGAGGAGTCCGAAAAAGAGATGATGATGAAGAGGTGACGCTGAATACTGACCCTATGGGGTGCAAGTTTGTACTTTATTGCATGAATAAAATCATACGAGGAGAGATGTAGACATGAGCCTATTGAGGGTGTGGATGAGGATGTGGAAGGGGAGGTTAAATCCGTGGTATATGTTTGTCCATGGGGTGTTATCCGTGATGCACTTCTATCAGTATATTTACCTTCAATCTGTTGTAACCGAAACAAAGTTTGTATTATCACAATTGTAAAATGAGAGAATGGTAATATTCGTTCTCAAAGCGAATGGTCCTTGCCATCTATAAAGTAGCTTTCGCCGTCCACACCTTCTCAGGCATAAGGAATATCCCCTCTATTATGAACCAATAGATTTCGACTGATCATCGCCGGATCAGATCCCCAATATGTTTATCACGCTCTAGCCAAAGTTTATCCCTCCCCTAGAGTGGCTCCATCTTCTGCCCTGTAGCATCCAAGTTATAGTCTGCGCTTTGTGCATAGTTCGCCCACATCTGTGACAACACTTCAGTATCCTTATTCTTATTATTGATTTCGTTTAAGCACAAGTTCATGTCGTGAACGGAGTCGTTGAGCGTTTTCTAGTGGTTAGTACTGACCTATTTGCTGCGTGTACACGTACATACGATATTGTTGATGATTCGAGAGAGAAGGGCCACCTGCACCTGCTCGTGGGGGTTATCCATTACTAACTTAGTGGAGGACATTTTGGATGGGTAGATTTTCTTATTTGGTGATCGGATTAGTAATTTGGTAATTTGGTTTGGTAGATGCGGTGACAAGTTGTTTATTTGTGGTTATTATTATGTTGATAATATTTAGTTGGAGTGTGCAGTCTCAAATCAATAGAACCCTTTGACTTCAATAAAATGCCCTTGGTATTTCTCACATTACATTTTTTCTCACATCTATTCTTGTGAATGCTTCTTCGCCCTTTCTATTATTATACATCTATGCTTCATGTGTGGAACCCAAAGTCGTTCATGAGACTGTCCACATCCTTCCACAACGAGTCGTTATTCATGTCGAAAATGTCAAGCTCCAAGTTGCCAACTACTTGAGATGGCGATTCATTAAATTCGAAGTAGAGCCCGTTTGTAGACTTATCTTGTGACTTAACTGCTCCATTTGATGTACCGGAATCCAGAACGGCATTCCCCACCTCGACTTTGATCGATTGATCTCCTGGAATAATCCTTGCTGGAATCTTGTTTTCGGGTGGAGACAAGATACCTCGAGAATCCTCGGTGTCATTGGCAACACTGGGCAGAGTGTCTGCACTACTATTGACCACCTTGAATATAGAGCTTCTCTTGGACGCCGAGATTGGCTGTGGATCCAATGGAATGGTCCTGATAATCCGTCTGGCCTTGGATTCTGCATCTTGCACGGCAGACAACGATCTTTTCTTCCGCCTGCTGGAGGTGGAGCTTCCAGGCGTAGATTTTGGGCTCATGCTGCTGATACTACGGTGCTCCGATACATCATTGTCGTTCCTGTTGCCGTCTTCTTCTTCCGAGCCCCGTCCGGAATCATCTCCGGAGACTATAGCGTCCTCATAATTGTCGCCATTGGCATTATCATCTTCGACAGAGTTTTCTCTAACATCTGTTTTGATGTTCAACTTGGCCATGCCCACTTGGTCTCGGAGTAGCGACAAACAGTCGAAAAAGACCGAAGCAGCCATTCGAGACCGAATACTTACAGAAAAGCTGGTAAGACCCTTCTCGTCCAATGTCCTGAACAATTGCCAGG
Source organism: Sungouiella middelhoveniana (assembly GCA_030557965.1). Taxonomy (NCBI): domain Eukaryota; kingdom Fungi; phylum Ascomycota; class Pichiomycetes; order Serinales; family Metschnikowiaceae; genus Sungouiella; species Sungouiella middelhoveniana. The sequence goes on along the minus strand of JANIJQ010000004.1, from coordinate 273,461 downwards.
TGTTTCTCATGATTCCACTAGCTCGATAAGCGATGTCATGTTTCAAAATGGATGCTTGGGCAACTAGAGAAATGGCATTTGCATAGATTTGTTTTCCTGAGTCCACGTCAATCACATCCTTCAACGGGGAGTTGACCAACTTCACAATGATACATGATGCTTGCCAGATGTTCAAAATGGACACAACCGGCAAGTATTTCATGAAATCCTTATTTTGGGACTGACACATTTCCACATGGTTAATAAGTAACATGGCTGCATTGTATAAACGAACAAGACCCTTGGACAATTCCGAAAGATGAAGATTGGATGCTTCAAGAAAGTAATGAGTGAGTAGATGAATACGAGCCACAATGTATTGGAACTTCCTGTGTCCATCCTCATTCACCATGTCAAGGGTAAGCTTAATTTCAAGTTCGTCAAGTTGCCTCATCAACACCTTAATAAGTGCTAGCCTCTCACTGACCTGGGTGAGGCCACTGTCAGTCGTTGAATACAAGTTGAGGGTCTTAGCCACCTGATCTTCAAAGTGGGCAATCTCCATATGCTGGCGGATGGAGGTGGGAATATTGGCATACTGCGCTCTGAGTGAGTCAAACTGGACGAATGCCGGAAAACCAAAAGCTGTAGCGATATTCTGCGAGACAATATTACACACGATCCATGTTCTCAAATGCTCTTGAGCCATTGAGCTTTGAGGGGACGAAGTTTGGTTCTTGTGGTCCTCTTCCAAGATCTGACTAGAAGAATGAAGTCCGATTCTTATGGCTTGGAAAAGTGCAACACCAATAGTATTCCAGGATGAGTCTGCACTTAATGAAGAAGTTAATGGGGGCCAGAGCGTATAGAGAATGAACGCCTGGACGGAATAGACAGACGATGCGTTCATTATTGGCTCGTCTTCCTCGGTGGGATTGTACCGAGTGATTGGAGAGATTGTGATTTCAGCCAAGATATCCTTTATGAGCGGAGATAACTGGAGAAGAAGTGATTTGTTGTGGCTGTAGCGCCGAAGTGCAACGAACATGATCACCCAGAAAAGGGCGGGACAGAGTCTATATATGGACTCTGGACCTTTGATCAAGTCGACCACGGGGAGAATTGGATGGTAGTTCCGAACATACTCCATGAATAATTGGCGGATAGTGTCTGGGTCCAAAGTTATGGAGTCAAGCGACTTTTCCTCACAAATTAGAGCCCGATCAGGAATTTGCACCGATGCCGTAGAATCACGCGTAGGAGACCGCATGGGAATTTCAGGACCTGGACTGTTACTTCCCATAATCAGATAACCAGGCGACATTTGCCGGACAAAAGGCGCCGGCTGCGGAGATACCGACACCGGGATGGATTCAGCAGGTAGTTTAGGGGCAATATTCATCATTGATATTGTCAGGGGGCCAATAAAAGTTCGCTTCAATTCAGCAAATTCCTTCTCGATCAGGGCAATCTTGGCTTTTTTAGAAGTTCGTTTGAATTCGGGCTTTAGCTGGCACGCTAGGCCCTTCACCTTACACCTTGAGCAGGCATTTGGGTACTGTTGGCGGGCATCGCATTTTGATTTTTGCTGACGACACCAAGTGCAAGCTAGTCTTCTGAATTTTGCAAAGCTTTCTAGTTTGTCTGCTCTTTCATCGGAGGGGACATCTCCTCCAGACAACTCCGGGGTTTTCTCTTCCTTGATCAGGCGGTTGAGCTCGTGGAGTTCTCGAGACATGTTGGCAATGTGCGCCAATTTATCTAGGGAAGTATTTGTCTCCATGATGATTGTGTGGAGTAAATAATAAAGTGGATGTCAAAAACGTAAATGACAAGAAAGCAAATGATAATAGTGTAAATGATAATAAACAAGGGACAATAATTAAATTTCAATAAATTAAATGTCAAAGCAATAAAGCTCCTGAATCTCCTCCTATTTGTGGGGCCAACATCAGAAACTATAACAATTGATTTGAATATATTCAAGTATGCAGTCCTTGAGATGACTCCTACGGTATTCCCGAACTCCATTATCTTGCCGAAGACATAGAGTTCACTCATACTTGAAGAAAAAATTTGAGTACTATTTCAAATGGCTCCCTGCCATGTTCTTCCTTTGTAATATTTCCAAAGCTGTGGATGTTAAGAGACATCTTGTGATAGGAAAGCGTTGTGGCGAGCCGTGCAGTACGCTTAGAAATTCGTTTCTCTCGACCAATAACTTCCCGATACTCTCTATAGTGACTATATTGGGCTTTAGGTGAGAGTACTGGGAAGGAGATTCACTTTTCCCTGTAAGCGAATTACTGCAGCTCCATGCAACAGTGTTGTATGCAGCCACTGCAACCACATCGTTCTCCACAACGAATGCGGATTTCAATATGCGATGGCACTGCATGATAACTTGACATATTCCACTAGATTATCGTATCTCCTAGATTATCGACTCTCCTAGGTTCTAGAGGTTATCACTAACTTCAGATCGCCAAGACTCTTTTGATCATCAGTTTGTTGACTGAAATTCAATTGTAAACTTTGCATTCTTTTTTCATTTCCACATACCATGATTTCTACCTCGTTGGACGCAAAGCTACTATTGGGGTCTGTGTTAATTAGAAGGGCCAGTTTTGGTTTCACTAACCAGGTCCTCACGCTCTTTCTCGAGTCGGCGGGTATCTCCAAGTCTAGAATCGGTATCTTCATGACCTTGACGATGATCGGAGATACCATCATCTCCTACATTTTGACGTGGTTCTCTGACAACATCGGCCGTCGTACCGTGATGGTTATTGGCTGCGTGCTCATGGGAATATCGGGGGTGGTGTTTGCAATGTCTGAAAATTTCTGGGTGTTGTTGGTGGCGGCCATTGTGGGGGTGATTTCTACTTCCGGTGATGATACGGGCCCATTCCAGACCGTGGAGGAGGCCAGTTTATCTCACCTAACTCCTCCAAAGTATAGAGCGTCGACGTTTGCTGTTTATGGCTTTCTCGGTACTTTAGGAGCAGCCGTGGGGTCCTCTGCCAGTGGAATTTTGGTCGATTACTGGAGTCTATCCCGTGGATGGAGCTTGCATGACTGCTATCGAGGAATTTTCGTTGGATATTCGATAATTGCCGGCGTGAAGTTGGGCATTGCGCTTCTACTCAGCAAGAACTGTGAGCTTCTGGAGTTTACTGAGCACGACGGGCCTTCAGAGATCGTGGCTCCCGAACTTGCTGCTCAAACTCTGTCGAAGTCTCCAACGTTAGGCGAGGAAACAACTCTTCTTGGGGACGAGGTCTTGCAAGAAGAAGAGGAGGCAGATGCTCCACCTACAGTCAAATCGTCTGTTTTTGATGCCCAGACTAGATTGTACTTGCCCAGACTCCTTGTGGTTTTCATGTTGGACTCGTTTGGCTACGGGTTCATGCCTCCCGCGTGGATTGTGTACTATTTCAAGACCGTGTTTGGTGTCACCGCGTCTGCGTTGGGAACTCTTTTCTTCTTTACCAATTTGGTCGATTCTGGATCGTCGGTAGCTTCTGCTGTTCTCTACTACAAGTTGGGTCCCGTCAAGGCTACTTTGGCCGCCCAACTTCCATCTGCAGTGTTCTTCTTTACTATTGCATTTTGCCAGACGTATTTTAGTGCAGCAGTATTGTACTTTTTGTTCTGTGCCATGGGCTCTATGGATGTTGTTCCCCGTCAGGTTCTTTTGACTTCAATCATTCCAAAGCAGGACTTGATCAGAGTCATGGGTACGGTCAACATTGCCAAGGCATTTGCTCGCTGTATTGGACCCATTTTTACTGGTAAATTGGCGGAACACGGATACTTGTATGTGTCATTTGTTATTAACGGAGTTTGTCTCGTTGTTGCCGATGCCATTCTCGGGTTTAGCTTCATCCATTTGGACAGACATGTGTTGGCTCTACACGATTAATCAATGTTTCTTGCAGGTGTTATATGTCTTATTAGGTTATATTGTCTTTATAATATGCATCTAGAAAAGGTAGCGGCACACCTTTTTGTGCCATGGCAATGCCAAGTACGCGTCTTTCTCTTCGGAAATGTCTTGCAACATTCTGTCAATGTCGGTTTCTCCTCTTCCGGTGTCAAGGTCCATGTGTGCAAGTGGAATAAAGAGTCCCCATTTGCGCGAGTACAATTTGTGGCCCAAGTAGAAGGCAAGAATAATCACACCACCCAAGTAATTCTTGAAGAACACTACCGCATCTGGCTTGCTTCCCAATGGGAATAACGATACCCAAAACTGTAATGCCAATACCACAATCAAACAGATGGTAGCATAACACGAGCCCAACACTCCAGTATTGGCCCTGTACGGCAATTCCGAGGTGAAACGTTTCTGGACTCTCATGGCTTGTCTAAATCTAATGTGGGAGATTGTACATGCGGCCCAGGTGAACAACGTAGACAAAGCCGAAAGTGCAATCAACCATGCAAATACTTCACCTTCCTGAGGAGAGGCAGAAACAAAGGCGAGGAGCCCTACAATGGCACTCACGGCAATTCCCACCAATGGTCTTCCTGACCGGTCAACATAGGTGAAAATCGAGGGAGCCAAGCCCTGTTCTGCAAGAGATAATATCGTTCTGGAGAATCCATACACAGCTGAATTACCGATGGATAAAAGAGCGATGAGAACAATGACGTTGAAAATGGAGGGAAGAGCAGAGATTCCGGCAGCCTGAATGGAGATAACAAACGGAGATGCAAAAGCTCCCGAGGCGGTGGTCAACTTGCTGTTGTTATAAGGCACCAAGAATGTGATGAGAGTGAGCGTAATCATGTAGAATACAATGATTCTGTAGAACACCATCTTGATGGCCCTAGGCAATGCGATTCGAGGATTACTCTTCGATTCTGCTGCAGTCATGCTCACCAATTCGGTGCCTGCTAGCGAGTAAGTGGCACTCACAAGTACACTGACCACACCCTTAAATCCGTGAGCAAATGCACCCGGATTCTTCCAATGCTTGGAACCAATAAAGCCCTGTTTGCCACCTCCGCATATCAAGATGATGGCCAAAATGTTGAATCCCACCACACCGATGAGCTTGATGATGGAAGCAAATATCTCGAAATTCTGGAATCCAGAAGTGCCCAACACGTTCAATGCGATGATCAACACATAGAAAACAGCCACCCAAACCACGGAGTTGATGTTCAGGTGCCAGAAGTTTATAGTCAACGAGGCAGCCACCAACTCCAACGGCAAAACAATGACCCAGAACATCGCGTAGTTCCAGCCAACAGCAAACCCAAATGATGGATCGATGAATCTGGTGGAATACACCGCAAAAGAGCCACTAACGGGGAATGTCGACGACAATTCCGCAAGCGCTTGCATCACACAATATAGAAAGGTAGAGACAATTGCCCACGAAATCAAGATTCCTGCTGGGCCACCGTAGGCAAGCGCCTGACCAGAAACTATAAGAAGACCTGAACCAACACATCCACCCAACGCAATCAAAGATTGAGCAAGAGGGCCGATCGACGACTGGAGTGAGGACACAGGAGTGTTTTTCAGTTGAGTTTCTAGATTTTCTAGGTTGTCATTTTCAGAAGTGCCACAGGATTCTGCTTTTTTGAATGAGTCTCTGAAGGTTTGCCAACGAGATGACTTTGGCTGCAAATCGTAGTTGTGGGTACTGACATCGGGAGAAAATTCCTTGTCCGAATAAGGAGAAGAAGAAAGGTCAAGGTGACTCATGGTGAAAATATCGGATATGGAGACATTCTAGCTGGAAAAGTCAACACTTATATGTGACTGTAGTCAGCCGTTTTCAGAATGCCATTTTGCATAGTCAATTTGCCGTGAACTCCTGTACAAAGCAAGCGAAACCGGGAACTGTCATCACCAGAGAATACTGCAGGACCCCGGTCGATATTGCTCTTTTGGAACGGGGCAAAAATCGGTGGTGATGGCGATTTCATACGATGCTGCTATGATGAATCATGTGGAGATTGAATCACGGATGCACATGACGGGAAACAAGTTTGGGACATTCATGCTTCGATGCGTACTGCACTGCGAGCGAATAAACGGAATTAGACCGCTCGGCCCAAGATGCACAATAGAAAAAGAAACCGCCCGCCACCAGAATGATCGGCGCACACCCCAGCATCGCAACGGAATTAAAGTGGGGTACATGGTGCACGGGTCTGACAACACAGATAATTCCAGGGCCACCGACACACAACATGAAGTTGCCGGTTATTCCCAGCAAGACTCATTCCTTCTTAACCACTTCCTTATCATGAGTGAGTATAAATTCCAATCGACAGTCGACCCCAAAAAGTTGGCACAATTGTATGCAATCAGCGGAACCGAATGGGGTGCCCCGTACACGGCACAGGACTATGGCAAGAAAGAGGCCAGTTACTTAGTCAAATGGATCTTGAGTGGTAATGCGGGACGAGGATTCTATCTCGAAGCCAAAGACGGCACAATGGTGTGTTCAACGGTCGTCACCCATCACAAGGGATTTAGCAAGGACCCGGAGCGTAGGGGAATTGCTGGGGTTCCAGACCCAACTGCTTTTGGGGTGAAACCCATCACCGGATTGAGAGTAGAACATGTTTTCACCCACAAGGACTATAGAGGCAAGGGATTGATGAATAGATTAGTGCTGAAGGCAATTGAGTACACCGAAGACGAAATCCTTAAGAAGGAGCTCGCCAAGTCTCCAGATACCCAGGATTCATTGAAGCTGATGGTAACCACCAATGGAAGTGTAGATAAGACATTGGCCAGCTACTACTTGGGCAAAAAGTACTTCTGGTACTTGTACTCGGCAATTGGCGAAGGGTACCGGCGATTCGGATTCAAAGCGTATCCTTTGGATGGATATGTTGTGCCATTTTCGATGCAGAATACTCATACATATAAGATGGTGGAGCAGGCACTCCAAGGAGAGGCAACACATGTGGAAGTGGGCAAGAAGATTCGGTTTTTGGATGGAACAAACAAACTGGACAGAGATTTGATCGAGTATATTTTCCAGGGCAAGGAGTTGGACTTAATGACGGAGTTGAGCAAGGCAAATTTCCACTCGGAGTTGTCTGGCGACCAGAGATCGTCTTCGTCTTTAACGAACATCGCCACTATACTTTCGCAGACAAAATTGGGGTCCACCAACGAGCTCTCTGCAATTGCAGAGAAATTGGAGGACACTAGTATTGGCGGTGATGGAGAATCTGGGGGCGCAGCAGCAATCAGCACACCGAGTCACCCGAATAGAAGAAAGCTGTCTATTCACGTCTTCGGGGTGCCCCGAGTGGGTCTCAAGCCTGACTTTGCCAACTTGGAAAAGTATTATAAGGAGGAAGAGGACATTGCAGCGGTTGCAGGCAACTCGGAGAATGTTGATTTCACCAACTTGAAAGGTGCTATTCTCACCAACGAATTACAACAGAAGTCCTTCTACATCCTTTGGGCCACAATCATGCATAAGAAATTTGTGATCATGAGCATGGGCGAGTTGAAACTTGACCTTTTCGGTGCCATCGCCGACCCTTCGGGTTTCACCAACCCGTTGGGACGCCGCAGAGGCTCATCTTTCAGCGGGTTGAATGACATGGGCGGAGTCAACTTCCAGGATATGGCCTTATTGATCAACACTGCAGTATTTGTGGCCAATCACCGCAATGGGTTGGAGCCCGGAGTATCGGTTTCCATCAACGATCTTCCTCAAAGTGTTCCTACTGCAGTTTTGCATGATTTCTTCATGAATTACTTGGGTCAGGATAAATTTGAAGGGGGCGATGACGAGGTTGATGGTTCTACATCCCAAGAGAAAGACAAGGCTCACGCTGTGACCTATGTCAAGAGCTTCGGCGAAGGTCACCATATTTTGCCTTCTTTGAAGAGATTCGGTAGCACCTCCGCTGACTTTGAACTCGACTGGACTGCCAACAGTTTCTCATCATGGGGATAGATTAACTGCTTCCTTTAAGTAATTGGAAAGTACATCATCGGTTGTCGGAATCAACAGTGTTACGCCCATTCGCAGGAAAGAAGAAATCCTGTTAGGCATTGTAGTTCTAGGTCGTTAGGGCCCGCTGAATATTTTTTAGTCTTGCAATCGAAAAGTGGGCTATGGTGATTGCATTGGATCGAAAGTGCAATGATGAGTTTCTAAGGTGTAAACGAAACTTGCCAAATTGCAAGTAGGGATTATGTGCTATTTTTTGACCATTTTATTGGTATTTCAGCGTTAACTTTAAAATGGCCAAGATGACTGTTGGCGTTGACGTCCGGTTGCATGAGCATATCATTCTGCAGGATGGTTCCAACGGGCAATTTGACACCGAAGTCTTGCAAAAGTGGGCAGTTTCGGTAAATGGAATGAAATGCATAGGACCAGATGCTTCATTAACAATTATAAGCACTTGGCCTTGTTGAAAATGGGCACCATTTGTGGTGAGAGCCCGCGTCTTCTTTTCTTTTTTATTTTCGCGGTGTACAGCATGCAAGTCAGCTGAACGCAGGATTTTGAGTCTGATATCTGGCGTAGTCACATCTCCGAAATCCGTCGTGTAACACGGTGATTGGGACAGGAACAAACCTTTGGATAAAACATCTTTCTTCGATGGAATGCAACGGGCCAGTCCCGGCCCAAGAAGGTTTTGGATAAGCTTTCCTTCCACGAATTGCTCACCAATTGGTCAAAGTTCAAAGTTGCCATTTGAATTTGGCGGGGTTGAGCAGAGTAATTCCGATATGGCCCAGAAAGATTAACGCCCGCAGCCATACAGCCAGGCGGATAGGTGCTTCGCACATAAGAACGCAAGTCAAATGCCGATATCACACACTCTAAGACGTGTATCTGCAGGCAATTTCCAAACTCAGCCCAAGTTCAATGGTGGGCTGCATCATACTGCATGAGACAGGGGGAATGCCCGTCAGTGGTCAGCGGACACGAAGGAAAATCCGCTAATTCTTGCTGTATGTCGTCCAGACTATTGTTATAACATGCATGCATCTTCTCCTTAGATCCAAGCCTGCTTATGACATCCGCAAAAAGAGAAGATGCGACTATATATTTGTGGCTCCAGCTCTCATTTTATGAATTCTGTTAAACTTTGAATCTGCAATTCCAACTCGCACCTCGCATTTTCGGTATTTCGCTGCCCTTTCCATCACCTTGCAATCGCCAACTATATCTCTCGGTTACCTTATTCTTAGGCTAATATCCAAAGCCTTGCTCCTCCATATTCCAGCGATCTTATTCCGTCGACATTCGATTAGCGTACGAGATGGCGCGTCCGTTCCACCAGATGGGCGACATGCAAAGCCTGCAATATACCTTGGTATACTTTCCAAACCTGATGCAGCCAACGCGGCAACCTGTCATGGGCCAACAGCTTCTGCAGCAAGTGGTGGGCGAACATTTTGGACCACTTCCCTCCTGCTACTCACAACCCAATCTTCCCTCATATGGGTACTTGCCGCAGCCACCATACTCAGCATTACCCATCGTCTCGTCGAGGATATCGCCGCAGACGTTGCATCAGCCTGGGGTGCCAATTGTCAACTCCGTGGGGGGACCACCGCCTATGCTGTTTCCTCACCACCATCAATATGCGTCTGGTCTGCTGTACCTGCTGGTTCCCCTGATGGTAGAATATCCTAATCTCCCTAGACCAGCATCGGTCCCAGTGCTCTCGTCCATGGGTACCTCAAGTAACCCATTGAGTCCATCGTCGGTAATTTCTGAGCACAAGTCGGACACAGAATCGGTACATCTGACTCTACACACTAGTTCTAAAGAATATGCATCGGTCGCTGGTCGAGAGGTGTCCCTAATGTCCAAGAGAAGCAACAGAAACTCGAAATCCAGGAAAATTGATGCCGAGTTGGAAAAAATTCAACATCCGTGCTCCAAATGCGGCAAGACATTCCAAAGACACTACAATTTGAAGAGTCATATGAGGACTCATTCTCCCGAGCGTCCGTTCAAATGTCTGAAATGTCCCAAGACGTTTGCACGTTCTCACGATAGAAAGCGCCACGAGCATTTGCACAAAGGTATCAAAAAGTTCGAGTGCCAAGGATTTTTGAAAGATGGAACCACTAAATGGGGTTGTGGCAAGAAGTTTGCACGTTCTGATGCCTTGGCCCGTCACTTCCGGACTGAAACTGGTTGGTTATGTATCAAACCTCTCATGGATGAAGCACAAGGGAATTCGCAATTCGCGGGGACCTACGAAGTGGATCCTACGATTTTTCCCCACCACCAGAATATCCTTCCTCCTCTCCGCAACCAATAATTGCTTAGCCTACGACTGATATCAGCTCCGGATCATGAAATTATCGCCCATTGAACCACGAGGACGATAACTATAGACATGATGATCGCACTACATTCCCTTTTCGATCAGATAGTCACTCTATGGTTTCATTTCACAATACGACATGAAGATTCCACATCATGATCACACACTATTTACATTTTAACTTCACATCTTGATCTGCGCATCTTGATCTGCGCATCTTGATTTGCATTATGAGCCTCGAATGAGAACACATTATGATCAACAACGAATGGTTAGCATAGAATCGGCACTAATGTGTACGTTCTAGAAGCTTGGGTTTATTTCTTTTTTCTAATTTCATTTCGATCGGGTATTTTGTAGGAAATGCACTTTAGAAGTAGATCGACTAGACAACAGCGAATGACAACATATTATTATTAGAAAATATTTTGGTCTTGGGTGTTATGAACTGGTTGGGTCATGTTGTTGAGAAGTGGAGAAGGACTCATTTTCTCTGTTCATTGTGTTCAATTTGTCTGTTTTAACTCCGATTCGTAATTCAGTTTCTAGTACTTGTCGGTTATTCATGAGCCGTATTGAGGTACCATCGGGCCCCTATCTGACCTTATCTATCACAATATCGAAAGCTTGTTCATGGCCCGCCGCATGTAACCATTGGCCGCACGTCCATTTCAAATGCCGATACAGGACTTGTGGGTATGCATGGCTGGCACCCACATGTCAGCTACATTTTGGCGTCAATACTACGAGCCTTATCTGTTATTTCCAGTATCATGGAACATGTCGACTTGTTTGTAAATGTATGGAATGTGTTATCGCTTCCTCTATCATTTCTTTACGTTAGACGGCACGTATCTCCAATTCCAGTGATGGCCATGCGGTGACATACATTCTGTAGTCACCAGATTCACGTTAGGAGACCCATTAGAACTTCTTTAAAAAGTGCAAGACTGTGTATAATTGTGTGGTGTACATTATTCCTACAGGTTCTGTAGGGGAGTAACCACCAAGGTATTGTGTTATGCAGTTTGGCATATGGTGAAAAGTGCCACACGATAGAATAAAATAAATATCTAACGATCAATGGGAAGGAAATGGCGAATCGGAGAATTTCGGCTTTCGTAGGGGTAAAGTGTTGCCTGTCCACATTACATTTGCGCTGAAGAAAATGCATGTCGCTCGCAATGCTCACCCAATGGAAGGAGCCTTACAAGTCACCTTGTAAATCCCACCTGCAATCCAAAAATAAAACTGCATCTACTCACGTTAAAGGAACGCTTGATGTCTATCAAAGTATTTTATATCCGTTTTGGTGGTTAGTTACGATATTGATCAGTGCTTCCAATGACTTCGCATTTCGCATATAACATTTCAAGCAGAGCATTATCCAGATACTCATGCAAGGCTATCTTCCATGACGTAGGTCCCTTCTCTGTATTTTCACATTATCAGAACATTCTATTTTTACTAATTTTGCCCATTTTGTTGCTGGTGTATGCAGATTGCAACTCTTTTAAAGGTTTCACGTTCCTCATACAGGATTACTGCTGGATGAGAAAACACGTCTACTATTTCTCAGGGAAAGCATTCATCCTCTGATAGTTCTTCTTAGTTTGAAGATCGGCACAAAACCTTACGTATGTTCTAGATCATCGCATAGCCAACACTCAGCCACATACAAAATTGTATATCGGAGCCCTTCTTATAAGGATAACATAGCCTTCATTCATGTACACGGTAACAAACCTTTGTCGGCTATGAGATAGTATCACCCATCTCCATCATTCTATAACAATCGCTGTATCACTGATAGTGCTCTGCTCAGAAGCCTGCATGCCACCATAGGACGAGTGTGCACGCTCTTTAGCATCAAAAAACCTCGAACGATCAAACCCCTCCTCCAAACCCTAACCCTCACCATAAAACTTTTCGGTTCACTCACCTCAAAAAATCGACTTGACTAAAAGATCCAAAATTCTTGTCGATTTCTTCTTTTCCTCTCTTCCCTTTCAATCAAAAGTGTGCTAGTTGAGAGTCTACTCAAATTTAAATCACTTGCAGATGATAATGTTTCCACCACTCAACATAATAGCGACTCCAATAGATTCAGAATAACAACAATCTTTCCTTCACTATTAAACAAGCACCAGATTATTTATGATTTTAAGAGCTTGTACCATATTGCCGGCGTTCTTTCCTGTGTACGACTTTTGGTGGGCTAACTCCGAGTGGTGCACCCCACATTTCGGATATCTGGGGTATAGTATATAAAGCAAGCTACTTCCCCAACATTCATTCATCCATGGACGGAATATTGAAACTCGAGCACAAAGTGCCCAAGTTGCCTGTTCCGCTGTTAGCATCTACTGTCAATCAGATCCTTGTGGCGTTGAAGCCCCTTTTGACAAGCGAGGAGTACTCCGAGATTATCGATGAGGCGTCTCAGTTCTTGACCAACGATGCCATTAACTTGATCCAGCAGCATTTGGAGGCAGTAGCCGCCTTAGACGACATGAATTGTTACCTTAACGCCGTCAATGGTGAGCTGTACCCCGGCGTTTACGGCGAGTTGCGTGGGGATACTTTGCCCAGAAACCCATATTTGGTATTGGAGGAAGACCCCTACGCCATGACAATTAACCCACCAAATCAGGCCCAGCGTGCTGCCTCGCTCATCAACTCTTCGCTCAAGTTCATGGTGACCATGCGGAACGGCACCCTAAAGCCCGATGTGACTCCCAAAAGTGGCAAGCTACTCACAATGAATTGCTACAGAAATCTCTTTGGAACTACTCGTATTCCCCTGGACTCGGATGGGAGACACCACACGGTCACTATCAAGAAGTACGCACACTTCAACGATTCGCGCCACGTTCTCTTTATTTGCAATAACCAGTTTTTCACTTTGGAAGTGTTGACAGAATGTACCGACGAAACATCACTCTCCAAGCACCGCCTCTGGTTCAACGACGCCGAATTGGCCGCTATCATCCATTCGATAATCGCCGATGCTCTGTCAGTAGACCTGATCGCCTCGGTTACTAACGGCGTGGGTGCTATCACTACTCAGACTTATCACCAGTGGAGGAGTGCCAGGGCAGAATTAGAGAGATCTAACAAGGATGCAATGGCTTTGATCGACAATGCACTAATGGTGGTTGTGTTGGATACTGTCAACTCGCCAACTACAGACCAGGAGAAGACTATGGTGATAGCTCATGGCACTTCCAAGCTTTTGAAGGGGACAAACATCCAGATTGGCTCGTGTACGTCCAGATGGTACGATAAATTGCAGTTGGTGGTGACCAAGAACGCAGTAGCTGGTGTTGTTTGGGAATCCTCCTCAATGGACAGCACTGCTATCTTGAGATTCATCAGTGACATCTACACGGATCTGATCTTGAAGCTCGCACGTAATATCAACGGAGCAGAGAACACATTATTTGATCCTAACATCTCTTTTGCTTCTGGTAAGGAGTCCAAACCTGAGTATGCTCCATTGATCTTCAACAAAACTCCCGAGTTGCAAAACTTGGTTCATTTATCTGAAACAAGACTTGCAGACTTGATCCACCAACACGAGTACAAAACGTTCACTTTGAAACTCAATTCTCACCTTCTTTCGAAGTTTGACATCCTGACCGACTCGTTTTTGCAGATAGCCTTCCAGATTGCCAATTATGCTTTATATGGAAGAATGGCTAACACCATGGAACCGATCACAACGAGAAAGTTCCGGGATGCTCGTACCGAGCTTATTGCCGTACAGAATGAACTGATTGCCAACCTTGTGAAGATGTACATTACATCCGAAGATGATAAACGAAAGTGGACCGCATTCAAGGCCTGCTGCGACATTCACACTGCTCAGTACCGTGATGCAATGGTTGGAAAAGGATTCGAGCGTCATTTCACGGCATTGGTGCATATATTGCTGAAGCCCAGTGCTTATGCAAACTTAGCAAATGAGACTCAAAGTTTAGGTTTAAGGCCACTACCATCCCAGAAAGAACTAGCTGCGATGGACATCCCATTAATCACGAACGAACTCATTGAGAAGCTCGGTGGAGCAGAATTGTTTATTAGTAACTGTGGAAACCCAGCTTTGAGACTCTTCGGTATTCCTCCAGCTATTGACCAAGGCTTTGGTATTGGATATATCATTCACAAGGATATGGTTGTGGTAACGGTCTCTTCCAAATACAGACAAACCGAACGTTTCTTGCAGACATTCAAGTCAGTGGTGAAGAGCATCAAGTGCATTGTCAAGGAAAGGACAGAGGTCTTGATCGACGCGGTTGTTGACTCTGAATCACGCAAGCTCGAGTTGAAGAAGTTGAGAATTGAGAAGGAATTGTTGAAGGTCAACAAGCACTTGTTTTCTACCAGACACCCTATCGATATCTCCATAAGTTCTAACCCACTGAGTGCACATGTCAATGAGGTTGAAAAGCACGATCCAGGCTCGGGATCCGACGACAACAAGGAGGAAGAATTCAACTACTTGGGAGGGTACGGTTACTTCGACATGGGAGAGGTTGATATTCGGAGTGATGAGATTTCTCGAAATGAGTCGTTCTTGCACTCGCACTCTAGTGCAGCATCCGGGTTGACATCGAGAACGGACTCAAGACACCATTCGTCGCTCAATCTACATGTTATTGGTAAGAACTCTGATGCTCCTCAAGATTTGAGACAGAAACTCTCGTTAAGCGAGAGAATCAGAGATCAATTGTCGTCAAGTGTGAATGGACTGGCCATCAGTCTTGTCCTGGTGATCAGTGACGAAAAAGTCGAAAATCCCAAGAGCAAGATCGGCCGTGAGTTGGAAATGAAGAGCCATTGATTCGTATTTATTTATTAAAGAAAAGTACATTCCGTTATTGGCCATGTGTAGGTACTGCAGACACCCATTCTGTGGAGTAATGACAAATCATAGTGATAATTATTGCACAACTTGACTGGAAGCTGGCCATTTACGTTCACATTGCAGTATCCAGCATAATTGGAACATTCTCCGATGTCGCTAGCAGGCTTAAGTTCCTTATCCAAATCGTTCATTCGAGTGAAGGGCCCCGATGCATCAAAATTTCTAAACGGTCTAGTTACCACCAGACTCCTTCCAAATGTCGTCAAGAAAAAACAGCATACGATCTCAGCTAACGAAAACAAGCATCTCCAGTTGTCAGAAGTAGTGAATCCCCGAGAAAATTGGGGGCTCATGCACGAGGATATATACGACCCTGAGAACCACATATTCGTTAGAAGAGATGGACTCTATCTGATGTTTCTCAACTCGAAAGGTCGAGTCGTCAACGATTGTTTCCAGTATTCTTATCCGTACCATACGCTAAGCACTGAATTTTCTATAGATTTTGAAGAAGGACCAAACTACTTGATCGAGGTGAACTCAAAATATTCACGGCTGCTTTTGTCGTTACTCAAGATACACAAGCTCAGTGCTAAAGTGAAGATTGAGGCTAGCCACTGCTACTCATATTACTACTATAACGACACACCGGAATTCGAGCAATGGCTTGATTCTGCTCAGGATAAGTATATGACAACAATCGACCCGAAATCTGCATTGGATGCTGCCAACCAGTTTATTCTGAACCAGGACTTTATCTCGCAGTCTTTTGCAAAGAATGTTGTTGGTCTTGCAGTAGATAACAGAATCCCTGGATTTGGGGTCAAAATCGTTACCGATATCAGATTAGAAGACCCGACCGCCCTCCTATCGGAGAAATTCAAATCAAGATTTGAAGTTGAAGAGATTGAAGAGAGTCGAGTCACACATAGAAGATATATGAACGGCCTATTCGAGACGGGAGATGCACCCACCGGTACGACCTTGCTTCCTTTCGAAGCCAACTTGGACTATGTCAATGGTCTTTCTCTCGAGAAAGGATGCTACGTTGGTCAGGAGCTCACAATTAGAACATTCAACGGAGGTGTTATCCGGAAACGTGTGGTTCCGGTGACCTTTTCGGGGCCTGACAATTTGGCGGCTATCCTCGAAAGTATCGATCCATTAACGATAGACATTTCTCGGGTGAATGAGCAAGAGAACGAGGTCACGTCATCTTCTGGTGGTACGCAGTCGCCATTTGGAGAAGCCTCAGCATCGCCATTTGGAAAATCAAGCAAAACGTCACGAAGGGGCAAATTAGGAAAGATTCTCTCTATTGATGGAAATGAAGGGTTCATGCTTGCCACTGTCACTGACGTTGAGAAAGACAATTTGTTCAAGTTTGAGGTAGAAGGAGATATTGTTCTTGTGGAAGCACATATTCCCGAATGGTGGCCAGAATAATTGTACATAGAAGAGGTTAATTGTCAACAGACTGAATAATTCAAGACACGATATTCGACAGATAGTGAGCTGTGTAGATTGAAGGTGTGTCAATCTGTAGTCTTTTATTTGGGACCCAAGACCCCAAGCTCCATGGGAACCATCACAAGATCTAGTTATTCGTCTGGTAACAAATTTTGCACCTCTGTCACAATCCCGCAACCAAGTATATAGATTGGAAAGAACAAACGCAACGAGCAATTACTACCCATATAAGCATGGGTTGTGAATCAGTCCATTAAATATCCCGGATGTGGCCCAAGCTGGTCTCGAGGAAGATGCTTCGGATGTCTCTCTTGATTCTTTTCTGGTTGCAAAGACATCAAACTCTTGGAAATGCCTCCACATTACTAATTAGTTCAATGGGTTGTCCATTTCGATAGGAAAGAATACATTAATATTGAGGAAAGTGAATATACAATTATCCGACTAAATCATTTATGTAGTTTGGTAGCACCACTGTGAAGAACTTTGGATGCACTTTGGATATAGGCAATGGGATTATGGCAGCAAAGTTTTCCGTAGCCGGTAAAAAGTACCCTGAAGTGTAGACTCTATGCGAAACTCAAGTCATGCTGATTGTGCCCCACTTACTTTCAAGTTGGAATACAACACCCGGAAGCTATTAAAGGATGTCTGGCAAGGCCGATAAAGAGAGAAACTGTAAAATTCACGGATCTCTCAAAATTCGGCCAAAAGCTATCTGAGCCCGGATAATTGGTCGAGAGTCACCAAGCTGGCATCTCACAATAGAATCGCCTTCATGTTAAATGACGAAGCATCCCACAAGCAGATAGGATAAGCTATGGTTTCTTTAGAGAGCAAAGTCACTAACAGAGTACAACCTATATAATGGAGATAAATAAAGTTTAGGACAAACTAAAGAGGAAAGTGAATAGTGATAGAGCAATCCAAAAAATGCTGACTCTGCGCCTTCTACCATACGGTAATGTCTGCTCAGCGGGACATTGTCGTGTTATCTGGCTGCTAAGGCTTAGAGTTTAGACTGCATTGCCGCATTTCGATCCGAAAGATCATGCATCGCACTGCCCACCACCAACCATCAGAATACACAATGGTGAAGATTACAAGCACAGGGGGAGTGGAGATCTATTCACTTGGCAAACAATTCATTATGTGAAGTCATTAAATTACAACACCTGAACTTTTCCTTTCTTTGTTAACACATACGCCAAAACTTTCATAAACTTTGTCCAAAACTTTCATAAACTTTGTTTCGGCGTATGAGCCCTGTAGAGAACCTTGTCATTCCAATCATCGACAATCCGGCGATAAGACTTCACATAAATAGCATGAAATATCTAACTATTCGAGTTAACTTCACATCAAAAAACCATTGCTCCAACTCATCAGTTGAAATCTCCTTTAATTAACTGAATTCAATTTACTTCATCTTCAATCGTCTACATGGGTTCCACTACTTCTCTCCCGTCTCCGACCGCAAATTCCTTAAGAATGGGTGCTCCGACAGTTGTCGAAACAAATATCACACCATCTCTCGTCAAAACGCCCATCAAGCTTACATGTCCTCATACCAATAGGCAATGGCTAGCAATGATGCCACTTGGATATTCTGGTCCCTTGATCATCTATGACGGAAACAGTGATCGGAATCCTCCGATGGTGATCATCAACCACATGGATATGTTCCGATCTCAGTTTTCCATCGAGTTGCCTGCTTCTCCTGCCGAGTACCGAAACAGAAGCACGGAGATCTTGAATTGGTACGATAAATTCGTCAAGAGTGACATCTACTGGTTCGATTTCCCCACTATCTATGGCGGAGTGCCTGAACGGTTTGAATGGCGTCGATCCTACGGTAACGAGGTAGTAGATCTGGGTCTAAGCTGGCTATCCAAAGGCTGGAAGTTGGTGAGAGTACCTTTCGAGCCATCTCCCACCAAGATCCACCGAGAATCTCGACAACCGGGTGTTTCCAGCGATGGTGGTGAGATTGTTGCAGTTTGGGTGTCTCGCCATGGACTTACAAAGTCGGGCCATTTTGAGCTTTTAGGTTCTGGCCCTCAATTGGGCCAATCGTTTGCGTTGATGGCTTTGGCGACTGCACTTACTCTTGAAGCCAATGTGATTAGACTCGAGCATAGACGCAGAAGACTGCGCAACTATTTTTGATCTAAGCAATGAAGAATGTGCATAGAATGTAATATTATCTGTAAGATTATGTGGAATAAATTATCTACTTTCTGTAGAAACCTACGACCTGTACCAATTATCTGTGCAGAAAGCATCATTCCTTGCTGTCGTCATACTTGGCTCCAACTCCATGCAGATGCACTCTACCAATGCAGGCTAAATGAGCCCTTATGGACTCAATGCATGATGGTTATTCTTCCTACTAGTATTGATTCTCGATAATGGGCTCGTCTATGTCGATTCCTCAGGTCACTGCCACCAAACTCAAAATGGGAGTCCCAACTATCGTGGACTCCAAGATCCCACGATCGTTCACTGGAACATCAATAATTCTCACTGATCCAATGGATGCCCGCAGTTGGCTAGTGAGCTTGCCACGAGGATTCTGGGGCCCAATTGTGTTCTATGATGGAGCCAACAACTTCGACTCGGTGATGATGGTGGCGCATCATTTAGACAGAAGACGTCTGCAATTTGCAATCACCTTACCTGAATCCCCAAACGAGATGCGCCAACTCAGCACACAAATCTTGAATGTGGAAGATAAGGTTTTTAAAAGTGATATCTACTGGTTCGAGCTAACACTCACCTACGGAGGCACCTCTGAGCGATTCGAATGGAGAAGATCCGGGGGAAAGGAAGTAGGAAACATGAAGATGGGAGGAAGGGGGTGGAAACTTGTTAGATTACCCCCATTTGAACAGAGAACGCAAGAGAAAATGTCTCGAGAGCTTCGAGACCGTGGTTTAGCTAGCGATGGGGGAGAGGTTGTGGCGATGTGGAAATATAGGCATTTTGTGTCGAGAACAGGCCATTTCGAGCTTTGTGGTAGTGGCCCTAAGTTGGGCCAGACATTTGCGTTGATGGCATTGGCTTCGGCGATTACTCTTGAGTGTAATATTATCAGAAAGGAAAAAGAGCGCCAAAGACGAAATGCAGCGGCCAGTGGAGGTGGAAGTTGATTGGATACTAATGTAGATGGAGACGCTATATTCAAGATCTAATTAAAATCAAATGACATTGCAATAATGAGATTATCATACTGATAATGGTCATGCAGACGGAACTTATGAACACGGCTTTAGGAGGTAATGCAGGAAGGGTAATGGTAAAATGTAGAACAACGCACTTACCTATAATAGTAAAGAAATCTGGGAAATTCTACAGTAAAAACACAACATGGGCTGCTCTGTTTCTCTCCCAGAGGTCACTGCGACTCTCAGCCTGCCAATACCCACTATGGCAGACACAAGAATCCGTGGCTGGTTCAAAAAGACCATCTTAATTACTACTTCACTTAATTCCCAACTGTGGCTCGTGGTGATGCCCCGTGGCTACTATGGGGCGTTGATCTTCCACGATGGTCCAAGTGCAGAAGATCAAGTTATAGCAGTAGCGCACCATCTCAATTTTAGACGCACAACGTTCGAGATCACCTTGCCTACGCGGAAAGAATTGTTGCATGTGGATAGAGGATTCTTTCGCAGTGATGTCTACTGGTTTGAGACAGTAGTAGGTTTGTATGACGAAATGGAGCGGTTTGAGTGGCGGAGGTCTAATGGCAAGGAAGTGATGTGTCTGGCATTTGCAACCAAAGGCTGGAAGCTTGTTCGAGTTGCAACCGTAAACAATGACATCGAAAAGATGACTCGCGAAGAAAGAGAAAGGGGTTACGCTAGTGACGGAGCACAGGTTGTTGCTGTGTGGACTTCTAAACGGATTTTCTCCAAGAAGGGCCATTTCGAGCTACTTCTGGCTGGAGAGAAGTTGGGTCCGATATTCCATATGATGGCGTTGGCCTCTGCTCTTACTCTCGAAAGCAATGTCATCAGAAGAGAGCATAATCGTCAATGTGGAAGTGGCGGAGGTCCCTAAACGCTTTGGACAGTGGTTATTGTGCTATATTACCGGATTATGGGATAAGACAAGTCTGAAGTGGAATTCGGTTCCATTCATTTTTTGATTGCTTCTTGAATTCCTGACTGGTAACTGTTTCGGAGCGTTTCTCGGTGCTGGCCAACTTCTCTTTTGCTCATCATGTTTATGACTTATGACCCATTCTCCTTTCTGATATTTACAATTAGTTAGGACGGTTGAAGATATTATCATTCGAAGACACTGTCTTTGTTAGAGTCGTAAAAGTGGAATCTCATTAATCAATTAGGAGGCTCCCCGGTAGTTGTAATAAGTTTAGAAACACAAAGACCAATTTCTCGATACGGATGATCTCTTGTGGATTTTTGTCCTTTCCACACACCAATTCTCCGTACATCAAAATAATCTTCAACATGTTATTCAAGGCTGGCATTGAAACCTACAGAATAATATAGTTTTCTTCACGATAGTCTCAATTTCTGAAACCAAACGAGTTCAGATTAATATCCATGGACTAAAGGCAGACTTGGAATCATTGAATCCAATATCAAATCCTAATCTTTTGCACCTCCTCAAAGTGGAGCAAAGAAAATACTTCCTCATGGTCCTTATGAATAAAAGGCATTCGCTCTCTTGAAAAGTAACAGCATGAAGTTAGAAGTTTCCACGGTTCCAGAAAGAATACGAAAATGGGCTATGCTAATGGAGTTGGATGGTACCAGTCCTGCAAAGATTCCGCAAGCTGTTATCGTGGACCCAACTATGATGTATCATTTACTTCCTCCTTACAGAAACGTACATATTCATGGAATTGAAATTGACAATGCAGAGATTTCAGCTCATATTCTCCATTCTGATCGGTTCAGGTCTTAGCTGCGAAATCCTATTTTGGCTGCCACGCAACGTTTTGCCTTCGCAGCAAGAAACTTGCCTTCGCAGCAAGAAACTGGCCACTTCTTCTGGCTACTAACTTTAAAATTAAATACTTCAGCCTCTTCAAAAGATAAGAACCTAATTGGCCCTAACACCTGCATTACAGCTATTATGTGACGGTTTTAACTCCCCACTTGGCGTACTGTGATGTCATGGCACCAAGCCCAGGTCATGGCACCAAGCCCAGGTCACGGCACGGTGCACGGCGATATCTACAACACCACCTAACACCGTATTTTGCCGTACACCAGTCATGCAAATGCGGAGTCCTGCCTGGTCCGGGGGGCTAAGTCATGAACCCGTATGGCTGGTGATGCAGGAACGGCCATGGGACCAAATCGTTAGGCAAAGTCTAAAATAGCTATTGGCCAATGAATAAATAATGCCATAATCCTGTTGTCGATGTCGTGGGAAGATAAAATAATAAAATCAGAGAATGGGTTGTTCCGCTTCCAAGTTTGAGCCAGAAGTGACAGTCACCTCATTGAGAGGATGCATCCCAACAGTAGTTGATGTCAAGTTTGCCAAGTCTACGACAAAAGTATTGATTAATCTCAAGAACCCTCAGACAGGCAAAAATTGGGCAGTATGTTTACCGTATGGATTCTGTGGGCCTATCATATTCTACGATGGCCCAACCAATGCTGATCCAGTAATGATGGTTGTGCATCACGAGAATAAGCGAGGAACTAGGTTTGGAGTGAAGTTACCAGAGTCTCCAACTGAAAAACGAATGCAGACTTCGGAAACATTGAATTGGACATGCAAGCTTGCAAAAAGCGAAATTTACTGGTTCGAACTCGATGTTGGGAGTGAATCCTCTAGAAGAATGGAGAGGTTTGAGTGGAGAAGATCTCGAGGAAAAGAGGTGGAGAGCCTAGAAGTGGCTAAATGGGGCTGGAAACTTGTGATGGTATCGACCTCTAGAAGAAACTCCAACGAAAAGCAGCCACGAAATTTGCGAGAGGACGGTTTTGCTAGTGACGGAGGTGAGGTGGTGGCGGTGTGGGGGTCAAAATATGGATTGTACACATTGGGTCATTTTGAACTTCGAGGTCGGGGCCTTAGTGGAGAATTGGGGGAGACCTTTGCACTTATGGCATTGGCGTCGTCGATAACCATTGAATGCAATACAATTGCAATGGCACAGTCTGGAGCTGTATGAAGTGGATGCATTTATTGATTTACCTTAATCTTGTTGTAGATGTAACTGATTAGAAATCGCACCCAATCATGATTTCTGTGCCATCATCTATCGAAGATCCTTGAAAGTACAAAAATTACATAATGCCGATCATAGCAATAAATTATATCAATCATCGAACTCGGAATTGAATTCATGAATCTTCATTTTTAGTGGATATGGGCAAAGTGATTGAAAGCACAGCCACCACCTGTTTGATCGGGAATGATAAATCTTTATATGCAGAATTTTGATAACAAAGCATATGGTGCCCTGAGTTATTCATGAATATCTCAGAATTCAGTAACTGAAAAAGATGGCAGCATGCTTTTGTGTTCACTCCAAAGCGTTGCTTATTCCGTTTAGATTTGATCAATTGACTTGGCCATGGGCTTGGCTGCCGAAATTTTTCGCTGACTACATCTAAAGCAGATTATGAAGACACAGCACATTCCAAGATTAATAGTAACAACACAGTTATCCAACAGATCACTGGAAAAATCAGCATTCTCATTACTGGTGCTACTAAGAAAACAGCTCGTCCTATTATTCTCCCGTCGCGTTCTATTTATATCCCTCGCCATCAATCGACCACCGGCCAACACCTTCAACTCGTAAATTACCTACAGGTGTTCTCCACTATTAAATGTCGAAAATCCACGTGGAAACACTATATCATGAATCATTTCTCTCAGTTACTATTTGCCAACTACAATCCGAAAAGAGGCATGGTGCCAACAGCGGCCGACGTCACCTACTCTAAAATGCGCTTTGGTGTCTTCTACCATCTTAACTGTCCAAGCACTGGCCGCCAATGGCTATTGAAGTTGACTCTGAGCTACAATGGCTTGATATACTTCTATGATGGCCTAAAGAAAACTGACCCCCTTGTCTTGTTTACACAGTTTCTTGATGATTCAACCAGCCAGTATATTATTCAGGTACCAAGTTTCAATTATGGTCAGATAGCTCATACAAATAAGGTATGCTTTCCAGGGTTACGGCAACTGTTTCAATTGGAAGCTTCCAAGCCTCTATCTGAACTGCAATTTCAGTGGAGAGCAAGACCTGTGCAAGGCGAAGATCAAGAGCCTTCCTCAGACATCATTTGGGAACTTACCTGTTGCCCTAAAACAAGAAGTTTTTCGAAGAGCGATATTGAGCAGGAGAATGTAGTGGCGGTTTGGAATTCCAGAGACGGTTATGGACATTTTAAACTTGTAGGGGAAGGTCTAACCGGAGAAGTGGGCAGTTTCTTCGCTTTCCTGGCGTTGGCAACTGCACTCATAGTGGAGTTTGAGGCCCATACAAGAGAAGTTAAACGAGGGCTGAGCAATTATGGCGGATACGAACTCGGTAATGGAAATACTCAGGGAGGATATGTTGGAGAATGCTCTGGCCAATGATGTTTGTGATGGAAGTTGTGGAGGTGGCGTTGCATCGGTAAAGAAGAAGAATCGTGGTGAGAAATCTTGGATCCTATGGAATGGCGTTACAATCGCAGGGAAAGAGTTCGATTGGGGGAAATCCCGTGGGGGAG
Source organism: Sungouiella middelhoveniana (assembly GCA_030557965.1). NCBI lineage: Eukaryota > Fungi > Ascomycota > Pichiomycetes > Serinales > Metschnikowiaceae > Sungouiella > Sungouiella middelhoveniana. The sequence continues at coordinate 249,131 of JANIJQ010000004.1, read as the reverse complement.
GGCGTTATGTTGCACACTCAAAGAAAAAGTCTAGTGGTGGGAAATGCCGTGAATGGCATTTTGGTTTCACTTATTATAGTGGTTACAGTGGGAATGAAGTATATTTCGATGATAGAGGTGATTATGGAGGTTATGATGGTGATTGTGGTGGTGGAGGCTGTGAATAGAGCCTGTGAATTTATGACAATTTTGATAGCACACACGAGAATACAATCACTAAGTTTACATTCCATTTAAGGGTGTGTTCAAATGTAACGTAATAGTATCAGAATATTCTCAAACACTTTTGTGGCATTTGTATAAGGATCTCAACTGCTGCTCAAAATTGCAGTCAAGATCTCCGAGGCCTGTTTATTCCACCGGCACAGTTATGTATTGAACTTGCTATCCAGCTTCCAACCACGACTCCAGGTTTACTATAGTCCATGGATCCGAAAGAAACCAAGCTAACGGATCCATCAATTTTGCTTCAGAATGTGGGAATCTATTCTCTTGACGGCAGTTCTTTCGAGAAATGGTCCACCTTGTTGTATTGGTCTGGATCGACCTGATAGAATGTTGGTTCTGTTGAAATCGTCTTGCTGATGATACTTGAAATTTTGCTGCAATAATGAGCAGATCCCCAGCCTGAATGTTGAAAGAAAAGTATCGAGTCGAGTTAGAATACGCAGGCTGACTGTTAAGTGCAATAACATTGGTGAGGAAATCTGGCCCATTTCGGAATTTGTTGAATGAGCAATGAATTGTAGTCAATCAGGGAAGGTGCAAGGTACGGATTCAAAGGGTACAATATAAACTCAGAGATAAGGTTAAAGTTTCGTTCGTTCCGTGAATGATGCAGGCTCAGTAAACAACTCCCAAGATTTGTCTGGAAAGGGCTTATCTCAAAAGAAAGTGACGAATTTGGCAAACTCTCTACTCTTCAGCTGGAGGTGAGCATGGAGTTGGATCATCATTTCTGCTACTTCTTCAATAGGACAAGAATGCCATCTCGTTGCTTTGCCAGCAGATTAGGCTTGAACTCATTCAATTCCTTAGCATCCCGGACCTAATTATCCCAGAAGGTTGTGACCAACTCATTATTCCATTGATTGAGGTGCTTTAACACCGTGGAAATGTTACATTATTAAGCGATATGCCACAGACTGTGCAGCGATTCGCGATAATACGCACCATTGCTGCTCCACCAATGTATAGGAGAAAACACAACCAAGGGCAAATTGGAAAGGTACCAACTGACAATTCCATGCTTAAAGTCAACTACAAGTTCGGATCTTCAAACATCGTGTTGTCAGGAGAGTTCCTGGGGACTTGGGCATCATTCTCGACCTATTGCCCTAAAGATTTTCTGATACAATAGAACTAGGAGATGAACCTAACAGTAGCAATCCACTGGAGAAACTGAAAGGATAATCACTTCAAAAATTGGCACAAGATCACATAAACGGTCGAATATCCTCACCAAGGGATTAAACTGGCTGGCCTGCCGTTTATTTCCTCCGCTCCTGCCGCTTTGCCCGGTGTGCGAGCGTACCTTTTTTTGACAAGATACGACAAGATAAATCCGTCCTACGTCACAACCAACTGAAACCTCAGATCCATGAAACACGCCAGCTACAATCAAAAACAATAACAAACTAAAAATAATCGTAAACATAAAGATAAATATAATCCCCCAACTTACCAAGCGAACCTATGAGCAGCTACCTGCACTTTTGAAGGCATTCTCTTCTGTTGCCCGCATCTTCCATGCATCACCCACGCCGGTTGGCTGGTTGCCAATCCTGGCTACTATATACATACTATTCAAATACACTAACATACATTCAAATATACTAACATCCAAATCACAGAATAAATACACAGAACACATAATCTAGATATATCTGGACACTTGCTCCATTTCCTCTTCCTCGTCGTCCCATGCCCTCGTCCCTGCCAACATTGGACTCTGTAACATTCTCGTTTGATGCGTCCAAGTGCGCCCGAACCAAAAATCCTTCTCCTGTCTGGAACACTATCCAACTACAACACTCTTGTCCACAGTATTTTTCGTTTTCTTCAAGCGCTGCCTGAAATTTGGCCCTCCCCGCTCTTTTCACCGCTTGATCGTGTGCCCCGCCTTCATCTTATCGCCTGCACCGGTTCCGGGGCTTTGTCTGGGTCAGTTTCGTGCAACTCTCCATCATCTAAATCGTCTGAACCTTGACTGAACTTCCCACTGGGTCCAAACTTCCTCCACCAGTCACGCCTTCTCCCCAATATTGGTGTTGCTCTCTTTTGGCGCACTGCTCCTCGTCCCGTCATTGCCCTTCCCCATTTCAGGATCGTTGGGTTGTTATCTTAGTCGATGCCGCTAGCCTCCATGGACACAAGAGCGGACTTGGGTTCAGACGCCGACTTCAAGCCTCCCTCGGCCCTCTACGACACACAGTCGGTGTTCTCGTCGCCGTCGGGGTCCATGAACTATTCCCCGAAACACTCGCGCAAACCGCTGAGTCTTCTGAGCTCCAGAAACATCAACATGAAGAATCTTCTGCTAAACTTGAGTCCGTCCACCAACTCGTCTACGGCGCTGCCGCCACGCCGCGGAAAACCCCTTGCATTGTCCATTCCGGCGGGGCTGCTGCCGACTGTGTCCAATAGCCACAACGGCATGTCTACCCCAGTAAATCTCTCCCACAACACCAGCTTCGGCGCCCCTGTAGATGCCTCGTTGCACCTGCTGCCTATTTCGGTATCCGACTTGAGCCAGGATCACATTCTTGACCGGCTGGATATCCTGATGCGCAGTGGGATGCTCAAGAGCCCGTTTGGGTCTTGTGGGGCTTCAATGGCGGCGCTGAAGGATAATTTGGGGACGGCGTTTTCTAAGGATAATTTGGCCCTGGCGTTTTCTAAAGATAATTTGGCGCTGGCTTTTTCTCTGCTGGATCTAGTGGCCCCTCCAAACCCGCCCTATGGTGCAGTTCCATCTCAGTATGATTCGGAAGGTTTGGCGAACAGATCATCTGCAACGTCGACAAACCCTTCCCATGGGGAAACCCCCAATACCCAACCAACTGTCCTTGAGGAACTTCAGGAACAGTCAAACCTACATGCATACGTTAATGGCCCTGCCAACGTGCTCAACTCCATTATTTACTTGTACCTGGACCCACAGCTGCCCGAAGGATACGTTGACATCAACCAATACGATTTGGTGATCAACGTAGCCAAGGAGTGCCGAGACTTGTCCAATGAATTCGACAGCTCCGGAGACAAGCGCTACGTGTACATACCTTGGTCACACACGCTGTCTATTCTGGAACGGTTACCGGAACTTACCTCCACCATCGCCAAATATGATACCAAGGGGAAGAAAATCCTCGTTCATTGCCAATGCGGCGTTCTGCGCTCGGCATGCGTCATTGTGGCTTATTTCATGGTGAAGTTTAGCATTTCGGTCAACGAAGCCTACGAATTGTTGAAGTCTGGTACTGACAATACGGCCGAGGCGTGCAACCTAAACATAGCAACCCTAGGCAATACTGTCCAGGCGTGCGATCGCATCTGTCCGAATATGAGTCTTATCTTTGAACTCATGGACTTTGGGGAGCAATTGACCAACGTCGACGAACGTTAGAGTGTTCGTGGCGGGTCGGTTGAAACCTAATATTCTAGCATCAATTCATATTTCATTCCAACTGGAGAACAGAGATGGCCGGCGATGCCATTGCTACTTACGGTGAGATTCTCAATCCATTATTCTTCACAAGTGCATAGCGTAGGCTCGTCCAGGCGCACTTTATTCGCTTGTAAGTCAGCTAAGTAAGAATGTAGCTCAGTTCTGGATTACTTGTACCGAATCAACATCTTTCTAAGTTGCCGCAGATCGAAATTATCCCGATACAAATACCTATTCGTGTTCTAACGAGTTTGGCAGAGGGGCAACGTTCATATAGGTGACGAGTTTGGAGTACGAGTTTGGTAGATCTTGATCTGCCCATCATTTGGAAAAATTCTCAAGGAGCATGTCATTCTTCTTTTCAATGATTTAACATGTAACTACTGTTGCTTCCAGCTAATTTAGAGACATGGTGTACTTCGATACGAGAGCTGATTGCATTGCATATTTTCAGGGACATCTACAGTTCTCAGAATACTGTCGACTGCATCACTTAGAGTTAAGCAGAGAATGATTCATCCATGCATTCGAAAGCAATGACAAATCTGAAATGATATTCTTCTATTCCTGCAATTGCACACTTATACCCCAGGAACTATGCTCTCCGTAAATTCTTCTCTCCAGGCTTCTTTCCGCTAATGGCTGCGAAAATAAATCATAAGCAGAAAACAGAACTTCACAACAACTTTTTCCAACGGATGGTCAACATAATGGAAAAAATCAAGGAGGTCATTAAGTGGGAATCCCTGAGCTTATAGAAATGCAAGTTAACTGTATTTGTTGTCAAATTCTCGTCTCCATAGAATTTTCTCAATTGCCTATGGGCACCCCATCTACAATCAGAACCATCAAACACAAGAAAAAGAAAAGTAAACTTTTATATTCTTCTTTATAGCTACCCCTATCACATTCACACTCTTCCCATCCTCCAATAACTTTCTCTGGACATTCTCTGTTGCAATATTCCGAAGCTGTGATGTCCATACTGCACACAGCAGCCGGCTATCTTAACATCTGTAACTTCTAAGAACAAAAATATATCAACACCAATGTCTTACAACAGCCATTACAATGGCTCATCATCAAACCCTCCCTCGAACGGAAATAACCGCGAGCGAGATCGTGATCGTGATAGAGATAGAGACAGAGGGAATTACCCGCGATACTCAAACCAACAAAAGAGATTCAGTCCAGGCTCTGGATACCCAGACCAGCTGAGTCTGCGCGGCTACAGAAGACAAGATAATCGAGAATACTACGGCTACCGAGCGGGGTACGGCCGAGGTGGAAGCTCGGGAGGTTCTGGTGGCAACGGGCCCCAGAATAGCAGACGAAGACCAGAGAAGTATGACTCGTACCCTGGAAGCAAATACAGGCCGAACCCACGAGGTAAAAGCGGGCCGCCAGCCGGTCAGAGTAGTAGTAATCAGAACAACTCGGCGTGGAACACATCAAATGGCGGCCACGGTAATGCCTCGGGAGATTATGAACATGGATCGTATTACTCACGGAGAGATTCTTATGACGAGCGTTACGATGCACGAGGTGATGAGCCAGGACAGGATTTTGGCGACGAAAGACGTGCAGCGGGCCGTAAGAGCGATTGGGACTCCTCACTGTTCCCAAAACAGAGAAACCATTATAGAAATCATCATGGGAGGGATCAGTATAAACCAGAAGGTCTGAATAGGTCTGAACGACGCAGGTCCGAGATTAATAGAGGAAATGACGGTAATATGCCTGAGAGACTGAACAGGCCTGAAGGTCATAGTGCAAAGAGGGCAAGTCTGAGTACTCCAGATAGAGCTGAAAAGCTGAGGAGCCATTCTGTGGAATCTAGAGCAGATGAATCGACTGAACACAATGAGGGTGCTAAGGACAGAGAAGGGCTGGTGAAAAGTGACAGACTCCTACATCTCTTTGACGATCCAGAAGCGCCTGAGGTTGAAATGGAGACTAATGTTCAAACACAAGAACCTGAAGAGTCCGAAAGCAAAGTGTCTGAAGGGAAAGAACCTGAAGAGTCCGAAAGCAAAGTGTCTGAAGAAAAAGAAGCTTCGGAGTCGTCCAGAAGTGTCAAATTAGACACAGAAATTCCGGATAACAAAATTGAAGATGTCGCTGGTAGCATTAACCGCGATGTCGCAGACACAGAGTCTTCAGGAACTCAGATTGCCAAAGTTGATTCATTGAAAGAAGGTCACGACAAATCTACCAAGGAAGAATCACCTAAGACTGAGACTTCTGGAGAGAAACTTGTTAAAGAAGAAGTCAGGGTAGAACCTAGCGACGCCAAAAGGGACGAAGCAGAATTATCTTTTGAGAACCAGTCGAAAGATAATCATGCAAATCAGGTTAATGAGTCTCTTACTGAAATCCAGAAAGAATCCAAGGATCGGACGGGTTCTCCCCAACAGAAGTCTGACGATTCGCTTGTTGTTGCAAATATCGATACGTCGATGCTTTCTCCAGTGGCTCCCATTTCCGATGCAAATGTCATGCGAGAATTACACCTGATTGCAGAAACAGAGCACCAAGGCGTGGAAAATGACGGCGATATTTCTGAAGCTGAGACAGTAATCGCAGAGGGTAGGGAAGATTTGAAGAAAGTTGGGTCTCTTTTGCGCAAAGACAAGGATGCCGCTCGCAGAAAACTCAAACGCAAAGTTCTCTATTCATCAGACGAGGAAGCAGACGTGGATGTGAGGGTGGCTACAAAAAGCCCTGAATCCTCAAAATCTGATAAAGTGGACAACAAGGTATATTCTCCACAGGTGGAAACCCATTCCACTAATGATGACGACCTGAATGATTCCGAGGCTAGCAGTGGCGACAGAGATGACCGCGACAAGAACAACATATTGTCAAGAAAGAAGAAAGATTACAAAATTAAGCGTGATTCAACAGGCCGCTCGCTCTTGCAGAGAGCCTGTAAGAAGGGTGATTTGCAAGAAGTAAAGAACTTGATCGAAAAAGGAGCGGACGCTAACGAAAGTGATTTTGGTGGCTTTACCTGTCTTCATGAAGCAGCACTTGCTGGTCACAATGATATCGTCGAGTATTTAATTGAACAGGGTGCTGATGTCAACAAGCAAGCGCTTAAATTTGGCGACTATGAGACTCCGTTGATGGATGCTGCTGAGAACAAGCACGTTGAAACTGTTAAGACCCTTCTCAAACATGGAGCTGATCCAGATATCGTCAATGCAGACGGTTATTCTGCTTTGACCAAATTGTATCATCTTCAAGATGAAGAAGAGGACTATGAGGAGATTATTGAATTGTTGGACGCTGCCTCTCAGATTGGGGGCATTTCAAGCTTACAAGCGGTGTCCCAATCTCCTCGCAAGATCATTGAAGATCCTACTGAAACTTACTTTTCAGATCTAGTTCGCAAGAAGTCCTCAGCAACCATCTTCAAGTACTTGGCTCAAGGGCTCAAAGAGTCTGCTGCAGGTGATTTTGTAACTCACGGGTATACTTTGCAAAAGCATCCGGATATTTTGAACGTGGTTGCCAGAAACGGACATGTGGAATTGGTTGACATTCTCCTAGGATTAAATCCTGGCTCGTTTGATATCAATCAGAAGAATAGAATTGGTGTCACTGTGCTCTTGGCAAGTGTGGGAAGAGGGAATTACGATGTTGTCAAATTCTTACTTTCAAAAGGTGCAGACCCTGCCATCAAGCGTGATGAAGATGGGTTGAATGCACTCCAGGTTGCAAAGCATTCTGCTCAACATGACCCCAGAGAGGTTGTCCTTCTCGAGCAGTACCTTAGTGGGCACGTTCCCAAGGATTCAAAGACACCTCAACCAAGGGAAACTGGAGGCGATGGCGATGAAATGGATGTGGACAAACCTGTACCCGCTCCCACTGACAAGAAAAGAAAATTGTCTGAAGATCGAGGAGGAAGTTTGAAGAAAGCGAAGAGTAAGGAACCAGAATCAAAAACAAAGGACCGCACCAATATTCAGGAAGCTGCTCACAAATCTAAGGAAGTGTCGTTCAGAATCATCGCTACCAAAGACGCAGAAGGCAGTATTCAGAGCCATGTGGAATCACACAAGGACGAGCCACAAGGAGTAAACGAGGCTTCACGTGAGGGATCCCCACATTATGATCATGAATTGAAGCGGCAAAAGCTGAAGAGCAGCGCCTCGGCATCACCTGTACCACTCACCAAAGCACAAGAAGAACATAAGATCAAAGCTGTTGAGGAAGCAAAGCACTGGCAAGAGAAAGTGCAGGCCAAGAAGAAAGCTAGGAAGGAGATGTTCTTGTTAGCGGAAAAGGAAAAGGAGAAAAAGAGAAAGGAAGTCGAGGAGAAGAAGATGGAGGAGTTGAAACAGCAAAAGGAGAAAGAGGTTGAAGAGAAATTGAAGGAAGCAGAAGAAGCCAAGCGTCTCATGCAAGAAATGGAAAAGAAAAGGTCGGCCATGGAAATCCAATCGATCATCAGCAAATACCCGATTGGATTGCAAGAAGCGTCTTTTGATGGATCAATCTCTGACAAGGAACGCTTGAAGTTCTCTCCGCTTTATGTGTTTGAGCATGAGGAAGAAAGCTGGGTTATCGATTTACAGGTTGCATTGCTTTTGGCAGCACCAGTTTCGGAGATCCACAAGCATTGCAATATTGCCAATTCTTCCCTGATATCTCTGGCTGCCAAAGAAGCCTTGTGGCCCCTCTTCTTTCACATGGTCGGAGTTGGAAAGCACGATCGTGTTGATAAGCAAGGCTGCGCAAAGTTCAAGATGTTGGAGATGCGTTACCTCAAGTTGAGCGAGGTGGCACACTTCGTGCGGGAACTGTACCCGGAGGTGGACAGTCTCATCTGGAAGAACGGCAAGTTGACTCGAGTCAAGTTGGACATCCAGCCCAAGGCCACCAAGCCTTCAGCCTCACCCTTGGTGACGGAGAATTCCGGCGCTCCCAGCTTCGTCCCTCCTAAATGGAGGCAGCGCATGGACGTCTTACGGACGGTCCGGACTGCCAACATGCCATTGTGGTGAGGTTGAAGTGTATTTTATAGTAATGACTTACGAAGTGTATATTAGATTCTATTGCGTACAAGATGAGTAGATGCGAAGAGCACTCACCAAGTTACGGATGTCACAGTATAAAGTGTATGTCACATGTGTTTATGGATTTCCACCTGGATAACTAACGTTTAGAATTTCTAGAAAGAACCTATATGACTCCGAAGAGTCCAGCTCCGAGGAGGAAGTGTATCTACCCAAAGTTGACTTCGACATTGTCGAAGTAGACACTGAAGAACAACCACAGGGCGAAGAAAACGACGATGAGCAAAAAGAACCCGAAGCTGAAGAGTTTGCCTTCCCCCTTTTCGGTTCAACGACCGCAGAAGTCATGACCGTGAGTATGAAAGAAGAAGAAGAAGAAATCATCGTCAACGAGAGACCACAAGATTACTACAGAGCCATATATAGCGAAGAAGAGCGGTCCCGATTCCAGCAATCAGCAATAAGTGCCGAAGATATTTTAGCCGAGCTAAAGTTTCCCGCTATCGATGCCTGGCCATGGAAGGTGGTAAGTTTGAAGAACCATAATGATCAGGTGGAGAAAGAGAGACTCCGAAGCAGAAGGCGCAGGCCAGGAATGAAGAAGCGTAAAAACGCTATTGAGTGTCGAGAGAGAAGAGAGATGAGAGAGAAAGAGGCCAGGAAGCTCCGTAGAGAGGCACAAGCAAAATTCAAGAAACAGAAGTTCAAGAAGTTTAAGCCACGGATCGAGAAAGTGGTAAAGACGGACAGCAAGCCGAAGTACCGGACGGAGTAAGAGGAGGAGCAAGAAAAAATTGACCATTTAAGATATTCACAATTGAATGTATTGAGATATTGACGATGCGAAGTCAAGAAAATATGGAGTCAAAGACGGAGACTACCGCAGTGATAGAAAGGATTTAATGAAAATTCACAGCAACCATAGCAAGCCTGTAGAATAGAAGGAATTCAATCCGTCCTTCTACATCTTCATTTCTTTCCGTTCTCTCAGACTAGTCCACAATTCCTGTACAATTAATCTATCCAACTCTTCCACTTACACGAACATGCTGGAACTCGAAGACTTCGAGGCCTTTATCGAAGAAGGTTTTGACCCCTTGAAGTTCTCCGCCTCGCTACTTCTTGCTACCAATGTGGCAGACGATAGCGAGCTAGATCTCTGGACCCCAATCAAGAAACTCCAGTTCGATTCTAACGAGGTTGATAAACGCATGGAGAAGCTTGCCTCGGCGAACCACGACCTGTTGATCAACAATTTTGCAAGAATAGAGTCCACACGGGCCCTCTTAGATGCGCAAATCAATCCCCTGACCGCCAGAGTCAAGAATGCATTCGGTCGTATCAATACCGACATCATTCAGCCATATGACGACGCCGTGAAGCTCAACGGTGCCATGAAAAGAGTCCATGCCACCCTCAACTTGCTACGGGGCGCCAGCTTTTTCTTTCTTTTCGTTCAGCAGCTCCAGGAATGCGAGAAACAGCACGAATCGCTGACCGACTCCAGAGACGTAGTTCGGTTGGCCAGATTGCACCGCCAAGTGGGGGATATGTTCACGAAAAACGTCTTCTCCTCGTCTGAAGACCCCGTGGACCTCTTATCGTTGAAAGTTGTGAGGGACTATCAGCCCATATTTCAAGTGAAAACCGCTGGGTTCACCAACGAACTTTCAGGCAAAATCACCAACGACTTGGGCCACCACAGCTCGTTTGTGGCCTCCAACGAGCAATTGCAGTATAGTCTCGTTGCCTTATCGATTTTGGATGAAGCCGAGCTTCTCACCGTGTTGGATAAGGGTGCCATGTCCAAATCGATCCAAGTTGCATTGACTTCTCTTACAAGATCGCTTCAGTCGCCTCGAAATTTCGAAACAGTATTGTCGGAGGTAAAGCAGACGTCGGCAGTGTTTGTTACTACCCTTTCGGAGTTGTTGCACAATAGTCAGTTAGTGAAACCTGACGGACGACCTGCTATTGGTTCATTGTTGGAGAATTTCGAGAAGTCTCTAGCCCTGGAGGGCTCGTCCATTGCTGAAGTGTACTGGACGAGATTGACGTACAAGTTTAAAAAGAATTTGGTCGCCACCATGGCTAGAGGTGGGCCAATTGCTCGGAATTTGAGATCTCATTTCTCCAGCATCACTACGTCGGTAGCTGAAGTACTAGAGGGAAAGGCTAAGGACGGAATGACAGAGGCAGTGGCGCTCATTAACTCGCAGGCTCCATAAAAAGACTTTTCATTTCTTCTATACACTAGAAAGGAGAGGTATTGTAAAATTAGATTGTATCGTACAATATATTTTTTTAGGCAGTGATCTTGCTTCTCAATGAGGTCAAGAACTCCCTGTAGCCCTGCTCAAATTGGGTCTTGTCCTCAACCAAACAGCTCAAAGCCCATAATCTTAAGGCCATCAAGTCACGCTGCTGGGTCATCTCCATTGGCTCGTTGGAAGAGCCACCAATAATGATATACAAACTCTTCCAGACAATGGAGTCCTTCTGTTCTCTGATCTTGGCAATGATTTGACGGACCTTGTAGTTGAACTCCGACTCCTCGAAGTCGAACTCTGGCAACTCGGTCTTGCCGGTCTGCACAGCATACAAGTTGTCGGTTCCGAATAAATCTTGCACGAGGCCCGGCACAACATCGCCAGAAACCCACAAGAACAACTCGGAGCCATTGTCAATCAAGTACAAACCGTAGTTCTCCCAAGAGGTCTTGGTATCGTTGATTGGTTCAGGCAATAAGATCTCAGTGCTAGTGATGGTTTCTTCCTCGCCAGTTTCTTCATTGACCTGGATAATCTCTTCAGGCAATCCACATTCATCTGGCATATTATGCAATGAGTACACTGTAGGGTATATGGACTTGATAAGTTGGTGGAGGGGCGATGATCCCAAGTTGTTTAATGCAATGGCCCTGTGATCGGCAGGTACTCTTTGTTCTCTGAAACCCAAGTGTTTCGTCAACGAGAACATCAACAAAGGGAGCATTCTCAAGTTTGTAGAGACTTGCAAAGACGATCCGCCAGTAAAGTTGCCTGGGAACAAGTCCTTCTTGAACACGTTCAAAATGTCCACAACGGACTTGATCAAGTAGTCTCTGCCATCCGACAAGGAATTGGCCAACGCCTTCTCGATAGCTCTATGAGTGTAGTAGTTGGTAAGAGCCAACTGGTCAGCAGAGGCATAGATGTCTTCCAATTTGGAAGAAGTTGGAATAGCCAAGTTCATAACCCTGATTCTTCTCTCTCCAAAACAAGTGGAATGTAGAACAGCAGCCTGGAAGAACACGACAGGTTTTCCAATGCTCTCTTCAATGTTGACCTCAATTACGTAACTCTGGTCTCTTGGGAAGGTTGGGAACGAACACAAATCAGAGGATCTGTTGAAAAAGTTTCCAAAGAACCCACTCATTCTAAATCCTGTGGAGCATCTCACTCTCAAAACGGCCTCCAAAGCAATGTCCATGGACAAGTGCTCGCTAACTTCTCTGGACAATTTGTTGACATCTTCCACCTTGGAGCAAATCCAAGATGGATAGAAGTGAGTCTGACCGGCAGTGTATCTTGGCAAGTTAGACAAAGTGGCAACATCTTGGTACTTGGAACCAGTCAAGAACAAGTCAATAGTCACTTGAGCCGAGTTACACTCGACGGCGAAAGACTTGTAGAACTTGTCAGCTGCATTCAACAACATCTGCGACTCCTTGGGCTTACCAGAGTGAGCAGACTCGTCTCTCACAGACAACTTACCTTCGCCAATACTTGGCAAAGAGGCAGCGAACACAATCAACTTACCTCCGATACTGGCGATCATCTTGTGGCCAGCTCTCAACGCTGGACCTAAGGCAAAGTGCTTGTTAGCGGTGTGCTCGAAGTATGAAGGCAACAAAAGCAACAAGTTCTCGATGGCCTTTCTGTTCTCCTCCAAGTTGACCAATAAGCCCTCTGGAGAAGGCAAGAATGGCTCGTCCAAGTCAGACACCACCAAGATATCAGGACCATCCTGTAATCCTTCCTTGAAGCGGAAGTAGTACAAGTTGGAATCCACACCGATGATGGATATACGTGCGGTCTTATTTTTGTTTGGAATACGGTCCAAGCTCTCCAAAATCGTACGTGCCACTGTCGACGTCATACCCGAGTTAATGGCATCTTGAGAAACATCGATAATGAACGTGTAGACGATTGGCTGAGGAGCTCTGGCCATGTACTCTTTTGGAGCGACGAACTCCACCACAGAGTAGTTCAACTCCGCTCTGTCATAACGGTTGGCCGGTTTTTGGGTCAAGTCGTCGTAATCGAACGCAGTAGGGATATCATTCTGCAAGCTACAGAAGTTACATCTCCATCTCCTGCCACCTTCCGTCAACGACACAAAGGGATTGATGTAACCACGGCAACGGCGACATCTCGAGATGATGGTGTCCTTAGCCACCGGCACCTGCTCAGTCTCGTCATGCAACGTGTTGTAAGGTCTCACCACAAGTGCCAAAGGCAACTTCGACTTCTTCAAGAGCGAGCTACTGGAAGGGATCACGTTCAACGTCGACCGGAAGTATTCGGGAGGTGCGTTGGCGGTCTCGGACGACGGAATGAGCTGCAAAGTCAGCGGCAAAATGATTGGAGGCGGAGGTAAAGACAAATCACTGATTGATGGAGGAAGTTCCTTCGACAAATCCGTAGTGTACAACTGGTTCAACGGCAACGCAGAGGCAGCACCCTGCTGACCACCAAAGGCTGCTGAACCGCTGGCACCCCCTGCAGCAAAGCCGCTGCCGCCTCCATACGAAGCATTGTAAGGTTGTTGGCCATTATACTGTTGTTGCTGGTTCTGTTGATTCTGACCAAACTGACCGCCATAGGCAGGCGCAGGGGCTCCAGCTTGCTGCCCATAAGCGGGCTGGGTCCTGGAAGCAGCAGCATCAGGCGCCTGGTACGCTGGAGAGGCCATATTGGCGGCGTTGGGTTGGACGTTCATGGCCTGGAAGTTCTGGTTCAATTGGTCGTAGTCGTAACCCTGATTGAACTGGGGCGCCGCAGCCGGCTGAGCGGTGGCGTATTGCGGCTGTGGGTAAGCTCTTCTTCTGGACATGGGTGTTAGAAGGTGGAGAAGTGATTTGAAGATTTAGATGTCGAGAGTACGTGGCACAAGATTTGGGGCGGTGCACGACCGTGAAGTGGGTGTTGGTGAGTGATAGATGGGTGATGGGGGAAAAGATGAGTGATGGAGGAGAGGGGTGGGGAATTTGGTGGGATTTATAATGGGATTTTTTGCTCTTGTGGCGGTTTTTTTTGTAGTGATGGAGTTGCTTTGTGAGTGATTCGCAATTTGCACCCAGAGTGCGATGGAAGTAATAATTGTGAATTTACGAGGAATGAAAGAACGATGATACGGCTGAGAAGAAAATGGAAATTACAGAGAGAATATTTTTGCTAGAAAAGGATTGAGGAATTTGACAGAACTTGATTAGTGGTGAAGACGGAAGATTGATGGGGAATATTGAATGAGACTATTGAATGAGGTTATTGACGCAGTTAGTTGAAGTAGATACTGAAACGGATTATTGAAGAAGATAATTGAAGTAGATTGTGAAGTGGCTTTTTGAGGTAAACTAGATTATTGATAATTAAAGGAGTAGTTCCTGAACCTGGTTAAAGAAGTAGCTCCTGAACTTGATTCCTGAACTTATTCACTCAATAGATTTCCCCATCAGATGCCACACTTAATTCATACACCAGATTCATTAAAACTCTAGGGACATATGGGGTAATGCTCCAAGATATTAGTCATTCTTGGCAGATTCATTTTCCTATTTCATTAATCAACTGTGTCTGACCATATTCAGATTTCATCGTATTGTTCCCAGCATTATTGCCATCTAGCTCAGCAGACTAATTTTTGCCATCGAGTTCACCAGAGTAATTTTGGCCATCGAGTTCACCAGAGTAAAGCTTGGCTCTTTGTGTACTGATGTGCTGGTTGTTAAACTTTCAATTTCTACATTAACTATTACAACTTACTCTGTCTCAACCAGAACCCAGAACTATACATTGTAGGAGGTCCAAGGTAGGACTTTTATCAAATCCCCTAAGTTTCAAAATTGCAATCACAGCACTTCTGGTCTATTCCTACCATTCTATTTGTTGCTGCACTATAGGGACCACGAACTCCACCCTTCATGGGATTTCATGACTTCCCTCACTTAATCTCTACATCTATACTGGACTGAGCAATCGTACTACATTGACTAATGCGACCAATTTTCTTCACATGTCATCAGTAATTCTCCATATACAGCTAAACAACAACCACTTCTCCTTATCGGACCCATCCTCACACCAATATCCACTCCAGTCAACAAAATACCACTAACATAGCAAAATCCAAAAAAAGAAACCACTAATTGAGCCCAACGTCGTGCGATAGTTAAAACAGCTGGTTATCGCTCCCTCCTATCTGCAGGAGGGCTCCACACCTATATAAATTGCTCTTATCACCTCCACACTTTTCTTCTTCACCAACCACAAGAAACAATGAGAATCGCCCGTTTTTTGCCATTTTTGGCCCCCATGGCCTCGGCGTTGGTTGTTCCCAACTTGAACAACTTCAACATCGACTCCATTTTTGGATTAACTACTCAGCCCCAAGTGGCTATTTCTAACGAACATTCGCCAGCTAACTCGGCAGTTTCGGCTCCGATAATTAAAACCAACGAGCCTCTTCCTAACAGATACATTGTAGTGTTGAAGAGCGGCTATTCTGCCGAGGAGTACGACGCCCACAGAGAGTGGGTCACCGCCCAACTCACCGTGATGGCAAAACGGAATTTGGACGCTAAGGGATTCCTTGACAATGTGGAAGACATGATTAATGGCGCGTTGGACTTCTTCTCTATCCACGAATTTGTCGGATACTCGGGTTTCTTGCCTCCTGCACTCTTGGACTTGGTCAAGGAGAATCCGTTGGTTCAGTTTGTTGAGCAGGACTCAGTCATGCACGTCAACGAATACGAAGTGCAGCCGGAGGCTCCATGGGGCTTGGCCCGTGTTTCTCAAAGACAGTTGAACACTCCTGCAGTGGACTACCTCTTTGACAATGACGGCGGAAATGGTGTCACCGCATACATCATTGATACTGGAATCAAAACTGAACACCCCGATTTCGAGGGCAGAGCCATGTGGGGCGATGCTATTGCGTTTCCAAAACTCAAGGTGGATGCCCACGGCCACGGTAGTCACGTTGCCGGCACCATTGGCTCCAAGACCTATGGAATTGCTAAGAAGGTTGACTTGGTGGCTATTGGAGTAATGAACCTTTTGGGCTCTGGAACTACCTCCGATATCATCAAGGGCGTGGAGTTTGCAGTTAATGAGCACAAATCCAAGATCTCAAACAAGACCAAGGGCTACAAGGGAGCCACTGTCAACATGCTGATTGGTGGAGGCATTTCCGAGGCATTGGACCTTGCTGTGAACGCTGGCACCAATGCCGGCTTGCACATTGCCGTAGCTGCTGGTAACGAAAACAACGATGCTTGTGAGGTTTCTCCAGCCAGAGCCAGCGGCCCAATCACCGTTGGTGCCACCGATAATGCCGACAATAAGGCATCTTTCTCCAACTGGGGTAAATGTGTGGATATCCAGGCTCCCGGCGTCGACATTTTGTCGGTTGGCATCTGGTCCGACACCGCAACTATGTCTGGAACTTCGATGGCTGCCCCACACATCACCGGATTGTTGTCGTACTACTTGTCATTGCAGCCAGGTCTTGGCTCCGAGTTTTCTGCTGAGAGCCTTCTCCCTCCAGCGGAGTTGAAGAAGAGACTCATCAAGTTCGGCACCACCAACGTGGTGAAGGGTCTTGACGCTGCTTCGCCCAACGTGCTTGCCTTTAACGGAGCTGGAGGTGACATCTCGAAGTTCTGGAGTTAAGTTCCTGTTGCATCTGGAACTGGTTTGTTAGATGCTTCTTTGATAGTAATGAATTGATTTACGAATGAGGCCATAGGCAGCGGTGCCAACTTCAGAGAAGTTGCTGTTCAAAGCCAGGTGAGGTTGTTGTAATCTTGAGAAACTCAACCAATGCATTCATGACAAGATCATACGTGAACTTGGAATGGTCGGCCCGCTGGGGTTCTTTTGTTGGAGGATTCTCAAATTGGCAATCTTGCAATAAGCTTTCTGTAGTCCTGAATACCCACGCTGGAATATTTTCTTCTTTGAGTGTTCGCTGTGACGGAAACCAAAAAGTAGGTGCAATTGGGGGATCGAGTAGGTTGACGAGGTATGGGTTAACAAATGATTGATAAGAATCTTGGGCAATTGGGGTAACAGAGGCTAACGTCGCAATGGCCGGACATGATTTACTTCTTCTGAACAAGGATAGGATCTTCAGATGTTTCAGCATAGAGTACAGAAGAGTGAAGAGTGGGTGCAAAGAGGGAAGAATTCTGAAAAAAAAAGAAGGAAACAAAAAAGGGATATAACAAAAAGAAAAGACAAAATGAAGTTCTGGAACGATTCACTAGGAACGAACACACACAATTATCGTCTTCTGACCCACTAGTAACCACAAACCCTTCTATAGTGTGGACTCTGACCTACTATATGAGGTGGCCGGGTAACCCTCTGTCCATATGCAGTACCGATGCCATGTCTCAGTATATAAAGATGCGAAGATTTCTCACTTCCCCATCCCACACAAATCGACCCGTACTTTCTTGCTCGGGCTTTTGGCGTTCAGCCGCTTAGTGGAGAATTGAAGATGATGATATTAAGTTTCTTCTTTCCCAGTCTGATTCGACTATGACGACAGGGTTGAAAACCGTTCCCTCTGCGTACGGCCACATTTGCTATGTGGTTGCATTGGGGGCTTATACTTGCCAGTATTGAGCAGTACTGATTCATTCTCCACAACCAGCTGAACACTTAAAGCACGCGCAAGAGAGCATGGCGATGGTTTCGCATGATCGGCGGCTCTGGTAGAGGTTGTTTAATATGATGAAATATCCCATAACATTCGCAGTTTCCTCGGTAGCATACATTAGAACCCAATCTAGTATGCCGGTGACCGCTTATTGACCTTCCATGGATGTCTGATATTCAACCTTTCCAGAGCCTTCGGTTTGCTATGTTGTAGTATTGTGGGCATGCACCGCCTATGTGCTTTCATGTGAATACTTTGCAAGTAGAACCTTTTATGTATACTTGGTATGTGCAAAAGTCTCTCACGATATCTAATTCTGTGATGAACCACTGTGCTTTCAAGTCCTTTGTGGGGGCTTCCAATCTCTAATTTGTGAATTCATATCTCTTTAGACTCCACACACCAGAACTCACCTACTGATTCCTACAAATTCCTACACCTTCTCTGGTCTCATTTCATTAGCTACTCATGAGTCGTTCAGATTTTGCCCTTGACATCGGGACGAGTCAATGGCCACTGGTAAGATCCGTCCTGATCATACACGTAGCCGTGGTTGATCATAAACTCTCTCAACTCCTTTGGACCCTTCGAGCCGTATGGGTAGATCTCGGGCTTAGGACCCTCGGCAGACTCGATGTAGTTCAACAATGGAGTGAACAACTGCCACGACACATCCAACTCGTCGTCTCTGACAAAGTTGGCGTGGTTGCCCAAGTAACAGTCTCTGATCAACGCCTCGTAAGCCTCAGGAATCCAGAAGTCCTTGGAGTATCTGCTAGCGTAGGTCAAGTCCAACTCAGTCAATGAGGTCTCGGTGGAGATACCAGGAATCTTCGAGTTAATCTTCAAGTACACGGCCTCGTTGGGCTGGATCCTGATCACCAATTCGTTTCTTTGAATCTCCTTGAAGATACCCTTAGCCACTTGCTTGAACTGGATTCTGATCTCCACCTTGGACTCGTCCAAGGCCTTTCCGGCTCTCAACACAATCGGAACTCCGTCCCATCTCTCGTTGTTGATGGTGATTCCAAGGGCGGCGTAGGTGACACACTTGGAGTCTGGCTTCACGGTGTCATCGTCCAAGTATGCTGGCTTGGTGCCATCCTCCGATTTGCCGTACTGGCCAATCAAAATGTCATTTCCGTCCAACTGACTGAATGCTTTGAGAACCTTGACCTTCTCATCTCTCACCGCCTCCGGGTCGAAAGAAACTGGTCTCTCCATGGTCAAAAGTGTCAACACCTGCAACATATGGTTCTGCATCACATCACGCACAATACCAATCAGGTCAAAGTAGCCGCCTCTTCCCTCGGTTCCGAATGCCTCCTTGAACGAGATCTGCACCGACGAAATATGCTTGCAGTTCCACACTCCCGACAACAACTCGTTACCAAAACGCAACACCAACAAGTTCTTCACCATCTCCTTGCCCAAGTAGTGGTCGATTCTGTACAACTCCTCCTCAGTGAACAATGGAGCCAAGTCATGCTGCAACTGTCTGGCCGATTCCAAGTCGTGGCCAAATGGCTTCTCCACAATAAGTCTGAGCTTTCCAGTCTCCGGGTAGCATTGCTTCTTGATGTGGGCACCCACCTCGGTGAAAACAGAGGGTGGCAATGCCAAGTAGAACAATCTTTCCGACTTGGTAACCCCGTTTTTGGCGTCATACGCCTCAATTGCTTTGTTAAGTTGCTGGTAGCCCTCTGGCTTGTCGTAGGGACCAGAAATGTAGGTGACCAACAGCAAAAACTCTTCCACCTTGCCCTTGGCACGGTCATCGTTCAACTTCAAGTGCAGTCTGATTCTTTCTCTCAAGTCCTCCGCCGACAATTTGGATCTTGCGTAACCCACAATGTTCACCGTTGCTGGCAATTGACCCTCTCTGAACAATCCGAAAAGAGCAGGGAAAGTCTTCTTTTTGGCAAGGTCGCCGGAGGCGCCGAATACGACAATGGAAACGAAATCACCGAATGATGCTGACATGGCAATGGCTGGTTTCTCTGAAAAACGTAGATGATAAAAAAAGTTGGGTGTAGGATCTATATATGAAGGAAGATTCCACTGCCGGACTTCGCACTAGATAAGAAGTCGGGGATGGCGATGGTTGGTGTGGTTGGCAACAGGATTTTTCCTAGTGTTTGGAATTGTTGCTCGTGGGATAGTCAGGGTGTTCCGGGAAACCGATACCTGTTCTTTTTTTCCAGTTTTTGTGGGCCATCGGACCAATTGCTATGGCCTCGGCCTTATATAAGGGTGCGGATTGGTCATGTTCACGTGCATGATTACAAATTAACCCGGGTGGCATTACTGGCCACTACCAATGTGTCTTGGTATACACTTCGGACACTTCGGATGCTTGGAGGTCAAAATGTGTTGGAACGGGTGTGGCACTGTTCCCTATTGTGTCGGAGTGTTGGCGTGGGATCTGCGTCTAGTGTCTGGGCCACTTGCGCTCCCTCCATAATTTTTCCGGCCCGTTGTAGTGCGGACCATATCTCTGGGCTTGCTGACCACGACTAACACTTGGCCACATGGCGGAATATATTGCGATACTGGAATTCCTAACTCATTTTGAGCCATGCGAATGAATGTACCACTGCAATTTTGTCGATCCCCACTTTAGTCCATTTTCGGCACTGATCCGCTGGCCCGTACCCCACGAAATCAGCCGTACTCTATCCAATTACATAAAACCAGCTCTTAGTGCCTAGTAGCTTCGTTCTCTGACACTTCTGGCGAGGCACTGTTACCAATACCTGATGCTCCGCTTTGGCTGCCCTTGTCTTGACCACTGGCACCATGGTTCTCCGCATTCTTGTCTAGGTCTTCATCTTCTCCAATCTGGAACATGTCATCGTCGTAGTCTGGTAACGATTCGGCATTGAAGTCTTCAAAAAGACGCTCGCGGTCCATCTCGTCAGTGTCGCGCGAGCGCACATCGAGCGAGGTGTCGTCCTCGTCGGTGTCACTGTAGTCTTCGCCCGGAATTATGTCAAACTCGAAATCCTCTCTTCTTCTGCGACGTGAGCTTCCTGGCGTCTTGTGAAATTTCATAACCACAATGACCGCAATGAATCCAATCACTGCCAATGACATGAAATACTGTCCAGCATGGCTCGAGTAGTAATGTTTGTTGGCACCCTCATGGTCTCCGTCATCGTCGGTTCCTGAGGGTAATGTCGACGATTCTGACGTAGACGTTGACTGAGTGTCCGTGACAGACTCCACCGGAGCTTTTTCCAATGCGGACGTTTCTGGTGCAGTAGCCTCGGGCGTTGT
Organism: Sungouiella middelhoveniana; assembly: GCA_030557965.1. Lineage (NCBI taxonomy): Eukaryota > Fungi > Ascomycota > Pichiomycetes > Serinales > Metschnikowiaceae > Sungouiella > Sungouiella middelhoveniana. The sequence continues at coordinate 228,227 of JANIJQ010000004.1, read as the reverse complement.
CTCGGTATTAGCCTCTGGAGCTTCAGTTTCGACAGAATCGGCTGGGGACGAAACCTCCCCAGCAGGCTCTTCCTTGTCAGCGAGTCTCTCTCTCCTCACTGCAGCGTAATCCTTCTCCACGTCGTATTTCTCAGCCTTCTCCGCGTCAATACTCTCACCATAGAAACGAAGTTGCCAGTCCTTGAACTTGATATCGTTTCCGCTTTGACTAAACACCTCAAGCTTCCAGTCTCCTAATCCTTCCTCGCCAAAGTGAGCAACAGACATGAACACCCAATCTTTAAGGCCAGCTCCCGAGTTGTCCATGGGTCTGAATCTAGCCAAGTGCGAGACGATTCCAGAGGGAGACAACAATCTCACTCCGATCTTTCCTCTGAAGTGGGACTCCACATTCACCTTGATATTGACATGCTCAATTCTTGCAAGATTCATCGCTTGCATTGCTTCTTTGGTGATTGTAATTGTACTGGAAATCACCTCGGAATCCTTATCGGGGGGAGCAGTGATAGCCTTGTCTACCGTGACCACATCCGAGTAGTGCCACGCCTGAGGTTTGACATTCTTCCAGTTCTTGGCGGTTTCCACTAGCCTCTCGGCATCAAGCTTACCATATCCGTACTTGTGCGAGTACTTCTGGCCCAATGCTCCCACCTGGTAGTCTCCATCGTCTTCATTGACTGGAATTGCAGCCATAGCACTGACATACTGTAAATCACGCCAAGTGAGATCCGGATTGGCCAGCAAGGCAAGAGCATAAATGCCCGCAGCCAAAGGTGCAGCAGCAGACGTTCCTCCGTGAGTTGCCGAGCACTTCTTCTTGATGTCGGTAGTGTGAATATGCTCCAGAGAGCCAGAACTGTATGTCACCACCATCACCGCCGAACATGCCTCGGCATAAGAGGGATGTAATCCTTTATAGTCAATGGCTCCAACAGTGATAGAGTAGATGGAATTCGTGTAACCATCAAAGTTGCATTGGTCGCCCACTCGACCACCATTTCCACTAGCAAACACATACAACGAGCCCTTATTGTTTCTTCCCTCCTGAATTCCCTTGATAATGGCCTTCTTGACGAGCATGTCGGGTCCAGCCACCGTCATTCCATTGTCGGTAGGCCCCCACGAGCACGAGAAGATGTCGTTGACATCCAATCCGTACATCATGGCAGCAGCCTCTTCTTCGGAGGTTATTGGGCCCGACAAAATACGAATCCCCGCCACCTTGGCCTTGTAGGCCACTCCTACGCCACATACATCATTCTTGACGGCAGCAATCTCACCCGCGCAGCGGGTGCCGTGATAATCGTCGAATAATCGAGGTTTGGGCAACGGATTGTTGTCGTTGAAGTCCCACGAACCCTTGGGGTTGAAGTTATCGCGTAAATCGTCCAGATCGACGTCCACGCCGTCGTCGATTACTGCTACGGTGATGCCCTGGCCCATATTGTCGTTATACCAAACGTTCTTGACATTCACATCGTGGCCGGGGTTGATGGTGTTGACTAAATGCCACTGCTGAGCAAAGATTGGGTCATTGATATCCAACTTGTCGGCAACCTCCTTGAGCGGCAACTGGGAAGAGTCTACTGCGTTGAATTCACGCTTCCCCACGTTTTGTTCACCTCGATCATCCATCGCCACAGGCATTCTCCGCTCGAGGGTTTTGGGCGGCAACATATGTATCAGGCGCAATCCTGGTTGGGAGATCAACGTGTCATGAGCATCCTCGAGCCCGACGGCCCGCTTGATGTGATTATAATCGTTGGAATTGTGGTTTCCCAAAAATGAGGCATGAGGGTGCGATTTCTCGACGCTGAAGACGAAATAATCATCTAAACCTCTCACCGGGTACTCAAACCGATACGAATCGCTATAAGAGGCGATGAAATTATGCAAGGGCGCCGAGGAGTTGGCGGTGTCGAGTTCCACCACGAAGTAATCTCGTTGAGCAAAGTCTTTGTTGGGAACCTTCATGGCGGACGCGAGCGCCAAAAGAAGCAGCAGCAAGACCAACGGCGCAAATTTCATGGTATAGAATATGATGTAAATGCCTCGGTGGTGAAAACTATGGCAGAAAGTGTGTAACTTTGCTGTTCGGTGTAGCTGGCAAAAAGGCACTGCAGGGAACTGAAGGAGTAGGAAGACTACGAGAAATGTAACTGAATAGGAAAGAGAAGTTATGAGATGGAAAGGGGAAGTTTTGGAAGACTGGCTGGGAATGGGTTTTTAATGATTTTTTGATTCTATATTCTATGTGTTGGGTTGTGGTAGATTTGATGGGATAGGGCCATGTATGGAAGGATGAAACCGTGGATCGCGCGTTGAATGTGAAAGTTGGAGGTGGGAACGTGGGGAGGATCTGAGTACGCAGAGGGGAATGAACATGAAGAGACGAGAAAGTTAGGAGATCTTGATTGGATTGTCTTTTTTTTGACTAGGATTAATTAGGATTGACTGGGGTAGATTTCGGTCAATTATGGTGCTTAATCAATATGGTGGTTGGGTGCGAAATTTATGGCAATCAGGCAGGCCAGTAGCACACCTCCAAGCTCACAAGACAATCACAGCTGGCAATATCTTGATACGTTTGAAAGTAGTATATTTGGATATTTTCGGCACTGCCTCCTCCAAATCATATGATATACGAGTCAGGATTGGATACGAGTTAGTATTGGATACGAAATGAGTCAGGATTGCAATCAAACTAGCTTCAAGTGACCTCAGTGCGACAACAGAAAAGTTTGTATTGAAGCTACAGATGTGCAAGTATCATTATAGAATGTGATATCAGCCATGAGGTGATAGTGGGCACTTGCTGTGCATTTACTATACATTTGAGCACTCAATTGGTGGACTTGAGCTGAATTCGCTACTCCCTGTAGCTCAAACAGGTAACATCTTGAAGGTACAAAATTCTCCTCGGTCCATTCGAGTCAAGAAAGGAAGACAATTCAATGTGCATAGGATTGATATTGACCGTGGATAGCAGTATGGAATATTTATTATTGTTCTGAAGTTATTGATATCAAACATAGAATCTTCTGTTTTCTCTCCAGATCTTGGGAGATGGGCAAATAATTCAATTTCAGGAGGTCTGAGATTCATTAAATGAGAAAGATAATACCTGGTGTCGTCTCCGGCTGGTTGAAGGTGCCCCAACGGGCTCATGCACAAACCTGTCAAGAACAAATTAATGCCGAGCCGAAAATAGAACTAAGAGGAAAAGTGCTAGCCCTAATAATAACGCAATGATACAAACGCAAAAACTCGGATTTTCAAAGGAATTAGTTTCATTTCTTGACTGTGTAGTTTCGAGACTTCCCATTGATTCCCGAGCGTACTTGTTCTTCAAAAGATATTCTTGGCTATGCACCAAGACAGGAAACGATCTGACACTGAGAATAGCCCACACCAAGAAAAATCAACAAGAATCAATAAAAATCCCCACATCAAATAGTCCAAACTCTCTAATCGGTCCACTCGCCCTAGATCCCCGTCCATATTTCTCTCCTATTTCCTTCTGCTTCTTCCACCACTTTCTTCTCTCTGCATCTTTATTGCGGATTCGCACCACTTCCTCCATATCTGCAACCAATCTTTCCGTCTGCAACTTTCAACGCTTTTCTTTCATGATGAAACCCTGGCACTTACTCCTCGTTTCTGCAGCGGGTTTGGCTCTAGCTCGTTGTGACGACATGGGAATGGATATGGGTGAAAAGGTGGAATTCCATCCGGTCAATCCGCTATCCAAGTCGTTCCATTTCATTGTAAGTGTTTCCATTTTGCTTATCACTTCGTCCATTGCATCTGTGCTAGCATTTGCCGAGGTGTTCAATATTGCGTCGTTTCTCCATATCATCATTTTGGCGTACTCGGTGGTCGAGGCTATTTTTCTTCCCTTCCCAGACACAAATAATCACGAAAACAGAACCTCGAAAGGCACAATCTGGTTTCTTACATGGGAGTTAGCCGCCACCGCCTTCTGTGGGACGCTTATCAGTGGCACCAACGTGATCGTCAATCGCGTGTTGAAGCGGAAATCCGAGCCACTGGCGTCGTCGCGTGCCATCATTCGTGTTTACAAGACTTTGGCATTCACTTCCGTTCTTACGGGCTGGGTCCGCGTTTGTATGGCGCCGGTGGCGCTTTTCGGCTTCTGCTATGGGCACTCCACGGGTCAGTGTATTGCCCATGGCATCATGGGCTCGTCGTTCATCTTGTACGGTTTTGTTCTTCTTTGGGTGCTCTTGGTACCATGGATTCGTAATCACCAGAAACTTAATGGCAACCCCAATAAAAAGAGCCAAGATTTCTGGGACTCCTCGCTCATGTGTTTGTGGGGAATTGTAAATACCTTTACCGAACACCGCTGGGGCCGCGAGGAGTGGTCTCACGGAGACTACCAACATACCTCCATGGGGATCGTCTGGTGGTGCGGAGGACTACTTGGAATGTGGTTGTCACGCAAGAATGGGGTTAGAAATGTCGTTCCAGCGGTGCTTCTCATTTATACGGGCTATGCCATGTCACAGCATGCCCAGCATTTGGTGATTTCCACAAAAGTTCATGCCATGTTTGGAATGGTGCTCATGACAGGGGGATTGACCCGCATTATTGAGATTTGCTTTATCTTGAAGGACGGGGCTAGTAGTGATTCTGGGAAAGTGATGATTGCTCAGCACTTCCCTCCGTTCTGCTTGGTGATGTCAGGATTGCTCTTTATGTCTGCCAATGAAGAACAGCTCCAATTGGTCAACGACTTGGGAGCCGACCATTCGTCCTATATTCTTGTGGTGTCAGGAGCTGGCTTCTTGATCTATCTCTGGATGAACATGTTGGTGGCATTGTACTTAAGATTAGTTGGATACGATGAAGACGGAGAATTGACCAGGTTTACTGGTTATGCTAATATTGCTGGAGATCACGAACAGGACTTTGAGCTCGATGATTTATCCGAGTGATTGTAGGAGTGGGACGTGCCGCGCTTTGAGCTTTTGTGTCTCTCTGCGACTTACCTTTGGATTTGCGCCCCTCCAACTGTGTCTTTATGGCTAGCCAGGAAATTGAGAGCTTCGTAGCTCCGAATGACTGTGGCAACGTTTCACGGGCCCAGAAAAATCGCTACTTATCCTTGAAACACGACCTTTTGAAACTCCAGCCACTCATCTGGAGGAACCATGCCCTTGCAATTAGGTATGTTTTTGAACATTGCAGACATTGATTTCAAAGGTAATCAGCATTACTGACACCAGCTATGAAACTCTTTTGAATGAAAACGAACACGAGGGGGTCTATTTGGACTCCTCGGTGAGAACGTTGTTGTTGTACCTCAAAAGCATCAATGCCAGTTTGATCAATATTTCTCGAACACAAAGGGTTGCGTTGGAGAATGTCATTGGGGAGCTAGACAGTCGGATCGGAACCAATTTGAATGAGGGGATGGTCAACTACGAATTTACTGATGTACTAGTGTGAGAGGTTCGTTCTCGTTGAATATACGCTGTAGGTGAACCTTGTAGGCAGTGGATTTCGCAGCCACAATACCGGTCGAAAGAGGGAAGACAAATCATGTCTTAAAAAAAAAAGGAAAAATATGGTATATCGCCAGCTGTCGAATTTAATTAATTATGATTGTCTCCCCACTTCCTTTCCGTTAAAGCTATTGCATTTCTTGATCTCAGAGTATTTATTCTCACTATTGTTGAGAAAGGGCGCCTTTGTTTAGACATCTCAGTAGATATGTACTAAGATTGGACAATTCTGTGACAGAATCACCACGATTAATTACGAGATAGGAAACCTGCTTACAAGTTACAAGGTTTCGGCGAGAGAAACGATAATCTCACCTTCCACTACTCTATCTACCAGATTGTCCACCACGAGTCATCTCCCTCCGGTTGACCGAAATGAGTCATTGGACTGCAGAGAACACTACCGAGGAGTCAGCTACGGAAAGCGGAAAATAAAGGAAGAAATCTCATGTCTAGATGTTCATACATGTATTCCGAAACTCTATCAAATCCGACTAAGCCTCCACCGCTTCGCCCTTGCTCTCGGCGGTTTCCCCAGATTTGTCCTGCAGATAAAAGAGCCCGGGCCGCGGATGTTACCCCAGAAATTGTCACAGTAACCGAGAAGAGTGATTTGTCTGGAGCAAAAAAAATACCGATCAGTGAACATTGCGATATTAAAAACCGTGAAACTAATAATTTTGCTACAGTTAGAACGCTAGAATTGTCGTATTCATCTAATATTCATCTAATATTCAACGAAAATCCAAAGTTCCATGATCTCAGTAGTAGTTCGTGGTTACTGTCCACACGAGTAGCCAAAAGTGTCCGAACCGGGCAAACCAATTCCTCCGAAAACTAACCAATAGAACTCACTCCACGAAGAATGCGGTGCACGGATGTATACCCCAGATGATGGACCCCGGGGAAATGGAAGTTTTCGCGAAAGCAATTTGTGGGGTATAAAAAGAAGACGTTCCCCCAGATTTCACGATTCCGACCGTAACGGAAACACTAGAAAAAAATATAAAATGTCCACCCAAAAGAAAGGAGGATCCGTCACCGACTTGGTGGCCGGTGGTGTTGCCGGCTTGTTCGAGGCATTGTGCTGTCATCCTTTAGATACCATCAAGGTGAGAATGCAGTTGTATAGAAAATCTGGCCAGAAACCGCCAGGGTTCGTCCGTACGGGTGTAAATATTGTTCAAAAGGAAACGTTTTTGTCGTTGTACAAGGGCTTGGGTGCCGTGGTGTTGGGAATTGTGCCTAAAATGGGAATCCGATTCCAATCTTATGAATTCTACCGGTCGCTTCTTGCTGGCCCCGACGGCAAGGTTTCTACAGGTAACACGTTTATGGCCGGTGTGGGTGCCGGAGTCACCGAGGCCGTTTTGGTGGTGAATCCCATGGAGGTTGTCAAGATCAGATTGCAGGCACAACATCACTCCATGGCTGACCCATTGGATGTTCCAAAGTACAGAAACGCTCCACATGCGGCTTACTTGATCTGCAAGGAGGAGGGCTTCAGAACGTTGTATAGAGGAGTGTCATTGACGGCTGCAAGACAGGCGTCCAATCAGGGTGTGAACTTTACTGTCTACTCCAAGTTGAAGGAGTACTTGCAGGGCTACCAAGGGTTGGAGGTGTTGCCCTCGTGGGAAACGTCGTTGATTGGATTGATTTCCGGAGCGTTGGGTCCATTGTCCAACGCACCATTGGACACCATCAAGACAAGATTACAAAAGAGTACCTACGCATCCAACGAGTCTGGATGGGTGAGAATCGCCAAGATCGGAAAGCAGTTGATCAAGGAGGAGGGAGTGGGAGCATTGTATAAGGGTATTACCCCTAGAATCATGAGAGTGGCTCCGGGTCAGGCTGTCACCTTCACGGTGTACGAGTACATGAAGGGAGTATTGACAGGAAACACTCCGGCTCCTAAGGCGTTGAAGTAGGAGCACGGATATTTATTGCGGTGACGGCCGCGGCCCGTACATATTCAAAAAATAGCATCGACAAGACTGGTAGCGAGATGGTGAAACAAGTAGAATATGAGAATAGTTGGTGGTGAATGCGGAATTAAGGCTAGTACCGAGACCAGAGATTATGTGGTAGCGAGCAAGTTCGTGGATCCTAAATAAAAAAAAAATAAAAAAAAATTAACATAACTTCATCTATATTCACAATCGCAATGCTTTTCTCCCCGTATCTTCGAATATCCCACCAAACATCAACTTCTGTCGCCGTCGGTGGCTGCCTGCACCTACCACCACATCTAATACCATTACCAACTCCTCCATTATTCTCCCAATGCTACTGTTTCGACCCCTTACTCGACTTCCTAGGATAATTTCGCCCCAGGCATCTGGGCTATTCACCCGAAACATTGCCAATTCCGCCATTGTTGCCCGCAAGACAAGACAGGCTCGAGAAATCTCCCCGGAGGAGGTCCGTCGCTTTAGAGAGCAGCAACTGGCTGGAAATGGCCAATTCTACTACAAGGAAAACCCATCTTCAGATACCGGAGCATACCGAGACGATCCGACCCAGTTTCGAACGGTTTTCCCCGTTCCTCCCAACACAAACGGCATCATTACCCAAGAAGACGCAGTGTACGATATTCTCAAAGAACCCACGCTAGTCATTGAGCGGCAGATTGAATTTTTGAATGTGGCGCTTGGATTTGAGCAGGCCAACAAGTACAAAATCATGAACTCGTTGGGCGACCAAGTGGGGTACATGATGGAGAAAGATTACGGCATCTTGAAAGCGGTGGGACGTCAGTTTTTCCGGTTGCACCGACCATTTGACATCGACGTATTCAACAATTACGGCGACTTGATCATGACCATCAAGAGACCGTTTTCGTTCATCAACTCGCACATCAAGTGCCTTTTGCCCGGATACGATTCTCGTGGAGATTTGATGTACGAAGTAATTGGCGAGTCGGTACAGAGCTGGCACTTGTGGCGGAGAAGATACAATCTCTTCAAGCTCGAGGACGAGAAGACCGAAGACTACGATCAGTTTGGAATCATCGATGCGCCATTTCTTTCGTTTGACTTTCCCGTGAGAAACGACCACGGTGAAGTGATTGCGTCGGTCGATAGAAATTGGGTAGGATTGGGAAGAGAGCTCTTCACTGACACGGGTATCTACATCATCCGCATGGACCCTGCCAGTTTTGCAGGGTTGGGTGACCTCTATCCAGCGGTAGCTGGGCCATTAACTTTGGACCAGAGAGCGGTGTTGCTTGGAAACGCCGTGAGCATAGACTTTGATTATTTTTCTCGCCACAGTCGTCCTGGTGGAGGCCTTTTTAGTTTTGGAAGCTACGAGTAGAAATGCAGCCTCCTTTTATTCTGGGGCTCCGTGCTCCCGACTCTCTAACTTCATACCTTTTCAGTTTTTTTTTGACCTGCTAATCTTCTCCCCTCAGGTTTAGGTTCTATCACTCTGCTGGCGATACCTCTTCATGGCTGCCTCTTTCGCACCAAGAAGCAATTTCTCCCACTCGTCGTCGTCCATTTCCTGGCTAATGTTCTGTAAGAGTTCAATGGTGAGACGGGGGAAATCGTGTCTTCTGAGGGCATTCTCGCTATTCCATGTTTCTCTCTTCGCAATCTCCTGCTCCATGCCTTGTTCGTCGCCGATATTCTGGTATTGGATCAATTTGTTGTTTGTAACTGCCAATAGGGAAAACCGGATCTCGCTTCCATACTTCGAAATCCGCCGTTGGAGCACCTCGGGCAACTTCTCGTAGAAATCCTCGGCAGTGTCGAGCTTTTCGTGTACAATGGGAAATCTCTGCAAGCCGTCAAGCTCATAGATGGTGTTGTTCAAGTTCAAAAACGTGACAAAGTGAAAGAGTCCGTCGTTCTTACTGTCGACGTCTGGCTGCGGCAACTCGCTGGTGTCGATAAATCGTGGCGCCGAGAAAGAATTATGCACTGTTCGGATCATATCGCTATTGGAGATAGTGTCGCCGCACATTTCTGAGTCAAACCCTGTCACAAACAGCTTGATGGTTCCGAGCTCCTCGCCTATATCAATAATATCAGATTTGTTCAAAAGCGAGTTGAGAACCGCCTGGGTGGCACAGGCATTCTGAATAGTTTGGCTGGCAAAAAAAATGCCTTTGTCCTGATAATCGCGGTCATAAACACCGTCGATGGGCTCTGCTTTGGCCACCGCCTCTCTGTCGAGATCATCGTACTTGAAGAGGAAAATCACCGCATAAACGGGCGCCAATTGCCGAAGCGATTCGGTGTCTATGGAGTAGAGTTCGTCGATCTGAACATCTTGCACCCCCAACTTCTCCACCAACTCAGAGAAAACCCCCTGGATGTTAGTATGCCATTGGAGGCAAACTAGAATTAATACGTACTGCGTCTGAGTCTATAGTATTCCAACCGCTAGACATCTAAAGTAGTAGTTAATGGTAATATCTTGACTTGGTACCAGAAACCCGTGCACCCAGGCCTCAGTGAACACGTCGGCCACCTCCAATACTAGGTCGCTACACTATGTCAGCAGAACAGGTTTTGGGCAATCTTATGGAGTACTCGAAGCTCCGTACTGAGTATCTCGATGAGTCGTTGGAGGTTATTCTGTCGAGGACAACCACGACGCAGGCCATTTCCACGGTACTTCTTGCAATTATAGGTATGTGTAGTGTGAGGTTCGTGAAAGCATGAAATGTTGAAGTTTAGGCGATTGTTTGACTTTTCTTTGGAGTTTACAGACTTTTGTTTGGAGTCGGTTGGATTGCATTTGCGGTTCTGAGACATTCTGGTATTCAATTGGTACATCTACCATATTCCTTCAGTACCAATCTGAACCATCCAGATATACCAATCTCTTGTTTCGATTATCCAATTGCATTTATTGAACGTCCATTATCCAATGATGATGATTCAATTTTACATTACTCCACCTCCACCTTTCAACTGTGATTATTGAAATTACTCCACTTGTCCAATGGGCAATGTTCCAATTGTCCACATACCATCCACCATTCAGTTTCCCATGCATTTATAGCATTTCTAATTTCACTCCCTATCTCCGTTTCATCGGTTGCCATCCTAGAGTCCCGATCTTTCCGTTCATAATATTAACCACAGCTTTCATTTCTCTTGCCCTGACGTTCATCAACAGAAATGGCAGCGCTTCTAAGTACTTTGGCAGTGCAGCCGTGGCATCCATATCTATTGCAATGGGCAGTGTCTACGCCTGCAACTTCTTTGGTGTGTATATTTGAGTAATGTGGTGGCCTTTATTGGTGGTAGTAGGATTGTTGGTTTTCGAATGAAGTTATCCAAGTTGACTCCTTGTATTTCCCGTGCCAGTCACTAAGAGAATAGCCAACCATTACAAGTAAATCCATAATCACAATCAGAAATGGCCAAAGGCTTCTGAATGAGAAACAACAAATAAATACAATTCTATTATCATAGAATCAAATGAATCAATAAATAGAGTCACTATTATAAGAGAAAGAACAAAAGAAATAAAAATTATCTACTTAAGCCAGAAATAAAAATTATCTACTTAAGCCTGCTCTTACAATAAAAATACGATGGGCTCTTACAATAAAAATAATTTCGACTCGAACAACAAAAATAGTATCGAACCAAGCGAGACATCTATGTGCCAGTTATGTTCCAGCTAGCCTACCTCCACATACTGTACACCGCACTATCTTTTTCATCTTAACATCTTCTTCTACACCATCATGAAATATCTTCTGTATGTACTCTTTTCTCTTCTTTTTATACCTGTGCTAGCCCACTCAGGCGTCTACGACCTCACCCCCGCCAACTTCGACAAAGTGGTGCGCCAATCTAACTATACCTCCATCGTCGAGTTCTACGCTCCATGGTGCGGTCACTGCCAGCAATTGGAGCCAATTTACCATCGCATGGCCAATTTCCTCCATAGAGACGGCAAATATGCTGTAAATGTGGCTAGAGTCAACTGCGACAAGGATTCCAACAAGGTTCTCTGCAACCAGAACAGGATAGAAGGATTCCCAACGTTGATTGTGTTTCGTCCTCCCAAGTTCAGCCAGGGAAAGGTGTCCAAGGCTCTGCACGTGCCAGAGGTGTACAATGGTCAGCGGGCGTTAAAGCCTATGGTTGACTTTGTCACGGGGAGAATCAAGAATTACGTCAAGAAGATTCACAACTTGAACAGTAGCATTCTTCCAGATTGGCTTTCTAGGGGCAACGGCCTCCCCAAAGTGTTGCTACTCACCACTGCCTCGGATATCACGCCCCTCTACAAAACCATGGCCATCGACTTCTTGGGGTCTTTATCATTCGGGGCCATTTCGCTTAAAAGTATCGAACTGGTTCCTTCGGTGGAACTTGATGGAGAGATGGTGGAACTTCCCGTAAAGGAGAACGAAGTATTGCCCATTTTGCTTGTTTACAAGCCTGCCACCAAGAGTTTTGAGCGTTATGACGGAGGCAAGTTTAAGCAGAAGGAGAGGTTGGAGAAGTGGATCATGGAGGTAACGGGAGTTGTGCCTGGCGAGGGCTCGTTGGCGAAAAAGGAAGAGAAGAAAGGCGGTAAGCGTAAGGGAAACAAACGCCGGTTTGCAAAGGATGAGTTGTGATGGGTCTTCATTGCGCAAGTGGTGACACGCATAAGAATATAGAATAGAATGATGCGTTTGCCGGAAGAATTCTATTTGTCTATGTAAGTGTAGGTTTCTAGCAGTCGCTTCTGGCTTTCCCGTCACAATACTTGGATTGGGAGAGGATCTCCATCAATATCAATATCTCAGTTTCTCGAAGTTTTCAGAGTTGTCATTTGTCTCTTTCTCATAATCTCCTTCCCCTTGTTTCTCAATATTCAGCTCTCTCTTCCTTCTATCTCTTCCTTCTATCTCTCATCCCCCAAGTTTATCAATCATCGCTAACAAATCATTGATATCGTCCTTGGGCTTCTCCTTCACTTCCTCCTCCTTCTTACCTGCCATCCAGCTGATCACCTGGTCAATCACCAACTTGGAGTTCGGTACAAAGTGTCCGCCAGGATGCTTCAAGACGTCCAGATTCGAAGTGGAGACATCATACATGGTGTACGCTCTGTCATCTCCAACCACAGTATCCAACTCACCAATAACATGCAAAAGTCTCGTCTTGGTGTCCTTTCCGTTCTCCTCACTATAAAGATCCTTGTATTGGGGCATAATCCGGGTATCTATTTTGAATCCAGAGTACAAAACAGCAAAATCAAGCGGTGCAACTCCAAATTCTTTCTCAAACGAATGCACAAGACTTCCACCAAATGCAGCCCCCTGGGAAAATCCAATAATCCCTGCAATCGGCAAATTAACATCACTGTCTTCTATAGAGTTAACCCTCTCGTCCTCGGGCGACCCTACTATGATTTGGTTGTTCTCGATGTAATTTCTAACCGTCTCGATGGCATCTTCAATTTCGTAAGTGTTATCGGGCTTTTTCGTCCACCAACCCCTATAATTCGTTTCTTCATCCTCGGTAGAAACCACCGTATTATACTTGGATAGCGAGTCGCTTGAGGGCAACTGTGCTGGGGTTAAGTTGCATGGGGCATTGAGATACACTGCCTTATACTGTAAGTTATTGAGTCTCTTACGCAAGGCAGAAGTTTTGGCGTAGAACACCGAGGAGCTCTGAGCAAATCCATGGAGAAAAAGGATTCTGGCCTTGTACTCGATCTGTTTCTTTTGGGGCATGTTGTAGAAGAGAAGATATTCAAGATAGCTGATAAATGATGAGTCGAGACTGCAGGAATCATGCCATGTTGGGTATATTCTATTTATTCCCTATACGACAGTTTCGAGCTCCAAGATCAGACGGAGAATCATGATCTTGCTCTTATCGGCGTTGTCTCCCTTTCCGTAAAACTCTTCAAAGTCCGGCTTATTCTTGAGTTGGTCGTACTCCGAATCGATTTCCACATAGTGGAACACCCGGCCAAACCCTAGCTTGTGGGCCGCTTTGACGTTGATTTCACTATCGTCGACGAAATGCAACTGTGCCATTGCCTCCGTATCCTCTCTGTCTAAGTTTACAGTCTCCAAACATTGAAAATAGAACTTGTCCATGGGCTTGCAGATGATGGGGAACAGTGAGTAGTCGCAGAAGGTTAAGCCATCAAACAAGTCGCCGAGCCCCAAAAACGAGATTACCCTCATAGCATGATTCTTGTAGGCGTTGGTCACCAACCAAAAAAGGTCAAACTGGCCACTTTCACGCATACGAAGAAGCATTTCGCGCAACTGCGGCTCGTAGCTCAACACCGTCGACAAGTCCAATGAATCATCGACCTTGGCGTTGTACTCCAACGCATCCACCCGGTGGTTTCTCACGAGTCCTTCGATAGCCAATCCATACGTCTTATAGTAGTTCATATGCAAGTTGTGGGCGTCCTCGTCATTCAATTGGAGGTGGTCTTTGAAGAATTGATGGATTTTGACTTGCATCAAGTCGTGGATCTTTGTCAGCCGCTGGTAGAGGCAATTGTCGATGTCAAAGAAGAATATCTTCTTGCTCTTCAAGTGAGACGGCACCGGGCCAAATCCGTACTTGAGGTCAACAATGGCACCGGGGTGGTCGGCGGAGACCAACTCGGGGTTGCTGTATGTGATATTCTTGGCCATGTTCGACAGAATGGTAATAAGAAAGTAGACTAAAGGTTGATAATTTCGGTGGTTTGTTAATAGATTACTATCGCAGTGTGCACTCCTCTGACAGGTGTCTATCAACAGTCAATTCTTCACGTGTGTCTGACAAACACAGAAATCTCGTCAATAAATTTTTCTCTTGGTTAGTTGTAGAAAAAATCCCGCTTCAAAAAAACTATGTTCTTGTCCAACACACTGGTGAATTGGTCGATCACATGGTATGTCTCCCCCACTGCCATGGATAAAAGCACTTTGTCTGGAACATCGTCCATGCTCATATACAGAAGCCGGGCAATAGACTCCTGGATGTGATCTTTGCAGTCAAGCAAGCTCTGTCGGAGAGAAAAGTAGTCGTGCTTGTTCTTCTCTTTCTGGCCATATAGGAGATTTGTTAATAGAGCAGTGGTGATGTGCGCTCGGTAGATGTTCTTGTAGATGGTGGACGATTTGACCTGAGAGACCTTTGTCCTTCCGATCTTGGAGATGATGTGGGACAAGTCGACCATCGAAAACGTCGCGGGACTGTTCTCAAACTGCAAGAAATCGAGCATGAGTACCTCGGTGACCTCACGACAATGTCCAGTTTCCTGACAGAACACCATCCAGAGATTGTTGATGATGTTGTAGTGCATTTCGTGGTTCTTGAGGGACGAAGTTTTCTCTTCGCCGTAGAAATGAGTAGGCAAATTGCGAAGCTGTTCCTTGACCAACTCAGTCAATTTGCCAACATCGTTGCATACCGATATGATATGGTGGAACACGGGCCGAACAAACTTTTCCAAAAGCAATATCTTCTCTCTCTTGTTGATAATGAAGTCCGACATTGAGAGCAAATAGTGTCTGACAAACAACGTTAGATCATCGCTCTCATTGGTCGCCATAAGACTAACGTGGAATGCTATGCATAGCTTGAGAATAAGCACCCGGACATTATTGTTGTAATGCACCAATCTCAACAGGTGGCGACTTTTCGTACGTGCACCAAGAAGCGATAAGTAGCTATCTATGCTGTGGGCTTCTGACATTTTGATTGATTTGGTTTCCACTGGCAGTTGTTCTGACACATAAACAACAAAACTATCCACTAACTCCAAGAGATTCTCATCGTACACCTTTCGACAAACATGGTTAGTGATATCTCCCATCGAAATGTCGTTCGCCACTAGAATCTGGAGCAAATTGCCATGGTTGGAAACTTCCCACTGCGAAGCCAAATCTGTCAATAGCATATCGATCATGTCGTTGCCGGGCGAGTCGCTGACTTCGCCGACATCATCAAAATAGAAAAAGTGTCTGTGGGTCTCCAACGTGTGGTCTTTTGCGTAGACTTTCAGGACATATCGTTCCACCAACTCTGCATCGTTCTTCATCGAATATCTGAACTGCGCACCATTATCGTTGAGTTCGTCCAAGATGTTTGCCCGGAGTCTTGTGAGAGCCTCTGTCTGGGCCTTCATTTTCGCTTCTTCACTGGTCAATTGCCGGTTGATTTCCTCACTTTGTCTGAGAAGACGGGAGTTCTTAGTACCTTGGGTGGTAAACACGGCCGGAATGACGATTTCGTCATCGTCCAGTTTGAGAATAGGAGGAGGAGGAGGCGATTTGGGCTGTTTCTTCATTTCATTTTGTGATTTTGGACTGTTTGCATCTGGATTAGCTCGTTTGGGCAGACTGGCAATTAAACTGAGCACCCATTCATCGTCAGACATGCTCAGGTCGGAGTCTGGAACCAGAGTATTCTCAATGGAGTCATTTATGGATTGGTCTTGCGTCAGGGCCAAATTCTGTTTATTATGGGACATTGGGAAGAATAGAGGACCAGAAATAAGTGGGAAGCAAGTCAATGGTATCGTTAACGATATAGTCAATGGAACGGAAAGTCAAATGAAAGTACAGACAATAGAACGGAATGTCAATGGTGAGGAAATGGAATTTGTATGTGATAGTCTGGAGATTGTGTTTCTCGGAAGGACATATCAGACAATAGACGAGCAGATATTAATGGGTGAGCATTGATTATTCCTGTGCTAGCATTGATAATTCCTGTCCGAGCAGTGAATATTTCTGTGCGACTTGAGATGAATATTTCTGTGCGACTTGAGATGAATATTTCTGTGCGAATAGTGATGGATCTTGTGTGCGACCACAGTGAGAAACGTGAGGTTTCTCTAGGTATGAGCTATAGATAAGACAGAGCCAAATATTAACTACCAACACAAAGAAGAAAAAAATAAGGAAAAGGCTAAAAGAAAAGAATTTTTCAAAACATCTTCTACCCTCCGTCCGCTCTAAGTTCCCCTTCTCCAATATTCTCTCCATCACTCTGCTTACTAGGGTGCCCCAGTAGAGACGATATTCCCAACGCTACCACGCACAATCAATTCAATACCCCAAATCTTCGCATTCTCCTATTCTCCATTGAATTCCCAATTCTTTACTATTTCCCAATTCTTCACTATTTCAAGTTTTCACTGTTTCCCTCTTCATTGTTTCCCAATTCTATTTCCGAATCCTCCACCATTCATTCCTATCACCTGCAGACACGATCCACTCCATGATACGGCACCACAATAGTTACCTACTACCCTTTTCTCAACAATGTCGTTTGAAAAACTTGACTTGGATGCTCTTTTCGCCAAAATCGACGAATTGAAGCCCGCCTTCATCGAAAGATTAAATAAGGCCATCGCCATCCCCTCCGTTTCCTCCGATGAACTGCTCAGACCAAAAGTGGTGGACATGGCGGCGTTTTTGGTGGGCGAACTCACTGGATTGGGGTTCACAGACATCCAATTGAAGGATTTGGGCAAGCAGCCCCCTCCAGTGTCGAACCCGGACCTCCAGTTGCCGCCAATTGTGTTGGCCAGATTTGGTTCCGATCCAGCAAAGAAAACGGTGTTGGTTTACGGACATTATGACGTCCAACCGGCATTGAAGGAGGACGGCTGGGCCACCGAGCCTTTCACCATGTACCATGACACTGCCGCTGATATTTTGTATGGACGTGGTTCTACCGATGACAAGGGTCCAGTGATGGGATGGTTGAATGTAGTGGAAGCTCATAATGCATTAGGATGGGAACTTCCAGTCAACTTATTGTGTTGTTTCGAGGGTATGGAGGAGTCTGGATCTCTCGGCTTGGACGGACTCATAGCCAAGGAGGCCAAGCAATACTTCAAAGAGGTTGACACGGTATGTATTAGTGACAACTATTGGTTGGGCACCACCAAGCCAGTTTTGACATACGGATTGAGAGGATGTAACTACTACCAGGTGGCCATTCTGGGCCCGGGCGCCGACTTGCACTCTGGTATTTTCGGTGGAGTGATTGCAGAGCCAATGACCGATTTGGTGCAGGTGTTGGCCAAGTTGGTGGACTCCAATGGTAAGATCTTGATTCCTGGGGTCGATGACATGGTGGCGCCATTGACCGACAAGGAGAACGCCTTGTATGACGACATTGACTTCTCTGTAGAAGAATTGCACGCCGCAGCAGGGTCCGAGACTGGGTTGTACGACAACAAGAAGGATATCTTGAAGCACAGATGGAGATACCCATCGTTGTCGATCCATGGAGTTGAGGGTGCGTTTTACGGTGCTGGAGCTAAGACGGTTATTCCTGCTAAGGTTGTCGGTAAGTTCTCCATCCGTACTGTTCCTGATATCGACTCTGGTAAGTTGGACCAGTTGGTTTACGACCATGTCAAGAAGGTGTTTGGCGAGATTGG
The DNA here is from genome assembly GCA_030557965.1 of Sungouiella middelhoveniana. Lineage (NCBI taxonomy): Eukaryota > Fungi > Ascomycota > Pichiomycetes > Serinales > Metschnikowiaceae > Sungouiella > Sungouiella middelhoveniana. Next base: position 210,312 of record JANIJQ010000004.1, on the reverse strand, counting down.
GTCCAAAAACACCGTGGAGGTTGAGTTGATTCACGACGGTGCCTACTGGGTGTCTGATCCTTTCAACGAGTCATTCACGGCCGCATCCAAGGCCACCGAACATGTATGGAACATCAAGCCTGATTTCACCAGAGAGGGAGGATCGATTCCTATCACGTTGACGTTTGAGCAGGAGCTTGGTACTCAGGTTCTTTTGTTGCCTATGGGTAGGGGAGACGACGGAGCACACTCCATCAATGAGAAGTTGAATGTGAGCAACTACATTAATGGGTGCAAAACGTTGGGAGGCTACTTGCACTACTACGGTAGACAGTAAGTACAGTGAGAAGCGTGGGATTTCGCTGAGGCACCTTTCTAGTGAATTGAATACTATGTGAAGTTCTGTAGTTCTGTACCAACCTTTATCATTTGCTACTGCAACTGAGCATTGACGTATTTTTGATTCAAGTTTGGGAAGGTAGAGATGTAGTTCAAACGATGTTACTGTTGGAAGTTACTTAAAATGTCAGAATGGCATTTAGGACGAATGAAGGCTATGCGGAATCGGAGATATTTTCACTTTATGATTCTGCTTAAGATTATACCATTGTTGGTTCGACCTTCTACAGGTGGACATCAACAATACGTTCTGCCACGAAAAAAGTCTCATGCCATGCAAAAACATCGAAAAAAAAAAATATTCAAACCTGCCCGATACTCACCTATATCGTCAATTGACTTTCTCTACGGTCTCACCTTTCACATCTTAAACCTCGCACCCTCACTATTCACCTGCACCATCAACTTCATACTTCAGTACATAAAATTATGGTTCTCCGACAAATAAAACAATGGCGGCCCGAGCCCGGAGCAGCACTCAAATGTGGCATTGAAATTCATACCCAGCTTAATACAAAACACAAGCTCTTCTCTCTCTCGAGAAATTCCCCCAACTCACCACCGAATTCCAGTGCCAGTTTCTTCGATTTCGGGTTACCTGGGACTATTCCCAAACTCAACCCAGAAGCGTTGCTTCTTGCCCTAAAGGCAGCCACAGCTTTGAAATGTAAAGTGAATCCGGTTTCTTCCTTCGATAGGAAACACTACTTCTACTACGACCAGCCGTCGGGGTACCAAATCACTCAACACTTCCACCCATTGGCAAAAGGTGGACATCTTGAACTTAGCGAAAAGTACGATGGCATTGAAGAAGATAAGGTGATTGGAATCGAGCAAATCCAGATCGAGCAGGATACCTCTAAGCTCAATTATAATGACTTTGATGGCACGGTATCCATTGACCATAATCGGGCCGATGTGCCGTTGATTGAGTTGGTGACGAAACCAGATTTCGACCACATATCGCAAGTTCGTGCATTTGTAAAGAAGTATATTTCTCTCATGACCCACTTGGGTGTTTGCACCGGGGATATGGAAAATGGAGCTATGAGATGTGATGTCAACATTAGTGTTGCTGGAGGAAACAGAGTAGAAATCAAGAACTTGGGAAGCACCTCAGAGATCATGGCTGCTGCCAAATACGAGTATAAGAGACAAGTTGACCAGCTAAAATCGAATGCTGGCCCAATAGAGCAAGAGACCAGAAGCTGGGACGGTAAAAAGACCGTAAGAACCAGATCGAAGGAGGATGCCGTCGATTACAGATACTTTCCAGATGCCGAGCTTCCATTAGTATATTTGGATCCTAACATCACTGACGACATCCGGCTGAGTCTTCCTGAGTTCCCCGATCAGATTCTTAGAACACTTACGACCCCAGAGTTCGGCCTTGAACTCAAACACGCTAAGTTCTTAGTTGACAATCCTACCCTTTTGGATTACTATCGCAAGCTACATGCCATTGTGGTGGTGGATCATGGAATGCCTACTAAAGTTGTTAACAATTGGCTCATCCACGAGCTCATTGGTGCATTCAACAAACTCGAAATCCCCGTTGACATATCTCGTTTGACGCCAGAATCCCTATCTACGTTGATTCTCATGGTTTTGAACAACGAAATCACCATAACTTCTGCCAAATTGCTCCTTTCAATTATCATCCAAGCTGATGAGCAGGAAAGGGCTCTTTCCATTGCTGAATTGGTAGAACGCTACGATCTTTCAGCACCTGGAGAGATTCCCGAGTCGGAACTCAGTGACGCCATCGAGGAAATCTGTCTAGAGGTCATGGAGAACAACCCGGATGTGGTGGAGAAGGTCAAGAAAGGCAAGAAGAAGTCTATCAATTACCTTATTGGCCTCGCTATGAAGGAAACTCAGGGTCGGGTTGACTCCAAGCAATTTGAAAAAATGTTTAATAAACTCATATAAATTGCAAATTAGTGGTGTTGGACATTGAAGTGAAAGTGGATATGTGGGCTACTTTCTGGATCCCTTCCAAGATCAGCCTCCAAGTCATACGCATCTACCAATGGCGTTTCAGCATATCCGGAACTGGATTTGGGCAAAGTGACAGCCAGGTGAGTTGAGTCAGCAGGTTCAAATACCAATTCTTTAAACTTCGAAAACTCAAACATGGTGCTAACGGTTTCGTCACTTTCGCCAGTTTTCTGAGTGGATGCGGAATGATTACGACTCTCTCTGAATTCACTTGACAAGAGGATCTCATCTGGTGAGGGTTTCTTGAGCCTGGTGAAGCCAATTCTAACCAAGGTTCTCCGATACATGTCTAGAGCATCAATTCCCAAGCCAAACAAGAGGAAGGCAATCGCAGACAGTACAATATCCACAATTCTGGCGGAGAACGAGACGTTTCCGGGGTCGATCTTGTAAATATGACTCCACATGTCGTTGTGGGTTTCAGCAAAATCGAAAGTGGAAAAGCCATATGCTTCCACGTCAGTGACGAAGATGTATATGGCAAATGGGCACATCATGAACATAATGAGCAAGCTGAAGATAAGCAAGCGAGCAAAACGTCGGAAGTTTAATCCCGAATTGGTGCACTTCAAGATGTTCTTAATGTCTCTTCGTTTACTCAAATATGTCCAGATGGTGAGAACAGCAAACACCGTTGCAACAGAACTCCAGATCAATGGCCAAATGGCAACAAGAATTAATGATGCATATGAGTATCCGAATGGTGCAACACATCCACGATATCTCATGATGACATAACGTGAGCTCTGCACAATCACACTTGTACCCATGATACATACCGGGGTCATCCAGCAAATAGCCAAGTTGATGTAGGTGCGTCTCCGAGAGCCAGCTTCGAGAAATTTGTGGTGCTTGGCGTCGATAATCAAGTACAAGTTCATTATCAAGCAGGCAAGACTACATATTTTTCCTGCGGGGGCTCCAGAACTGATTCTCACTGTCAAGTCACAGTAACCCGGAGCGTCGGTGACCAGATAAAAATTATCTCCACTCCAGATCAAGGCATTGATGAACGAGGTCAAGTTATTGTAGCATAGCCAGAAGATCAAACTGGATGCCGGAATGTTCCTATTACCAACATGGTAGCACATAGGAGGAATGTTGAGCAGAAAAGCGAGGAAAGAGAAAGCAGCAATTATTTGACCGGTCTTGTTGATCATTTCAGCTATCGTTAGAGAATTACTAATTTTCTGGCGAATTTTTTTGGCCGTTTTATAACTTTTGCTGGATGTTAAGTGCCTTTATCGCTTGTCGCACAATTCCATAGAATGCCCGAAAGGGAATAGTGATTGAGGGGTCCTGGAACCGATCTCTAATAACGTCCTGGATGTTAAGTATACTTGTAAATAGATGCATATTTAAAGAGTAATCTGAAAAGGGAGAAGTTAGCCGGTTGCCCAATGTGTGTGCTACTATGCGATTCTCTACACCCATAGAACTCAGAAACTGTAATAACATATAGAATGGAAATGATGGAAAAAAACTATGCAATGACCGTCTTCAAGATCTCATGAGAAGAGACCACGTTGGCGTACTTTTGGTTCAAGAACTTCAACAACTCAACAACCTTCTGCTTCACCTCGTCGTTCTGGAACTGCTTCATCTTCTCGATACTCTCGTCTCTGCCCAAAGTAGACTCCTTCATCAACTTGAGTCTGTCAGCCTCCTTCTGGAAGATCTCAGCAAGGATTTGCACAACTCTCTCAGTCTGCGACATGATCAACTCATTACCGGACTCGTACAAGTTGATAATCCATCTCAAGATTGGGGTGTTCTCCTCAGGAGCAGCCTGCAATGGCAAGTGGCTCAACAATGCGGGCAAAACGTGCTCGGTTGGAATCACTGCCGGGTTCTTCAATGCCATTCTAGCAACACATCCACAGGCGTTGGCGTTGGATCTGTTGACGACGTCCTTGGTCTCTTCGTCATCGATCTTGGCCTGCTCATCAGACTTGTTCAACAAATGGAACAACATCTGCAAGATTTGCTGGTAGTGGCCAGAAACATCGTTGGTGGAGTTCTCAATAATGATACCGACACCATATGCAGCGTTACCCTTGACCTCGATAGACTTGTCATTAGCCAATCTGTCTGTGAAAACCTGCAAGAACTCTTGGCTGTATGGGTTAGCGTCCTTCAAACCAGCGGAAATCTCAGCCAAACCTCCAATGGCACTAACTCTCTTGTTTTTAGACTTAGAGGTGACGTTGGCCAAAATCACGTCTTTGAAAGATGGGAAAATTTTAACAAAGTCGGGACCCAAGCAAACTGCCAACAAGATCAAAACCTCCAACGCAGACTCAAACAACAAAGCGTCGGTTTCGGAAGCGTCTTCAGCCTCGTCAACTGGCTCCTCGTCATCGATCTGACATGCATGTTCCTTCTTCAAAATGTTCATCAATTGCACACACAACTTCTCCAATGAAGCTGTGTCGGAGGCATCGTTGAGGATAGCAGCAGAACCGAACACCTGGAGAGCCTCACTGAAGTTGTCCAAGTCACAAGCGACCAAGTTCAACTCGAACTCCTCTTCCAAGTTGGCGATGGTAATGTCTCTAACCTGCTCAATCAACTGCAAGAGCGAAGCGTCAACGTAGGCCTGTTGAGGAACACCCTTTGGTGCAACGAACTTTTCACCATAGGTGGCCTTGAACATAGCACGAGCAATCTTCCAGAGGGCAATCATAGCACCCTCTCTCATACCGTAGGAGACCTGAATCTGTTCCGACAAAACCTTGACGGATGGCTCGACGTATTTGGCGAAAGCAGCTCCAGTACCAGTAGCCAACTCAGCCAAGGCAACAGAAGCGATTTCCTTTTCGATGGTGATACCAGTGTTGATCTTGAACTGGTTGCTGAGGTCCTCCTCTTCATCCTCATCGAACTCGTCATCATCTTCAGGATTAGCGTTGAAGGAGAACTCGTCCTGCTCCAAACATGCCAAGATCTGGGGAACGATCTCGTCCAAGAACCCGGCGAACTCAGAACCGTACACCTTGGCCATGTTGGAGATGAAAGCGAAACCAGACTCTCTGATTCTCGAGTGCTCGGACTTCAAGGCAACATAGGCAGCCTCAACCAATGGCTTGGCATACACGGAGAAAGATTCAGATCCGACAGCTCTGGCCATGGTGGAGATGTTCTCGAAGGTGATTGCCCTCAACTCGATGTCATCCTCAGTCATTCCGTCGGTCTGGCCAGCGTTGGCAACAAATGGTTCCAAAACCTGGATGGACTGGTTGAAGTATGGAGTGAAACCCTTTCCTCCAGCGAAAGCAGTGGATCCGATGGCAGAAACAATAGCAGACTTCAACGAAGAAGAGTGAGCGGTCTCCAACATCGAGAACAACTTAGTCATCAATGGCTCAAGGTACTTGGCAATAGCATCGTGGCTCATGAACTCGATGATACCATCCAAGGCGTAACAAGCATACTTGTAGGCCATGACATGGGTTGCAGAGTTGATGATCTCGATGACGAGAGGCAAAAGCTGCTCGTGGTAGTCAGCAATGGCGTCTTGCAACTCAGATGATAACTGGGCAAGTGCTCTCACTGCTGCAACCTTGACGATGACCTCAGGGTCCTGCAAAGCGTTGATAAGCACTGGAACGATCTTGCCAATTTGAGTAGCAAAGAAATCTGGAGCACCCGAAGATGCAACACCAATACTTAAAATTCCGGCTCTTCTAGCGTACACGTCAGTTGATGTGACCATAGCGTTCAAGTTCTCAAAGAATGGAACAATCACCTGGGATGGAGGCAACTCACCGGACAACACGGCCATCAATCTCAATGCCAACGATGGAGGACTGTTCTCCTCGTTCTCGTTCTCCTCATCTTCGTTGTTCAACTCATCCTCGACATCGATTTCCTCGGAAGCGATCTTGAGGGTAGCAGCAGTGAGCTGAGGACCCAAGTTGTTGGAAACAATCTTGGACTTTCTCAACGAGACACACGAGATCAAAAACTGCAAAGCCATACATCTGTACTCCTCGTCGAAGCTGGTGTTGACGGCAATCTCGGCCATAAACTGCACCAACTGAACCAACTGGTCTCCCACCAACTTGTTGTCCAAGAAGATCAACGAGTTGAAAACATTGAACACAGACTTGGCCTTGTCAGTATCGTCGGCCAGAATCACCTCCTTCAACACCAAAACCATGCCAGGAATAGAACTCTTGAACTTGCTGGCAAGCTTGATGTCGATCTCGTCGTCCTCCTCGATAAACTGAGAGAGAACGTCCAAAGACAACACAGCGTTGACTCGGATATCCTGAGAAGTCTGGTCCTGCAACAAGCTGGCAAAGAGGGAGACAAAGTCGTCGAGATGAGGCAACAAGGCAGGAATTTGGGTCTCCAACAACGTGTACAAGGTGTAGACGGCCATTTCCTTGGCCTCGGCGTCGGAGCTCTGCACAGCGGAAATCAATGTTGGCAAAAGCTCGGGCCAGGTGTTGTCTTGCAAGTCGTACTCTCCAATGGCAGCAACCACTCTAGCACTAGAGTGTCTGATCAATTTGGAGTTTTGGGTGAAGGTGTTCTTCAATAACCCGTCCTTGATCTGGGGCTTGATGGAAGCATCGATAGTTTCCCACTTCAGAGCAACGAGTTTTCTTGCCTCGACAGCAGCCAACTGTTTCAATTGGTCAGACTGATTGTTTTGCAAGATGTGCACAAGCGATGGGAGAGCCAAAGGGTTGGTGTAGAATTCCTTGGACAATTTGGTGGCAGCCTGCTTGACGGTGGCAGGCGCAAACGTCTGCTGGAGGGTTTCCTCCAATGCAGCAAGATACTGGGAGTCCATGGTTGGGACGAATTAGTTGGGATCAGGATAGGGAAGACAGAAAAAATTTATGGGACTACATCGCGATGTCCTCACGTGAACAGAGAAGGGACATGAAGGTAATGAACGGGTAAAAATAGTGTAAAAAATACGGTAAATATAGTAAGGAAAAACGAGCGGTAAAAGAAATAGGGAAAATGGTGTGGATTCAAGAATTAAATTTTGTTATATCCAATGGAATCGTTTGTAACGTCTTGTAGTTGATTATTTTTCCCGTGATGCTCCTAGCCATCGCATCGCACTGGCCGCAGTCTTACATACTATTATTTTCTGATATCCAGAAAGTACTACTTCTGAGATGCAATATATGTAATTCTAGTCCATTGGTTAAAAATCTCTCCCTCTACAAACTGGTGAGGTCCAGTGGCATCTCCCTAATACGGATTTTGTAGTATCGCTCCAATTCCTTGAGTCCACCCACATCATCTTTAGTTAGCAAATTGATAGCTACACCTTTCCGGCCAAATCGGCCCGACCGACCAATCCGATGCACGTAATTCTCCTTGTCTATGGGGAGATCATAGTTGATCACCAACGAAACTTGCTGCACATCGATGCCTCGGGCCCACACGTCGGTGGAAATCAACACCCGCGAGTTTCCCGACCGAAAGTCACTCATGATCAGATCTCGTTCATCCTGCTTCATATCGCCGTGCATGGCAACAACAGCAAAATTGGCTCTTCGGAGTTGGTCGGCCAACCACGTTACTTTGGCCTTTGTGTTGCAAAAAATCACCGCCTGAGTGATGGTAAGCGAGTCGTACAAGTCGCACAAGGTGTCAAACTTCCATTCTTCCTTCTCACACTGGATGTGGTATTGCTTGATCCCTTCGAGAGTCACATCCTCTTTCTTGACCAAAATCTTGACTGGATCTGTGGTGAACTTCTGGGTCACTTCCAACACTTCCCTAGTAAGGGTAGCACTCACCACCACCACCTGTACTGTTGACGGGAGTTGTCTGTAGATCTCGTAGATCTGCTCCTTGAAGCCCTTGGTCATGAGCTCATCGGCCTCGTCGAGAACAAGCATCTTGACGTTTCGCGTGGCCAAGTTTCTTCTCTTTATCACATCCAAAACTCGTCCCGGTGTCCCACTGACTACTTGCTGGCCCTGAGCCAATTTCTTCACATCTTCTCCAACCTGTTTGCCTCCAATACATGCGTGGGTCTGCACGTTCATGTAGTTTCCTAAGTTCATGATCACAGTGTGAATCTGCACCGCCAACTCTCGCGTGGGGGAGAGAACTAGCGCCTGACACTGGCGAAGCTTGGTGTCGATAACTTGAAGCATTCCGAGGGAGAACGTGGCGGTTTTTCCTGTTCCCGACTGTGCTTGCGCAATAGTGTCTCTTCCCGAGATGATTTGCATGATAGCACGACTCTGGATGGCCGAGGGTGCTTCAAATCCGTAGGAGTAGATGCCTTTTAGAAGTTCGGGCTTAAGGTTCATGCTCTCGAACGATGCATGGACCTTGACGTTTCGGGTGGATTTGGAGGAAAACTCGAGTTGGTCATCTGCGGAACGATCGAAATCCATGGTAAAATTGCGAAGATCCAACGTTTTCCTTCAAAATTAGTCTTGTTCGTAGGTTCAAATTGGCGATGCCATCGCACCTACATACTCTACTGTATATATGTATCGTATCGCGGTGGTTCTCCAACCAGTGGACTTAAAAGTTTAATCTCAGTTTTACATACTCGTCGAATTTATATATACTCGTCGAATAATGGACCAATCGGCGGTAGTTGTGTTGATAGGCGGTGGCCATGCCTCGGGAAAAAAGACCACTGCTCGCTGGATCGAGAGGGAGATTCGCTCATTGGCCCACCCAGTACCATTCATAGAAGTTATCGATATGAATACATATATGGACCCATTGGCGGTCACACAACTGGTGGACAGCAATATTTCGGCCATCACGGTGGGTACCAAGAATCTACTAGCGTTGAAACCCTCGAGGTTCGATTTTGCTGCTTTGAAATCGCATATTCGTGCCAGTTTGTTGGAGGTATCGTCATCTTCCCTGAAGCTTATTATAGTGCATGGGCTCTACGCTTTGTACGATAAGGAGCTTAGAGATATGTCGCAGATCAAGGTTTTCATTGGAGGAGACAATGATACAAGACTTATTAGGTGGATCCGTAGAGACGTTGTGGGGTCCGGCCAAGCGAAGTTGGAGACAATAATCAACTCATACTTACATGGTGCCAAACAGGAGATGACCGACTTCATTTTCCCTACAAAAGAGCAGGCAGATGTGATTTTGCCTCGGGGTGCTGAGCTGAATGCAGTTCTGTTGATTGTTGACGGGATCCTCCCATTCTTGGGTATTGAGCGCATGAATGAACCTTCTAGTTCCAATGCACTTCGTCCTCACGATAAGTCTTTCCAGAACGAACGATTCGACGTGCAGAAGGGTAAATATTACGAACTCAGCTGAGTAGGAATAATATTTGCATTCCATGATATTAAATTTTTGCATTGTATGATGTTGCATATTTGCATTATCATCATGACTATATGAATGTGTTGTGTGCCTTGACCCACTTGTCGATTGGATCATTGACAATAGAGTACTCGGTCATTGTGACGATTTTCTCGCTTGGGATACCCTCCTTCAACCTCTTGTCAACCTTGTACCAAGAGCGAATCAAGTATACCATTTCCTGCTTGAGCGACTTGGCGAAACCGGCATCGATGTCGTAGGAATTGTGCTCTATCAACGACTTGAATGTTACATATAACTTGTCGTATGGAACTCCGGCAGTGAGAAAAAATTCCGTGACTGCGCCGTCTGGTGGAGTCTGAGACGTATGATCCTCTTCAATGGCATTCTGGATGCACTTGCAGGTCAACTTGATCAATTTATCCACAGGGAAAACCACGTCGTTGGAAACCAACTTGGGCCCAATGGTGCTCAACGACTCACTTATTAACATGTATAAAGGCTTTGACTTCAGCCTGCTCAACTCAAAGTCGTGGTAAATTCGCTCAAAGAACAACTCCCAACGCTTCAAAATATCATCTGGGTTCTTGTAATCGGAGATACGGAAGATCTCAAAGCAGATCTCGTAATATCCCAAAGGATCAGCGTATCCGTTGAACAATTCGCTTGCAGACTGAATCTTAAAGTTTAACGCTTGCGAAGCAACCTCTCTGTTCTCTTTGTTGATTCTTTTATCCTGCAAAATGATATGCAATAGATCCAATTGAACATTGGCAACCTCGAATAGATCATGGATAACTGTGGAAAGTTGAATCATCTGCTGTCTTAAAGTTGGCGGACACGTGCAGTTACAGAAACCATTTGCTCTGGACAAGTACTCGATTCTATCTTTCAACGTCAAGTTGAACTGAGAAATTGCAAGAGAGTACAAAATCTTGGCGGCTGGGAAGTATTCCTCTCTCTTTGCATGATACAACCACATGATTTCCGTCAATGCAAGGTTATTCTGCGACACTTCTTGCAAGAAAGGGAGCACAAATGGAGTGTCCACTGTCAAAAGTCTTTCGCTGCAACCTTGGTTGATGAACCACTGATAGAACTCGTAATGGAAATTTTTGTCACTGGAAGCGAAACAGGTTTCGTATGTTACGTCCCTCACTTCGTTAAACTCATTGATCACAAGTTGATTATTGGTTTCGCGGATCTTGATTGCCTTCACATCCAACTTGGTCAAGATCTTGAAAATAAGGTCATAAAGTTGAAGTCTCTTCTTCTTATTATCAGCAATCTTGTCGTTCACGCTTGTGTTTTGATTCTGACCATTTGCAACAATCAACTTGTTAGATGGTGCATTCGGAACACCATATAATCTCTTGGCAAGCTTCAACAAAAAGTCAACTGCACCAGTGTAGAAATCCAACGACAACATGATGTCAATAGAATTTTCGATGTTCTCGACTGTAAGCGAATCACTTGCCTGCTCGAATAAAGCTACAGCATTATTCAAGCACTTTATTTTCAATTCGTTGTCTCTGTGGCCGATGTTTTTGGCACGAGTCAAGTTCTCAATTGCCTTGAAAATATAGACATCGTCGGCGGAACAAAATGAGCCACAACGACCCTGTAACGAAGATGCAATCAAATCAATAGATCCACCTTTAAGTATGTTCTTGTTGATGATGGAAGAAAGCAAGTCCTTGATCAAGTTCTTCACCTCAAGTGATGGCAACAACAAGTCCTTGAAAGACAAAGTGAGCAAATTCAATTGGTTGGTGAGTGACAAGAACTTGAATATCTCGTTCATGTTATTTTCATTGACTTGCGTTTCTTCAAAAAGAACCATTAAGAAAGAGAGTGACTCCTTCATCGAATTGAGCGATCTGAGAATGGAAGTGAAGGCTATGTGTTCAGCTCTTGAGCAAACCTCGTTGTCGAGTTTTGAAGGATCAGAGCTGAAACTTGGCGCATTGAGACCAGGAATTCTGTTGATATTCTCCTCGAAAAACTCCAATAGTACAATCACAGAGCCAATGAAGTACTCTACTTGTGTTTTCTCTATAGCGAGACCCTTGATAAGAAGGTTGTCTTCCTTCACAGTGGACACATCAACAGATCCGTTAGCAAGGATCTTGATATTCGGCAATGGGGCAAAGACTTTCTTGTTCCAGTAGTCTCTAAATAACCGAGAAATCAACAAGCAACTTCCATAGAACCGGTCACTCAAAACAACCTGTTCAACCATTGGCTGGGTTTCGGAAGGCTGGATTGGGATGTGGGCCTGCCCGGAATTTGTTGTTTGCGAGGTTTCCATCAATCTGGCATTATTTCCAGCATGTGAAAACAATAATGATGCTTTTCTCTTAAGGAGGTCATTGGAGTTGTGATGGCCGTATGAGCAGGCCAAATATAACACGGTAGAACAAGTCTCTTCGTAACCATTCTCCTCGATGAAATTTTCAATGACTTCGTCCTTCAAGGAGCTGATGATCTGGTCTGAAGTACGGTATTGGTAGATGCTGATACCATAATTAGTCAAAACAGCAAACTGAAGTGGTTTCTTGGTATATTGCGATGCTAGCACGTTGGCATAGCCATTTGGTGTGTTGGAAGCATTCATGGAAGGAGTGAGTTGAACTATGTCATGAATGTAAACAGGAGAGTCAGAAGAACTCTGCCTAGTAGTTGATCCGACAGCAGTAAACTCAGCATCCTCAACCAACTTGTTGTTGTGCTTCAAAAAACCATAATTGACGGAGCTGATAAACAACTTGTCAGAGCCCTTTGTCTTTTTCACTGCCAAGAACACGCCCGGACTAATGATCTTTGTGAATTTAGTATCCTTCAAAAGTTCGGAGTTTTGCTGGTTGGAGACCATCAGTGCCACATATTGCTTAATTCTCGTGAAGGAATCTAACTCAGGGTTTAGTTTTGGCTCCTCTTTTGCAGGAGGAAACTTCATTGTGACAACGGACAATTTCACCGAAGCAGACGCCCTAGTCGATGCAGATAAGAGGGAGGAGTAGGTGGAGGTGGCGCCCAACTTGAGAAGAATACGATTGCCGTAGTTCGTGGAAGCAATGAGTTGGACATTTGAGGACTCCTGTTGTGAAACAAATTGGATGCTGACAATTTTGAATCTCAGAAATGACTTGATGTTAGCGGTGTCACTAAACATCAGGTTGATGGACTTGAAGATCTCTGATGGAGTTAGTTGACTATGCTGCAGGAATTGCTCCTGGCCAGGCGCCAACTTGTACACCCTAATAACAGACTTGTTGGAAAGAGCGTAAAGCACGTTTCTCTCTGCATCAATTTGCAATTGCAAGATTGCTTCAGGGATTGCCGCCAATTTTTGGTTGATTGTTTTCTTTGTTGTCGACGACGTCTCAGATTCATGACTGAAATAGTCGAAGCTCGACAACTTTCCAATTGGAAGCACTGAAGACAATCCACTTTTCGTGAGACAGACCTTGTCACACTTGTTCTTGATGAAAGATGCATTACTGGAGTAGTCCAATCTCCAAACGTTGATACCATCACCTTCTCCGGAAAAGTAGATGTCATGGGTGATTTCGTTAACAACAAACTGGTTGACAATCAATCCTTGTGCGTTTACTGACAAGCTTGGGTTGAAGATATCCAAGTTGTTGAGAGAATGATCGTACTTGACCACATAAATGTGAATGTCCATAGTAGTTGCTATCAAAAGCAAGTAGTTAACGTCGGCAACAAACACACCGGGCTTTGGTTTCACCAACTTGACCGTCAAAATCGAGTGACGGATCTGGTCAATGGTGAGGAACTGGGACAGTTTGTTGAAGGACGACTGGGGCAATTTGTAGTTCCAAAACACCAACTTGTTGTCCACGGCAATCCAGGAGCGGTTGATCTCAGGAAAAAGTCCCATTTTGGTCAGACACTCCGTCAAGTTATACTCTTCAAAGAATTTATCGGGTAAACTCAATTGTGAGGTCTTCTCAAACCGCGAAAAGTGGCCCAACCCGTTGGAATAGTTAAAGTAGTAGTTATCCAAGCCAGATGCCTTGTTGAGGTTGTTGGGTCCGTACAAATCACCGGGACACATGGAATCCACCTTGATCAAGTCCGAGATATACTTGGAGCCCAACCGGAGCGGCGGTAGGCTACCAAAGTTTGGTACGCTGATTTTGTAGCTGACTTCATTGACAGAATCCAACACTAGCGGGAGGTAGAACCGCAGAGTCTGAGAAGAGGAGCCTGAAGAGTCATTTGCTTCTTTCTGGAACTGAAGCGAGTCGAGCCCGTCCTCAGCCGGTTTCAAGGTTGGAGTGATGTATTTAACATTTTGCTGAGCCTGATTGGTGGAGTTTGGGCCTGCTCCACCAGAATTGTTTCTGCCAGGTAGCACTGAAGCCAAAAGACTCATGGATGTTAGAGCTTTGTGTTTTGGTAGTGAGAAAAAAAGTACTAGTGCAGTGTCCGGTGCACGACCTTTGTACAAGATAGAGATGGTAGTGGGGAGAGAAGATAGATGGGTTTTACGGGGTAAATAGGGTGAGGTTGTAGTGATTATGGATTTGAGTATTATATTTTATTATATTTTTCTCGGTGGGTATGAAATAATTTTGACAATGTGGTGGAGATGAGGACTGTAGGGAATTAGTATGGAGGACTGGCAATGGATGAATACCACTGAACAGCAACAAAAATTCATGAAAATGATTTGGTCAAAAGCAAATATAAGAATCATATTTTCAAAAGCGGAAGTTGGTTCTTCAATGGTCGTGATTTCTTGAGATGCTCGAGTCATAGCAATAAAAGTATATATAGAGAAACCAGGTCTTGAGTCTGATTACTCTAACTGCGAAAGGAATCCGAGACCAAGAAAGAGATTATAATCTTAGACAAATTTCAGTTGCAATATTAAAATCACGAAATCAATCGTCTACGTCAAGAAAATTGAAACCTTTTTTCTTGCTTCTCTATTTCCTCTTCGATACTTCATAATGTTTCCCCTCTGGCTCTTACTTCACCTCCAACCCTCTCCGCATTCTACCTACCACTTTCTTTAACTATGAAGTTATTCACAACCGTTGCACTCTCGGTTACTCTAGTGCAAGCATTCAGCCTTGGAAACATCCACTCGGGGTTAGACACCTTCGCTAACCGGATCATCAAAACAGCACCCGACCACTATGAATTAGTGTCGGAAGCCACCAAGATTCAGTATAAACGTCAGGGAAAGAAATTCATCGATGTCACATCGGTAGTGAAAGTCGAGGATGCCGTTAATGGAGGAATTGTCGCCTCCGGCGGCCATGCCGACATGTTGACCATTTTCGCCAAGCAGATTAAGAATCTCAAGGTGCCCATACCAGCCTACAATTACCCAGTAACCGCCACTAAACAGACTGTGGTTGGGCCGCTCCTTGAGAAAATCAACTTGGACGGCGTTAAGTCCAACTTGGGCCAGTTTTCCTCCTTCTACACAAGATACTACAAGTCGTCATACGGGTTGGAGTCAGCAAACTGGCTCTATGGAACGGTGGAGTCAATTGTGTCAGTTTTGCCGCCAGGAGCGGTCACTCTCCGCAAAATCCATCATGCTGGATGGGACCAATACTCAATTATCGTCAGTCTTCACGGAAAGTCCGACGACAAGGTGGTTGTAGGTGCACATCAGGATTCCATCAACTTGCTTTTCCCCAATCTTCTCCGTGCTCCAGGAGCAGACGATGACGGATCGGGAACAGTGACAACTTTGGAGGCCCTCCGTCTAGTTGTTTCTGCCATCGCCGACGGACTGTTCGTGCCACACAACACTCTTGAGTTCCATTACTACTCCGCAGAGGAAGGAGGACTTCTTGGCTCCATTGATGTGTTTGCCCGCTACTTTAACGAAAGCGCCACTGTTGTCGGTATGCTTCAACAGGACATGACGGGATATACCAAGGGAACTATTGACGAAGGGGTGGAACCCCATTTTGGGTTGATCTCCGACTACACTTCCGTCAACCTCAATGATTTCATCAAGGTGATTGTAGATGAGTATTGCGCCATTCCCTACCACGAGACCGAGTGTGGCTATGCCTGCTCGGATCATGCTTCTGCATTGGAAAACGGCTACCCTGCTTCGTTCCTCATTGAGAGCGAGTTCAAGTACACTGCCAAGCAGATTCATCTGACCATGGACACCATGGACCGGTTGGACTTTGGCCACATCCACGAGCACATCAAATTGACGGTGGGCTATGCGGTTGAGTTGAGTCTGGCTAAGAACTTGCAACATTGATTACTATTAAACAACGATTCGATAATTAACTACTACATTCAATTTTCTCGAGCTTCTCAACTTTTCAACTAAGCAGTCTCCTCGAGCTTCTTGGGAAACCGTACCACGTCGTAGCTTGTCTGTCTCAAGGTAGTAACAATCAGCTTATTTTCGCCAGACTCGTCCACAATGGTTCTCTGTCTAACATCAGCCTCAACATATACCTGAGCACCACTTCTCAAGTGGTTCTGGAAGAAAGTCACCTGCTTATCGTCAAATACAGAAATGTTATACCAGTCAGCCACCGTGGACTTTCCTTCCTCGGCAGATTGAGGAGAGTATCTGTTGACAGCCAAAGAATAGGTAAGGAAAGGAACACCATCTTTTGTTTCTCTGGGGGTGACGTTGCCGATGGTGCCGAGCAATTGCATTTTAGCAAATTGGCCTCTGACGGCAGACGACGAGAACGATCTTTGCGAGACAATTGACCTGAACATGATAATTGTGTTGTAGGTTGATATTTTGCCTTTGGATACACGTCAGAAAACCACGCGACTAGGGTGCAGATTCCATGAAGGTAGAGGACTTGAGAAGCGATGGGTATAAACTAGAAGCGTATAGAAACTAGTGGTGATATAGAGACTAGAACAATTGAGAAGCTAGAAATAATTTAGGTTCAGTAATAATTCAGGAATAGTCAGGATGAACTAGGAAACTATTATCACCTGTTGGAACTATTGGCCCTATACATTCCTGGCTATGGAGGAGAGAAACTCCACACAATCAGTAGAATCAAATTCGACTAATAATAGACATCAAAGTTCCAGTAATAACAGAAACTAGAACTAATTTACAAACTGGAATTCTTCCAGAAACTAGAAATAGTCTAGAAGTTAGAAATAGACTAAAAAGCTAGAAACAATTTAGTATGAGAAACCAGGAATACTGTAACAGATTGCGAAAACTGTGGATGCCTATAATAGCCCATCCACCGAAAATAGAAAAGCTATGGAACCTTCATGCCATCACTAAATTCAATTAGTCACCTGCTGACCTACCCATAGACCCTCACGTAGCCCCTACTTCTTCTTTTCTTATGCCATATTGATTATCCTACTGTCTATTTCCCTCCCATTCTCCAACAAACCTATATATCGTTCCACGACGCCCCGCCGCAAATAACCAACGACGACAGCGTGGCGGTATCGGAAAACTCCACATCCTTATACGGTGGATCCACGAAATGAGTCCGTGCTAGCGTATTGACAATGTAGTCGTTCACCAACGACCCCGATGTCCGAAGTAAGTTCTGCCACTGCAACAACTCAAGCACACGCGTGAGTAACTCCTGATTGCCGCTCTTGTAGCCCTTCCGCGTGAGTGACTTCTTCAACATCGCCGTGGCCCGCTTGAACCGCACGTAGTCGGCCCTCGACATGTTCTCAAAGTAGTGATCGCCATAGTACGCGGGAACCCGCCGGAGAATCGATTTATCCAAAAGCAGATCGACGAGCTCGGCGTCCAAGTCCCACGATGCAACGTTGTCCAGCACTGCGGCCTCCGTGGCCAGCTGCCACTCGTTGATACGACTTGAAAGCGTTTGTTGAAGTCCGTCGAGCAAGTCGTCGTCGTAGTCGTCTTCGTCGGCCTCGTCGCCGGTATCGGCAGCGTCTTCCTCCCCACTCTGAAACTCGCTCTCGTCATCGGTGGCGGTTAGGGGGTTGTTGGTGGTGGTGAAGGAGAGAATATCATTCTCAAGTTTGTCTGGAGGGTTGAATACCACCCACAGCGACTGGGACTCCGAGAAGAGAGACGATTCGTTCTCCACTGGGGCAGAAATCACCGGGGCTCTTTTTCTCCGCTCGACTGCTGGGTTGAATGCCATGTTGTTGGTTACCTAGAAGGTTGGTATGAGTGTGATGATTAGACAGAAACTTTTGTCAAGATGTAGCTGAGTCTTGGTATAAACAAGTAACCTTTGGCCACCTTTGAACTGTAATATCCCGTAGAAGAAGCCGGTTATCAGCTGTAGATAATGTCGGCGTTACAAGTCTTTATATGCCTTTATGTGCCTTTATATGCCGTTATCGGACACTGTGATCCTTTCCTGCGCCGTATCTGTAGCAATCGCAGCGATAAGACAAGACGGAATCGGAAATCGATAAAGTACAAGTGTCGATAAGGGTTCAGTATCTCTCAAAGGTTGCTCTGAATCCGTGACTGGTGGTTACAAACTGGACGAAACCCGTGACTCAGATCCTTTGAGGAGTTGGCGGCGGGGAATTCTGATGACATGGACTGTAGATTGCTTGTCGCTCCACCACAGGGCCAATAGAGAATAGGCCGGTGGAACAAACTGAGGGTTTCTTTTTTTGGAGGTTTGACGTTTTCCCCTGTTGTTCACAGAATGTAATATCATCAAAGCTCCAAATTAATTACACTAATTATAAGCTTATCTACATATCAAACTAACGTCTCAATCTCACGTCTCAGCAGACGTCACAATAGTATTGCGTTCGCTCAACAATAATTTTGTGTGCTATCCACGCTTCGCTCGCTCCGAACTCCGCAGTTACCCGCACCACGCTATTTCTCATCGCAGAATTTTCCTCTCTGGTACCAACCACACTGTGGAGCCTGAGAGGGGCCTTTTAGCCTCTACAGTGGCTGTTGCTACGCATTATGATGATGACCACCTGACTGACCACCATGAAGATATTAGAATAAATCGAAATAGTCTTTCACCCCTATCTGAATGCAACTGTAATGGCCACTGTGTTGGAGTGTATGGCTCTGATGGTCGCACGTCATCAATGAGCATTTTGTATGAGCAAGCGCAGACATCAATTAACTGTAGAAAAAAGTTCTGTCATGTTTAGAAAAATTAACAACGTTTGGTAAAGTTAGTGACGTTCAGTATCGTCAACTCCGTGATTGAAAAAAAAAAATCTCCTCGTTGCTCCTCCAACAAAAAAAAAGTAGCTGACACGGACAGGAATCGAACCTGCAACCCTTTGATTTGGAATCAAAAGCTCTGCCATTGAGCCACCGCATCGCAACCTGCGTAATGTCTGGTTTAACTCAGTTACATCTGCTCTGTTCGTCATACCCGTACATCCCAATACTTTCCTGCATACGGAATTGTCCGAGTGCGATAATAAAAAACTAACTATCGTAGCTCATATTACCACCTCCCAATTGACATGAAGCTTACTCAATTTGGCTCCATCGTGCTACTTGGTGCTGCGTCGGTATCGGCTTCCGCCTCAGGTCACGCCGCCGTCTACGAATTGAAAGACACCCCAGCCCACCAGCCTATTGTTGCCTCGGTTCATGACTCCACGGTCTACCTTGCCGACAAGTTCGATGTCAGCGAATATTATTCCGTTGGCCACAGCGACAAGTCCGTGGAGCTCATCAAGACGTTGCATACCGCCAAATCAACAAAACCAGCCGCCATATTCATCATCAAGGGTGTGGATGAGCCAGCATTGTTGGAATCTGCCCCCGACAAGTTGTCGTTTGAAATCAACCTTCTGAAGGGCCACCACGTGCGCAAGCTAGTGCATGAGCTTTCTGAAAAGTTGCCTGATCATTACGCTAAGGCCAAGAACTCTCTGGTGACCAGAGTCACCGATGAAATTATCATGGTGGCTCCACAAAATGGCGAGTCAAACGCCGTCAAGCACGTGTTCAAGCGTTTGCAAGACGACTTGCCTCGCCTTTGGAACGATTTGCTCTCTGGAAACGGCCAGACCCATATGGATCTCCTGGACTCCGGGTTGAATGTTCTCAACGACAAGCTTTTCATCAGTGAAGTTTTGCAGGTGGGAAAGATCGCCGACCAGGCCGACGGTCTCGTAGTAGTAAGTTTCGACTCGCTCCTCTCTCTCGGCACTAAAATCGGCTACCAGTCGGCTACCTACCAATTGGCCAAGAGAACTTTG
This sequence comes from Sungouiella middelhoveniana, assembly GCA_030557965.1. Taxonomy (NCBI): domain Eukaryota; kingdom Fungi; phylum Ascomycota; class Pichiomycetes; order Serinales; family Metschnikowiaceae; genus Sungouiella; species Sungouiella middelhoveniana. The sequence continues at coordinate 190,446 of JANIJQ010000004.1, read as the reverse complement.
ATGCGTTCCATCGACGCCTTGAGCGACAAGTTCGACGTCACCATCGTTGCACTTGGCCCTAACCACAAGACCGCGGGATGTGGCAAGCGTATTCAGAAGAGAAGCAACGAGTTGGCCAAGGTGTTCTCTGTTTTCTCCAAGAGAGGCGCTGTTTCAGCCAATGCCTGTTTCGCTGACGAGGAAGCATGCACGGCTGCCACCAACGGTTGCAGTGGCCACGGTGCATGTGCCAAAGTCCAGTCCGATTGCTGGCAATGTGCTTGCAAGCCTACATTTGACAAGAAGTTGTCCAAGACCACCACTTGGGCTGGTGCTGACTGCAGCAAGAAAGATATTGCTGCACAGGCAAATCTCTTGTTGTGGACATCGGTGGCGTTATTGTTGACGTTGGTGGGCGGTGTCAAGCTTCTCTACAGCATTGACAGCGAATCCTTGCCGGGTGTTTTGGAGGCTGCCACTGTCAAGAGATCTGGTTGAGCATGTATAGACTTGTATAATTTGGTCGCAATCAAGAATAAAATTATTAGTTACTACATTACTTTTCTTTATCTATCTTCTTTCCTTTCACCTTTCAACATGAGAACCCACAAGGGTTTCTTTCATGGCAAGGTGTCTGGTGACGCTACATACACGTGACCTCATATACCATATTTGGCAATTGTATTTGGAGATGTAAATTCTAAGCAACCACTATGAGGCAATCAAGGAGACCATTAATCTCCATTTTGATACTTTTGATCGTGGCGTGTGCCATCTACTATGTCGCTTCGGGTGATTCTGTGTCATTAGGAGAATCTACCCCATTGTCGATCAAAAAGACTCCGAAGGTTGAAACGCAGGCAGAATTGAGTTTTGAGGTGGAAGAAGCTCCAAAACAAGATATTATTCGGCCCGAAACTGAGTCGCTACAAGTTGGTGAATTCACAGAAACGCCATTCATGCCAAAAATGGCCAATGAGACTCTAAAAGCTCAACTTGGCAACTCAGCATGGCATCTTTTGCACGTTGTGTTGGCTCGGTACCCTGACAAGCCCACTGAACAGGAGAGGAACACCCTTAAACAGTATATCCACTTATTTGGTCAGATTTATCCTTGCGGAGACTGTGCTCGTCATTTTCAAAAGCTATTGAAGAAGTTTCCACCTCAGGTGAGTAGTAGGAAAACTGCGGCACTCTGGGGCTGTCATATCCACAATCAGGTAAATAAGCGGTTAGAGAAGCCTGAATATGATTGCACCAATATTTTGGAGGACTACGATTGTGGATGTGGATCTGATGAACAGGAGCTGGACTTTACACTTGGAAACACTAGTTTAGACCATTTGCGGGAGGTCAAGGTTGACGAGAAGGGCGGCCAACAGGGAGGTTAGTGTTTATTAGGAATAGTTTTAAGAATATGAGATTTACAGTGGTTTGAGTTGACGTTAACTTTGACACGACGAGTAGATTATACGCGAGAAGTAGATTGTCGGTTTGGATCATGGTAGAAAAGACGGTGAGTTTATTGGAGTCTTGAGAGATTTTGGACTTCGCATGGCTCATTTCACCGTGGTTCACCTCGAGGTGTTGAAGTTCATCTGATTCCTCATACTATCACATGATAAACGCAATTATGTGTATTAATCCAATTAGACAATTGTGCAGCAGTCATTGCTGTGCGAAGGTCGGTTGCTCATCTCCTGGTATACCCGATAGCGATTCATCTCCGGAGGCAAGTGCCATACTGATGGCACAAGTGGATCAGAAATGTCATGGGATGTCTCGATGATAAGGGCCGCCGCACGAGATGCGGGAATGCGGTCTTTCTTTAGAGAATCCTTCAACTTTTCATTAAACTGCTCCATACGACGAATCTTGAGCGCCAATATGCGGTGCTCCATAGATACCTCGACGGGCATTAGAATGCGGAATAATATGGGGTTTGTAAGAAGGGATGTGTATTGAGATGGTGGAGGTGTGCAGTTGGTATCAGATCAGGGCCTCGCACGTTTGAAACATGAGCAAAACTGCCAAATGTGGAACGATAGCGACACGGGGAAATCGCCAACAGGGAACAGACAAATTAACACGATTGGTTGGGGATTATATGGCAATATGGCACCTTGGCAGCTTGCAATAGTGGACATTGTCTAATGGTTGCAACCAAGGGTGTAACCACCTGCACCCCTCGCAGTTATCTGTGGGATAATGCACGCACGACAAAGTACAATAAATGTCAATAGGTGCATCAATAAGGTTTATGTGAGAATCGGCATTTTGGGCCATGGGGTGAATGCTGCACTTATGTTGAAGGAAAAAGTTAGATGGATGCCCGTATTCTGCTAGACGCCGGTTTTGCTAACCAGTATGTATGAGCGTTATGCCTTACTCATGTTCCACTCCTGAGCTTCGTATGTTGTAGAGTCAGACATGTATCCACTTCAACTGTAAACACAGTCCACTCCAAGATTCTAAGTCTCATTTCAAGATCTTCAATATCACCAAGATCTTAGATATCACGATCTTAAATCACACTTCATCTACTTTTGCGAAATCCCAAGTCACCACCCAATTCCACAATGTCTTCTCCTCTGCCACTCCGTCTCTTCATTCCATCTCCGGCTCCTATCCTTCCATATCTCCAGCCTATGCAAAAAAGAAGAGACCAATGATGCAGAAAGCGATCACAAATCCCATAATGAGCGTATCTCTCTTTCTACGAGTGTTGATCCTCGAAACCAACACATTGAGTCCTGGAATCGTCTGCAACGTGCCCTGAATCCGCGACGTGGCATTCTGGAGATACTGTCTCTGACCCATAAGTTCGTCTCTAGTTTCATACGCCAGTCGCAAGAGACGGTCGGCAAATGAGTTGGCGGCGTCGACCCTGCGCCGCTCATCCAAAATGTAATCGTCCTCGTTTGTAGCCGCCGAAGACACATTGCGCTGCTTGTGAGCAGAGATGTCCGATTGGATCAGAAACAACAAATTGTTTCTATTGCGCTCGTCGGTGACCTTGGTCTGCATTTTCAGAAATGACAACCGGTGCTCGGCCAAGATCTCTCGGTGCCGCTGCAACTGTTGTAGTTTTGAGGTGGATATGGTGGCGTCCACCTCGCTGATGCGGTTCAACTGGCCAATCACTTCTTCTCTTCTTTGGAGCAAGTCGGAGATGTGGGCCACCAATGCAGACTCGTCGTCGTTAGCCTCAATGGAGTTGCCTACCAGCTGGAGCTTGGAATATCGCACCAAGAGGACCTCGGTCTGCTTCTCGAGAGACAATGCAGAATTTCTGGTTTGTGTGAAAGTAGCTGAAGACATGGTGGTTGAGATTGGGACCTAGTTAAGGTTCGCGATGTTCAATGGTTTGTGCCAGGTACACCACTGGATATGGGGTCTGGATTGGGAATAATTGGGACAGTTAGGCGTGTGAAAGGGGGCTTAACTCTGGTGACTTTTCGTTGTTTCCGTTTTAGTTTTTATGTTCTGGTGGAAGTCTGATATTCGATATGCTAGGGAAGTCTATGCTGGGTGCCGTGATCTCACTGTTAGAGGGCAGATCATCCAACGGCAGATCAACAAAAAATGGAGGAATGGGATCACGATTATGATTTGTTTCGGATATTAAACGTTTTGTATTGTATGATTCAGATCTTTGTCATTTTCATTTACCTTTCATTCCTTCTGTTCTGCTCAGTTTACTGGAAGTCACATGTTATGGTCATATGAAACCGAAGTTTCTTCTATCTGGAAGAACATACTTCTATCTCTAATACTATTAGGAATAATATGCGGCTGGGTATTCAAAAGCGTCGACATAAATTTATAATCAGCGGTATCAGGGAGATGGTCTGAAAGAATGGTCTTATCATAGCACCCAGAGAACTACTTCAGATTACGCAAGGAAAGACTTAGGCGATATTAAAGGGAATCCCATCGCAGATATATTCTGAAAGGTAAGGTGAAATTAGTGAATGAAATTCTGATCGGTGCAGAATCCATTGCAAGATCATTGATGTCTCTTCTACCACGTTTCACAGCCAATAACGTAACACTGATTAACGGCAACTATGCGACCAAACCGCTACTTCAAATTGTTAGCAACCCAGTAGAATGTAGCTCCTATATCATTCCCAACTTCCAGATCACCGGCCAATTCACGCCAATTTCCCGATACCCTTCCAATTCCCATCTCTATTCTCCACCACTAGAGCATCCTCCACATAACCCGCTTATCATCAATTAATTCATTGGCACACCATGACTTCCCCAATATCTCCGTCCATGTCGGTCGACGACCTCAAACAGGTTATTCCTGAACCTTTGGAGCTACCGTCCGATAGCGATGCCGCTTCTACCAACAAAAAATCTTCGTTCTTGACCTCAATAATCAGAGCCCTCACCAGCATCCAGAAATACTCTTCCTACACTTTCTTGGGCTTCTTTGGTCTCCACATCGCATCGACGGTGGTAGTTCCGGGGTTAGGAATCCATGCGGATAAGTGTCAGGACTTTTTCGAGATGTGTCGAAACGTCTACTTGGGTCCCGTCGTGGAGTACCTGGCCATCTACGCGGCTGGAGGAATTCACTTGGCCAGTGGCATCTGCCTCAGAATATTGAGACTGGTCAATGCCAGACCTCGTGTTAAGCCGTCCGAGATCGTCATCCGAGACGATTATAGAGATGATATTGGCTTGGGTGGTCTTGGTGCGTTTGTAGGTCTAGGATACAAGCAGTCGTGGATCTCATCTAATTTCCCATCTTTGACTCCATTGACTTTCTCGGGCTACGTGATGGCAGTCAGTTTAGGCTACCACTGGCTCAAGATGAAATGGGGTCCCATGGTAGTCGATGGGGACTCGTCTCTTGTTACGCTAAAATACGTCACCCACTACCTCCACCAGTCGTCGTTTGGCACGTGGGGAAGGCATTTCAATTACGCCATGCTAGTGTTGCTCCTGTGGGTATCTTTCTACCATATTATTAGCGGCCTATTCAAGTGGAGACGGCAGGTTCGAGCACGAGCAAAGAGGATTGCCTATGTAGTTATTGGCATCTTCACGTCACTCAGCATGGTCGCCATAATGCGCATGAGTCTGTGGAAGCTCGACACTGGATACTTGGGGAAGCGATTTGCCCAGTACTTGTTTGTGTGAGGCACCACGAACTCACTAGAATAGTTTGACATTTGCTACATTTGCTACATTTGCTACATTTGCTACATTTGCTACATGACTCTACAAATCCATTCTGGACAATTGCAGTCATCAACAGACATTAATGAGAATAAATAGATGGTTCACGTACTCTGCCTCAAGCAGTAGCAGCTCCCAATGTAGGCTGCTTCATAGCACTCGATCTCTTGGACTTGTAGTCCTTGACAGCAGACTTGATGGCATCCTCAGCCAACATAGAGCAGTGCAACTTCACCGGTGGCAACGACAACTCCTTGGCAATGGCGGTGTTCTTAATGGTCAACGCCTCGTCGAGAGTCTTTCCCTTTACAAGCTCGGTAACGTACGAGGAAGAAGCAATGGCCGATCCGCATCCGAACGTCTTGAACTTGACGTCCTTGATCACGCCGGTTTCCTCGTCGACCTTGATCTGCAATCTCATGACGTCTCCACAGGCTGGAGCACCCACGAGTCCAGTTCCCACATCGATGTCATTTTTGTCCAAAGTGCCGACATTTCTGGGGTTAGCATAATGGTCGAGAACCTTCTCGTGGTAGCTTCTGCTCTGGGTAATTGTGGACATGACAGGAGCACGCAAGGTGGTTGCGGCAACTGGGGCAAATTGTCTTCCTGCCACAAAAGATCTGGCTAAAGTGTTTCTGGCAACTTGTCTGAACATGATGAATATTGATTCCTGTAGTAAGGGGGAAAATTGGGGGTTCTGAAAAGAAAAGTAGTGACTGTAGATGAAATTCCAGAAAAAAGGGAAAATTCCAGTAAAAAGGAAAAATTTGAATGTGGTGGAAAAAGACTGAAGTAGAGTCTGGAACTGATGTTAATGATAAGCGATGGAGACATGACAAATTTGAGAGGAGAGGACCTTGGTTGTCTGCAGGATGACGGCGTCGTGCCGACATCGGTTCCGTGGGAGGGGACGCGACATTCTGCGGAAGCAGCAGCGCCGTGATTGGTGGAGACCAGGGAAATGTCGCGGGTGACCATGAACCTGGTTATGTGCCCGCGTGTGCGCAAGGAGAGATCATGGCTGGGTTGAAGTTGGAGAGAAGAGAATGGAACTAGATGCAATCGATTGATCGCCATTGGATGAACAATACCTAGGTGGTCGAAGTACGAGATTGGTCGAATCCCCGAAAATCTTCCGGTACTATTCTAATATTTTGTCATTGTGCGTAAGCTGCATTATGGACACCTGAAGTCCGTGAGCCACGAAAGAAATGCAAAAAGATGGCAAACAAGGGCACTGCACTAAGTCTGGTATGTTCAATATCAGGTTTTGAGCAATGGAGATGTATTTATGGCTTGAGAAATGGAGATGTATTTATGGCTATAATTTTATTACGTAGTTTGACATTGGGCTTTCTGGCAATAAACTTTGAGTGCTACGAAAAATTGAGAAACAAGCACCAACCGCAACCATACATGTAACCCCACTAAAAATCGGGAATACCTGAAATTCGCCAATTTATCGCTTGTCTCGTTTCTAATACCCGTCTCCTTTATGGGTGTACTGGTATTTCCGTATTATGTCCGTTTTTTCCCACCCAGACATTCCTGTTTGGTTCGATGTCCTGCCGAGATACACTCATATGGAACAGCCATGCATGATAATAATTTGTGAGGTAACCAGCCAGAACAACAGCCATGGTCAAGAAAAGAGCTATGGCAGGAAAAAAGCAAAACAAAAAAAAAAAAAACAATCCCAGCAATTAACCGTACATGGGCTTTCAGTATATACTCAGTTTCCTCCTTTACCCTCCCCATGTCACTGTTTCCACCTGTCTTATCTTCAATGTACTGAGGCTTCTCTACATATAACTGTGCATACCTAAATGCATACCTAAGTGCATACCATTCAAGTGATCGAATGTGACCATGGAAACTCCATGAGAGTAGAACAGCTAAAACCTTGCTACCCATTCACAAACTGACACCGACCCCCCTCTTCTCTACTTCCTCTCCACTACCCCTATCTTCTTTCCTCTTCCCCCACTTTATTGTGGAGGTTGCAACTCGCACCACCAACCATATTTGGGACACTATCACCGCTCACGTGCACTTCAACACTCAATCGAATCAGCCGTCGTTGCCAGTCAAGTTGATGGTGCGTGATAGTGACTTTTCCCAGGTTTAATTTTGATTTTTTTTGCTTTCACACTTTGTTTCTGCTCAGCAACTACTTCCGTCCGCCCGGAGCCATAAATGTCGGTGCCCTCTCTACCAGACCTTGAAACAGGAGTTTCCAATGGCGACGTCGACTGGCTCTTCAGAGGAAAATCGAAGAAATTGACAAAGAAGCTCGCTCCGGACCGCCGTGGTTCCGTGGCCTCTGACTCAAAAGGCTCTAGACGTTCATCCCAAGAGAAAGAGAGAGACGACAAGCCAAAAGAGCTGGAATCGAAACCTGACTTGAAGCTAGACATCAAACCAGAATTTCCTACGATTGCAAAAGATTCAGTTATCGCTCTGTCTCCCTTGTCTCAATTGCCAGTCGACTCCTCATTAGCTGTTTCACCCAAGACTCCAGCAAAGTCTCCAGCACAAAAGTCTCCAGTTCCGAATTCTCCTGGTCCCAAATCGCCTACATCCAAACCTCTATCGAAACCACTAGATTCCAATCCAAAGACTGAGGAGCCTACTGCTCCCGAGTGTGTGCTGAAGTTCCGTTTTGCCCGCTTGAGATCAACATCGGCTCCACAAGTGCCCGACTCTCGCAAGCCGAACTCCCCGGTTGCTGCAAGAAGCAGTAGTGTCCACTTCATTCCACCAATAACCCGGAATCAGACGGACTCACCTGAAAGCACTTCATCTCAGTCGCTGCAAGCTACTGTGACGAGGTCGAATTCAGGAAAGAAATCCTTTTTCAATTCTCTCTCGTCGAAATTCAAGTCTTCTTCATTCAATTCCCCGTCACCTTCCAATTCTGGAAGCGGGATACAGGGCTCTCCCACGTTGAGCCCCGCCGCCCTGCAAAAGCTCAACCCATCATTAATTGGATCAGCTTCACTTGGTCATGTAGACCAGGATTTAGTATCCATGGTCGTCAGGCAACCGGTAGAGGGAGGAATTCCAATCACACAGAGAGTGGTATCTGCCTCGTCGAGCCCGAAACTGTCTGTTGAGAAGGAGAGAGGTGGTTTCTTCCATAGAAGAGCATCGGTGGATGTTACACGGGCAAATAGCAGGAAGCATGTGCTCAACAGAAATCCAAACAAGAATAAGGGCTTACTCAAGGAAATCCAAGAGCCTCAATTACGAAGAGTTGCTTTCGCTTTAGATAAACTAGATGACGACCCCCAGCAACAGATTCCTTCCAGAAAACCCCGCAAGGGTAACGTGTTGATTCCTGAAGACTTGATGGCTCCAATTCCTAGGTTAGCCCAGGGGATTTCCTCCAGTGATGGAAGAACAGTGGCTACGGAGTCAAAATGTTCTGAAAAAGAACTACAGTTGGCGATCGAGGCTCAAAATCGTGCATTGTTAGAGGCTGAGAAGCATGCAATGGAAGCCCATTTGTCTGCAAAGAAATTGGCACTCCAGATCGCACAGCACAAGTGTTCAGGTAAAAACAGTGTTCCAGAAGAGGATGAAGTCATGGAAGGGGTCGAGAATATCGAAATCGACAAGCCATTGCACCTTCACGAACATCACTTCCAGGACACCGAGGATCCCTCCGAAGATGTTTTTGAGGAAGTCACGCTTGAGATGATTTACACTCGGTGCTGTCATTTGAGAGAAATTCTTCCCATCCCTGCAACAATGAAGCAGCTCAAGAATAAGACTCGACCCTTACAAGTTCTCAAATTATTGAATCCTAAACCGACATTGATTGACGTTCTTTCTTTTAGTGACTTTATCGCCATCACTCCTATTAACACAATTATCTTCGATAACGTGACTATGTCGACGGAAATGCTCAAGAATTTACTCTCTGCACTTGTTCATAACAAGCACTTGGAAAAGCTCTCATTGAGAAATGTGCCTATCGACAGCACTGGTTGGTTATTTCTTTGCGAGTTTTTGAACAGGAACCACACCGTCAAGAAACTCGATATATCTCAGCAGCGAGTCAAACAAGTTACAAAGCAAACTTCTTTCAGGTCTGCCATGAACTGGGATTTGTTCATCAAAGCGCTTGTGGCCAGAAATGGAATCGAAGAGTTGGTGATGGGAGGATGTAAACTTTCCGATGAGACCTTCGAGAATTTATTGGAGAATGCGTTGTCCATTTCAACTTGTAGACTCGGAATGGCTGCTACCGAAATCAATGTTGCAAAATGTGCGATGGTCTCCGACTGGATTAGCCGTGAAGATTCAAAATGTGTAGGCATTGATGTTGCCTACAATGACTTGAGTCAGGGCCAACTTCGCCCATTTATCGAAGTTTTCAATAACAGAAAGGTGAATTTGATTTTCTTTTCTTTGAATTCAACCAACCTTTCCGATGTTGATGAGGTCTACGAATTGATAAGGGGTTTGGCAAATGTCAAGTCATTGAAATTTTTGGATTTGAGCTCCTTACCACAACTCTTCCCCAGCGTCATATCCAAGTTGAACAAGACATTGCCATTGTTCAACTGCTTGAAGCGTATTCATTTTGACTTGAATGATTTATCCTCAGAATCAATTGAAGCAATTGCAGACATTCTTCCAAAAATTAATGGTTTGGTGCATGTTTCGCTTCTTGGAAATAGGAACTTGGATAGAAGGTCCATTGCATCCATTTACTCGGCCGTTAAGATGTCTGCCATTTTCACTGTTGATTTGGATTATGATCTTGTCCCTGATGAGTTATCCCAAAGATTGGCTCTTTACCTCACGAGGAACATGGATCGTACTATTCGTCCCGATATCAACAACTTCAGTGGAGAAACAGAGCAGGATGATGTGATGTTTGATGGGACATTACTCATGGAGCGAGCCGAAAAATTGCTTATTGAGAGCGATAAGACGTCCGGTGAAACAGACAACAAATTGCAAAAGATCATCACCAATGCATTGCTTGAGAAGACGAACGCCATCAGGAAGGATATTCACAAGATCATTGATAACTTGTTTGAAAAGAGAACGAAAGGCAATCTTTCCTTCGAAGGAAAAGAAAATCTCTTACGATTCTGTCTTCTTGATGCGGCCTTAGAAAAAGTCGTTCATTTGTTTGAGCAGAAAGCAGAGTTGTTCAGTACCCCTCTCAGTCCTTCTCCATCCATCCATGCTCCTCCGAATGGTACGAAGTTGGAAGATCATGACCAACTCCACGAAAGATCTACTGGTTTGCTAGATGCTGGTCCAATTTTGATGGCTAAGAATTCTCTTTCAAATATCATTGCCGAACCTCTCCAAGGACTAGAGCAAGCATTCCAGCCGCATTCGGTTGTGGTGGAGGCTAAGTCCGATGGAAGTACAGTTCCGATCGATAATCTCACTGGGCGTCCGGTTCTATTGAGATCAGTCTCTCAGACTTCAGTTCATGCTAAGGAGCAAGAGTTAGAAGAAGGAGAGTTCCACCGGTGGGGATATTTCATGGAACATAGAGTTAGTGATCTGGATATCACTCAAGACGCGCTGCTTCAGGCATTACAGTTGCCAGCTCTACCGTCGGGATCGGAGTTACGAGAGGCAATCATGGATGCAAAGGGAATTGATTCTGTGACGGGCTTGATCAACAAGATCAATAATAACCGAATCTCACTCGACAAGATATACAAGGTGGATGGACTTGATGCCAAAGGCAGTTCGAGGTTGGAGCCCGAATCGGTACCCAACCAAACGGTGGGTGACAGTGAAGAGTTTGAGGATGCCATTGACAAGGCTTCAAGAGACACGGAGGAGGCCGATTCCATCAACTCCGACGAGGAACACGTTGTGCATCCCGTAGTTGACGAGGCCTACGACAAGTTGTTGAATGAGGCCGAGAGGGTTCGTTCCAATAAATAGGCCATGATAAAAACTTGCACTACAGCACTTCGAGTAGAAAGAAATGGACTTAGATTACAGGGTGTAGCTATAAAGATTAAATCAGCACCTTTAGTTCTCAGCCTGGAAGTCAGCAATCTTCTGGTTGATCTTGGCCTGTCTCTCCTCTCTGGTCAACTTCTTGGCCAAGAACTTCTTGGTCTCAGCAGCGTACTGCTCCTTGGTGAACTTCTTCTCGGTTGGCTTGAAGGATGGGTCCTCTCTGATCTGCTCGTGAGCGTTGGCGTAGATCTCCTCAACATCCTCTGGGTCAATCTCGTCGTCAATGTAAGACTTGAACACCTGCTTGTACTTCTCCTCATCGTCGTCCATCAACTCCTCCATGTACTCGGCAATGTGGCCACCGAAAATGTACTTTCTCAAGAGCTCAGCGTCCAACTCCTCGGACTCAATGTCCCAACCTGGGAATCTGTTTGGAGAGTGAGGAACGTACAATCCACCGTCGGAAGCACCCTTCAACACACCAAAGATTCTGGCACCAGTGGTGGTTCTCTGCAAACCAATGTCCAAGAAAACCTTGAATGGTCTTGGAGCATCCTCAACAGCCTCGGTCAACTCGAACTCACCCTCAACCTCCTCGACACCGGTGTAGGTCTCGTCCAAGCCGAGCTTCTGCAAAGCTCTTCTGGCAACCAACAAACCAACAGCGTAAGCAGCAGACCAGTTGGTCAAACCGTAGTTGATACCGTAACGAGGCAACTCGTGGGCGTAAGCAGCAGTGAGAACAACATCACCGGTGATCTGGGAAGAGATGATCTGAGCAATAATGTCTCTGTTGGTGAATCTAACCACCAATCTGTACTTTGGAGAGTTGTACTTGGCCTTGTGCTGAGTAACCAATCTCTTTCTTTGGTAGTAGTCGGTCTTACCCTCCTGTCTTCTACGGAAAGGAGTCTGGAATCTGGACGAGTAAGCAGAGGTCTTGACGGATTTGTCGAAAGCCATTTTGTCTGGTTGGTTGTAGAGAAGAAAAAATCGGTGTGAAAAATTTGTGCGTAAATGTGGTTTGGGTGCGTGCACGACCGATGCCGGGGACATCTCGCGAGACCGGTGCTAGGAATTACTGCGACGGGAGGAAAGATACTGGGTGGTTGTCTGGGTCACGTGAGTGTTTCTGGCTTTCTACCTCCTAGATGAAATGGGCAGAGGGAATGAAGTAAGGACAGTGGGGAGAAAAAGATACGAAGAAACCAGATGGACTGTGATGTGTATCTAACTTGAGATTGTTATTTATCAAGTGAGGTGGTGGAGTGCTGGGCTTGGAGAGTAAGTGATGGTGCAGGTCAAGAGCGGTGGAGAGTGGTAATAGTGTATGGAAAAGTGGAGATTTGTACAAGAGGTAGAAATTGGTGGAGGTGGAGCTCACATTATTTTGATATAGGTAGTGATGGGACACTGAACTCTTCTTTTGTTTCTTGGTCGGTTTGGCTGTATTTTCTTCTGCTAGAGTGATACATGCTCCTATTTTCAATAACATAGGCTGAGGCAAAGATGGAGTAATTTCAATGGCGCACTCGACGAGTCGCATCTCTTCTATGCCTACTTCAATGCATAACTTCCATACCTATACTTCCATACCTATACTTCCATACCTATACTTCCATACCTATACTTCTATGCCTATTTTCTATGCCTATACTTCTATGTCTATACTTCTATGCTTATACATATCCCCAATCCCATTTCTTTCTCATTCCTAATTCAGTCTCTTGCATTGTCTGCATCCTACTTTATAGCTTCCACATGATGTAATCTAACACTCCAGTCACTAACGTCCCGACATTCGCCGTCGCCACCCTTCTCCAACGCCACCGCCTCTCCACCAACTTCCAAAAGTATTGACAATTATCTCAACTAATTCCGGTCCCAATCCGTTCCCTTCTTTTTGGCTTGATCGGATCAGAACTTACAACTATCTGTTGTTGGTCTAACTCCGGAAATATGCCATACAAATTTCAACATTAGTAAACTTAAAACCTACACAGAAAATTAACCTTTCACTGTCAAACCTAAATCCGACCCTTCATAACCTCTCAATTGTTCCCGGCGGCCACCTCCTCTCGCCACCACGAACTCTCCCGGACATGATCCATTCCTCTGCCTGCACGAACACTAACTACTTAAGTATGCTCAACGCTTAGTACCGACCCTAATAGTTCCCATCCTCCAATGCCAACTGAAGATTCCGACAACTCCACCGCCGTCAGAACGTTAACTGCTCTCCACGACAAGTCTGTTGCCGACGATGAAGGCTCGTTGAGATACGCAGCCTACGCCAACAGATTCAGAACCATCTTATTGGCTTCTCACCGTTATGTCGCCTACACCTCCGACATTGGCGAATCCTTCAGACCAGTGGCCCATCCCTACCTTGTAACGCTCGGATATGCCGTATCGTGGGCATATCTTTTGGGTGACGTGGGGTACGCTTCGTGGAAGGTGAAGATGAAGAGCGAGGGCCGCTATATACCCCAATTGAAGCCTTGGGATTACCCCTATCCTCCGCCAAATAAGGGTGCTGCTGCTGCTTACAAGGCTGAGGCTGGTCCCAATCTTGCCGAAACAGACTGGAGATTGCAATTTGTAAAGCGTGGAGTCTTCCAGAGTTTGGCCTCCATGGCATTGCCAGCGTTCACCATCCACTCAGCAGTTAGATATTCGTCGGTGATGTTCAAGAACAGCGCCATAAAGCCATTGAGAACATACGGACCGGTGGCCATTGGGTTGGGGATTGTGCCGCTTTTGCCGTACATTTTCGACGAGCCAGTCGAGCATGCCGTAGACTGGGTGTTTGAGAAGGGCGAATCTCTCTACAAAGAGAAATTCGAGTAAATCGTCGCCACTCTGCCTCCATACTTTATTTATATTATGAACTCTGTGGCTTGGAGTAGTTCAACGTTCCGCACTTGTTGCATGTTCTTGCATCGATGTCTCCATCAAAGGCTAAAATGGCCTCCTTGACCTGAGTACCTAAGTCCGAGCAGTAGAACTCAACCTCATGTACAATGTCCTTGCAATTAGAGCAATACCATCTGATGCGGTCGTTGACTCCCAACGGCCGATCCTGTTCCACAACCAACCCAATGGTTTCGGCAAATCTCACCGGATTATGTGGAGTGTTACCAGGCAACAAGAATGAGTCGCCCTCGTTGATGATGATATCCTTAAATTCTCCGTCGTCTACAACCTTTAAGCACATGTGACCTTTTAACTGGTGAAAATACTCGGGTGTCTGGTTGACATGATAGTCAGTTCTCTCATTGGGGCCTCCCACAATCATTACCGTGAACCCACCTCTATGGAGGCAATAGTTGTTGACGGGAGGCTGTAAGAGGTGGGAGTTTTCCTCGATCCACTTGTTGATGTTAATTGGAGGAACAAGCATTAGAGATGAAGTGGCTAGATTTTCAACAGTTCGGTTCGATGTGGAGAGAGGTGTCGGCCTGTATTGAGCCATCGATATTAGTCACCCCACTGCATGCGATTCCGACATCTTCTAGTATTAGAGAATTGGATAGACCATGAAGGTTGTTAGTAATTAGAAAATATGCTTACCTGATTTGATATTGGAATTGGAGAAGGGAACGAAGCGACGGACTTTTTTTTCTTTTAGTAGAAGCACTTTTTTAGGGATAGCTTTCGATGAACATGAGAATCGGTTGTCAAGGACTGTCAACCTCGCAATCTGAGCGAATAAATAACTTAATGCCACAGTACCAACCGGTCATACTCGTCATTAACAACTCAACTCCACTTTGTGACAATTATTGGTTCTACAAAGAAAAAAATAGCTTCCCCACCAGGAGTCGAACCTGGAATCTTCTGGTTCCAACCGGAAGTGGTTACTTAATCGTAGCCAGACGCCTTGACCATTGGGCCATGAGGAACGAAGCTAGATAAAGTTGATTGAATAAATATATGAGTAGTCCTTTGAAAATTCCAATATTTTCTAGCTAAAATTTACATTTTGCCACTATTTTCTATAATATTCATGCCTGTAATATACTGAAAGATCATAAAATCTCCAAAAATATAAAACTCTATCGATTTATACACTTCTGACGTATTCAGCTGTGATGACAAGAGTGGACATCGAAGTGGTGGAGAATTTAGACAAGGGAATGAAAGTTCATCACCTCATACCATGCTACTGTGTATTAACAATGTTCTTACTTTTGGTCACACTTCCGCTTGAACAATATTGGTATGTTACCTTGAGATCGATAAGAGTAACAAGTGATTAGTTAGTTTGTGGAGCAAATATCATATATTGTAGAAAAAGAAAAATGCTTGGTCACTCCCAGTTACATCGATTTCCTGAATATCCCACATTGCCTACTACTCGCCCTAAGATTCGTCAGAATTACCGAAGTCCATACTCTACAACCTGTATGCACCATGTACAACCTTATTCACACACTTCCCCATAGATACTACATTATCTTCCATGAAGGTTGATATCATCGTCCGATTCACGGACCCAGATGCTTCTAGCAAACATTACAGCGATTTCACTATCCCGCTATCTATCAATTTCGATCGTGATGATGTGAATAAGCTTGTCAATACCTCGTGGTTACGACTGATGATCCGGAGTAAAGCTCCTGGCACGGAACGCAGGCGTCTCCGGCTAATCTACAGTGGAAGAGTGCTCAATGACCAGACAAACTTCAAAACCGATATTTTCGACCCCAAGTTGCGCCAGTTGCGCGAGCTGGGTGAGCCTATGGACGAACTACAGTTGTATGTTCACTGCCTTGTTGGAGACGAGCTCACTCAGGACCAGTTGGCCCATGAGAAGGAACTCGATAGAAAGGCACAAGAGGTATCCACTGCACCCCAGGTTATAGGCTTCGATCGTTTGCTATCGCAGGGTGTAAGCGTTCAGGATGTGAATGATCTTCGTAGACAATTCCACCTGGTATACTTACCAGAATTTCTTGAGAATCTTCCTACTTCAGCAGTCAGCGACGTGGAGGAAGATGAAAACAGGCAGGAGTTGATTCGGCAGCTCGAGGAGCGGTGGTTGGAGTCCACCATCAACGGCACTGCTCCACCACCGCCAAACGTTGGATCTTCAAGTTCAAACAACAATACCGATCCAACAGGTGTTGATGTGGGACCCTCTGCAGCAGCAATGCGTGCAGCAGCAGAACTTGAAGGTACACATCACAACGAGGACTTGCTCCTAGGGCTTGTTCTCGGGGCATTTTTGGGGGTAGTGGCATTCATTTTCCTCATGATGGACGACACCATGTTCAACAAGAATCAGAAACTAGCATTGGTGGTGGGGATCTGCACCAATGTGATGTTTGCAATCTTCCGGGGCAGTGCCAATTTTAGCTAGGTACGAATGAAGGGCTTAAGAGAAACTAGAAATTAATTGCTGCTGCAGCACTCGACGCCTGCTTGCAAAGAAGTAGAATCAAAAATCTTACACCTCCTATAATTTACAACTGTTTGACCTCCCAGCCCTCACGCATCTCCATGTTCCCACCAGCAAAAGAGCCAGTGCAAACGTTAGCCAAACACGTGAAAGGGCGTTAAGATGGTCCTTGTCCATCACTGGATTTCATTCTGGCCAGAACCTGACACTCGCCAACTCGTAGGGATAACGTGAACAGACAAGCAACACGGTAATGGATCTGGCCGCCGCACAAAGAAAAAGAAAATTTCTGGAGAGAGGCGATGGCTATATATGGGAACGCGCAGTTACCCGGCACTGAAGTAGGAAAGTGGGCACTGGAAATATAGAAGATGAGTGTAATATAGCAACTATTATTTTACCCAGTTCTTGGTCGCTTCTTTTGTATTGAAGTCGTGACTTCTTCTTATACCGTTCATACTCTATAGTGATTTATTCCTCTTTTTTCTAGTTTTGTCAATTTAAGTGTGCGACGATTGGTTGTCAAATAATCACATGTGCAACTGTCGCTCCACTTGCCGACATTCTAACTCTTAAATGTGTTATCTTGACCTGAACCGTCCTACCGTTGAATTTTGCTGATGCCCTTCGTACTTCTTTTGTCTGTTCTTTATCTCTGACTCCGATGCTGCAGCCGGTTCCGGCGAATTGGCCGCAAGCTAATAATGTTTGTGCAGGTGGAAGATACCAGAGTCAACAGTATATTATTGCAACACAACGAACTTATTCATGACAATGAGTCGCGCAACAATCCCATAAATCAGTATATAGCGATTTATCAATGTTTTGGTTCCTGTCTATCTTCTGACCCTACCAACATTTTGATTCGTGCCCTGATATTTCTTAAGTCCATCCTGTATTCGAATTGTAGTCGTTGGGGTATTTACTCACACTTCCCCGTTCCTGTTCCGCGCAAAATTTCGAATTCCGGAACTGAACATTTTCTTATCTTCTTCTTCATATCATCTCGTGTTCAATTCTCTCGAGCTTTCTTGGATTTTTGTATCGACCCTTCTATCTGCCGCTAACATTTCAACTATTCAATGTCGGACCCAAAGCCTTTGCCTTTCGTCTACCAGTTCCTCTCTGGTGCTATCGCCGGAGTCTCTGAGATCTTGGTGATGTACCCGTTGGATGTGGTGAAGACCAGACAACAATTGGCCACCACCAACGACTACAACGGTACCATCAGATGCATTAAGAAGATCGTTGCTGAGGAAGGCTTCTCCAGATTGTACAAGGGTATCAGTGCCCCAATCTTGATGGAGGCTCCTAAGAGAGCCACCAAGTTCGCTGCAAACGACGAGTGGGGTAAATTTTATAGAAAGGCCTTCGATGTTCCAACCATGACTCAGTCTTTGGCAGTGTTAACCGGTGCTACTGCCGGTGCTACCGAGACATTTGTGGTTGTTCCATTCGAGTTGGTCAAGATCAAGATGCAAGACAGAACCTCCAAGTTCAACGGAATGGGTGAAGTCGTCAAGCATATTGTCAAGGAAAATGGTGTT
Organism: Sungouiella middelhoveniana; assembly: GCA_030557965.1. Lineage (NCBI taxonomy): Eukaryota > Fungi > Ascomycota > Pichiomycetes > Serinales > Metschnikowiaceae > Sungouiella > Sungouiella middelhoveniana. The sequence goes on along the minus strand of JANIJQ010000004.1, from coordinate 172,368 downwards.
CTTGGTTTGTACAAGGGTTTGGAATCCACTATGTGGAGACACGTTGCTTGGAACGCTGGATACTTTGGTTTGATTTTCCAAGTGAGATCGTTGATGCCAAAGCCTAAGAACTCCACTGAGAAGACCCTTATAGATTTAGCTTGTGGTTCCGTGGGTGGAACGTTCGGAACGTTGCTCAATACTCCTTTCGATGTCGTCAAGTCTAGAATTCAGGCCGGTTCCACAAAGTACGTGTGGACACTTCCATCTGTTGTAACTGTTGCCAAGGAGGAAGGGTTTGGTGCTTTGTACAAGGGCTTCATTCCTAAAGTGTTGAGATTGGGCCCTGGTGGTGGTATTCTTTTGGTTGTCTTCACGACATGTATGGACTTCTTTAGAACTTTGCAGAAGGATTAGATTCTTCCTTTCATCTTTGTTGGCACCCACTTGTTGTCATAGAGCAAATTGAAAATGTCCAAAATCTCCACTTGCTTCTCGAAATCAATGTAGTCCTGGTACTTGTCCAAGTACTTAAATGTCTGTGCGTAATTGAACTTGTTCAAGTGCAACAAGGTAGGCGTGAACTCGTCGTCATTCAAGAGTGATAACTCGTTAAGTTTGACTGTCACCTCGTTGATGTCTAGCTCTCGATGGCTCAGAATATCAAACTTTTCTGCCAACGATTCAAAACAAGACTCCACACTCGCAAAATTATCCTTCTTGATGATATACTTATCAAACAATGCATGCAAATACTCGTAGTGTTGAAGGATTTCGTAAAAGAGGTCAAAGTTGACGGACTTGGCTACGTGGCTTCCCAACAGCCAAAAATCGCTTGATCTCTCGATGATGTGATCATATGCGGGACCCAAGATTAGATCAAAAATGCAAAATACCTCTTCGATGACATACTTGACGCCTTCTTCGTTGCAATTCTTATCAACGAATCTGGCAAAGTGAACCAATGTCTTATAGAGGTACAGCCATTTGTACGTTTGGAGATCATCAAAGGGAGATTCCGCACCTTCAAGTAAAATTTGGTACAACACAGTCAATGCAAGCTTACAGTTGTCCATGTCTAATTTCTTGGTCAAGTTGAATCTCAAAGTGACTTGAACGAGATCAACAATGTACAATAATGAAGATTTCATGCCGCTTCCGTCGCTAATGGGGATCACCGGAGGTCTTTGGTGGCAGAGCTTCCATTTGTATTCATTGATCTGGTAATCGCGAAGAAGTTTCACAGTTGGAGACTTCGTTGAAGTGAGTTTGAGCAACACCAATAGCGAAATACGCGCGCCGTACTGATTGAACAACGACTTGAACTGGTAATGGTGCACGTAAGATGAGACACAGAGCCAAATGTCAAGGAGAGGAATCTTCTTGTCGTCGTCGAACTTGGTCAAGAAACTGGTAAATGAAGGATTCTTGACAAGCTGGCGCATTTTCAATGTAAGAGCGAGGTAAGTTGGTGAACGAAGAGCTTCTTCCGTTTCCAGGTTCAATGCCAACCTTCGCTTTATCTCATAGTGTTGAACTTCGTACAAGAACGGATCCTCGACATTTAACTTCAAATCTTCCGGAAAATTGGTTACCGTTCCGACAGTATTGATACCAACATACAGACCCGGGGAGAACGTATAGCCAGTAATCCAGCTGAAAAAGGACGTGTGGCTTAAATTGGCGGCGAGAGCATCTTGAAACAATCCATAATAGTAGTTGAAGATAGCCGAAAAGAGGGGAATCACTCTGTCTTCGAAGACAGAAACCACCTCTTTGTCTTCGAAATCCTTCTCGATCAACAAGTTTGAGTAGACATTTGCCGAAACTTCCTCCAAAGCCGTGATGTCCAAAGATAACGACACCTTGTCGACAAGTAGCATATTGAGAGGGCTGTTTGCTAGTGATTCGTATATCACGTAGATATGCATGAGGGTGCCATAGGAAAGACGGAGATTTGTCGGCTTCGCTTCCTTGGCTGAAGGACTACTATTAACATCCTTAGATTCTTCGTTTTCAGGATCTTCTATCTCGTGCAGTTTGTCTTCCAGCTCCGCATGGGTGGATGTGAGCAACCGATCCAAAGTAACAGACAAATCTGCCTTGTAAAAAGTGAAAAGCAAGCTCTTGACAATGAGAAAGCGGTTGGAGGCCTGGTTGTCACGTTCAAGGGAAATAGCTTGGAACAACGCACGCAATATCTCATGCAACAAGAGAATTAGCTCCTTCAACGACGACGAATAGTCGCAGTTGGCATGGTCGAGAAACGACCTGATAAACCACTTGATTCGGATCAAAAGCTCGTACAAATGCTTCTCTGTGAGCTCGCTGGAAGTTCCAGGCAATCCGAAAAGGAGTCCTACCAAATCCTTGTTGAACTTCTTTGAGGCAGACCATAACTCCGCAAACCAAATTCGCAATACCGCTGCAATCCGAGTAACCTCTTCGTTTCTCAGCTCCGCGTCTGAGATTTGCAACTCGACAGTAGGTAATGAGAAACTTCCTTGGGTGGATCTAGTACCGATCCGGTGGTTGGTTCCACTGACATGCGCAAAGCTTCCGGATCTGCTGTGGGAAAGAGTTTCCTTGAGGTTGATTTCTGGAAATTCTGCATCCTCTTCGAGAATAGACTTGTGTGAAATAACTTTCTCGGCCAATTCACCACCAACAAAATCCGACTGGTCATCATCTGTACTGTCTATGACTTCCTCGTCTTCGTGCAAATGATCGACTCCTTGCGAGGTGATATCTTCACCATCGTCAGCAGGTAATGGAGGCGCTAACCCTGTCTGTTGAGTAATGTCCTCTTCAGGAACTGAACCTTTATAGTCCACTGCATTATCGTAGTCAGACTCATGATCCTTATAGCCAATTGCAGTGGAAAAGTACACCAATCCGTTCTTGAAGATTCCGTGCCATGCTTGGTGGGGAGCCCGAGGCTCGGCAATCAATTTAGCACTATTTTCAAGAGCATTGGAAAAGCCAGTTGCAACTAACGGTGTAGTGAACAACTCGTGATAGTCCTCTGGAGAGGGAGTACCCACCACCACTTTCTCGTAGTCCATTGTGTAGTGGAATTACTGTCAAAAGGTCGCAAGTGAAATGCAAAGAAGGGTTCTGTTCAGAAGTTTTTGTTCACAGACTTACGATACTTGCCCAGAGTAGATCACACGTTTCATTATAGACTCCGTTCGCAGCCTCCTGTGTGGAACCCCAGATGCGAGCGTGAAGTGCTCCATACAATTCCGGATTAAGGTGTGAATGGTGAGAGCCCGATTATTGGATTTAAAGCAGGAACTATTTCCATCATTTTTGTGATTTCCACCATTGTGTGTTGGACATTTTTGTGATTTCTGATCCTTCATAATCTTCCTCTCTTTCGTTTCCCCATCGACTCTTAGCTCCAAATGTCGTATGAGCCAGTGGACCAAATTCCTCTCCAGGACCTATCCTCTACAACAACGCCTGACACTATGGAAAATGAGTCCGACCACTCAGATACTTCGGAGGTGTTCATGGAAATCAACAACTATACTAGCAAACGCAGCGACCTCGAGGATTTCCTGTCTGATCCAAATTTCCAGCAGATGTTTCTGAGGTTCCAGGGTACTAGAACAATCACGAAAAGAATGTGCGTGGTGATGTCAATATTGATGTTCGCCATATGGCTAATAGCACTCATTGTTTATTCTGAAGGAAATGCTCAGAAGGTGGCTTCGGGCGTCTGGCACGGCTCGGCAACTACCCAGGTACTGCTACTGAATCGAAACGTCACATTGAACGCGTTTCTGCCCCAGAACGCTAATGTAACCTTCGACACGTATAGAAAGGGACGCTATTTTCCCGACTATAAAGTCATTCGATGGTTAACGCGGACGCAATTCCCCAAAGACGACTCCTACGCTGTCAATGGCTACTACTTGGCCACAGAGGGTTCCGAGGTGGTGATTCGCAAGGCTAATTCCGACTACCGGTTGGTTCTTTTGGAGAATACCGTTTTCGAATACGGCAACAACTTCTTCAATCTTGCAGATCTTGTTCTCAACCCCGGTGCTCGGGCAGATGATGCGAGCGCTTTCCATGTCATCAGATCCGACATTACAAGACAATGGAGACATTCTTCATACTCTTTGTTCTGGCTTTGGCAGCCAATCAGTGGCAACTTGATTCCAATTCAGCCTCCGGGCTCAGAGCCCGATCGGTTGGAGAAATTACACTTTGTTGAGTTCAGTCCATCGGGAGAGTATTTGATTTTCGGCTACAACCAGGACTTGTTTGCCATGGGAGTTGCCAGCAAAGCTATTGCAGTACTCACGAATTCAGACAGCAGAAATATATTCAATGGAAAGCCGGACTGGGTCTATGAGGAGGAAGTTGTGGCAGATGAGAAGATGATCTGGTGGTCTCCCGATCTGAAGAAGTTGGTGTTTGCTTCCATTGACGATACCGATGTCGCCGACTACCAGTTCAGCTTCTATGTGAAGTCTCCGGAAGAAGTTGCATCGTCGTTTGACGAGAGAGATCTTAATCAGTACCCTGTTCAAGCCTCTGTGAAGTATCCAAAGCCGGGCACAAATAACCCACTCATTTCTCTCCAGGTGTTTGATGTAGATGAGCAAACAATTACAAGGATTGAAGGGCTATCTGATGAGTATATTGGTGAAGATTTCATCTTGAATGACGCCACGTGGATAGGGTCTAGTTTGCTATTGAAGCTTACTGACAGAACAAGCACAATCCTTGAGAAGAAATTGATCCTTTCATCTGATAATAGTGTAAAGTTCATTTCAAGACAGGACTCTTCTGATTTCAATGGTTGGATCGAGAAATCTCAACCAATTGTACTTGTTCGCCATGGGGATACTGTCAAATACCTTGAAAAGGTCGTGGTAGACAACCTTGTTCAACTTGCACTTTTTGATCTGGCCGATTCCGAGAATTACTCCAAATTGTTAGGGCCAATCCACTACGACAGTGCTGTCGCGTACGATGACGTTGATAATAGTGTTTTTGGAATGTGGGGCACAAACAACGAACTCTTTTTCGGTCTGGTTTCTATTGAGGATGGCCTGAAGAGGGTTATCGCAAATGATGGCAAGTTTCTGCCCTATTTCAGCCCTAACGGGCACTTTGTTGAGCTTAACTATGATGGTCCTCTAGAACCATGGCAGAAGCTCATAAATGTTGCAGACTTCGGTGAAGATGTTGACCTCGACCATTACGCACTGATCAGCGATGTCAAGACTCTTTCCAACACTCTCAGTATCACAAATGTTCCTACTAGAGTGCAAACCAAGGTCAAAGTTGGCCACGGTAACGATGCTGTGGAGCTCAACATGATAGAGATTTTCCCTCCCAACTTCGATCCCACACGGAAACATCCCCTTTTGGTCAATGCATATGGTGGGCCAGGGTCCACAAACGTTGACGCTGGCTTTCTGATAGACTTTCACGAGGTTGTGAGTTCCGAGTTGAATGTAGTGGTTCTCCTTATTGATCCTCGTGGGACTGGCAGCGATGACTGGAACTTAAAGCAATGGGCCTACAAAAAGTTGGGGTATTGGGAACCTCGTGATCTCACCGCCATTGTGCAAGATTACATTAAAATCAACAATTATGTGGATGACAAGAGAACAGCTTTGTGGGGCTGGTCATATGGAGGATTTACCACATTAAAGACGCTAGAGTTTGATGGTGGCCAGGTGTTCAAGTATGGGATGGCGGTCGCGCCAGTAACCAACTGCATGTTCTATGACTCCATCTACACCGAACGATACATGAAGAGCCCCAAAGATAACGAGAATTATGACAAGATATCGCAAATTTCTGATTTCAAGAAGTTTTCGGATGTTCAGCGGTTTCTCATCATGCACGGCACTGCCGATGACAACGTCCATATTCAGAACTCTCTCTGGCTACTTGACCGGTTTGATATGGAGAGCGTGGAAAACTACGACATGCACTTTTTCCCAGACAGTGACCATTCGATCTACTACCACAACGCCAACGTCATTGTTTATGACAAGTTACTCAAGTGGCTCGAAAAGGCCTTTAAGGGTGCGTACGACTAATAATACCCTAGCAAATGGTTCAAATTTCGCACCCATCATCATCCATCCTGCACATAAACTAAGCATCTACCTCATCTCATTAATTTTTCTTACCTATTCTTCATTCGATCAGCAATGGCCAAAGCTTCTAAAGCCACCAAGAAGTTTCAGAATAAGCACTTGAAGCACACGCTTGAGCACCGTAAAGAGGTGCAAAAGCACAAAAAGAAGCTTGCTCTCCGGAAGAAGTCGAAGGGCCCATCCGAGGAGAATGCTCAACCTAAAGAAAAGAAAGCCACCAAGGCTGTTTTCGATGACATGTCTGTAGAGGACTTCTTCGAGGGCGGATTTGAGGTTCCTAAGCCTAAGAAGGGCACTGTCATTGCTGCAGAATCCGAAGACGAGGAAATGGACGAGAATTCCGACGAATCTTCAGATGAGAATGTGAAGCAAGATGGGGAGGAAGAGGAAAATGACGACGCCGAGTCTTCCGAAGAAGAGGATGTGGAGAAGATGCAAAAGGATATGGAGGCATTGGAGAGCAAGGACCCAGAATTTTACAAGTACTTGAAGAACAACGACAAAGAGCTCTTGAACTTCGAAGCTGTGAACCCGTTGGATGCTATCAGCGACGATGATGAAGACGACGATGAAGATGAAGCCGAAAATCAAAGAAAGGAGTCTACCCAGAGGGCCGTGCAGGGACAGGAGGAGATTACAAAGTCTCTTGTTGCCAACTGGAACAAGCAGTTAAAGAAGCCAACTATTAAGGTGCTTCAAAATGTAGTTTCGGCTTTCAAGGCTGCCGTCTACATCACGCAAGCCGACGAAAATGACACGAAGTATACTATTTCTGACCCATCAGTGTTCTCTGACTTGATGCTCGTTGGCTTGCAACGCATTCCAGAGGCCGTTCACATATTGAGTCCTTTCAAGATCAATCTGAAAGGTATCAGATCCGTCGACGACAAGAATGCCAACTTTCGCCAGGTTTCACGTATCTTGAAGAGTCAAGCAGGTGCATACGTCACGCTTTTGCAGGATGTCACCAACACCGAAACTGCTGCGTTGGTGTTGGCCTCTCTCCAGGAAGTTCTCCCATTCTATATTTCTCAAAGGAAGCTTCTCAAAGAAATTTTCGCTGCAGCCGTTGATGTGTGGTCCACGACTAAACAAGTTGAAACTCAGGTTGCAACCTACGCTTTCTTGAACAATGCTGCCAGAGAATATCCCAAGTCTACATTGGAAATCATCTTGAAACAGACATACTCTACATTTTTGAAGAACTGTCGTACGACCAACCCACACACCATGGACTTGATCAATTTCTCCAAAAACTCCGCTGCTGGCTTGTTCGGCATTGACGAGCAGTTGTCCTACCAAGTCGGTTTCGAGTACGTCCGTCAATTGGCTATCCACTTGCGTAACACCATAACCAGCACAAGCAATTCTTCTGAAACTCGAGGTAAGGATGCATACAGATCGATCTACAACTGGCAATTCTGCCACTCGTTGGACTTCTGGTCGAGAGTGTTGGCTGATCACTGCAATCCCGAAAAGGAGTTGATCAACCACAAGAACCAAGAGTCTCCGTTGAGATCTTTGATCTACCCATTGGTTCAGGTCACTTTGGGTACCATGAGACTCATCCCCACTCCCCAATTCTTCCCATTGCGTTTCTACTTGATCAGATCTTTGATCAGATTGTCTCAAGGAACTGGTGTCTACATTCCAATCTACCCACTCATTTCCGAGATTTTGACCTCTACTGCATTCACCAAGCCTGGTAAGAATGTTAATTTGGAGGCTGTAAACTTCCAATATATCATCAAGATTAACCAGCAATATTTGGGAACGAAGACCTATCAAGACGGTTTGTGCGAGCAGTTCCTCGAGTTGACAAGTGAGTTTTTCGTCTTGTACAGCAAGAGCGTTGCATTCCCTGAGCTCGTCACTCCAGCCGTGTTGTCCCTCAGACGTTTCATGAAGAAGTCCAAGAACATCAGATTCAACAAGCAGTTGCAACAGTTAGTTGAGAAATTGAATGCCAACGCTGCTTACATCACAACTAAGAGGGCCAGTGTCGAGTATGGTCCTTCTAACAAGGCCGAAGTGAAGAACTTCCTCAAGGACGTTACCTGGGAGTCGACTCCGTTGGGTCAATATGTGGTTGTTCATAGAAAGGCAAGGGAGGAGAGAGACAGACTCTTGAAGGAGGCTATCGCTGAGGAAGAGAGAGCCAAAATCAGCGCTAAGGATGCCGATATTGATGATTTTATCGGCGAAGAGCAAGATGAAGAAGAGAGCGAGGACGAGGATGATGAAGACATGGAGGATGACGAGTAATATTGCATGCGGTCATTGTAAAATAGGAATTACACAAATTGCAGAAGGCGCTGTACGGAACAATGTTGTTCTCATGTATAACTATTAGGGATCAATAGGAATAAAGTTACCAACGATGCAGCTCGGAATATTATATCTGTCACGTCTGATGGTGAAACTAAAACAACAACTTTTGCGTTTGAACCCGTCCTTGGTCCGCAAGTTGCAACTAGTGAGCACAGCCTTCTGCCCCTTATCGAAGGCGATAGCGCCGTACTTCTCCCAGAAGTTGACAGCACTCTCTTCGCTCATAAGCTCGTAGATTGCAAGTTTTCCGTCCTTTAAATCATCCGTAGTGACACCCACTAACGAAGCAAACTCTTTATTGCCTCTGTAAATTTCTCCAGTTCTTCTCCAAAGACAGGCAGGTATGGCCATCGATGTGAAAACTCTGTCGTAATCCAAGAGCATTCTTTCAAAGCTCTCCTCCACAAGCACCAAATCGACATCCTTAAGTGATCTTGCAATAGCTCTAAAAGCAGGACGGAATATGGAAAGTGGCTTGAGGATACGCTGCCTGCTGGTCTGATTCATGTAGTTGTCCATGTAACTCTGCAAACGGGCATATCCCTTTGCGTAGTTATAGGGCTGCAACAAGCCGGCTTCGAGTTTTGCTTTGATAACCTGTTTCAATCTCTCTTCTGGAGATATTTCGGTGGTAGGATCAGCAGCGGTCAAGAAAAACTTGTCTCTTGCAGAGTCTGAAATTACGGGCTGGTGGTTGCCGTCTGCCAAATTTGTTACAGAATTGGCTTTGGAAGGCTCACCGGAGGTGATTTGTTCGGCATTTCTGTCGATGTATGGAGCTGGTTCCTGGCCCAAAGGCTCTTGCTTGACCAGCAAACCTTGAACGGGGAATGAAGCCATCAGGTTATTTGGAGGTGAAAATGATAGAAGGTTATTGAAGTTTGTGTTCGAATTGCTTGTCAGGTCAAGTGTGAAAGGTAGGAGAGCATCTGCGTTGGCCGACCCGACATTGAGAGCGCCGCTGACGAGTTCTGGATCATCAATCATTGACAAAAAGTCGTTGAGCGAGCTGAACTCACTACCGGCATGTTCAGAGTAGAAAAATGGTTCTTGGTTGAACTGTAGCGTCTTAGTCAAGATAGAAGTGCTGCCTTGTCTCGAGTGCTGCGGAACTCCCGCGGTGGACGCCAACGGCTTTCCAGCAGGGAGTGATGGAGAATTTGTGCTTTCAGAGTCTCCACCAGCCCTAGGGGGCGGCGTTACCGTACTTTCGGTGCCTCTGCCCTCAGGTCTCTTCTTCTGGCGTCCTGGCGTCGGTTCATCGTGACAAAGGTGGCCAATACCTCTTTTTATACACCGCAGACACGGTCTAGCGTCGTCACAGATCATGTGAGAGCGGCGGCAGTAAACACAAGCCATTTCGACCTTCTTTTTTCTCTTTTTCGATCGTTTTGGTTGCTGATCCTTGGAGGCTACCACGTGAGAAGGATCTAGTTGAGACTGCTGTAGTGGGAGGTCCGTGTACACGGAGTTCTGAACTGATGAATTTGCGTCCATTCTCGTGGGTGGTCCGACGATTTGTCTGCTATATATATGTAATGAGGTAATCAAATCGCACAAGTGAAAGTAAATAGTTTTAGGTGAATGGTCACGTGAGCAAAGTTTACGAGACTGTGGGGTTCCGGGAACGGCCGGGTGGATCCACCATGCCGAGGCAGCGGAATTACTACACACATTGCCGGGTATGAGCCCATCAGACATTTGCCAACAGAGTTCTGCGTAGTTCATTCGTTACGTAGTATGGTCAGGACTGATGTTGCGGATCGTCGCATCACTCGATGTGCTCAGAGTGGTATCATCCATGCCATTGGAGTCCAAACTCCCTCGTGGAGTAAGATAGTGTGAGCTTGATGTGTCGGAGAATGGATGGGTGCGAGTGGTGACGAATGACGCATCCGAATCCATGCTGGGGCCTGCGCTTCGGTAGGTATAGCTAGACAGTCGGCGTGCGCTAGACGGAATGACTGAACCTAGGCCTGTGCCTTCCTGTCCATTATATAGAACGAATCGATCATCTTGATCTGAAGATTTGACCATGGCACTTCCACTAGATCCAGCTCCAACTCCAACTGCTCCACCTTCAGCTACTCGAGGCGAACTTCTCTCTTCCTCTTCCCTAGATAAAGACCCACCCGAATGGGACAGCATGGTGGCCCCAATACTCCTGTGGTTTGAACTCTGGGAATCAAGCTGGAGACTCCGCACAGCCATGGTGGAAGTCCGTGTTGAGGCACCCAAGTCGCGATCGTGGGCATCGTGATATTGACTCGAAGAGCCGTCGTGGCTGCTCTGGCTCCAGGCCAGATTACTGTGTGGCCACGGATGACTCGTGGGACCCCTCTCCAAGTCCACCCGGAAGCTGCCGTAGGTTGAAGATTCTCCGCTGAGCAAAGGCAGCGTCTCCAACAGTTTGAGATGCTCGTTGCAAAGCGGACAAGTACGACGGAAGTTGATGAGCCAGTTCAGAAGACAACTCTCATGATACATGTGCTTGCACTCAAGAACAAGCACTCGCGACCGGAGCGGAGTGAACCGGTCTAGACAAATGGAGCATTTGAGTGTGGGGTAGTAGTCTCGCTGTGCAAACAAAAGGTGTAACTTGGTGAGGGAGTAAAGGTCAGTGCCATTGACTACGAACGAATTGGCTGCCTGCGGCCGGCTGTCGGCACCATTTCCTGAACTGTCATCTGGTGACAACTGCAAGTCCTCCGACGACGATACCACCAGCGGAATGTCGCCAGTCTGGCCCGTTGCCGTTAAGTACTCATAGAACATTGGCGCAGGGATCAAATGGTTGTAGTTGTAAATAAACAATGCCATCTTGCGCACTAGCCGTTGGTTCATGGTGCTTACGTGGCGGCGGTGGCACGCCTGAATGCCGCGCATCAATAGATAGAAGAACATGATGAGTAGCGGCGGAGACAACGCCATCAGAAGCATGAGATTGATCCAGTTATCGATGGAAGCAGTCTCGATCGAGAGCTCCAAGTCGGACAATTCAAGAGCCTTCAACCTCCTGTAATCCTCATTGGAGATGAACAAAATGGGAACCGTGAGCGAGCCGTCTTCGTTGAAAGTGCTAGAATACATGGTGATGAGATTACGGTATGGCTCATTGTTGGCCACAACCACTGCTCTGGGGTGAAGGTCAGACTCCACGAGATTAGTTACCTTTTCAACAAAAGTGCACTTCCCTCTGAGAACAATAAGGATCTTGTCCTTGTAATGGGCATGAGAAGTTGTGTTGATAGGTGAGCAGCCGTAGCCATCCACCACTGCGTACTTGCTGGTGAGCTTCCCGTTTAGTACCGGACTAAACGAGGCGTAACGAGCAATGAACTGTTGCGTGGTGTTGGAGGCGTTGAAGGAAACCACCAGATCAATGGGAAAGACCGAGTTCATGACATTGGAGAAAGGGAAATCAAGATCGAAGTCCATTCCTGCGACCAGACGGCGCGCCAGCTTGAGCAATACGTTGCCGGACTCATCGCCATCCCCGGTGTCTTCCTCAGGAAGACATCCAATGCGTCTGCTCTTACATAAATATTGGGTCTGGAGATTCTTTATGCTATTCTTGGTGAGAAACACGGCGTCCTCGAGCTCAAGCTGCGACGCCTTGAGGATTTGAATGGCTAGCAAAATGCTAGTGAATATACCAAAGCATATGGCCAAGTTGGCCTGGCGTCTCATTGGGGAGGTTAGTGTTTTTCTGGGGTATCTGATGTGAGTTTGAAAAGTGTGGGATGTTTTTGGAAGGTACGGGTGTGAATGACTAGGGAGGGCAATGACTAGAGAGAAGAAGCTTGTGACGTATAATGGGGGCTCTGTGAAAGTTCTGGGGTTGTAGGGATGTAGTTTGTGTTGATTTGGGATGATTTGGATCTTCGAGGGGATTGTTTTCTGTGTTTCTGATTTTTGCTGATGGATGATACTTTTCGCAGCAATGTTGCTTACGCTGGGAGAATATAGTAAAGATAATTATTCGTGTGCGTTAGGAAAAAAAATATGGAATACAAAACAAGCGAACTTGAAGTTTGAAAAGAATTGCAGAAGAAGGACAAATGAAATAAACAACGGAAAGAAAAATCAAGAAGCGGAGAAATATGATAGAATCCAGTAACTATGACCCGACACACCAGTGCTGAACTACAAGAGTGTTTTCGTTAGGCTATCTTTTCCTTTCGAATGGAAAACTGAAAAATGATTTAATCCCGATATGGTACACACTAATCTCTGCAATGGTTTCCAATACTACGTTAATGTTTTTCATTTCTCTGGACTCCTCTCCACCGAACTCTCCATTCAATGTGCACAACGGTTGAACTTATCCAGGGAAGAAGGCGGAGAAATTACATAATAACAGAATTTGTAACACTAACTTATCGACAATACAGTCGCTTCTAAAATTCCTTATTACGTTATATCCTCACTTTACCATCCACTCTGCTACAAATCCCTATGGACCTTGTTCATGCAAGAGAAGTTAATGTGGTTCCCCGATACAGGACGAGTTGTAGGAACAACTCACGTCAACTCCACAAAAACGTGCCAATAGCCTTGAAAGTGCTCTACTATGTTTCCACAGTCAACAATTATCATATCTTACTTTAAAATCATCCTAATATACTTCCTATTCATCCCATATCCCGAATCACGATTTTGGCCGATACACGACCAGCAACATAAATCGCAACGCATACGCATACTCATATTATTATCAACTATTACCACAATGAGTGACGCCAGTGCTGCAGCTGCAGCTGATGTATGTACCTCTACACCCCAAATTTTGTCTATTGAACTCCATGTTTTGTCCATTGAACTTTAGATCGTGACCAATGCACCCCGATCTGGCCATTGCACCCATTTTATGTGACGAAGGTTGCTAACGCACAGCCCTCAGAATTGTTGGAACCTCCCGAGCAGAAGAAACTCGACCAGGAGCCTCCCTTAGATGATGAGAAATTTATCAAAGAAGCCTCCTATGGTGCCTCCACAACTACTACGGTTGATTGGACAATCAGTGAAGACTATGACATGACAAACATCAAGAGCAAACCTCCTCCAAGAGAGCCCATAGAACCCACATATCGAGGATGGAAAGAAGTAGGAAGATGGGAGAAGGCAGATGCGTTGACGGCCGACGATGAAGCGGTGGATTTGTTGACACGAGGATCTTTTTTCGACACATACTTGCCCAAGGTTACCTACGGTGACTGGTACCACAATTCCGCGTACTTGCTTTTGGGAGGATTGTTGTCGTGGATTGTTGGATGGTTCCGTTTCTCGTTGGCTCCTGTGTTTTTCATCATGGTCGCTTCGACGATTATGTATCGTACCTCCATCCGAACTTACAGACAGACATTGAGAGAGCAGGCTCAGAGAGAGTTCTCCATTAAATCCATTGAGGACGACTACGAGACCATGGACTGGCTAAATGTGTTTTTGGAGAAGTTCTGGCACTTTTTGGAGCCCTCCGTGGCTCAAATCATCACCGATCAGGTCAACCCCATGATGGCTGCTTCACCCGCACCTGCTTTCATCAAATCCTTGTGGCTTGACTCCTTCACGACAGGTACTAAGCCTCCAAGAATTGAAATGGTAAAGACTTTGCATGGAACTGCTGACGACGTTGTTGTGATGGACTGGGGTGTATCCTTCACTCCCAACGAGATTGCGGATTCCAGCAACAAGCAAATGAAGAACAAGGTCAATGAGAAATTGATTGTGAAATTGAAGCTTTTTGGAATCTCTCTCCCTATAGCTATTTCCGATATCTCTTTCAGGAATTTGGTGAGAGTAAGAATGAGAATGATGTCTTCCTTCCCCCACATTCAGACGATCAATGTTTCCTTATTGAATCCTCCTCAGTTTGACTTCAGCTGCCGTTTCTTCGGTGAGACAGCTTTCAACTGGGAGGTATTGGCTATCCCTGGCTTGTACCCCTTCATTAACCAAATGATCAGGAAGTACCTTGGCCCCATGGTGTTTTTCCCACTATCCTTCCAGTTGAATGTTGAACAGTTGATGGCTGGTGCACCTCTCAATTCTGCTATAGGTGTTTTGGTCATTAAGTTGAAATCCGCAAAGGGATTGAAGAACTATGGACGTATTGGAAATACAATCGATCCATACTGTACTCTCGGATTCACCAAGAATATTTTGGCAAAGACAAAGTACAAGAACAATACCTCTACGCCAGTTTGGGACGAAGTTGTCAACATTCCTATCACCAATACTTCCGAGCCTTTGAACATCACTGTCATGGACCACAACGGTCACAGAAACGATAACCTTATTGGGTCCGTACAACTTGACTTGGATATATTGGCTCAGAACCCAAAGCACCCTAACATTAATGCCCCCATTGTTCGTAACAACAAGGTTGTTGGCGAGTTGCAGTTTGGCTTAAACTTCATGCCTGCCTTAATGGCCACTAGGCAGCCAGACGGAGCAATGAACCCCCCTCCAGACTTGAACACTGGAATCGTGAACATTCAGGTCACTAGTGCAAGAAACTTGAAGAGTGGAAGCGATAAACCAATTTCAGCTTTTGCTGAAGTTTTGATCAACGGTATTCCAGCTATCGAAACTTCTGTAGTCAAGAAAAACAACTCACCATCTTGGAACAAGACAGAGGAGAAGATCATTTTCGACCGTTCGAAGACCAGAGTTCGCGTTATTGTTAGAACCGCAGACAAGAAGATCTACGGCTCCTTCCGCTGTAAGTTGAACGATTTGATCGATGCTACAATGATTCAGGATCCATGGTTCCCACTCTCCAAAGGTGGTGAAATCCAAATTGGCACCCACTGGAAACCAGTAATGATGGAGGGTGCTTCTGGAGCTGGTGGTTATAGTCCGCCTATGGGTGTTGTTAGAGTCTTTATTGACAAGGCTGAAGACTTGCGTAACTTGGAGACGATTGGAAAAGTTGATCCATATACTCGTGTTTTGGTGAATGGAATTGAGCGTTCAAGAACTGTGGCTGCAGATTCCACTTTGGATCCAACCTGGGCTGAGGTGCATTATGTGGCTATCTCTTCTCCAAATCAGAAGTTAACTTTGGAGGTAATGGACGTCGAGAAACATAGCCCTGACAGAACCTTGGGATCTTTTGATGTCAGGTTGAACGAGTTAATCCACAAGGATGAGAAGGGCCACTACATCGAGACAGTTGATACTGAAAAGAGAGAATCCAAATTGATCCATAGAAAGGGTCCTAAGGGTACCCTTACGTACGCTTTGTCGTTCTACCCAACATTGCCTGTCATGACGTTGGAGGACTACCATGCTGAAGAAGAGGAGAAAAAGGCAGAGGAGAAGAGGCGCAAGGAGTTGAAGGATGCTGAACAAAAGGGCGATAAGAACCAGAAGGCTAAGCTCGAGAGACAAAAGAAGGAGCTCGAACAAGAATCGGAGGAGGAAGAAATAGAAAGTGAAAGCAAGTTGAGATTGAGTTTGGACCAGCTCGTAGAGTACAAGAGCGGTGTTCTCATCTACGAAATCTTGGAAGTTGACTCATCTAAAGACGATTGTTACCTTCAGCTCTTTGCAGACAATCATGGTGTTCCAGACTTTGTCTCTCCAAAGTTGAGACAGAAGAAGACGAATCTCAACATTACTGGTGATTTGACCCTCACAGAGCTTGACTGGTCTAGGATTAACATCAGGCTTGCTAAGAAGAAAGATCACAACAGAATTGAGAAGCCACTTTCCGAATTGAACATTCCAGCAATGCAGTTGTTGTTGAATGCTTACGAGGAGCCGATGACTATTCAATTGGGTGGTGCTGTTAATGCTTCAGTCAAGATCCGTGCCTCGTGGGTGCCAATCACCTACTCCGAGATCCCACCTCAGGATTCTCACAACAATTCAGGAAACTTGACCGTTAATGTTATTGATGCCAACGACTTACCAGCTGGAGACAGCAATGGAAAGTCAGACCCGTATGTCAAACTCTACTTGAACACAGACAAGGATGCCTTTTACAAGACTAAGAAGGTCAAGAAGACATTGAACCCAGTCTGGAAGGAGACTGCTACTGTTCCTGTCATGAACAGATATGACTCTATTATTAAGGTTAGTGTTTATGACTGGGATATCGGACTAGAGCAAGATGACTGGTTATGTGACGGATACATGAAGCTTTCTGAAATGAATAAGGAGGGTGAGACTGAGTACACGGTGAAGTTGTTGGACGATGATGGCAACGATGCTGGTGAGGCTCACTTCAGTTTGAGTTTCAAGCCCGAATTCATCATCAACGTTCTCCCTGGTAGTTCCACCCACATCGGTGGCGCCTTAGGTGCTGTTGGTTCGGGAGTTGGCGCTGTTGGCCATGTCGGTAAGGGGTTCGGAAAAGGTCTAGGTAAGGGTGTTGGAACCGTTGGAAAGGGCTTCAAGAAGGGCCTACACTTTGGCAGATCCAAGGACGAACAATAATGTTATGTATCTATTACTGTTTGACCTATGTTTTGTTTTATCAATAAATACGAGCTGCCCTAACCATCGGCAGCGCCCGTTATGCAAATTTTTACACTAGAAGACATCTCCCAATTTCAACCGTGGAGCGATGTTCATAGACAAAAGCTCTTGGAACAACAACTTGGCAGCATAAGGAATCGTCATTCTAATCATATGCTCCGAGCTCTTGCATGTGTTACACCATGAGCTGTAACCCATCAACCCACAGGTGTTACAGATGTCAACTTCAAAGGCATCCGAAGAGATCATCAATCTTTCAAGCAAAAGTTGAGAGGCACCATATGCAATTACACAGTCTCTTTCCATCTCTCCCAATCTCAAACCTCCATCTCTAGATCTACCTTCGGTGGGCTGTCTAGTCAAGACAGCTCTTGGACCTCTTGCTCTAGCATGCATCTTGTCCAACACCATATGCTTCAATTTCTGATAATAGATGGGCCCAAAGAAGATATATGCCTGCAAACATTCACCCGTGATACCAGAGTACAACATGTCTTTACCAGAGTAACTGAATCCCTTGTCAACCAAGATCTTAGACATATCCTCCAATTTAGAACCTCCGAAACAGGTACCATACTCGAGAGAGCCATTCAACACTCCAGCCTTTCCTGAAATCAATTCAATCATCTTACCAACCGTCATACGAGATGGGAAACCGTGTGGGTTCATGATAATATCTGGGGTAACACCAGAGTCACTAAACGGCAAGTCTTCTTGTTGTACAATGATACCGCAGACACCCTTCTGTCCGTGTCTGGAAGAAAACTTGTCACCAAGTTCGGGTCTTCTCGTTTGTCTCAACAAGACCTTGATCAATGCTTGGTCGTTGTCACTGACAGACATCATCACCTGGTCAACATAGGACGGCTCAGGTCCCTTGTAGTATGCTGGAGTTTCTCTATGCGATTCAACTCCCGCAGGCTGGTTGTGATCGCCCAAGACTGACTCACCTGCGTTAGTTGGAACTTGCTTATTAGCGTAGACTTGTCCATTTTCGATTCTCATGCCAACCTCACCTAAACCGTCAAGACCCAACGCAGTATGAGAGAAGATAGGCTTTCCTTTGTCGTCAACGCGCATTCCCGCAACGATATCTTTCGTGTGGTTTGGATATCTTTTGAGCGTGATTGTGTTCTTACGCACAACCTGACACCTTCCGAAACCCCTGTCAATGGAAGACTTGTTCAACACTAAAGCATCCTCAATATCGTAACCAGAATAAGACATAACAGCCACTGTTGCATTTTGTCCTGCTGGAAGTTTGTCGTATTCGATCAACTCAATTGTCTTCGTCTTCACCATAGGCTGCTGAGGATAAACCATGAAGTACAAAAGTGTATCAATTCGGCGGAACTGATTGTACGCAATTGCACCAATAGCTTGCTTACCCATCGCACATTGATACGTGTTTCTAGGAGATTGGTTGTGGTGTGGATAAGGAATCAATCCAGCAACCGCTCCAAGAACAGTGAAGGTCTCAATCTCCAAATGTGTGTAGCTGAGATCGGGATTCTCAGCAATATCCTTCTCATATAATGCAATCAAGGCGTCATTCTCCTCGTTGACATCCAAGTACTCAACTAAACCGTACTTCAAGAAATCATCGAAGACCCATTCACCCTTCAACAATTTCTCCAAGTGGTGAGCCTCAACACGTGGAGCACCAGTTTTTTCATTCATGATGATCAATGGACGACAAACTCTGCCACCATCTGTAGCAATATGAACCGCCGCCTGGTGTTCATTTGTGAAGATGGAAACAAATTCAGAAATCTTTCCTGTTCTTCTCAATGCACGGAAGTCCCTGACAAACTTGACCGGAAATCTAGTGGTTCCGAGAATGGTACCGTTTAGGAAGATAGCAAAGTTGCCATCAGAGTAAATTGTAGCAGAATCAATACTCATGATATCCTCACAACCCAAGAGGAAACATAATCGCTTGATAGGACCCTCCTCGTCGTCGGTTGTAATATGCGTCATAAGGGCCAAATTCTTGACCAAACCACAAGCTTCACCTTCAGGCGTATCAGAGGTACATAACATACCAAATTGAGAAGGCTGCAAAGCTCTAGGACCAGAAACCTTACGAGACTTCTCGAACTGAGAAGAAATTCTTGTCATCATACCCAAAGCAGAAATATACGACAATCGAGATAGAACATGGGTCACACCAGCTCTCTCCATCTTGAAACGTTTCAAAGACCAATTTCCGGTGGAAATAGCACGATTCATACCCATTGTAATATTGTTAGAGTGGATGTTGATCGACAAAAGCGCATCGAATTCCGAAGTACGTCCGGGCTTCTTCAAGATCTTATCGATGTTGGCCTTGAAATCGGTGTTAAACTTCTTGAACAAATCTTCGAAAAGCAACGACAACAACTGACCTGCCAACTCCAAACGCTTGTTACCCACGTAATCTCTATCGTCCACCATAGAAGGATTGTGCATCGTCATCAACACTTTTCTGGCCATGGTGGCGATGTACAAGGCTTTCTCACGGAAATTCAAGTCGGAAACAGTCAAGTGGGCAATAACTGTGGTGGCAATTGCCTCGATACCTTCTTGGAGCTGGGACAATTTTGGAGCACCAGCACGACGCACGGTTTTCACTCTTCTTCCGATGTAGAGAAGGGCTTGTTGTTGGGTGAAAATCTCGAGCTTGGCAGCTTCCTCGAAGTTGATAGCAAACAAATCCTGGTACTGAGGATTGGAGCCACACACAAGTTGTAGCACCTCCAAGTCAGACACAATACCAGCAGCCTTCAACATCACCACAATGGGAATATCCTCGGCAATGGAGTTGTGTTTCAAGTAAATCTTGCCGTTTTTCGAAATGACATATGTCTTCGACTTACGCTCGTGGGTGGAAGAAGTCACCGAGGCTTGCACGATGTTCTTCTTCTCGTCAGCCTCCACAATGATTCTGTTCTTGGAAAGTTGCTCCTGAATCAAAATCACCTTTTCTGTTCCGTTGACAATAAAGTATCCACCAGGATCAATAGGACATTCCTCGAAGAGTGCCATTTTTTGCTCATCGATCCCATCCAAGACACACTTGTTGGAGCGTAACATAATAGGCATACGACCAATCTCTAGGTCCTTGTGCATGATGATCTTACGGCCTCTGGTATACTCAACATCCACATAAATGGGAGCCGAGTATGTCAAGTCTCGCAACCGACACTCGTGGGGCGCCATGATCACTTCTTTTGTTCCTGGTGCCAGTGATGACTTATGCCCTACTCGAATATCCAAATACTTCAAGTAAAACAGCGGATCCACATCAGACAACACCAACTCATTGGCCCTGATGATCTTCTTCAAGTCCACGTCCACAAAATAATTGAAAGAGTCCAAATGCTGCTTGACAAGGCCCTTAACTTTCAAGAACGCTGGCAAAAGTTCCCATTTGTCATCAACTGTGTTGATTGGGTCATGCAATTTCTTGCCCTTGTATTCCTCCTGCAATAGTGGCAGGAACGAATCGTCCACTTCCATGCTGTGGGCTTCTGACGACTCTCTCTTGCCCATAGATACAGAGTTGAATACTATAGATCAAGATGAGATGAATTTTTGTGAAGAGCCAAGGTGCACGGGTGCACCGCGATGTGGTTGGAGTTCAAAAATGGGGTTAATCATCGGGAGAAAAAAGGCAGAAATATGAAAAGGAGAGAACTGGGCAGCTTTCAAGAGCAGTTTAATTGGAATCAAAGTAGATGAATGTGGTGTGTGAATGACTCTAGTGATTCTGATTGGGGAAATATCGAATATTCAGAAAAATAAAAGAAAAGTCACTTTTGCTTACGACAAATGCGATATTATTACGTTTGATGAAAAAACAACACCTCCATATCTCTAATTATCCCCAATTTGTCTAAAATTTTCAAAAGTACACTCTAATTCAACTGTCCTCGGTTCCAGGACAGTACAGCTCGTATGGCGCAGTGGTAGCGCAGCAGATTGCAAATCTGTTGGTCCTTAGTTCGAACCTGAGTGCGAGCTCTTTTTTTGCTTTGTAATCACCACCTCCTTATCGTTTTCAGAAACACACTGGGATCTTCTTTCCACATATTTACGGTCCTTTATTTTGTGCTTCAGTGCAGACACCTAATCTTGACTGCCAAAACGCATCTTACTCATCTATCAATTCTGAGACTGCACGCCACAGCATCTCAAAGACGTCAACTCGTCGTATTTTGCAACCCATGACAATAGTGGAGAGTGAGTCCGGGTCACATGGCGTGTTTGACGCCAACAGATTTCGAAACCTTCTAGAAAAACATTGCTGGTCATTGACCATTCCCTCGCGGGAATTGGACTCGCTAGTCGATGATATTGAGTCATCACTTCCCGAGTCCCTTCTGTTGAATGAACTAGTAGAGCTCGCAGCAGAGTCTGTGGCTCTGCGTACGATAATGAATCCAGATTGTGGACTTCTTGCGGGTCGGTTGGAGGCGTATCGCATCCGGAGGTTGGTTCCCGAACGGTTTTCTGAAGGTTTTCGAAGATTGAGACTGAATCACCACATTAGAACTCGTGAGCCATTTCCTTTGGTGGCGGCAAAAGCAGCAGCATTCGTAGAAAATAATTCGGAGTACCTCGACTCATTGATCTGCCCTGAAAGAGACTTTGACTTGACTTACTTTGGCATGAGAACACTTCGCAAGTCTTTCCTCTTACATATTGACAATGTGGTTGCTGAGACCCCGCAGCACCTCTTTCTTCGTGTTGCGGTTGGCATTCACGGCGTCCTTGATGATACCGACGCCCTCAAGAGGATCAAGGAAACATATGATCTTATGTCTTCCAAGTACATGATCCATTCTTCACCAACGCTTTTCAATGCAGCTACAGAGAACAATTATTTGTCACTGTGCTATCTCATGGCCATGGAAGATGATTCTATCGATGGAATATTCAAGACTTTGCACAAAGCTGCAATGATCTCTAAGGGCTCTGGGGGTATAGGGATTCATGTCAGTAACGTGAGGGCCAACGGTGCACTCATCAAGACCTCCAACGGATCATCTAGTGGACTCGTTCCGATGCTTCGAGTATTCAATAATACTGCAAGGTATGTTGATCAAGGTGGGAATAAAAGACCGGGAGCTATTGCTGTGTATTTGGAACCATGGCATGCAGATGTCGAGGAAGTGTTGGAGCTTCGTAAAAACCACGGAAAGGAAGAACTTCGAGCAAGAGATCTCTTCTATGCTTTATGGATTCCTGACTTGTTTATGAAAAGAGTGAAGGAGAACGAGGACTGGTCGTTGTTTTCCCCTGATGAAGCTCCAGGGCTCAGTGACGCCTATGGGAAAGAATTTGAGGAAAAGTACACTTATTTTGAGAGAAAGGGTTTTGCTAAGCAGACAATCAAGGCACGGAAACTTTGGATGCAAATCCTAGAGTCGCAAACTGAAACCGGAATGCCCTTCATGCTTTACAAAGATTCATGTAACAGAAAACTGAACCAGAAGAACTTGGGAACAATCAAGTCGTCCAATCTCTGCTGTGAAATCGTGGAATACTCGTCTCCGGAAGAAATTGCAGTTTGTAATTTGGGCCTGTTGGCACTTCCTTCATATGTCAACAGAAGTGAGGTTGGAAAGTTATACTATGACTTTCATAAATTACACGAGGTGACCAAGATTCTTGCTCGAAACCTTGATAAAGTCATCGATGTGACAAAGTACCCGGTTGATATCTCTGGGACTTCTAACAAAAGACACCGACCAATTGCAATCGGAGTTCAAGGATTAGCAGATACTTTCTTGGAATTGAGACTACCTTTTGAATCAGAACAAGCACGCACGCTCAACAGCCAGATCTTTGAGACGATATACCATGCTGCTATTGAATGTTCAGTGGAAATGGCAATAGAAAAAGGTGCTTATGAATCTTTCAGAGGGTCCCCTGCATCCATGGGCCAATTGCAGTTCGATTTGTGGGATCACAAACCAACCTTCTTCGAAGATTGGGATGATCTTAAAGAAAGAGTGAAACTTCATGGTCTTAGAAACTCACTTCTCGTTGCACCCATGCCAACCGCAACCACCTCGCAAATTTTGGGGTTCAACGAATGTTTCGAGCCATTTACCTCTAACTTGTATCTGCGCAGAGTGCTCTCCGGCGAATTTCAGGTTGTCAACAAATACCTAGTGAATGACTTGATGGATATGGGAATTTGGAGTGAGTCTCTCAAGAATAGGATCATCATGGACAATGGGCTGATTCAGAAAATTGATTTAATTCCAAGTGAAATCAAAAATCTATACAAAACCGTGTGGGAAATTAGCCAGAAGGTGATTGTCCAGTTGGCAGCCGACCGAGGCCGTTACATCGACCAGCTGCAAAGCATGAACATCCACTTGCAAAACCCAACGTTCAAGACTCTTACTTCCTGTCATTTCTTTGCGTGGGAGCAAGGTCTTAAAACCGGAATGTACTATCTTCGTACCCAAGCTGCGAGTCGGGCGATCCAATTTACAGTGGATGAAGCCAAGATCAAGAGTGATTTGGAGCGTATTGCCGGAAAGAAGATTGCAATTCCCAAAAGAAGAATTTATTTCGAAGCCAAAGCCTATCCCGTTGAATCAGATGATACTACCCAAGAAACGCTCAAGCGACTGGTCGAATCATCGCCTTGCTCAATCACTTCGCTTGAAAGTGACAAGGAAACGGATGTGCTTCGAAAGAATGCAATTGCCAGAAACCACACCAAACGAATGAAAGTTGCAGAAGATGGGGAGAATGGTAAAGATTACGACATTTACGACGAAACGCCATTGTCATGTAACATAAGTGATATAGAAAGTTGTGAAGCTTGTTCCAGCTAACTTGTATATAGCCATGCAAAGGATTACCTGAATTTTCGACTAGCAAAGTCTGCTACTTGAGACATTCCATCGGCAGTGACGTAGAATCGAAGCTTCGACTTATCTGACCAGAGGAGGACACCAACTTCGGTAGCATAATTGCACAATACATCATACTCGTTTTGGTCCTTGAAGTCCTTAAAAAGATAACCCTCAAAAGTTTGGATACGGTCTAGCTCCAACTGCCAAAGCTTAATTTGATCCACGACATTTGGAGGCAAGATTTCCAAACGATGCTGAGCAACTCCAGCATCGGTTGACTTCGATTGAGGTGCTCCGCCAGCAGTATTGATATTGTGACTTGCATCGAACTCAATTTTCTTATCCAATTTCTCTTTAGCGAGAATCCTCATCTGAGAATGTGCATGTTGCTCTAGAAATCTGATTATTTGGTCCGCCGTAATACCGTTGTAGAGAGCGTTTCTGATGGACTCACGAGTGATCTGACCCGTCACCATATTGGCAAACCTGGACTTCATGCTTACAAATAAATTCAAAATAGCAATCTCAAGTGGCGAGTTCGTGTAGGCATAGAGTTTGAAGTTCGTTTCCAAAATGATCTGACCCCTCTGAGAGTCTCCACCACCAGCGTGATCCAGGGCCTTTCCAGATTCCTGAAGAGCCTGGTCCAAAGCCATTGATGGAGTCTTGAGTCCTGTAGATTCCGACGTCAATGTAGTAGCCAATCTAGTTGGATAGAAACGAGACGAGCTCTCGGATCGCTGGTAAACAAGACCGTAATCCCTAAGGTCAGGCAACATGCTAACTTGGGTTGCGCTCAAGTCGGAGACGGAATATGCTTTTCCGAGCTCCAATGAGCCTAGGATGAAAATGAAATTGAGAACATCGACTGGATCCATGTTGAGGTCCAGAGCTAAGTTCAAGTACTCTAACAAGATGGTCCAGATCTGGACATTTACGTCTTGCAACAAGAATTGGAAACCGCTGTTGGTGATTTTCAAGTTGATCGCAGAGGTCCCAGGGCCCTCCATGAGGCCTCCCAGCTTAAGCAATGAAAGGACAGGTCTTGATGGTACTTCAGGTAGATCGGATCCGACCATGAAATGCAAGATAGTTTCCCATTTCTGAGATGCAAATTGGTCCAAGAACTTGACATCAATGGGACTTTTGTCTGTCGTGGTGGCGATCTTTCCGAACGCATTGGGTGCCTGCGATCCAGTAAGGCAATCACGAAAGTTATTTCGGAACGTTTGATGGAGACGGATGTGAGTACCACTGGAATCTTCCTCAATCAAATGCAATGCACGCAATCTTTTAAGCGACTCGTATTGGAATTTCCGTGCCTGCGGCTGGCACCATTTCTCCAAGTCCTTCACAGCTACTGGTTTCTCATTGAACAACATGGTAACGATATAAAACTTGGCCAAAGGAGGAAGTAGTCGATAGATGGACAAACATGTGGCAGGTGCATCGTACAATTTTGACTGAATAACCTTGGGAAGACCCTCAAGGTGCTCATTCACAGTAAGTTTGAACAGATTTCCAGACATGAATAGGTATCTGTACAGGAGAATTGGAAATGTAGATGTAGTTGGCAGGTATGCACACCAGTTGCAACAGAATCTTGGAGGAAGGAATTGAGTCATTGGGGCAAGTAGAGGGTGCAATTTAATAATTGGAGCGGATAATAGCCACGTAATGTTGCACTTTGCCAGATTTCATGAGATGTTGATCGGTGTACAAAAATGGTCATAGAACATGAGAGCGACTGCATTTCCCATAGTTAAGAGAGTTTTCCCATAGTTAAGCGAGATATATCGTAGAGCGATTCCCCGTCAAGCTCGAAGAAGAAAGTGGACAGACGTCCAACTTGAAAGATGTCTAAATTCTGAACCTAAAATCCCGTTGTAGCTACTACTGGCAAGCACAACGTGCCATTGTGGTAACCACATTTCCAATTCTTCTAAAACTCGCCCATCGTCCAAAGTCTTCCAGTCCAGACAAACTTCTGGCCCCTTAACGCCAATAACTCGACCGCTTAAGAAAAAGCTCCAAAAGTTGCGAGAAGCAAATTCATTTTGAGTGCCTAATTTGTGGTTGTGTGGGTAATCTGATCCCCATTGGTACATTGACCAGCTTCACTGGTAGTTTTGCGTAGTTAGAATAAATATACTGTATTGTGATTTGGATGTAGATTGCAATGAACATGTAGCCTTGATTATTGGTGTGAAACAGCCCATTGCTCAATATTTGGTATAGTTGAAATGTGTTTGCTTTGGAGGAGAAATGTAGAAGGGGATAACTATCCGAGCGAGACATCTTCCTGTCTACCACGCCAGAATCACAGAAATAGGTCCGTTGCCTCGCTACCCTCTTCTTACCTCTCAGCATTTTCCATGAATAATTTCCCACAATGTGCTCTAGTTATACACCATTACACTTTAGAGAGAACTCACTCGACAGTCAGTTGCCCAATCAGCTATGTGTCGCTTACCAGAGTCTCTTTGGAGGAAGATAAACCTTGGAAGCAAAGGATGAGCGTGTGAAACTGTCATGTAGTTCAGGGAGAGAGGATACAGAGTGTTATAAGTATTGAAGGAAGCCGCACCCAGTTCATCTAACGTCCTTAGAAATCAGTTTATGGTCGCTATCTGACTATAGTTCCCTTTTTCATTCATCTTTGATCGCTTGTTCTCGCTCGCTTCACTAAGATCACAGGCAACATGCGCCCATCGATTGTCCAAGTTCAACTTGCGATATAGTAATATCATACAAGTACATTGATCTAGGAATATCCGAATACCTTTAGGCGAAGTATATTGAGGATTCGCTTCCAGAGTATTGATACAGAGGCTCATCATTTTTGTTTCTCGTTTTCATTATTGTTTCTCGTTTAAATTCCATTGACGAGGAAAGTTGCAAATGAAGGTAGATAGTGCGGATTTAACCATGGATTTGACCTGCCTACAAACTGACTGTCGCATGAAGATAACATTCTTGAGCTTTTATCTCCTATCAGTTAAATTCCATCTTGATTAAGATACCAATTTCTATTCCAAAAAGGGACATTTTATTGATTCGCCTTGTTGAAGGTTCGCCACATCTCATACAATTGCACCAGAGGTTTGTTTCCGTATTCCAACAATTACTAAACCCGCAACATTTATATGAACTTCTAATACAATATCTGTACATTCCCATTTGTCAATCCGTTGACAAGTGCAATCAATGCATCGTCACACCTCACGACATGCTGGGGCAAGAACAAAGACTCCTTGTCGTGCACACAGCCTGCCGGCCCGGCTAAGTGTGTATGGGGCAAGAAGAATACAGAATGCAGATCTGCCCTGGGAATTTGACGGACTTTGGTTAGTTCCACTCAAGAATGTTGGCTGCGACAATTGCACTAATCTATGTTGGTCGCGACAATTAGACAGTCAACTCGACATCGCGAGTGGGTAATTTTGACCCCGCTCCCTGTGCTCGATTGCACTATTCCCTAATGTCTACAATTTTACTCATTTCTCAGGCGGATTAGCGGGGAAAATCATACCCACCCCACTACAACCTTAGTACAACGGTGGGCAAACTGCATGACACTAGAAGATGGTTATCTTGGCCGTATTTTCGCCTCTGGGGCCAACGGGGGTATCTCCGGTCGCAACATGACCCATGCAATCTCCTCCAGAATAATCTTCTGTGGCGATCAGCCGAGTGGATGCTTAACATAATTGTGCCCGGTGTATGGTTCCGCCTTTATTGGAGTGCGATGGGATATTGATGTACGGCATAAGCGGCGAACTATCCACGCAGAACCCGCCCAACTACCACGGCGAATAGAATTTGGCTCTGCGTTAACCTTCCGTCTCCTCTCGCACGGGTTTCCCATATCCAATGGCCGTCTAGACTATCGTCGGATCCAAGATTATCCGCTTCGGAACCAAGCGGAAATTATTGGGCGTCCATCGAGGTTATTATCTGCATCAGGATTCTGGGCCACACGCACAGAGAACAATTCTGCGCATCGAACAGCAAAAAAAGCCAGGGCGAGTGAGCGAAAAAGTGCGCTCGGAAGGCGGTCGTGGCGGGCCGAGACGCACATAAGGCGCCCTGCGCCAAAACCACAGGAATAGGTCGCCCAGATGAGCACGATGCCCCATTGTCAGCGCTCGTGGCCCAGATCACTGGTCTAGGTTAGGCACAGATATATAATGAGTGTGCCGGCCATTTGTAGTTCAGCTTGGCCCATTTCTTACCATGCTCGCAGCCATGACCAGCGCCCTGGACCTAGATGGGGCCGGGCCCAAGCATGACTATGAAGACTTCGATTCCACAGGCAATTATGATAAAACTGGCAAGTATGAGACGTCGGGAAAGTATGAGACAACTGATCCACAAAAGTACGACCCTGGCAAATGCGATCCAATCTACCCCTCCCGAATAGCCACTTATGACCAATTTGATATCAAACTCAACACTTATCACACATCCAGTGCACTCAATAGCACCTCCAGCTGTCGCCATAATTACCAATGGAACATCAAAACTGACTCCGCCGCCGCCTCCTCATATCCCTCCCCAGTCGAGGACTTGGACCAGTGGGTTCCTCACATGACTCCCTACAACTTTTTGGTGGTGGACGATAATGAAATTAACCTTCGCATCTTGTCGCGAATGCTACGAAAACTCTACCCTCGAGCCACTGTGCGCACGGTTCAACATTCGGCTGCGGTGGAAACCACCGAGGCGGCCCTACTGCACTTTGACATTATCTTCCTAGATATTGAAATGCCCTATGTGACCGGCACGGACATTGCAGCTCGCGTGCGCTGTTTGAAGGAATTGGACCATGTTGCATTGGTGGCAGTTACTACAAGATGTTCGGATCTCGACTTGAAGTTGTATCGTCAGGTGGGATTCGACTACACTATTGCTAAGCCGTTGGAGAATCATAATTACATCCAGCATAAGGTGGAGCAGGTGCTTGGAATGTTTGCACTTCGGAGATAACGGAGACATCGGTTGTGGGATTCCATGGCGCTGGTTCTCCTAATTCCACTTCCAGTATATAATGACCTCAGCCACGGGGATGGCTCTGGAGATAATGACGGATAATTGACGGACTAATAGACGGATTAATGGGAATTAGTACACTATGTAGTGTGGGTGCAAAATATCGCTAGGCGGATAAAAGGGCATCTTTACGGATCCTTTGAAAGATCCTGGTATCATTTTTTTTCTCTTTCGGTATATTTATTCCCCAATTGTTCGTTATTCTGCATCTCTGAATTCCTCGGTCGAATTTCGACATTGTCAATTTCTTGTCATTCTTTATGTCAATTCCCCTATCCATTCCATCCAGGCTCCACTCTATTGATTTTCTAACTCTTCTACAGAATACTACTCTCCAAATTCTCCATTTTCATTCTCTCATCGACATTCATCACCCTATGCTATGTACATCTCCGTTCATCCATCCTATATCTCATTTCCCTTGGCCACCTGTGCCATCATGCGAACACACTGCTTGATGTTCTCCCCTCGTGGAGCACACACGGGAATACACTGCCACTCTTCGTTTGTATCATGAACAAACCTCGTAAGTGCTCGATATGATTCCCCGTTGTTCACCAAATCCGCCTTGGTGCCTATTACCATCACACGTTTTTTGCGCATCCGCTTGGGCCCAATTTCCTCCATCAAAACCTGGAGATCGGACACCGGATCTTTCGACTCGAGCGAAACCACAAACACTAACCCGCCACTTCTTTCGATATGCCGCAAGAAATCCATCCCCATACCTTTGTTTTCCGATGCTCCCTTGATGATACCAGGGATATCTGCCACAGTGAATGGCTCGGTATCAATAGAAGTGGAGATGGTCCCCACTGTAGGTTGGAGAGTCGTAAACTCCCAATGGCCCACACGAGGCGTTGCCCGTGAAATTGCACGAAGTAAAGTCAGTTTTCCGGCATTAGGTAACCCTACGAGCCCCAAGTCTGCAATAAGCTTCAACTCTAAAAGAAAAAAGCCGCAAAGTCCCTGACGGCCAACCTTACTAAATCTTGGGTTTCGAACGTTAGCCGTGAGGAAATGCATGTTGCCCATGCCTCCTTTTCCTCCTCTCATAAGTAGAACTGGCTTTTCTGTAGGCTTATCAAAGTCAAGGCCAAGAACTGGGAATCGGTCAAACATGAGCTCTTCGGCAATGATCTCACGATCGTAGTCCTTTACCTGTTCATCAAGTTCCACGAAGAACTCTCTCTCACGATGATAATCTTCATCTTTCTCCTTGAATTGCCATCCATGGCCGGGGTCGTAATCGTCGCGGAATAGTTGAATGTCTTGTGATTCCGTCAATTTCAAACCCACCACCACCTTGGCGATATCTCCCTCAACTTCTCGCAATTGGTCCTTAACCAACAACGGGTCTGGAATCCATCGCATCGTTGTGCCCACAGGCACTTCCAAAATAATATCCTGCCCACTTTTCCCATCTAGCTGACTTGAGGTGCCTGGCCGCCCGTTGCCGGCGTTGTAGCTTCTTTTGATTTTATGCAACAGACTCACATTATTCACAACCTGGACATATATGTTTCCTCCGTCACCGCCGTCGCCTCCATCTGGGGGACCTACTGGTCTATTTGCATCTCTGAAGAATGAAACACATCCATTACCTCCATTTCCCGTGCGGAGACGAAGAAGTCGGAGATCAACGAACGTTCTTTGCTCCACTTTCTGGCCCTGCTTATATGATTGGTGGTGCCCGCTGAACACTTTGTGGGAATGGTGGGCGTCGCCCAAAAAATAATCTTTCATTGATACTTCGGCATCTCGAAGGCCGAAGTCATCGGTTCCGGAAACGGAGTATTGTAGATCCTTGAATTTGGCATTTGGCTGAACATTTCTTGAAGTTTCAAAGTGGAAGCTTGCCTTGGGAAGGGTAGCATAAATGTCCACTGGCGTTTCTGGAACAGCGGTATTCGCAACTTCCTGGAGTCGTTTGGCGATAGACGAAAAGTTTCTTTTGAGTCTCCAGGGCAACATGTTGGTCATGGAGGTTAAATCTGAAGGTCCATAAGTGGAGTTTTCAGCACGTGACCTGATGGTTGGTATTGTACAGGATACTAAGAGCAAGGCTGCCACCATAAAAGGACGGCCCTTTGATTAAATTTCACAGCAGGTGAATAGGACAGTTATACCACCAGAATAAATCGAATCATCACACATTGGATACCTCTTATACCCGATTTCTCCTGGATTCAATGACCCCAATAATCCTGGTGTACGGGTGTGTTCCTACTCTTCAGATGGGCATCGCGAACTTCAAGCCACCAGAAATGTCTTTTGCTGATTTGGGTGTAGCCAAGTGGCTAGACGAGGCCCTAGAAGCCATGAAAATCCATACACCGACTTTGATTCAACGGGCTTGTATCCCCGAGATTTTGGCCGGAAAAGATTGCATCGGAGGTGCCAAAACCGGTTCTGGTAAAACCATCGCATTCGCTGCTCCCATGCTCACGAAATGGTCGGAAGATCCCATGGGTATTTTTGGATTGGTGTTAACGCCCACCCGAGAATTGGCCATGCAGATTGCCGAGCAATTTGCTGCATTGGGATCTACCATGAATATCAGACTCAGCGTAATT
The DNA here is from genome assembly GCA_030557965.1 of Sungouiella middelhoveniana. Taxonomy (NCBI): domain Eukaryota; kingdom Fungi; phylum Ascomycota; class Pichiomycetes; order Serinales; family Metschnikowiaceae; genus Sungouiella; species Sungouiella middelhoveniana. The sequence continues at coordinate 140,952 of JANIJQ010000004.1, read as the reverse complement.
GTGGGAGGTGAAGATTTCGTGAAGCAGGCCCTCGACTTACAGAAAAGACCTCACTTTGTCATAGCTACCCCAGGCAGGTTGGCTGATCACATCTTGAACAGTGGAGAGGATACAATTCAAGGGCTCCGGAGTGTGAAGTATTTGGTCCTCGATGAGGCAGATCGTGTCCTTAGTAACTCTTTCAGCAAAGATTTGCTGAGATGCTTGAATGTGCTACCAGACCCATCGAAAAGACAAACGCTTTTGTTCACCGCCACCGTTACCGATGCGGTGAGATCGCTAAAAACCAAGCCACTGGCCGACGGCAAGCCTCCGGTGTTCATGCACGAGGTGGAAACCGTGGATAAAGTAGCCATTCCGTCGACCTTACTGCTCTATTACGTCTATGTTCCATCGTACGTGAAGGAGGCATATCTACACAGCATCCTCTCGCTTGGGAGGTACGAGAAGGCCAACGTGATCATTTTTGTCAACAGAACGAAAACAGCCGAGCTTTTACGTCGAACATTGCGTAAACTCGACTTCCGAGTGGCTTCGCTCCATTCGGAAATGCCCCAGCTGGAGAGAACAAGCTCTTTGCAGAGGTTCAAAGCTCAGGCAGCCCGCATTTTGATTGCCACAGACGTTGCCTCAAGAGGGTTGGATATACCCACTGTCGAGCTCGTGGTTAACTTCGATATTCCCGCTGATCCAGACGATTTCATCCACCGAGTAGGTAGAACGGCCAGAGCAGGAAGAAAGGGAGACTCTGTGTCGATTGTGGCCGAGAGAGATGTTCTGAGAATCCAGGCTATCGAGGCCAGAGCAAACAAGAAAATGGAGTTGTTGGAGGACGTCGATGACGACAAGGTGATCGACAAGTCGCTTACCAAGATGACCACTGCTAAGCGGGAGGCCCTCATGGACATGGACAAGGAGAATTTTGGAGAAAAGCGTCAAATCAACAAGAGAAAGCGAGAGGAGAGACAAGAGAAGACAAAGAAGTCCAAGAAGTCTACTACTAAGGAGTCGAAGACCTCCTCTTGAGTCGTATAGCATATCATTCATTTAGAAATCCCATTCACAGTTCTTGTGTGTATCTCTCCACAATCATGGAGATGTTGATGGCGATCATTGTAAACACTATGGCGGTAACACATACGACCATGGTTGTGTTTGAGGCTGCGTAAGTGTGGATTCTCTTCTGGGAGTATCTGCGGACCGTTTTGTAGTAGTTGATTGCACACACCAACAACGTGGCAAACGAGAGGAAAATAAGAAGGTAGGCAATGAAGTGGTTAAAAAGCGCTTTGTTAAACTTCTTGTGGCTACCGGGAAGCTTGTCGGACGATTGGAGTCGGAAACCCAAAATCATGCCGACAGCAGTGAAGTAGAGCGAAACTGAGAAGCGGATAAACGTCAAATAGGTGCGCTCGCTCTGGAGAACGTCTCGTGGTTCGCTCAGTGTGATTTCAATGATATGGGAGAATGGGAAATACGTTCCGGGGGGAGTTTGCTGAGGCTCTTCAACCTGTGGTGCTAAAGATGGTGGGAAATCCCTTTGTGAGTGTGGTTCACTGGATATGCACCCTTCACGAGAGGGAGGTATTGAATCTAGAGCCGGCAGCATAATGAATAAGTTTGAATATGTTGTGGTTTGTGGAGAAAACTAGTGAAACAAGCAGATAATTAAGTGTGGTAAAATGTAGATATTCGCAATCGCAGACTGTGCATGAATTAGCAACAAAAAATACGAACCAGTACGAAGGATGAACTAGGAAAACATAATCTGAATCTGTGGATATTCAGCACACTTTGTGAATGATAAATCACTATTGTGCGAACACCGAAGCGAGGTTGACAATACCAGTTTTTTATAGAGGTTATAAGTAAAACCCTCTTGAAGTTTTACGTATTTGTACTGTTCTTGTGAAGTTATGGAATGGTATGGTGATTCTGTTCTCAGATGTGAGATACCCCAAACGTTTGACCTGTAATCATATATCACAACCCGCTGCTTTCAAAGACCGTTTCAATCCTCATCTGCATTTGTTGGAATTTTACGCAGATAGAGATCATGACGATTGTATCGAGTAATCACCATTCAACGCCTAATCACCATACATCGACTAACAATATCACGCTTGCTAATGGTGATAATGCCTACTTAGTTGCCACGATTCAAGAAAAATATTGGGATGACGTTTCCCGGTGTTGAAGGTGCATACTTAGATCATTCTACGACGAAGGGTAGTCTAATGTTTAACTTGCGACGTCTGGTCAATTCCCAATTCTGCCGTGGAGTATATGAATAGCATATGTTCCAATGATCTTTTCATCTGGGTCAAGTAGTGATTTCTGAGTCAAGTAGTAGTGCCCCCATAATAGCCCTTGACTTCAACAACCACAATACACACTATAATCAAATATTGAAAAACAAAATTACAAACAATCGACTGAAAAGCAATAACTCACAGCTTTGAAACAACCACCTAGTCCTTTTCAATCTAACTCTCATCAATCTCACCTTCACATGTAAACTTTTGTCGGGCCATCACCATCTTCCTATGCCTATCTCTATCTACCATCGCATCCCTGCACCCACTTAGTTGACCCCAAAATTTATCTCAACACAACAAACATGGCATCCGTAATAAGAAATCGTGTATGTCGAGTGTGTGGCAGCGACCAGTTCACCAGAGACCTTCTGGCGCCGTCCGGAGATGTCTCGTGTATGAACTGTGGTTCCGTTGTGGAAGAGAACCCCATCGTTTCAGAAGTTCAATTTGGTGAATCTGCCAGCGGAGCTGCTATGGTGCAAGGTGCTATGGTGGGTGCTGATCAAGCCCGTGCCAATTTCAATATGAGAAATGCTATGGAGAGTCGAGAACAGACGTTGTTGAACGCGAAGAAGAAAATTAAGAAAATCGCTAGCGTAATGAGAATTCCCGATTACATCGTGGACTCTGCCAGTGGCTGGTTCAAACTTGCGTTGGTGCAAAATTTTGTCCAGGGTAGACGTTCACAGAACGTCATTGCTGCTTGTTTGTATGTGGCGTGTCGTCACGAAAAGACTCACCACTTGTTGATTGATTTCAGTTCCAGACTCCAAATCTCGGTGTATTCGCTTGGTTCCACCTATCTTAAACTTGTGCGGGCACTTCAGATTCAGAAACTACCTATCGCAGATCCTTCGCTCTTTATTCAACATTTTGCTGATAGACTTCAGTTTGGAGACAAGACGGCAAAAGTTTGTAAGGATGCCACTAAACTCGCCCATAGAATGTCGCTGGATTGGATATATGAGGGCCGTAGGCCAGCGGGTATTGCCGGAGCTTGTGTCTTGTTAGCGGCCAGAATGAACAAGATCAATAGAAGTCATGCAGAAATCGTTGCAGTTGCGCGTGTCGGAGAAGAGACCATCCAGAAAAGACTTAACGAGTTCAAAAGTACAAGCTCGGGAAATATGAAGCTCTCTGAGTTCCGAGAATCAGAGAAGGCGAGTGCGTCGATGCCTCCATCTTATAAGAAGAACAGACAAATTGAATCGAAAATCGAGAAGATTCTAGCGAGAAGAGAGGAGACGCTTAAAAGATTCAAGGAGATCGTCAAAGACAAGGATTTGATCGCTGAGTGGAAAATAGATTTGATCACCAAGGAAGGCGACCGGAGCTCTCAGGATGCAACAAGCAAAGATAACCAGACTGAATCTACTGTGAATGAGGAATCAAGTGGAATTTCTCAAGCAGCTGAAAACGGAACTCAAACAGAAGTTCGAGAAGGATTGGATTCTCAAGGCGAACAAGGAAATGAGCATTTGCCTGCTGAGAATCCTTCTCATCTAGATAACTCGGTGTCAATTTCAAAAGATGTCGAGGACCAGAATACAGAGGAGGACAGTGGAGAGAATTCAGAAACACAAAAAGCAAGGATAGAACCTTCGGTAAATGCCAACAATTCTGAATCTTTGGAAGAAGGAGTGCAAACTTCAACAAATTCCAACAATCTTGATCGTGAAGGCTCAGAGTTGTTTGTTCCTGATGAGGATGACTTTGGATATGACGAGCTTCCCGAAGATCCCTTGGATGAGACGTACCAATGTCGCTCTTCTGAAATAACCATGAAATCAAGAAACTTGCGTTCTCGGACTGAAAGACTTGACAGCATGGCAAAGAACACTACAGAAGATGAAGCGGCTCCAAGGAAGCGCGGGCCCAGAGGACCCAAGAAACTTAGCAAGGAAGAGTTGGCGCGTGAGAAGTCCCTCTTAAAAGCAGTTTTGGATGGTGGAAGCTTCAAGGAAAATGAGCTTGAAGAAACGTTGGACAGGTTTCTCAGGAAGACCGATGAGTCCATAGCCCAAGCTAAGGCATCTTCCTCAGTACCTATACCATCAGCTGTAGATGATGACGACGCCGAGTTACTTAAACGGATCGAGAAGAACAGACCGCGCAATTTGGTTGCAAGCAACAATACGACGGCCGAGTTGCTCAAGAATGTTCGTGACGATAAGGAACTCGATGAGAGGGACGATGACGACTACACAAAGAGCATTGTTCTTCTGGAAAAGGAACGTGAAGAGAAGGAGCGCATTTGGATTGCAATCAACTACGACTTTTTGATTGCGCAAGAGAAGAAGAGATTGAAGGTGGAGGCAGACGAGTTGACAGGAAACACATCGGGCCAGCCCAAGAAGCGCCGGAAAGTTAAGGACCAAAATGTGGATTCCGTTATTAATGATTCTGCAGTGGCAGATGCCATCAAACAGATTGGAGAGGACGGAAGAGCCATGACGCCGGCTGAGAGTGCCAAACAGATTTTCCATAAGAAGTCGTTCTCGAGGAAAATCAACTACGGAAGTATTACAGAGTTGTTCAACAGTTAGGGGTAGGAATGGAATATATGTATAGCTGTTGTTGTGATTAAGTTGTGGGAGTATACAGTCCTCCAGTGCGTAGATTGGTTTTTTTGAGATGGCGATGAGATGTGATAACTCAACGCTCTTCACAGAAAATAGCTAGTAAAAAATGGGAAAAAAGAGAAGAGCAGCTATCTTGCCCACCAACATCATCTTGTTGCAGAATGTGGTTCGTCGAGACCCAAAATCCTACCATGAAGAATTTGTCCAGCAGTACTCCCATTATGAGTCTCTTAGAGATATTTTCTTGCTCAATCCTAGTGCTGACCAGGGAAGTGATTTTGCCGACTTGATTGGATTTGTCAGTGCTGTGTGTTCTTGCTACCCCAAGGAAACTGCCAATTTCCCTCAGGAGTTGAAAAGCATCTTGTTGAATAACCACAGAGACCTTTCTCCAGATTTGAGAGAGAAAATTATCCAGTGCTTGACCATGTTGCGGAACAAGGACATCATCAGTGCCGAATCGCTTATTCTGACTCTTTTCCCCCTTCTAAGATCATACAGCAGCTCTGCGCAGAATAGCTCGACCACATCGCAGAACTCCAAGGCGGTTAGACATCAGATCTATTCTACGTTGATTTCGCTCTTGAAGTCGGTGAATAGCGGGGCAAAAAATCAGAAAATTAACAGATCCACCCAAGCTTTGCTTTTCAACTTGTTGGAGCAGAGAGACAACCAGGGTTTGTGGGCCACCAAGTTGACAAGAGAACTCTGGAGAAGAGGTATCTGGGATGATTCACGTACAGTGGAGCTTATGACGCAGGCAGCAATTCATCCTGATGTCAAAGTCTCCATCGCGGGGGCCAAGTTCTTCTTGGGCGCAGACAAGGAGAGACAGGAGAACTTCGAGGAGAACTCGTCTGATGATGAGTCCTTCGACATGAATGCGCTAAAGCACAAAATGCAGATCAACAAAAAGACGTCGAAGAGAGGAAAGAAGGTGGAGCAGGCGCTCAAGGCCATGAAAAAGAAGAGCAGCGCCAAGGTCGCTGCCACCTACTTGAACTTCTCGGCTATTCATTTGCTTAGAGACCCTCAGGGATTTGCTGAGCAGCTTTTCAATGGTCATTTGAGTCATAAGAACGGTAACAAGTACGATTTGGACCAGAAAATCCTCTTCATGAACCTCATCTCTAGATTAATCGGTACTCACAAGTTGACGGTTTTGGGGATCTACTCGTTTTTCCTCAAGTTCTTGACTCCTAAGCAAAGAAATGTCACCCAAATCATGGCTGCCGCAGCTCAAGCGTCTCATGACTTGGTTCCTCCTGAATCGATCTCCATTGTGGTGAGAAAAATTGCTGATGATTTTGTTAGTGATGGTGTAGCTTCTGAAGTGGCAGCTGCTGGTATAAATACTATCAGAGAGATCTTGGCCAGAGCTCCATTGGCTATCGAGCCTCCATTGTTGCACGACTTGACAGAGTACAAGGGTTCGAAGGCCAAGCCTGTGATGATGGCTGCCAGATCGTTGATCTCATTGTACAGAGATGTTGCACCTGAAATGTTGCAAAGAAAGGACAGAGGTAAGACTGCGTCGATGGAGTTGCAGCATGGAGAGAAGAAGGGGACTCCAGCTTTTGGTGTGGAGAACTCAACTGTTACTTCGATTCCAGGAATTGAACTTTTGGCCAAATGGAGAAAAGAGCAAGGCTTGGTGGATGACGAGAACAACGACGCTGATTGGCAAGTGGAACTGGAGTCGGACACAAGTGACATTGAGGGTGATTGGGTTACTGTCGAGTCGGACAAAGAGTACAACATTTCTTCTGACTCTGAAGACGAGAAGGAAAATGATGAAGAGGAAGAGAAGGAATCTGAGAAGAATGAAGCTGAGGGTGAGGACTCCGAAGATTCAGATCTCGATCTTTCTGGTGATGAAGGTGATGAGCCTCCAAAGAAGAAACAAAGAACTGGTGCTAAGGCAGACGCTGGTAAAGATGCCAAGACTCCGGGTCAGACAGCCGAGGAGGCCATGAACGAGATGTTGTCCAGCCGAATCTTGACCCCAGCCGATTTTGCCAAATTGCAAGAGTTGAGAACTCAGGCTGGTGTCGACAAGATTCTTGGAACCCAGCACAACGAAGAGGAAGTGGACTCTACGTCGTTGGTTGGTAAGGTCAAGTACAAGCAGTTGCGTGAAGAGAGAATTGCCCAGGCCAAGGAAGGAAGAGAGGACAGAGAGAAGTTCGGCTCGAGAAAGGGTAAGAGAGATGCTCCACACTCCACCACCAACAAGGAAAAGGCCAGAAAGAAGAACTTCGTGATGATGATCCACAAGAAGTCCGTGCAAGGCAAACAGAAGATGTCTCTTCGTGACAGACAGAAGGTGTTACGTGCCCACATCACAAAGCAGAAGAAGAAGGGCTTCTGATTCATTTATAGAGGTCTAGGTTCAATTCGATTAACAATAAAATTACATAGTTGAGAGGAAAAGTAGTGCAACAAAACAAGGCAGAATTGAAGATTGTAGCAGAAATGTGTCCAGTACCAGAGCGTTTGTAGCGTGGTCGCTTGGGCCTACTCGCTCTTCTTCTTCTTGGACTTCTTGTCGTCGCTATCTTTGTCCTTCCTCTTCTTGGTCTTCTTGGCTTGTTCTTCGCCCTCCGTCTCCTTAGCCGGTTCGACTGGAGTTGTAGCGGCATCAGGGGCAGTCAGAACGTCGCCATTGGCAACCTTCTTTGCCCTTTTCTTTTTAGGAGTAGTAGTATCTGCCTTCTTAGCTGGAGTAGCAGGTTCTGCCTTAGCAGTGTCCGGTTTCTTGGCTGGAGTAGCAGGTTCGGGCTTTGGAGCCTTTTCAGCCTTCTCGGCTTTTGGTGCCTTCCCTGCTTTGGCTGGGGCGGCCTCTGGAATTTCTTCCTTTTCAGCCTCGGGTTTTTCACCCTTCTCCTTGTTGTACTTCTCCAAGGCCTTCTTGTAAACCTCAAACTCGCTCTCGTAAGCCTTCTGCAACTCACCCTTACCTTCTTCATCCAAGTTGGCCCATCTATCAGCGATAATCTGGTTGAGTTCTATGGCTGGGTAGGTTGGCTGGCCGTTTTCCAATCTCTCCTTTCTCATCTGGTCACGAACGCTGAGGTTGAAACGCAAGTACGTTGTCAATGGCTTCTTGGGAGCATTAGGGTCCTTCTCGGCACGCTTTTTCTTTGGTTTCTCAACCTTTTCGGCCTTCTCAACCTTTTCGGCCTTTTCGGCCTTTTCCTTACTAGGCTCAACCGGAGCTTCTTCAACAGCAACCTCAACAGCTTCCTCGATCACCTCAGGCTCCTTTTCGGGCTCATTTGCCTTGACAGCTTTCTTCGCCCTTGGAGCCTTCTTCTTGGCCTCACCATTAGACTCTTGAACAGTGTTGACAACACTCTCCACTGCAGTCAGAATTGTCTCGCTTAAAGCAGACAACGATTCACCAGCAGCATCTCCTGAGTCAATTCCAGCGGCTTTGTAGAAATTAACCGTGGCAGTGGCTGCCTCAGTGGCAGCGTTCGAAAGCTCAAAGAGCGAGGTCACCAATGCGTTTTTAGCTTGTTGAAGCGACATGATTTTATCAAATGTGGATGGTGGCAGCAATAGCAACTGACAAAAATTGGGCCAAAACTAATTATACAATGTCCAGCGATACGACAAGTTTTTGGTCCACGAACGGTTTGAGTCTGCGACACAGATGTTCAGTGTTTAGTTACGTTGAGAAAAAATCCGGTGGGAGATTGCGGGCGAAAAGGGCGTAGGAGGCACTAGATTGGCGCGGGGGCCGAAAGGATTGGGGCCGACGCAGGGCCAAATGGCACCGCGCTGGACACGGTGGGCACGAAAATGGAAGGAATAGAGGAAGTGCTTGGGGTCAGTTTGGCGGGCTTGGGGTTTATAAATAGTGTCTGTGTGAGGTATAAACTATTCCTAGTATGTCAAGAAATGTTTGGTCTTGGTTTGTGTGATTTGGAGTGCGTGGCTTATTTTGTCTTCGGTTTCGTTGTCTGATGTTGCTGGTGCCTGTTTGTTTATGTGCGCATCATCGGCCCTACACCGCAGGAGATACAAGTGAACGAGAAACATTGGGAAAGACTCGGACATGGGAATAGCTTAGGAGCCAATTTGCATTGGTTGATTTTGTGTAGATTGTAAGCAATGATTGTATTATGACTGAAAATTTGATTGTGAGTTTTACCTGTTCTGTCTCACTTCCATACTCCGTGCTTCACACTCTAAGACATTATTGCTTCAACCAAAACAACATAATATCGGCGTTATTCTAACCCCTATATTCTTCGAAGTGTCCCAAATCCCCGCCTAATCTCCTACGAGTGTACTAGTGTTCAATCACTTCCACTAAGTCTCCTCCACACAAGTATGCGAAATCGATGAAAATCTGGGGAACCATGCTTACTCTAATCCGGAAAGCTAGCACATTTGCTGTGACATGTCCCGGCCAAGGAATAATGGTCAAAGGATGTCTCAATGGGTTGAAAAGCCACCAGCACCGCTTCCAGGAAATTCTCGACTGCGTCGACGAAACATTGGGAGAGAACTTCTCTTCTCATCTCTTGCAACCAACATCCTCTGATCCAGACAATTGGAGCCAGTCCACCGCCAATGCACAGCCAGCAATCGTTACATCGACATACGTACTATATAGTTTGTTTAAAGTCCTTCATGGCATAGATTTGGCCCGCGACCCTCGAGTTTCGTATCTTATGGGCCATTCGTTGGGTGAGTACACCTCATTGCTCTTGGGAGGAGTGATTACGTTGCCACAGGCGATTGCCGTGGTTAGAAAGAGAGGAATGTTGATGGAGGAGTTGGTGAAAACCAAGAATTATGCCATGAAGGTTTTGGTGTTCAAACCTTCCGAGTTCGATGATGTGGTGACAACGGCCCAACATTACGATGTTTTGGCATGCATTAATAATTCTACCCAGGTTCTGATTTCAGGTGAGCCTGAACTGCTCCAGCGTGCTATAGACGCCATCAATAGCCCAAAAAAGAAAATCTTGAAGCAGGCCATGCTTCCAGTCTCCATACCTTTCCATAATACAGTGCTAAGGCCCATAGACGAACAATTAGCGGCATTGATTACAGAGCAGAGAGGATCGACCAAGCCAATTATTACCAATTTGAATGCTGAGGTGTGTACGGAGTCGGCATTTTCAAATACGGTGAAATCAAATTCCCGGCCAGTTCAGTGGAAGAAGTCGATGGAATTGTTGGTAGACCAGGGGGTGAGCAAGGTGGTGAATTTGGGGCCAGGCAATGCGGTAGATGCCATAAATGGTCGGTTTAAGGTGGAGAATTTTCCTTTGAAGGGCTTGGAAGACTTTGATCTGTTGGCCAAGGAAATGGCACAAGAGAAGGCTTGAAAATTTTGAAAGGTAGAGCAGTAAGAACCTAAAGAAAAGAATAAAAATGAAGCAGACGAACGAATCCACAACTCACTAAGCCGAAATACCTCCTAGCTTGAAAACTTCCTACATTTGTTTTTTTTTTTCTGTTATCTCTTATTTAGACATCCAATTCCGTGGTTATCTATGCATCAACGAAATATAACGTGCGCAGTAAAAATTGCATGGCCGCACTGACTCCAGTGGCGGTGGAAATATCAATCGGTATAGAAATATCAAAGGAAATATCAACGAAAATGCCAGAAATACATACCCAAATGGCCAAGATCAACCACAAAAACCCCTACAAAAATGCTCCGGCTCTCCAAACTCCATAACCACACCTAAAATCTTCACCTGCCGGTTCCGGCCCCATCTCATTATCGTATCTGACTCCGCGACCAGAGTCACTACCGGCACAGTATATATTTCCTCGCGTCCGCAAAATTGGTTTCTCCCATCAGCGTAATGAGTGCCCAGTTGATCGACGGAAAGGCCATTGCCTTGCAGTTGCGTGAGCAGATTCATGCCGAAATTAATGAAATTCAGGCCAAGCACAAGGACTTCAAGCCAAACTTGACCATCATCCAAGTGGCCGATCGTCCAGATTCTTCCACCTATGTGAAAATGAAGTTGAAGGCTGCTGAGGAAGCCGATATCGACTGTAACTTGCTCAAGTTGCCAGAAACCATCACCGAGTTCGAGTTGTTGTCGGAAATCGCCAAGTTGAACGCCGACGTTGCCGTTGACGGTATCTTGATCCAGTTGCCTATTCCTGGCCATTTGGACGAAACCAAAATCACTTCTGCAGTTGACGCTTCCAAGGACGTGGACGGTTTTGGCCCCCACTCGGTTGGAGAGTTGGCCAAGAAGGGCGGAAACCCCACTTTCTTGCCTTGCACGCCAAAGGGCATCATGCAATTGCTCGAGCACTCCAATGTGACCATCCAGGGTAAATCTGCAGTTGTTTTGGGTAGATCCGACATTGTGGGCCGTCCGATTGCCAACTTGTTGACCAGGGCCAACGCCACTGTCACCGTGTTGCACTCCAGAACCCCCCAGGAGCAGATTGAGTTGTTTTTGTCGAATGCTGACATTGTAGTGGTTGCTATTGGAAAGGCCAATTTCGTCAAAGGTGAGTGGTTGAAGAAGGGTGCAGTGGTGATCGATGTTGGTGCCAACTTCGTTGACGACGCCTCTAAGAAGTCTGGATCCAGAATGGTGGGTGACGTTGACTTTGAGTCTGCTTTGCCAGTAGCTTCGTTGATCACTCCTGTTCCAGGTGGAGTTGGCCCAATGACCGTGGCCAACCTCTTGGACAACGTGGTCATTGCTGCCAAGATCCACTACAAGAAGAACAACCAGACTCCGCAATTCACCAACCCTCTTAAGTTGGACTTGCAGAAGCCAGTTCCTTCTGACTTTGAGATTTCCAGAGGTCAGGAGCCAAAGAGAATCAACCAAGTGGCAGAGGAGGCCGGCATTTTGGACTCCGAGTTGGAGCCCTTCGGATTCTATAAGGCCAAGGTCTCGTTGGACATCTTGAACCGTTTGCAGAACAAGGTCAACGGTAAGTACGTTTTGGTGACCGGTATCACTCCAACTCCTTTGGGTGAGGGTAAGTCCACCACCACCGTTGGTTTGGCCCAGGCCCTTGGTGCTCACTTGGGTAAGAACGTCTTCGCCAACGTCAGACAGCCATCTATGGGACCTACTTTCGGAATCAAGGGTGGTGCTGCCGGAGGAGGATACTCCCAGGTTATCCCTATGGACGAGTTCAACATGCACGTCACCGGAGACATTCACGCCATTTCCATGGCCAACAACTTGTTGGCTGCTGCCATTGACACTAGAATTTTCCACGAGAACACCCAGAAGGATGCTGCCTTGTACAAGCGTTTGGTTCCAGCCAAGAAGGGGGTCAGAACTTTCCCAGTGTCTTTCTTGAACAGATTGAAGAAATTGGGCATCAACAAGACCAACCCAGACGACTTGACCCCGGAGGAAGTCTCCAGATTTGTCAGATTGGACATTGACCCAGACACCATCACTTGGAGAAGAGTGGTTGACTGTAACGACAGATTCCTTAGAGGAATCACCATTGGTGAGGCTCCAACTGAGAAGGGTATGACCAGAAAGACTGGTTTCGACATTTCTGTTGCCTCTGAGTGTATGGCCATTTTGGCTTTGTGTACCTCCTTGGAGGACATGAGAGAAAGATTGGGTAAGATGGTTGTTGCTGCTTCCCGTGCCGGTGAGCCAATTACCTGTGAGGACATTGGATGTGCTGGTGCCTTGACTGCTTTGTTGAAGGATGCCATCAAGCCAAACATTATGCAGACTTTGGAGGGTACTCCAGTGTTTGTTCACGCTGGTCCATTCGCCAACATCTCTATCGGTGCTTCTTCTGTGTTGGCCGACAAGATGGCATTGAAGTTGGCCGGTACTTCTCCAGACTTGTCTGAAGATGAGAGAAAGCAACAGGAAGGTTACGTTGTCACCGAAGCTGGTTTCGACTTCACCATGGGTGGTGAAAGATTCATCAACATTAAATGCAGAGCCTCGGGATTGGCTCCAGATGTCATCGTCATCGTGGCCACTGTCCGTGCATTGAAGGTTCACGGTGGAGGTCCAGACGTCAAGGCCGGAGCCCCATTGGCTGCTGCCTACACCCAGGAGAACATTGAGTTGTTGAGGACTGGATGCTCCAACTTGGGTAAGCACATTGCCAACGCCAAGCGTTATGGCTTGCCAGTTGTTGTTGCTATCAACAAGATGTCTTCAGACACCGACAACGAGCACGAGGTTATCCGTGAGGAGGCATTGAAGGCCGGAGCCACCGATGCCATTGTTTCCAACCACTGGGAAGAGGGTGGAAAGGGTGCTGTTGACTTAGCCGAGGGTGTCATCAATGCCGCCAACTCCATCGACAACGACTTCCAGTACTTGTACGACACTGCCCCATCTGTGGAGGAGAAGATTGCTACCATCGCCAAGGAGATGTACGGAGCTGGAGAGGTTGAGTTCTTGCCAGAGGCCCAGAAGAAGATTGACCTCTACACCAAGCAAGGATTCGGCAACTTGCCAATCTGTATTGCCAAGACTCAGTACTCTTTGTCTCACGATGCCAACTTGAAGGGTGTTCCAACTGGCTTCACCTTCCCTATCAGAGACGTTAGAGCTTCTGTCGGTGCCGGGTACTTGTACGCCTTGGCTGCCGAGATCCAAACCATTCCAGGATTGCCAACTCACTGTGGCTTCATGAACGTTGAAGTTAACGAGAAGGGTGAGATTGACGGATTGTTCTAAACCAACAAAACTAGACATCAAGTTCAACACTGTATGATGCTACGAATTGCTTTTACTTCTACATAATGAGCTTCAACACTTACGAGCCGTTTAAATGCATACAAGATTAGAAGAGGAATTGTAGGGAATTCAAAATTTGACATGCAGCAGTTCACCCTTTGAAGACTAAATCTACTATATCCACCCCAGGGAACCCTACATCGCAGAAATCGACTATCATCGAGGTTTGTGCCTGCAGATAATCCCACAGATTCGCAAAGTCCATAGATAAAAAATCCTCCTCCACCAAAATTGGCCCTCCAAGTTTCCCACCCATATCCATTGGTCATGTTTGCTAGAAGAAGCTTGATGCGTGCGAGCCTTTTCAGGCCGTTTGCCTCCCTCGCAGTTCCTGCCTCCAGGACTCTTGTTCGTTTGCCCCAATCAGCATTTCGTCCCATTGCATTGACCTCCCCCAAATCACTTTGGAACCAGAGATCTTACAGCGTCTTGTCTCAATGCGAGGCGAAGTTGTACAATTACGACGATGTGAAGAAGATCACCACCCAGCCCGAAGCTTTTCCAAACACCATTTTGGTCGATGTGAGAGAGCCAGTGGAGTTCCAAGAGGGACATATTCCTGGCGCATACAATGTTCCATTCAAGTCGTCTCCGGGCGCATTTGATTTGCCTGAGGAAGACTTTGAGGAGAGTTTTGGCTTTGCCAAGCCTGGCAAGGACAAGGAGTTGGTGTTTTACTGTCTTGGAGGCGTGAGATCCACTGCGGCCGAGGAGTTGGCCAATTCGTTTGGCTACTCTAAGCGTGGAAACTACGTTGGCTCATGGGAAGACTGGATTTCTCAAGAGAATGCTGCTGAAAAGTAGAATTGTACATACGTTGGGGTTCTAGGACTTCGTAATATTGTTTGAACACTGAAAGTAGGAAGAGAAGAGTAGGTAGATTATTGACATGTGTAGGTGAATCCTTGTCATGAGAAGCAGTTTGAGAGGTGTAGGTGAATTGTTGTCACAGGGGTAAGGAGTTCTTGCCATGACGGAATGTGTGTGTGTTGTGTCAACGAGTAGGAGAAACAATTCAATAAGTAGAAGAAACAATTCAATAAGTAGGAGAATTCAGCAACATCCCCCTATTACCTTTGTCTAATTGCTGTACATCGCCCATGTATATTACCCCTCCGATATTGTCTACTCTCTTTAGAATTTCTGTTCAGCTCTGGAATTTCCGCCGTCCGTCTCTTCCTTATCTATACAATTCAAGTATATATGCTATTAATGCTCATCCTTTCACCTCCATCACAACTACTGCTGCGCACCACGGAATTCTAACTCACGGAACTCGCGTCCAAGTCTTCTCTTTCTCTTTCTATCCATAACCTTCTCTCTCTGTGAAGCCTTCATGGTGTCGAACTTGGCCTTCTGGATCATCTTCCTCTTCTCGGACTTCTTCAAATAGTAAGGATTCACCTGCTCTCCCTTGCGCATCTTAGCATTCTGCTCTCTCTTGTGGTCTCCCACAATCTTGTTGGCCAAGTCTCTATTCTTCAAAGTGTCGAGTCTCAGCTGAAGTGACTGGATCTGGAATTCGGTATCCTGGACGTCCCGCCCCGACATATTAGCACGGGTCTTTTGATCTTTCAACATCCCTGACATCTCCTTGATCTCGTTTTCTCTGTATTCGTCTAGAAAGGCATAGTCCTTCCGGACCCGGTTCCAGTCGGCCTTTCCGTATGCTGCATCGAATCGAATATCGTTGTAGAGTGTACTTTCCTTTTTGGACTTGAGTCCGGGGATTTCTCTAATCTTAGAAACTGGTCTTTTCGAGCTGGACTCCGCTGGTGCATGCTTATTCTTTGATTTTTTGTCTTTGGAAGGCTTGTTTGAACGGTCGCCTTTGTCGAAAAAGCCTTCGTCGCTCTCGGAGTCGCTATCGCTATCGGAGTCACTTTGGCGGTTGTATGACTTTTTAGCGCTTGAAGCTGGTTTTCTGGAACTTAAAGGTGTCTTTTTGGAACTCTTGGGCCCCTTTTTCTGCAACTCTTCGTCTTGCTCACGAAGCTTTCGTTGAGCAGAGTTTAATGCTCCAAACGATAGAGACGAGTAGTCGTCGTCGCTTTCTGGATTATCATTATTCTGTAAAACGGATCCGAGGTAATCATCTTCGGATTCCAGATCTTCATACTGCGGTCTGACTCTGCGGCTCATTTTGCCTTGATGAAGATGAGTTGATGGATTGATGAGATGGGGGACTGCATGAGTGGAGAAACCGGTGGAGAAGATCCAGAGAAGTGGAAGTTTTTGGCAATTGGGTGGGTGAAATAGTCTATTGAAGGTCTGCAAGATTTCAACCAATCTCTGATTTTAATTTATTTCGGATATGGTTAGTACTTCTTGATATTGTTGGGGCTTCCCACTGTGTGAGTTTGACAAGAGATGAGTTTAGAGTAAACAACAATCTCGGAAATAATCATACAAATCAATCATAGATCCACATCATCGAGATGAATTCGCCAATAGCATCATAAAACAGTGAAATGAGCCAAACAGCATATGCGTTGCGAGACTCTTTGAGAGCCTCTGCGATTTCGCAACCATATATACCCCAGCGAATAAACATATAGGAGTGGGCCAAATGAGGGTAATCCCACACAAAATAATCATCGCTGCAGAAAAATAACGAATCTCCATATCACCAATCAGAAAGTACCCGATCTGTTATTAATCGTGAACTCAATTAATGTCCCTCTGCAGAGCCCAGATGAATCTCGATATTAACCACTATCACTGGCCGTTCATCTATGACTTGCAGTACACTACGACTTTCCGTGCGGCATTACCAAATATCGTCCAACCCCGTTGGGCACCTACTCCAGGGCGGCCATTTTCTATACTTGCAACTATCTCTAACTCATTTCCATTGCCAAATCAAACTCTTCTACAATGTTCCTACGGCAGTCCCGGGGAACATCGAGCGGGGCATCGAGTGTGAATAGTGGCAGAAATGCCGACGATGTACGGCGATCGCAGAACGCGAAATTTAAGAAAAGGGAAGCACCAAACGAAGAAACGTGGGAACAAACAACCCCAAAGAAAACAACCAAACCAAAAAAAAAAAAAAAAGAAAATATCTCCTTTCTCCTCTACTACCTTATCCTTCTAATCATCCTCCTATTCAACTAATCGCCCTGTTCCTCTTCCTCCCCCCGCTTCTTCCCACCCCACCCGTACCTCCCCGAGGATGTTCCCTCAACCCCGGCCCTAACTATGCCGCTTATGTAAGCAAGGACGATACGTGTCCGAGGTAATCCATGAGGCTCACCAAGTCGAATTTGAGAAGTCTGTTTTGAGAATATCCCACAACCTTCTTCTTCCCATCGAGGTTTCCTTCTCATTTTACTCCCAAAATGTTCTCCAGAGTTGTCCGTTCCTCCAGAGTATGTTTCGATTATTTCTTTGTGCCCTGCCACCTCTGGTTGATGACTCGCTTGTGACTATAGTAACTTCTTGTCTCTTTGATCACCAACTTCGAATTGGCCAATCGCTGGGGCGACAAACACAAAACAAGAGCAACAACACGATTTGCCACCGTGTCGTTGCCATTGGCCCTCCAGCGGTACCTCGTCACCCCCACTTCCCCTCCCACTAGTACTAACATGACCAGGTCGTTCAAAAGAGATTCTTGTCGTTGCACGAATACCGTTCTGCCGCTCTCTTGGAGTCCTACGGTGTCGGTGTGCCAAAGGGTTACGCCGCCACCACCCCACAGGGTGCCTTTGACGCCGCCAAGAAGTTGGGCACCAACGAGTTGGTGATTAAGGCCCAGGCTTTGACCGGTGGTAGAGGTAAAGGTCACTTTGACAACGGCTTCCAGGGCGGTGTCAAGTTGATCTCGTCTCCAGAGGAGGCCAAGGAGCTTGCCGAGAAGATGTTGAACCACAAGTTGATCACTAAGCAAACCGGAGCTGCTGGTAAGGAGGTTACTGCCGTGTACGTTGTTGAGAGAAGAGACGCCAGAACCGAGGCCTACTTGGCCATTTTGATGGACAGATCCACCCAATTGCCTATGATTGTTGCTTCTTCCCAGGGTGGTATGGACATTGAGGGTGTTGCTGCCAAGGACCCTAACGCCATCAAGACTTTCCCTGTAGACTTGGAGACTGGTGTTACCGACGAGTTGGCCACCGAGATTGCCTCTGTGTTGGGCTACACCGACGCTGCTATCCCCGAGGCTGCCAAGACCATCCAGAACTTGTACAAGGTGTTCACCGAGAAGGACTGTACCCAGGTGGAGATCAACCCATTGTCGGAGACCCCAGACGCCAAGGTGTTGGCCATGGACGCCAAGTTGGGCTTTGACGACAACGCCTCGTTCAGACAGGAGGAGGTGTTCAGCTGGAGAGACCCAACCCAGGAGGACCCTCAGGAGATGGAGGCTTCCAAGTATGGATTGAACTTCATTAAGTTGGATGGAAACATCGCCAACATCGTCAACGGTGCTGGTTTGGCCATGGCCACCATGGATATCATCAAGTTGTACGGTGGAGAGCCTGCCAACTTCTTGGACTGTGGAGGAACTGCTACTCCTCAGACCATCGAGAAGGCATTTGAGTTGATCTTGTCCGACAAGAAGGTCAACGGTATTTTCGTCAACATTTTCGGAGGTATTGTCAGATGTGACTACGTTGCCGAGGGTTTGATTGCTGCCACCAAGAACTTCAAGTTGGAGATTCCAGTTGTGGTGAGATTGCAGGGTACCAACATGGAGAAGGCCAAGGAATTGATTGACAACTCTGGCTTGCAGTTGTACGCTTTCGAGGACTTGGACCCAGCTGCCGAGAAGATTGTGGAGTTGGCACCAAAGGCTTGATTAGAAAAATGTACTGATTGAATGCGCTGAAGGAGGAATCGTAGGAGCAGTAGGAGGAAGGTTACCCGAATTAAAGTAGAACCATTATCAGGATTCACGGTATAAAGAGTACCAGAATTAACAGTATAAAGAATACCAGAATTAACCGTAGAACCAATACTGGAAACCACACTATAGCCAAGTCTATTATGATGAATTGATCATGCATTAATGCCAAAATATACTAATGCCATAAAGTATCAGTTCTATTAACTTGTAACTACCCATGGTGCTACTGGCCATTGATGTCGCATTTCGCAGCCAGATGTCGCATGTCGCGTTGCCACTACCTCAACTCAAACTATCCAATCTTCCACTAACTAACCACCTCCCATGTTTTTAACCAGATCCGAATACGATAGAGGTGTCTCCACATTCTCGCCCGAGGGCCGTCTTTTCCAAGTCGAATATTCGCTCGAGGCTATCAAATTGGGTAGCACCGCCATTGGCATTCTGACGTCGGAAGGTGTCATTTTGGGAGTGGAGAAACGAGTCACCTCCCCCCTTTTGGAGCTGTCTTCCATCGAAAAAATCGTCGAAATCGATAGACACATTGGCTGTGCTATGTCCGGGTTGACTGCAGATGCCCGCTCCATGATTGACCACGCTCGTGTATCCTCATTGACCCATAATCTTTACTACGACGAGGAAATGCAAGTGGAGAGCTTGACCCAGTCGGTGTGCGACTTGGCATTGAGATTCGGGGAGGGAGCTTCCGGAGAAAAGAGATTGATGTCTAGACCATTTGGTGTGGCGCTTTTGATTGCCGGCATTGACGAAAAGGGTCCTCAGTTGTATCATGCGGAACCCTCAGGAACCTTCTATAGATATGATGCCAAGGCCATTGGCTCCGGATCCGAGGGTGCCCAGACAGAGTTGCAGAACGAGTACCACAAGTCGTTGACCTTCAAGGAAGCAGAGCTCTTGGTTTTGAAGATCTTGAAACAGGTGATGGAGGAGAAGTTGGACTGTAAGAATGCTCAGTTGGCATCTGTCACCAAGGAAGGCGGCTTTCAGGTGTACAGCGACGAGAAAACCGACGCCCTCATAAAGGAGCTTAACGAATCCACCCCTGACGAATCGCAAACTTGATTCACTATGTACTAGATTATTTTCACACAAGTTGCAACTTCTCAACGAGCACATTCATGAGGGCGTTCTCGGCGCCTGCTCCCCGAAGGGCCTCGAGAAACTCCTGTAGATTCATGTTAAAATGGTTCCAGTGGCTTGTCAACACCTCGCTGAGTCCGGCAATGCGAGAGTTGATGAGTGTCTCGGAAATCTCAACTTGTCCAAACTTGTCCGGGAAGTCTTGGCTGAATGCTTGAAGAAGATCCTCGTCCATAGAAATAAGTGACTTCTTGAGTCTGCTGACCGTGTTATCGTACTGTATTGCTCCATTCAACAATGCTCTTAAGCTTGTGAGCAAACTGCTGCTCGTAATCATAGAATCCCTTAATGTATTGCTCAAGTAGGTGCCAATCTTGTTAGTCAACTCAATGACGTCGTTGTTATTGTCTTCTAGGGTGGTCTTCATATGACTTTGGTGGCGACTGGTTGATGCTAGTATCTTCTCGTTGAAGATATCATTATTCTTGGACTTGTGCCTCAGGAACATCTGGGAAGGATAAGCAGCATCGATATCGTCCGTAGCTTGAGGAATGTTCTTGGAAGAGATCTCAAATTCGTCTAGGCATTTGTCAAGTTGCCTGAAATTTGTGTCCATTACTGTGAAGTTCACGTAGTTTTGTATCTCGCTGAGCATGTTTCTTATTCTGGAGTTCAACACTCTGCAGCGAAGAATGAGCTTCTTGATGGGGGCTGCAAAATTCTTGTGTTTCCACACCGTCGAGAAATTGATGTCCTTCCAACACTGGTCAGTGTACTTGCTTGTAAACTTCAAGATCATCTGGAGTTTAAATAGAAGCTGGTACTCAAACACAAAATTCTCACTGATGATCAAGCTCAATGGAAACGGGAAATCAACATCAATGTTGATTCCAGCAATGGTATAGTTGTCAATTGGATCAGGTCCTCCAGAGGTACCTGAACTAGACAGACTGACGGGTCTTCTTTGCAAGGATTTGCTCACTAGTCTGCTGATTGCACTGGATGCATTGTTGTCATTTTGAATGTCATCAACAACATCAAATGATCTGATGTTTATGATTTCTTCTGCCATCTCGTAGAAGCTGTTACTGTCCACTGTGAACTTCTCACATTGTTGCAAAACATCATGGATTCCCACATTATGTGAGTCGTCGGGGTTGTTTATGTCAACAGCCTCAAAGACCTTCTTTTCCAAAAACAATTCATTATACGTCTTGATAGGTTTGATGGTAGACGTGTGATGCTTATTTCGGCTCAACTCTTGAAAAGATTTATCAAGGAAAGTGTCAATTAGCAGAGAGTCCTTGAGAAGAAAAGTCTGGTGGAGATACGACATGAGGTTGTGAAGGTCGTATCCTTCGAATAGTAGTCTCAATAGGAGATTGTTGGCCCTATCGTAGAAATGCTTCACTTTCATAGCTAAGTCTTGGGAATAGACGCTCTCGATCAGTCTTGGAATTGCCACATTCACATCTGAATCGTGCAAGGTGCTAATTTTGGTGATTCCCGTGCACTGTCTGAAGATGTTTAGATACTTTCCAGTCGCTAACACTTGCGTCTGTAGTTCTTTGCTCTCAAACTGGTCCATGATGCCATCCACCTTGATAACATAGAGCTCGTCCCAGTACTTTTCAACGTTCGAATAAAAAATGTTTGTAGGGAGATCGTTCTTCTTTATGAAGAATTCCTGAAATGGGTCGTCAATATCACCTTCAGAAAGCCAATTGTTCAAGAGAGTCACATAGGGTGTGCTGATCGAATCAAAGAGCTGAGACAAAAATCGGAATGACACCGCATCGCCCGAGTACTGATTTATGCGGCGAACCACTATTTGCAACACGAGTCCTCCTTTGCACACCTCAAATCTGTTTGTATCCGTGGAAAGTTCTATGGAGCCTGTCTGGTGAAGATCCTCCCGGATGTACTTGAGAAAAACATTGAAATTCGGCGCCATGGATTTCTCAGCCAAATTAACGTCCTCTGAACTCACCGCCGATAGAAACGCAGGGTTTCTTTCCTCGGTATCGTTATGTACTGAGCATGCGATTTCATAAAGATGAACCATGTTAACTGCGCATTTGGTTGCAATGTCATTGTCCATCTGATTCAATGTGAACGAGCCATTATAGTTGAATGCTTCTTCAAACCCTAGAACTAACTTCTCGAATTGGTCCAAGAAGCGAGCAATTTCCCGGCACAAACTCTGGTTAACACGGCCAAACATGGGATTATCATATATTTCGGCAAACAGCTTGAGTCCCGAATAGTACTTCCCGTAGCGGAGAATCTTCTTTGTGATTGTCTTGAGACTGACATCTAAGTGCTTTGCAACCTTGAAGTCTGGCCCATGGATGCGATCGTGCAACGATCTACGATTATAGCGCTCACTAAATCGGACGTAGCTGCCCTCATACCCCAAGAGACTGTGAAGAACATCTTGTGTTATTGCTGCTTGTTGGACAGAAACATCTTGAAGTTCATTCAACAGTATTGTTCGATTAACAGGCACAAAAACCGGCTCTTGGATGGCTGAGTCCAAGTAGTAAGCATCGGTGAGTCTTACTGTTCGAGTATTTCCAGGCTGTGGATGGCTGAACTGAGAGTTCATTGTTGTGTGGAGGACTTCTGTTTTGGTGATGTGTTTTGGTGATGATGTTTTCCTATGCGCGACACGATATTACGAGTGAGGGAGAAGACATATTGCAATGAATATTCATGGGGTAAGAAAAATAAAAAAAAAAAAAGATGCTATAATGATAGCCTACCGTGACCCTAGAAATCGTCGTCATCATCGCTGAAACTCATGTCCTCCATCATAGCCTCAGATGCCTTTTCTGCCTCCTCTTGAACCTGCTTCAATCCACAAACACTCTCGAGATACTCAGTACTGTTCAAGCATCTCTTGACAAATTCCCATTTATCTTGGTTGTACAACTCAACAACACTTCTAGAACACGCCGAGCAATGCTTGTACGCTGGTATAGAGAGCTTGGACTGGTTAAATGTATGGAGAAATCCCCGGATCTGATGTGGAACCTCACCAAACTTGGTTCTGTCGCCTGCTGGAGCACTTTGCCCCTCTGGGTGTTGTAAAATAGACACAAGAAGTTCCACAGCTAGCGAAGAAGCCATCAAGGCGCCTCCTGGTCGGGTCACTGTACACATTTGGTCCAAAGTTCGGTCGGTGAGAGAATCAGTTGGTGCAACGACATCATTGCAGTAGTAGCAGCCGAGGCGATCTTTCATTTCTAGAGGACTGTGTCTCATGACAAGATAACTGTCAAATCCTAGAGCTGCGTTAAGAACTAGTTTGTTCTTAGCAATACCCATCAAGGTGGGAAGCCAACGGGATTCGCGGGAATCCATAAGCAAGAAAATCACGTCATTCTCTTCGAAAAGTCGTTCTAAGGTTTCAAAGTTTTCCTTGACATTACCCTCGTTGGCATCGCTGACTGGATGACCAATCATTGGTACCTCGATGTTGTAACCTGTAGAAGTAACCCCGGGAAAGATTTCTTTCAATGCTTCGCTCGCCCGTGTTGCCTTGAACACGCCCTGATTCGAATCGCTGAAACAGTCCTTGAATGAGTATAAGGGTTGTCTCACAGGGTTAGAGTACGACACTCGCCCATTGTCCACAAAAGTGATATTTCTGACACCCCAACCCATCAAGATCCGCGCTACATAACTTCCAAGAGTTCCAGCTCCTAGAAGCAATACTTTCTGCTGCTTTATGACGTCCAAGTCCAACTGAGGAGCAATACGCCACTTCATGAGTTTCAAGTTCAAGTCGACAGCCTGGTCTGCCAACTGTTTCGGGTTGATTAGAGAACCCAAATCGGCAAGTTTCGGCCCAAGTTTTCCCAGAACAGATCTCTCCCAACCCGTAACCTTCGGCTCTTTATTGGCATCGAAAGAAGAATCTAGCACAAGCTTCAAAGTGTACGACAGACCATTGTTTCTGTACACGTAAAGAGTAATGGCCCTGAACCCTCTTTCTGCTAGGAAATAGAGGTAATTCTTGAGCTGAACCAGAGGATTTCCGTCGGGGCTGATACAGGAGTCCAAGTACACAAACTTACCTTCAGTTGCATGGGCCAAATTATCGATTCCAACCATCTCGTCAGATTCAGGCAAGATCTGGAAAAAAGACCCCGAGTTTTCTCCCAAAGAAGCCTCGATCTGGAGCTCATACTCATTGTTCTTGCTTCTTTCTACCACATTCCATTGCGAGTGAACGGTGGGGAAGGCAAGCCAGTAGTAGAATTTATACTTCTTTAAATCGGAAAATGTTAATAAATGGAACGTTTCATCCACTCTTCCCTCTGTCATTCCCCTCCTGAGCTCAGAACACCACTCTCTGAGTAGCTGGAGCTTATCTAGTTGTTTGAACTCCTCGATGGTGTTCACATTGTGAAGGGATCCAGTAATTGTTTGTGTGAATTCGTCACCGGCCACAGACTCAAAGCTGGAGTAGTCAAGGTTGATGATTGGGCGGTCATTGAACTTATTGAGCAGCTGAGGAGAAGTCATGAATCCTCCAATCAGCTTGATTGAAGCATCGAGTTTATAGTCATTAAGTTTTCTTTCTGAGAGTTTGGTGAAGAACGACGACTCCACAAATGACTGGAGAGGCGTATACTTGAGCTGATCTTGATTGTCCATGGAGATAAAGAGTAAGTGATAAGATAATGAGTAGTCGATAAGGAGTATGCACAACTATGTGGCTACGAATATGCGCAAGTAATTTAACAAACCTTCCGTCGTGTCTACTATGCATTTCTCTACATTTGCGAGTTATCTACAATTGTCAGTAAATTATGCCCATTAGAGTCCCTAATCCAAAGTCATGCCATCTATCTCATCCAACAACTCGTCAATGCCAATCTCTGGTGCATCCTCGTCATCGTCCATTTCCTCCTCTTCATTAGCATCTAGCTGAGGCTCTTCGCCAGCCTTATACATGTTGATAGTCTGTCTCAACTCCTGGTCCTCTTCCAACTCCTGCAAGAACAATTCGTAGTCCCTCTCGGCTCTCTCCTGCTCCTGTCTGGCCTGTCTGGAGTCGTCGTTGGCCACAATATCATTGTGTTCGCGAGCCATTCTCTTCAACTTCCATTTTCTGTTCTTGGACTTCTTCGACTTTCTCGTGTAGTGCTTCTTGATCAACACCACCTCAGGAACGTTGTCGGTGTCCAAAGTGTCCCACAAGTCTGAGTTGAAGTTCGTGTTGGTCAAGTAGTATCCCATACACGAGTCTCCAGGATGCAAGATGGCCCCCAACTGCGAGCGGACGTAGAACGTGCGGTCGTTGACACCCAAATCACTGGCTCTACACACGGTAACGTCAGCCAACACATTTTTGCCCTTGATGTCTCCTGTGGGCTCAACATCCAACACCACAAATTCCACAAGCTGGGTAACGTCCAAAAGGGACATGAATGGCGATCTCCAGTAGATGTTCGCAGGCAAGTCTGCCGTCTGCAAGTTCATAGGGTCAATGAAGTGGATGGAGTTGGACACCTTGGAGCAGATCACCAACCGGGAAATGTTTCCAAGCTGGTTGGCCAACTTCTTGGGAAGAACAACCAAGTCGTCACGACAGATGGGGGCGATCTCGATGGAAAACGAGAACTTGTACGACGACAGTCCCGACTGGGTGTCTATGCTGACCAATTCCTCCGACTTCTTGGCCTTAATAGGTGCCACTGCAGACAAAAAGTCCACCATCTTAGTAGCATGGTTTCTTTGCGAGTAGAAAAAGTCCAACCCGTCCTTGGCCTCCTGGATAGAAATGGTATCAACATGTGCATTGTGTTTCAAGATCAACTGTTCCAAGTACAAAAATGTTCTCTTGTGGGCAACCTTCTGTCTGATCTGAACATTAGCTCTCCAAGTGTTGGTGGTGAACGACTTGGCACAATCTGGACATTGCATGGCCACCACAACGTACTCGACCTCGAAAGTCTGCTGAACAATGGTATTCTGCATGGCCTCGCCTTGCACGGTCAACTTGACTCTGATTCTTCTGGAGTGAGGTTCAGTCCAGATGAAAGATGCATCCACCAATCTCACCTTGTTCAAGCCCTTCAACCGACGCAAGCAAATGGCTAATAACTCACGAGACTCCAACTCGGCTCTCACCCACTGCTGAGGAGGCTGCAAGAACCGCTCACAGTTTCTACAGAAACTGACATTTGCTTCTCTGGGAATTCCTTCCGTGATATCCACATTCAATTTGATACAATCGTAACACATAACGAGACCCAGGGAGCCGTCCATGGGCACACCACAGTTGCAACAGAGCACTGTGGCCACGCCTGTCTGGCTTTGGTTTTGAAGTGGCGCATAAGACATGTTGGTTGTAGGAGAAATTACTAAGCTCATCACAAAAAAGATGTGATGAGAGGTACACCCGTGCACCAGAAGTAGGTGGAAGGAAGATAGGCAAGTGTAGTGTGGAGTTATTGGGGTTGTATAGTGATATTTTAGGGCAATATTCAACTTGATCTAGTGAAATGATTTGCAGAATTTTCTTTTTGTCCTGGTGTTTTGAGACCATATGGGAAGAGCATTTGGAGCATCCGGTTATGGTGAAGAGGTAGGTGGGTGTTACATTACATTGAACTTACAAAACAACAGAAAACGAAACAAACCAACTGAATGCCTCAGTTGGTCTCCTAAATACTAGAATACTCCATGAATTTTCTTTCTCTTCCTTTCCAGAAATTCTCGCCTCAATTCTCTCCACAACTTACTCGTACTATCTCCATTTGCCTGCACTCCGGAAGCACAACTCATAGAACCATACTCATGGTGGATAGAAAAAGAGCCGCCACCCAGTCGTCGGACGACAATCCGAAATCGAAAAAAGCAAAACATGATAAAAAAGTGAAGGTCGAGGAGGAAGATGAGTACCCCGACGCAGACTCAATGGAATCTTCACCGAGTCCAAAACTAGAGTCTGATAGTGACGAAAAAGTCAAGGACGAAGACGACGACGAACTCGAGGCCGAAGACGGCGATCAGGGCAGTGAAGACAATGCCGAAGAACAAGATGACGACAACGAGGAAGAAAACACAGAAGAAAATGGCAATGGAAACGAAGACGACGAGGACGACGAAGAAGAGAAGCGCCGCATCACCACATTCAACTTTGATGGCGTGGAGTACTCCTTCAAAGAAAGACCGTCTGTTCTTGAAGAACGAGACGGCAAGATCGAGTTTCGTGTGGTCAATAACGATAACACGCGAGAAAACTTGATTGTGCTCACCGGTCTCAAGAACATTTTCCAGAAGCAATTGCCTAAGATGCCTCGAGAATATATTCTGAGGTTGGTTTACGATCGATCACATTTGTCCATGGCGGTGGTCAGAAAGCCCTTGACGGTGGTGGGAGGAATCACTTATCGGCCATTCAATAACAGAGGGTTTGCGGAGATTGTCTTCTGTGCTATCTCTTCCACTGAACAGGTCCGAGGTTACGGTGCACACTTGATGAATCACTTGAAGGACTACGTGCGTGCCACTTCGCCCATCATGTACTTCTTAACATACGCAGACAACTATGCCATTGGCTATTTCAAGAAGCAGGGGTTCACCAAGGAGGTCACGCTCCCCAAGCTGGTTTGGGTCGGCTACATCAAGGACTACGAAGGCGGTACACTAATGCAATGCTCGATGCTTCCGTCACGGTTGCGGTATCTCGATTCCGGAAAGATCTTGTTACTCCAAAAAGCTGCTATTGAGAAGAAAGTCAAGATGCGCTCCAAGTCGCATGTGGTTCGTCCCGGACTCCAGGTATTCAAGAATGCTGGTGCGGGGTTCAAGCTACAGGCCAAAGATATTCCTGGACTATTGGAAAGTGGATGGCTGGAGGAAATGGACAAGTTGGCCCAGAAACCAAAGAGAGGTCCACATTACAACTTCATGGTGACACTTCTCTCGGAGATAACCAACCATCCGCTGGCATGGCCATTTGCCGTTCCTGTGAATAAGGATGAAGTGGGTGACTACTACGATGTTATTAAGGAGCCCATGGACCTCTCGACAATGGAACTGAAGCTTGAGAACGACAAATACGAGACATTTGACCAATTCTTGTACGATTGCAACCTCATCTTCAACAACTGTCGGGCGTACAACGCTGAAACCACCACCTACTACAAGAACGCCACCAAGCTTGAGAAATTCCTCAATAAGAAAATCAAGGAAAGTGCCGATTATTCCCATTACCTTGACTAATGTGGACCAAAGTGGTAGGTTCGAATCCGGTCCGTTCCTGCAGTCAGTGGATGCCCACTTTTCTACAGCAACTCCCATCCATTGTCAGAAACCACTCACTAAAACTTATCAAAATGGTCGCCATTTACTCTAACAAGGAGTCCGCAGACGTGGCCAAGTCCGTTGGATCATTCATTTTGAAAATCCAGAACGAAGCGCTCACAAACTCTAGTATCTTCAA
The DNA here is from genome assembly GCA_030557965.1 of Sungouiella middelhoveniana. Lineage (NCBI taxonomy): Eukaryota > Fungi > Ascomycota > Pichiomycetes > Serinales > Metschnikowiaceae > Sungouiella > Sungouiella middelhoveniana. Next base: position 112,897 of record JANIJQ010000004.1, on the reverse strand, counting down.
GATCGCAGTTTCTGGAGGTTCATTGGGTAAAGTGTTGAAAGCAGCCTTAATTGACAACGAAGAACTTGCTAGCCAGGTGCAATGGGGCAAGTGGGAGGTTTTCTTCTCTGACGAGAGATTGGTGCCATTGGACCACGCTGACTCAAACTACGGCCTCTTTGCTGAGAATGTCCTTAGCCATCTCAAGGGAGCCAAGCCAACCGTTCACACAATTGACGAGTCATTGCTCACTGGAAAAGACGGCGTAGTCGAAGGTTCTGATGAGGCCAAGGATGCCGAGATTGCCAAGGCGTACTCAAAGTTGCTCCCATCCGACCTCAAGTTGGACTTGATTCTCTTGGGTTGCGGACCAGACGGCCACACATGCTCTTTGTTTCCTGGCCATGCCTTATTGGAGGAAAAGACTGAGCATATTTCGTTGATCAGAGACTCTCCCAAGCCTCCACCAAGAAGAATCACCTTCACTTTCCCAGTGTTGGCTAGTGCTGGGGCCATTGCATTCGTGGCAGAGGGTCAAGGAAAGGCGCCGGTGATTGATGAGATCTTCAACAAGAAGGACTCGCAGTTGCCATGCAAGTTGGTCAACGAGCTCGATGTGCCAGTGTCGTGGTTTGTTAACGATGCTGCTGTGACTGGTGTCGATGTGATTGTTTCCAAGTACTGATTACATCTCTATACAGACAATCTAGACTGGATATTTACGGTATTGTAGTGACTACATAAGTATCGGGGCTATCAAGTTTGCAACTTGTGGCCACCAATGTACTATCTTTCCACAAGTACAGGAGGCCAGCATATACACACTCAAGACATTCTAGTAGAACTTACTCTTCGAAAACAGCATACTCCTTGAAAAGATACTCCTCACACAATGGGTACGTCGTCTCCTACCTTGATGAATGGCTCCAATAACATTACTGACCACACAGGCTTAGGTGTTGCATTATGGCTCTGTCCCAAAAAATCGTCTCCGCTTCATGATAAGTTGGAGACCGTTATGGCTTCCCTAAACACAGTGTTTCCAGGGCTGCCGCCCAAATTCGAACCGCATGTGACCATCACAACTAATATTGCCGTTGATTTGAACAATGCAAAAGACGACGTTGATAGAATTCTCTCAGCTTGTTGTATTGCTCTCAACGCACTTCCCAAAACCTCACCCGGCGAGCACTGGATCCAGTTGGGAAGAATCACCAGCCAAAGAAAGTATTTCAAGAAACTTTACTTCCAGGTGGCCAGAGATCCGACATTGGTGTCGTTTTCCCGCATTGTGCGCGAGCTCTTTGTCATCTTACCCCAGAAAATAGAACAAGAACACAAGGCAAAGAACCCCCATCTCTACCATAAGGACAGCGCCGGTAATTTGGTCAAGAGACACAAACTGCATTCGAGAACGGGGTCGATGAGTAAAGTTGAGACCGTTGAGATTGCAATTGATCTTCCGCGGCTTCAACACGATCTGGCTGAAGAAGCTGCTGTGTGGTCTGTAGAAGAGTATGACCCCCATGTATCGCTAGTGTACAGCGACTTGCATCCCATTGACAAAGCATTGTGGCATACAATTCGATCGCGAGTGCTGGACTACATGTCTATTGAAAATTGTGACCTGGAGATTTGGGATAGAAGCCATGACGGGCTACATTGGGATGGGGGAGTGTTGAAGTTGATGCTTTGTGAGGGAGATGTGAACGATTGGGTAGAGCTAGGCTCGGTGGACTTGCACATGTGAATATGAATGTAACATTACTATGACTAGGAATGAGTAGACCTGGAATGAGTAGACCTGGACGAGTGGAACGGAATTAGGAAGATTTATTAAATACGGTGACTTTGCCCAAGGGGAACTACATCGTTATTTTCGTCCATTAGCCTTAAATATAGGAGCAAGTTGTTTTCCTCCATTTTTTTTTTAGAATTTTATGTTTCCTTTCTATATCTTAATGCAATATGTTTCAATGAATCTCAGTAGGTTTTCATTATATTTACGTTTCAACTGCGAAACACCTAATGTAGAAATCCATACATAACGACCTTAAAAATCGAAAACGCAACAAAAATCTTTTAAACTCTGGAATCACCATAAATGCAACAAGATCTAATTGGTAACCACTTTTATACTTTCAAAACCCGTCTTCTCTCCCTTAACTACTCCTCTTTCTGAAGTGGCCAAAACCACCTTCACTCATGCACTCCTACTATTTACCTTTCATACTATCACCTCTTCTTACATGTCAGAGGCACTGCCTAAGCTTTCCCTCAAGGGATCTTCCAAAGTAGTAGCAGACTACTTTGAATTTGCGATCCACAATATCCTCTTCCAGAGAGGAATCTATCCTGCTGAGGATTTCATTACCGTGAGGAAATATGACTTGCCAATGCTAGTGAGTAATGACGAGGAAGTGAAGGACTACGTCAAAAAGATCATGGACCAGGTGAAAAAATGGATATACGGCGGGAAACTCACCAAGCTCGTGGTAGTTATCATCAACAAGGCAACTACAGAGAGTGTGGAAAGGTGGGAGTTTGCATTGGACATTACCGATTCTAATGGGTCGGGCGAAAAGAGCAAGCAGGAGATCCAACGCGAGATCCAGACCATAATAAGGCAAGTCACGGCGTCGGGTTCGTACTTGCCATTTTTGAAAGACGACGAGTACACATTCAATGTGCTTGTCGTCACAGATGCGACGTACGATGTACGAAACATTCCTATTGAATGGGCAGACACCAATGGCGATGCTAAAATGATCAATGGAGAAAGTGACTCGGTTAAGTTCACGTCGTTTAAGACGAATATCCATTCGGTGGGCACCAGTGTCAGCTACAAATTGGGATAGATCAGTGGGGTAGACGGGGAATATTACATTATTTAGGCGGACGCAAGATAGAATACTCAGCATCAAACCGTCTTCTCTTGTTGCTGATCATGAAACGGGCTGCACCTTTGCTGCCAACAGTATAGTCCCACTTCCGCAAGTAGTTATCTTGTTTTAGGAGCCCCGGGGTAGACACTGATTGCTCGTTGAGGACTTTCAAGTCGTTGAATCTTGACTTAAGATCCATGAACTTGAAGATTTGCTCTTTCCCTGATTCCAGGTTTGTCGCTGGCATATACTCATTCAAGATCAGGAAGTTCATCTGGTGTACATAGTAGTCCAATATATAGACAATGGCCTCGTTCACCAATGCCTCGGGGCACTTGAAGTCTGCAAAGCAGTCCAAGTTGTCTAAAATATCACTAAAGTCCTTTTCTTCCGTCTTTTCTCCATACTTAGACATGATATCTGAAGGTTTGAGATTGAGAGTGATGATGACAATGGCCAACGCTATGCAATGCGGCGGTACCACAAGTGGAAGCGGAGTGGACAGAATGTCAAACGACACTAGCCAGCCAAATAAGGAAAAGTTGTAGTCGAGACCTAGCTCTTTCGCAAACGTCACCACCAACGTATCTATAGATGGAATGTTAGAAGTGCCATTTAAGAAGTCAAACTTCAAAACCTGAAGAAGCTTGAACTCCAAATTCATGATAACCTTCCGCTGAACCTCAAATAGGGTGATTGCCGACGGCGTCTTTCCAAAGTTACGGCTATCTTGGTCGACGTCTCGAAGTCTATTGGCAACCGTTTGTATATCTTTGAGTTTCTTGATACAATCCTCATGCTTGGAGGCAAGAAAGAGACAGGTGTATGCCACCATGTATGGGTCCTTTTCGAACTCGACTATGGGGTCATTGTCGGGATTCTGGTCCTTTGGTTCCTCAAACATATTGAATAGATAAAACCTCTGGTAGTAGCGCATGGCGGTGCTCAAAGTGCGCAAGGGAAACTTCAAGATGCGGACAACGTGAAATAAGAACTGAAACACCTGATGCTTGCGCTGATTATATGCTAGTTTCCTGTTTTCTGGAATGGTGATTCCATGGAGATATGAGAGTTCTGCAAACGTGAAAAAGGGCCGCGATACCTGGAGAATGGTGGGGATGTCACGGGGTTGTTTCTGGTCCGGCTTCTGGTCGGACTTTTGGTCGGGATTTTGGCCCGTTTTCTGGTCTTGCACCGGTGGCTTTTCTTCCATGGTAGTCTTGGCTTAACTATGGCAAAGTGAGTTCAGTGATGAGTGTGGAGGTTGGTTTGGGAGGTCCGGGTGTATTATAGAGGTGATCTTACAACAATTAGTACGAGCATTTCATTTATACACAGCTTAAGCAGAGAAGGACAACGAGACACCCAACTTGTGGACTGGCTCAGCCAACTTCAAGGCGTCGAACGAGGCACCCAAGCCCAAGGTAACACCAGGTCTCAACTGCTGGGAGTAAGCCAATGCAGTCAAACCGGAGTCGGCGATCTTGGCCTTGACGAAAGCGCCAGAGTCCAACTTGTACTTGGTGGCGAACTCCACGTTGACGTTGGAGGACTTGACGGAGTCCCAGGTAGCCTTGGCACCAGCCTCAACCAATGGAGAAACCTTGTGGTAGTAAGCAGCGGTGAAAACAGACAAGTTGGAGGTAGAGGTGACACCAACAGTGTACAATGGGTTGGCGTAACCAACACCGACCGAGTACTTGTTGACCTTGGCGGAGGCAATGTCGTAGCCCAACTCAGCACCGGCAGTGAAACCATCGTGGGCGACAGTCAAGTCGGCGGTAGCGACAGGACCCTTGAGCAAGTCAAAGAACAAACGGGCGTTGACAGCAGATTGCTGGTAGAAGAAGTTCAACTTGGCGTTCTTGGAGCCGTTTGGAACCACCGATGTGTCCAACTCACCCTTCAAGCCTGGAGTCAACAACTCGGACAACTCAATCTTGGTGTTCAAGGTGTTGGCGTTGTTCCAGCCCTGGGTCAAGGTCAAGCCGGTGGCCTTGTCGGCGTACTTGGCGTCGACAGAGGCGGCAATGGCGTTGTCCTTGGCGGTCTTACCCTTGACGGTGAAAGTGACACCGTTTGGAGCAGTGGACTTGACATCGACGGAGGCAGAGGCCAAGTGGAAGAAGTCCCTGTTCAACAAGTCGTTGGAAGGCTTCTGGATGTCGGAGAATGCAACTGGGGCCATTTTAGGAGAGATTTCTGGAGAAAATCGGTGGAGAACAAAGCCGCGAAAACGTGGATTTGTGACACTTTATATAGAACGGTTGGGGTACTCCGTCCTGCAGATGGCAGGCCAGTTTTAGACAGTTGGGTGACCGGTGAGGTGGAGGCGGGGGCAAACGACCAGAACGACCCAGGGCTGAATGTTGGGTTTGATGGTCACTCGAAAATAGACTCATAGAAGTTGCTTTGGGAGGTGACGCCCATTTGGGATGGGAAGTTGTGGAGGTGTGGCAGTGCACCCGTACACCAGAGGGTTTGCCCAATGCCCACCAAAAACGTGGAACACAGCGGGCCTTGATTCCCCAGGATTCGGCAATAAGAGAGATGCACGTGCGCCGGCACCACGGTGGGGGGTTTTTGCAAAACAATAGAGTAGATAAGCCAAGAGATAGGAATTCTGGAATCAATTGGACAATTCGGTGGTTTTGGGCTGGATTGTTACTGATTGAATGACCACCACCGCACTGCACAATGGCAGACGAATCAGCGGTGGAGTCCACTAGGACGAGTTTCGGTAATTGGACAATCAGTAATTTGCAATTGGAATCTGATGATAGAAGGAGAGAGCGATTAAATAATGATTCTTTGATGAATATTTCCGTACTTATGCCGTTTCCATTTGCCACAAATTCCGTAACTAAATTCGTTTCTCTTTCCGTCACTTCTCTAGATGCTAATTCCTTTTCTGAATCCTACTTCCGTCTACCTTCTACTTCACAGCCTTATGAAGTATGTTATTGTAAACTCCAACAAATTGTTTGTGGAAGCTATCCAGGCCGCAATCGATGCCGTTCCGCATATCAAATCTTCAGTCTCGGTGATCCACACTGATCTCCGGTCATTTCTCAAATCCTACCCAAGTGGTCACCCCACAGCAATTGTCTCCCCTGCCAATTCTCTAGCATACATGGGAGGAGGATTCGACAAAGCAATTCTCTCCGAGCTCACTGGCGACAATTTCCCAAACTTCAATTACAAAACCCTAGAAAAATGTATCCAAGCAAACGCTGCTCGTCATCATGGATACATTGTCCCCTCCACAGTGCATGTGGTGGATCTCGCAAAGTTATATAAAACGGCTCGGATGGACTTTTCCTCTACATTGGCATCAGCAAAGAACATTACGACATTGTTGCAGGTTCCCACCATGGTAGTGCCGGATACCACGACACCACAGGTGGTTTTTGATAGTATGTGGAATGTGATGGTGGAGGCTGAAAGTGATTCGTCTCTCCGCACGGTGATTCTACCTGCATTGGGTGGAGGCTACGGGGGAGTGGAGGCAGCAGTAATTGGTCGTGTTATGGCCGGAGCGATTGGACTCATTACTATGGATGTTCCGCCGTTGGCGCGATCAGTTGCGGTTTTACTTTTTACGCGGAAAGACCATCGGAAGTTAGAGTTGCCGGACGATATTGCCGAGTTGGAGTCCTACATGAACAGTGAGAAGATTGTAGATTACACCGGTGATTGGCCCATGCCATGGGACGAGCTCATGGAGGTCATGAAGGTGAACAAATAAGTAGATTGGAAAATTACGAAGATTGTGATGTGATTGTTTTATATTTTTTTATTTTGGATTGTGTTCTATTCTTTTATGTTCTACGTTCACTCAATTACCTCCTATATTATCTTCAGTCGCGTTTTCTGACGTGGATCACTCACCTACTATGACCCAGAAAAGATACAAATACACCCTAGGGTTCATTCGATCAGAGTCAAACCATGTGCTCTTTCTCAACAGACAAAAAGCTCCCTGGATGGGCCGCTGGAACGGTGTAGGTGGCAAACTAGACCAAAACGAGTCACCTTATGAATGCATAGTCAGAGAAACATTCGAGGAAACTGGCCTCCACCTTCCTCAGTACCAGGATCGAGGCGTATTACGATGGATAAGGGACGGAAACGACTTGGGAGGCGTCCACGTCTTCACCGCAGAAGTTTCCGCTCAGGAAATGGCTGCGTATAAGACACCCAGAGTTCACTGTCATGAAGGTATCTTGGACTGGAAGGAAATGGCATGGCTCTTGCATGAGGACAACAGTGGTGTGGTGGATAACGTCAAGATCGTCATGAAGGACTTGTTCACTTCCTCCCCAGAATCGCTATGGGTGGCTACCTACGAAGGAACTACGTTAAAGAGCTGTAGCTATCGCAAGTAATGTACATTATGTCTAGAGTTCTAGGTGGTCCAGAGTCTGGCAGTGCCGTCGGCTCCAGCACTGAACAACCAAGCCTCCTTAGGATGCCACACCAAGTCCAACACTCCAATGCTCGACACAACCTTGTGTCCCGTCAACTTCTTCAATGGCACCAACAACGGATTGGTCATGAAGTCGTCGTAAACGGTACCATGGAAGACGTGGATGGATCCGTCATCCGATGCAGAGGCGAAAAGGGGCAACTTGCCTTTGTGGAACTGGATGGATCTCACTGCCTTCTCGTGGTATCTCAACGTCTTGTATGGTGTAGCACTCAAGTCCAAGTCGTGCCACAACACACGCTTGTCGTAGGAAGATGCCAAGAGGTGATCTCCACGAGGATGAATATCGATACCCGAAAGCATTCGGGCTCCAGGCATCAATTTCTTCACCATTACCTGCTGAGCCAAATCATAGATTCTGATGGTGCGCTGCGAACTCACGAAAAGCTGAGGCTTGAATGGATGGAACTTGGCGTCCATGATGATACCCTTCGCCTTTCTGAATGGCGACTGTGACAAGTGCTTCGACAACTGGTGGATGAGGACAGAGGTGTTTTTGCTTTCTGGAGAGACAGTGACAAAGTAGTCTCCCTTTCTGTGCCACGAGAGTTTCTTGATTGGCTTCTTGCACTCGATGATGGCAGCGACACCAGCCACTGACTGTTCTGCCGAAGGCGTGTACCACTTGGCCACATCTTGCTTTGGCTTTTCTGCAGCGGCGGATTCGGTTTCGTCGTCGGAGTTCACGTTGATTTGAGTATCCTTTCTGACATTTCCAAAAGTGCCGTAACCCCAACCAGCCTCGATCTTAGTTCTGGCAGCGTTTTCAATGTCGAATCCAAAAATTGGAGGAACAACAAGCAAGATGCGTTCAGAGGCAGCAATTGCCAAAATAGCCACAGAAGGATCTGGATGCCACTCCAACGCATCAATGTGCTCCTCTGGATTTTCTTCAACATCAATAGCCTGAAGTTTATACACTTGACGTCCACTCAGAATCTCCCAAACTCTTACAGTGCCATCGTCAGAACCCGTAGCCAACCACAACCCGTTGGGATCCACCGAAATTGTCCTGATTCTTCCACTATGGCCCTGGTATACTGTAGAGCACTTAATTGGGAATGGTCTCAAGTCCTTTGGAGAAGGTAACTCGGGAATCAACGACTCGGGGTCAATGTTCAACTTGTTGTGACGCACACGAGGAGCTAAGTACAAGTCCAAACATCTCTCGAAACGTTCCCGGACAGACTCTTGGTAGCCTGGAACTTTTCTCAATGCCAGGTACTTCTGAGGCAAGTAGTTGGTTTCACGATCAACAGGTGCAGTTTCCAACCACTCCTTCTTCTCTTCTTCGGTCAAAAGGTACTCCTCCGGAGGATTGTAGGACTCGTCGTTGGTTGGTGGAGCGAGCTTAGGGGCACGAAGATTCATGATGTGGTCAACGGGCGCATCGTCGTTATTCCAGAGATCGAAGTTGTGTTGCTCCTCTTCCACCTGCTCCTTGGCTTGCGATGGAGGAACAATCTTGCCTTCACGAATAGCCTTGACCATTTTCATGATTTTCTGGGCTTCGTGCTTCGAAGGCATGAAACGGCGTTTTGGTTCTGGGGCAGCACTCAAAGGCATGACTTCTGTCTTGGAGGTGAACCACTCGATAGTTGGCTCGTAAGGGTTGATTGAGTCGTCTGTGTTTTCGTTATTCTGGATCTTGCGGATCAATTCCAACTCCTCGGGTGTAAGCTTCAATGACAGCCCGGTGTTTTGGTCCAAAAGACCGGTCCAGCCTTCTGGCAATTCAATCAGCTCCAAGAGCTGCTCCAAGGCACTACCCTTGGCTGGACGCATAATACGCTTACCGTTGATGTCGTAACCAATATGAGGCATCTCTTCGTATGCGGAGAGGGGGATGTTACCGATGGTGTTGAAGTTCTCGACGTCGGAGTCGTCTGAGTCGTACACCGGCTCGATCTCCGGCTTGAGGATACGAGGTCTTCCGTCGGAGAAGGTTGTGTGGATATCACCATCGTCTTGCGTGTGGAGAGTCTTGAGTTTTATGCCGCTGAGTTTGTCGTTGAGAGACTCAGGCTCGCTTCTTTCTGAGTCGCTTTGTGAATCGCTGTCGGCTTCGTCTTCGTCTTCGTCTTCTTCCTCTTCTGCCAAAAGTCGGTTGAGTTCTTTTTCTTCATCATCTTCGTCTTCATCATCTTCATCATCTCCTTCATCTTCTTCTTCTTCGTCTTCTTCCTCCACTACCTGTTCGTTCTGCTCATCTTCATCTTCGCTGTCGTCGCTTTCCTCAATGTCCAAAACTCCACTCACCTGGAGATCATCTTCTTCTTCCTCTTGCTTTCTCTTTCTATTCACCGGCTCCCCGGCACTGCTGCCTTTTCTAGCCATGGTCTATAGTATCTCACACTACTGAGAAAAAAATTAAGACCCATCTCATCGGTGCGCCTGCATAAATTGGTTGTGATAGTCCCATCACCGATAACCAACAACACGGAAACGATCAATTTATTCTGATTGGTAGAATTTCGGGTCATCATGAATTCAATCCATAAGATATTAGCCATAAATGAGAAAGAACTCCTGGCGAACGTCTCCGACAATGCCTCATGGCATGCAGACTACAGAGATACCCCATACATCTACATTGGAAATCTCCACGAAGATCTAAAGGAAAAGGACATTGTCATTATTTTCTCGCAATATGGAAACCCTACGCATGTGAACCTAATCAAGAATAAAGAGACGGGAAAATCTCGAGGGTTCTGCTACTTAAAGTATGAGGACCATCGGTCGTGTATTCTAGCTATAGATAACTTCAATGGAGTCAAGATCTATGACCGGCCACTCAAGGTGGATCATACGTATTATAAACTTGTGGAGGGACAGAATGAGGACGACTTTCTAGTAGAATATCCGGAGCCAGCTTTGCTCGAGGAGAAGTCATCTGAGCCTGAGAAGAAGCCCAAGTTAATAGAATACGAGGATTCCAGGACTTCACAAGATGGGGAATCTGTGGGATTCGAAACGTTGATAGACGACGACAACTTTGAAGATCCTATGGCGAAGTTCGCCAAGGAAGCTGAAAGCAAGGAGAAGCGTCATGAGAGCCACAGCAAGAAGAGACATAGACGTCTGGAAGGACTGAGGACGACAAGACATCGATCGTCCAAAGAACACTCTAAATCCAAAGAATCCAGAGAAGGGACTAGTGGCTTCAAAACGAGAAAAGACTAGTCCAGATTCATCCAAAGAATCGAGATAACACAGACACCGACAATACCCAACCTGTCCATCTACTTGGTAAAGTTGGTGAGGGCATAGCTCTGATAGTACTCAAAGAACTTCTCCTTTTGCTCAGCACCCAACTCCACGGTATTGAGTCCATTATCAGCAAATATCAGTCTGAATGTATTGGCAGAAGCCTTGTCAATGGGCACGATTTTCGCCTTGATGAATCCTTTCCCCACATGAGTGAGCAACCGACTAAGGTACTGCCATTTGCTCATGTGAGGAATGGGAAGTGTGAGTGAGTTGGGATACATCTTCAACACCAAGAACTTGTAGGAAAAGCCCAGGATGTCAAAGAAGCCAGAGGGAGCTCTAGCAAATGGAAGCACCGCACGATTGTTGGAGGCTGTTCCCTCGGCAAAATATACCACCAACTTGCCCTTCAAAGATGAATACGTGTCGATCTTCTTTCCAACACTGACATCTCCACCAAAGAAGAGGGAAATCGTCTGCCATGAACTCATAGAATAAAGGGCGCCTTTGTTGGGTACAACCACCTCAATTTGGTTCAACGACGCCACGTTCGACATACTGTACACCAAAAATACATCCAATGGAGAAATCCAATTGGAGATGATCACCTGGTTGAGAGCAGGTCTGTTTTTGTCGATTTCGGCGGTTTTCGTCCGCCTAACTCCTTCTACCAGAACATCGATTTCTTGGAATCCGAATAGAATAGACAACACCGCCTTGATGGCTGGTTTGGGCGCAACAATAGCTAAAGCATATAACAAAAAGAACAATGGAACCTTCAAGAGCAACAAGATGGGACCCACAAGGAATTTAGACAATGGCGATTTGACTAGGTCCACAGGCATGAACGGAGAAATCCCCGTACCTTTATCTCTCCAAGAACTGAACTTTTCCATGTGGTTGAAAAGAAAGATTTGATGATGTTGGACAGATATGCCGGAGCGTGAGTAGAATAACTATAAGGTAGTTCCAACAGCAACAAGGCCACTCTAAACAAGATAATTACAACTAGTATTTAACATTTATATTGACCACATACTAATATACACAACAACAAGGCGACCACTACGCCATTGTGTCAATTATAATATCGGAGCGAAGAAAAATCAATTTCCTTAAGCTATTCCACTTACAATTCCTGAGAGGCCTTGTTGGTAGCCTTCTTGGATGGCAACAAGGACTGGTGGATGTTTGGCAACACACCACCCTGGGCAATGGTAACGTGACCCAACAACTTGTTCAACTCCTCATCGTTTCTGATGGCCAATTGCAAGTGTCTTGGGATAATTCTGGACTTCTTGTTGTCTCTGGCAGCGTTACCGGCCAACTCCAAGATTTCAGCAGCCAAGTACTCCAACACAGAGGTCAAGTACACTGGAGCACCGGAACCGACTCTCTGGGCGTAGTTACCCTTTCTCAACAATCTGTGGACTCTACCGACTGGGAAAGTCAAGCCAGCCTTGGCAGATCTAGAAGTGGATGCTTTCTCAGCGGATCCTGCTTTACCTTTACCTCCGGACATTGTGATGATTGATTGATGTGTTTGTTAGAAAAAAAAGTTGGGTGACGTTGTGCGGTGACATTCGCTTTTATATAACGTGAAGTTGCCATCGGGGAGTGCATGGGGCGCGAGAATATCCCCGTTCTCCTCCTGCATGGGGATAGTTATCTACTACTCCACGCTGGAGTGTACGCCTAGGTTCCCATAGTTACGCTGCGCGAAGACGGGCTGGAATATACACACGCGAACCGGTAAATGTGGGTATGCACCAGAGTATGTTGAGGAAGATCGGGACACATGCAATGAGTGCGAGAATTAGATGAGTGAGCCGTACCCAATAGACAGAACAATTCTCTATGGAGTCATTTCTATTGGTAGTAATTCACTGAATTAATTAAACGGTAGATGAGGTTCGGTTTTCTACTGGTGGTTACTAATATTGATGGACAAATTGTTTCCCACAATTGCTAGTAGTTGCCTCATTGTAATTGTTAGTAGTTGCCTAGTTTAATTGCTAATAGTAATTGCCTAATTTTAATTGCTAGTAACAATTGCCTAATTTTAATTGCTAGTAACAATTGCCTTAATCCAGTAGTAATAGTTGTCTAGTACTGCACTAGTTCTAATACGCCTCTAGCAGTGATTTACTCTAGCAGTGACTTACTCTTCCTAGCTCTGATGTACTCTTCCTACCACTAGTTTTACCTCACCAGTATTCCATCGGTACTAATCGAAACTAACTCAATAATCCTCGCCACCACCCCATCCCACAATACCGCAACGTCCCGTTCCTCAATCCACCAATACAACTACCCTATCTCCAGTCACGCTGCTGCCTCTTGCATCCATAACAATAACATCCCGTCTCGGTCTCAAATATACTCATGTCAATGCGAAATTATCGATGGTACTAGTCTCCCAACTGCCTGCAGGAGCCACCCTGAGTTTCCTCCTCCACCGCGAATCCCCCTGCACTCAGACTAGTGGCAACTGGTATATATTTTGAGGGGATTCCGCAGAAGTCACCCAGTTCGAATTTGTTTTCGCAACAACTTTTTTTAAGTAGATCATCAATCAACAATGGCTCCAAAGGCAGAGAAGAAACCAGCATCCAAGGCTCCAGCTGAGAAGAAGCCAGCCGCCAAGAAGACCGCTTCTTCTGGTGACGGTAAGAAGAAGACCAAGACCAGAAAGGAGACTTACTCTTCCTACATCTACAAGGTGTTGAAGCAGACCCACCCAGACACTGGTATCTCCCAGAAGGCCATGTCTATCATGAACTCTTTCGTCAACGACATTTTCGAGAGAATTGCTACCGAGGCTTCCAAGTTGGCTGCTTACAACAAGAAGTCCACTATTTCTGCTAGAGAGATCCAGACCGCCGTCAGATTGATCTTGCCAGGTGAGTTGGCTAAGCACGCTGTCTCTGAAGGTACCAGAGCTGTTACCAAGTACTCCTCTGCTGCTAACTAAGTTATGGGTTAACACTTGAGTAAGGGAATGCCGGAGTGAAGACACTGCGTGTTACTCTCTCCTGACCTCCGAGTTTATTTCAGTGCACGCAGGTCTCTGGCTGGTGTTCAGTGTAATGTATATTTGTATATTAGTAATGGAAGAATTTTGTTAATCATTCTAGTTACTCTTTTGTGCAATCGGGTGGTAGATCTGGTCAATGAATCCAGTTAGTAGCCAGCTGCACCACAAATTAAACAAGTGGTGAAGCCAGTAGGTGTGTCGAGCACCGTACATGGTACAGTAGAACACTGTGTATCCAAGAATTGCAAACGTCACCTTCAAATACACCTTCTTGCCAATTCTCAGTTTATCTCCCCCGAGAGGCATCAACTCGGGGAAAAAACTGTGCATTTCACAAAGGGCCGCAATTGGGGCCACTGCCATGAAATTGTGATGTGATGAGAACGGCGTGCTCCACTGAATATTAAGATTATGAACGAAAACGATGAGCACTGGCACGTTGATGGGAAGAACCCACAACATCATCATGAGAAAACTGATGTGGTAGTTTCTCGTGGACCGTGGTCGATTCTGTGCCATGGTCTTGATGGTGGTGATGGTCTGAATGACGAAGCTCACCATGTATGCAAATTGGTACGGAAGATAGAAGAGGACTGCAAGAACAACGAGGGCGGTGGTGACAAACTTTCTTCTCAGGGAAGAAAGCTTCTTCTCTTGGGTTCCACTTGCTGTATTCAGAACAATCCCGGAAATTACTGAAGCTGCTGAAACTGCAACTAGTCCAAAGAACTGGATCACATGAAACAAGAGAAAGTTGAGCCCAACAGCCATGAAAAAGAAGATCCAGCTAACACCTGAGAGAACCAGCTCTTGCAAACCGAGGAAGAAGGAGTTGAGCGTGAAATCCTCGTGTAAGCTCAAGTTTAATTCATTTGGATCTTGAAGAACAACAGGGTCAATCACATTTAGTACGGTTTGAACAATGCGAAGCTTAGTGAAAGGAGTCAACAAGAACAACGTAATCAATATTGGGATCATCACGTTACGCTGCGTCACTCTCAGCAAGCCGAAGATGTAGTCGGGAAAAGTGCCTGAACTGAAATACAGAGCGAACTGGAACATTGTGGCTAGAATGGTGACGGCAAGACACTGAGAAATGGTGGCGAGTCTATAGCGCATCACCAACAATTTCAAGCTGTTTCCCCAATCAACCTTGAGTACCACATCAATCGTTTCGATCTCGCTTTCGTTCATATCCAATTGGGGATCTTTCCAGAGCTCCAAATTCAATCCTCTGGTTTCAGGCTTCTGATTGAATGGAGTATATGGAGCAATTCCATGCATGGAAATCAGAAGGTCATTCCGTGAATTTAAGTTGATATGCCACTTAGTTTCATATGGTTCCTCCTTCCACTGCCGAACAAATGGCTCAAACAAGCCGACTTGTAACTGTTGGAGCCCCTTTATTTTCAAGCGATAGGCCAAAATACTAGACCAAGCACCCGAAATATGCAAATTGATGGCAAGTGGACTACTAGACAACAATGAAATATCAGCACCTCTAGTGATCAAGGTGAACATATCTTTAGCGAGGGTATGTTGTGTATCTTTAAGGAGACCCAGATCCACCACGATAAATCCTCTCTTTCGTTTTGCCATGGATCTTTTGTCGATAATGACTAACTCGTCATATCCCTGGAAGTCTCCAGGGTTCAACCGCAAAGCGTGGAACGGACTCTTGTGACCATCGAATGAGGAATCCATTATGCTTTCAACATCTCTTGCCGAGCGTGGAATTAAATTTGTTTTCTCTGCAAGATCGACACAGTTCAACTCGATGATTTCCTTAGTTGCCAGATTGGTGAGATCTATAGTTCTGGAACTTTCTCCCAGCTTTCGACAGAGAAGAATCTTGATACTATTGGCAGCAAGGGGCAGCAGGCTCAATTTAGTATCAGATATTATCGACACAGTGGAAGCATTCAGAAGAGGATTAGAGGTAACCAAGAAGTTGGATTCGGTTGATTTCCAAATGAAATGTGGAAGTGCACCACGGCTGGACTGCTTGCTATCAAACTTCAAGGTCAAATGGGTTTCTTTCTCACTGGGAGGAAAGCGATCCTGTTTGGAATACCCTTCAAACCCAGATAACAAGTGGCGGCGCATGATAGCCATTCGCTGCTCTAGAGGGTAGGTTCTATGAGGAGAATTGACATCGGTCAACTCCAAAAGCATTCTCAGGATTTGCCGTCTAAACTGACGACACCACACAATTGCCAAATGGTCCATTGGAGTCCATACATCAGGGATTCCCGTAGCATACACAGAAAAGCCATTGGAAGGTGGCACCAAGAACCCCAAAGTGGTATAATCGGCAGGAAGCACTGAATCCAACAGGCCGCCGGTTATAGAAACCAATGAGACGTTATGGAGTCGCAGGCGAGCCAATCCCAGCGAGTTGGGATCATCATTAAATGCATCGTACCAGAACATGTCGATGGCCAGATAAATCTTTAAGATATCGCCATCAAAAGTTAATGGAGCAGCGGAATGTGGAGAAGAGAGGGTCACGATGGTGTTTATTGATCCAGGAACGTAGTTCTCTAGTGTTGGCAATATTCGTGCCACAATACCACCCATTGAATGGGCTAAAATCAATATGGAAGTTGGAGGGTTTGGTGTGTTCTGGTAAAGCAGCAAAATGAAGCGAATTGCTTCATTCAAGTATTCAGCCTGGTCGAGCATGGTTCTTCCATGGAAAGCCGTGAAATCCTCGTTGAAGTCTGCGCCAAAGAAATCAAAGTTTCTAGCGTTGGGGTTGGATACGACATGGATGTTGTCGTCATAATACAAATTGGAGATTTCGGCGGCTATGGAGCGCATCTGGCGGTAGGAGCCAGCGTTTCCAGGAATAAAGAGAGCGGGAATTCCATCAATAGTCCGGAAGCCCTCGTTTTCATTTTCCGGGATGGGATCTTTGCCCTGTTCTCTGTATAAGTAGAGCGAAAACTTGGAAGCAAACTTCGTATGGGACTGGTCGAACGAGCGAATCCGTGCAAACGACGGAAACATCGACACTTCCCTGCATTGGCCAGCATCGGCGCCTTCTTTTGGACTTAAAAGATAGTCGTGGGCAGTAAGATAGAAAAGAAGTAGGCCTAGAAAGGCCACGAAGTAGAGCGGCCTTCGTAGGACGTCACGATCCATTGTGGGAAGCAGGAGAGTATTTGGAGGGTTTTCGTAATGACGGTTGAAAAGAACTAAGAAGGTGGAGATAGGTTAGATCGGTTATATACAGTGACGATATGGTAGAAATGAATGGAGATAGAACAGAAGAAAATGGAGATTTATAGTAAATAGAAAATGAGAATAGAAAATAGAAAATGAGAATAGAAAATAGAAAATGAGAACTATAGAAAATAGAAAATGAGAACTATAGAAAATAGAAAATGAGAATTATTGAAAAGGACTGCAAAAATGGGGATCGATATTATTTCGCCTAAGTTCAGTTAGTTGCAAATCACTCCAACAAGGTGCGCACTACTAATATTGCTCCAATAGTTATAGTAGTAATTTTCTTACATGTTGTTGAGTTCTACAGGATTCTATAATCAGTTAGTCGCGATTTTATAAGCATAGGTTGCCCACTTCATTTGCATTCCTTCCCTTGATCCTTTTCAACATCTTCTCGCGTTTCCTCCTCTTGGTCCTCCCCCACAACCTCGATTCGGTCCCCTACCTCGTTGCTATCTAAAACCTTTACAATCACTTCATCCAGAAGCATTCCCTCTTCCTGTGTGAGCTTCACCAACTCCTTCACTTCTTCTGTTGAAAAATGTCCATCGATCGGTATTCTGTCTTGTGGGATCTCGAAACCGTCTTCGTCCACCTCGACATTGTCTGATTTCGTGTCATTTTGGTCTGTTTTATTCTCCACAAGTTCCAGCAATTTGCGCAACACTTCCTCTCTTACTGAGTTGGTGGTGTCTTTTGCCGGCTGGGTGACCAACTCGATTTTGTGGGACATGGTATAAGTTATCGATTGAATATTGGAATGAATAAATAAGACTTTGAATGATGAGTTGAAACTGATGTATTTTTGGATGCTCTCAGGCAAAGGAAGTAGTCCTACAACAATTAGGTCATGGATTTAATTTCATAGAGCAATTTCCACAAGTCGCTGTATCCAGGCCATGTGGATCTCCAATGGATTGCTTGTATGATGTAATCCACTGCAGGTAGAGTGGTTGCTAGTAATTCGCACCCAAAGTACACCAACAGTTATTACCAGTTCCTACCATCAACATAAAATAAAGAAATGTATTACACAAATTAAAGAAATGCAGACCATCACACATATTAAAGAAATGCAGAACTTCACACATATTAAAGAAAGGTAGAACACCTCAAGTGAACTAAAGGAAATAAAAAAGGAAACAGAAATCGGTTACTTGACTAATCCAGATCAGATCCGTCGTCTCCCTCCTTCTCCACATCGCTATCCGATTCAAACACCTTCTCTGCTCCATGAAGGCCCACAAATATCATCCACATCCACGAAATCAATAATAATGCAACATGCAACCACACAATTATCATCATGACTTTACCCAATTTGGCCTGGTACCCTGCCTTCTGGAAGACATGCACACCTTTGGCATGAGCAGCAGTGACAAACAGTGCTCCGAGAACCGAAAACAAAAAGGCCATTCCAACTACAAAAGATGCAAAGAACCCAGTAAGAAAGCCCCGCCACATACACGACCACAAGATGGGCGCAAGCGACAAGAGCGAAAACATAAGCGCAACAAGGAACCAGCCGTAGGAGATTCTCAGCAAGTAGTAATAGGTGTTTCTGTTCTTGACAAACTCTGCAGGCACCAAATTATCACCAAAATTGTCTGCTGGAGAATATGGATATGCGGCCTCTTTTGGCGAGCAATAGACGGTTCCATCGGCGAGTGGGGTACACATAGCATACAGCGTCCACCTTGTTTCCGCCGATGTGGTGACACTTGAGAAGTAGAATTTGTTGAGGAAAGCCAGGTTTTCAGTTGCACCAGTGAGAAGAATGAAGAAGAGCATGGCAGAGGATCCCGCCACGAGCGTTAATGGTGCAATAGTCAATAGTCTTCTCATTGGGAGCAAAAAAAAGTACTCTCAAAAGTTCTGACACATTTGGTCTTATTTATTCTCCCAGAACAATCGAATGTAGTTGGCAGCCAGCATAGTGGATACAGGACAGTTCCATAGTGGAGCGCGTGGATGCGTGGAGGAGAATGCGTTTTGGAGAATGTTTTCAATGATTTGGGTTGATTCGGAGGGATAAAGAGCGGCAAAAGTGGGGATCCGACTAATTCCAACATGCTGAAATCGAAAATGTCTCTCATTTTACAAGTTTTCCTTCCCGTTCGAGAAGGATCAACGTACCTGGAATTCTCGATCCCTATCTCTGTACTGCATACACTAAGATGCTGGCTAGTAGCCTGATCTGGGATTGACACCATAGAAACAAATGGGAAGTCACGGTAGCTGATTCTTGAAGATATTGACCCCGCAATTAATCGGGAATGATTAGCATGACCCAATCTGTATAATCGCGCAATTTCCACGATCGGGGAAGAGAGGATGGGGAACTTGACGAACTTCATGGGGGGAAAGCAGAATGTGTAGACCTAGGGCCATATAAATCGCTAGGGGAAAGAAGGTAGGAAGAGCTCTGTTGGTTGCACCAGCTGATATTCAGCTGATATTGATGAAGGCTAGTAAATATCGAAAAAGAAATTTCAAAAAAGGTCCTACCCGGATTCGAACCGGGGTTGTTCGGATCAGAACCGAAAGTGATAACCACTACACTATAGAACCGCTTGTTATAATTATGGATTTACTGCCTTTATATGAGTCTCTGTTGAATATCTTTCTTCTTTATGGATAGGCAAAATGCGAAATATTCTTGTCCTTTATCACTTTTCGTGTTAAATCCAGCACTTAATCAACTGAATGCCACAGTTATAATCTTGATTCGCAAAAAAAAAATATGTCCTTTTAACTCCAGATTTGACATGAGATCCTCACAGCCACCACGGGTTTCACTAAAATCCTCAAAATAACCAAAAAAAGAAGGCGCGTAAACCATTTAGCCATTACTAGTACCACAAAGAAAACAGCTCATGCATCCGCCTTGATTCTTAAACATTTTCAAGGTATTTAAGACTCTTATCGGATGTTGGCTTTCATTTCGTCTATGTTCATAAGCAACCTGCCTGCACATACCCTCATGGTAGTTATCATACAATCCACACACAATAGAACACAACACTATCCAACATGTCAAAAGAAGACTTACACCAGAAAATAAACGAGCTTTCGGCTCGTGTACAAAAGCAAAGTGAAGTCATTGCGCAGACTGGAAAGCAATTGATTGAAATGCAAGTCAGAAACGTTAAGAACAGTATGGCTCTGACGGATCCTAAGCCGCAAGCAATCGACACAGAAGACTTTGTCACCAACGAAGATATAGTCCAACTAGTAGGTGAATTGCAAAGTCAGCTTGACTACTTAGAGGATAGGACCGTCAGAAGAGCATTTAATACACATATCGATGGATCCAGCGCATCATCTTCAAAGATTGCTCCGTTGAGTAATCGCTACGGAGAGCCAGCGCCACCAGAGTATCCGGCTACAGTCGAAGACTTACAAAATATCTCCCCGGATAACCTTTTGCTCTTGGCAGAATACTACGAGTTGATAGTGGACAACGAACCCAATCCTGAACTCGAGAAGATTATGAACTCCGATACATTCACCAAGGAAGATGCAGAGAAATTGCTAGGACCAGCACAACTGGATAAAACCATTGAGGAGAAGCTCAAGCTGTTTAGCAATGATGACCTTGATGAACTCTTTGATGAGTTCACTAGATATATTGGTGTGCGAATCAGAAGAGGCAGTGGGTGGTAGTAGTAATAAAACATATTGGACGATACACATCAGGCATGCTATCAAATGTAGGTGATGTCACGTAGTCACCAACTGGTTCAACTCCACCATTATGGCCGAAGGGTTTGTCAATCCGTTTGGGCATAGATATCAGGTCACGTGCTCCATTTCATTCTCAGGGCCCAAGCCCTTGAAATCAACGTCTCCCTGTATGCCGTCCTCCACCGAAAAAACTTCTCACCACTGAAAATTCCCACAGGTTTAGAACTAGTCTGACATCGCCAAACACTAACAATGGGTATGTGAAGCTCTGGACCCATACGGTCACTCCATGGAGCCAAATTCAAATAATAGCAAACAAAACTAACATCTCCAGGTAGAGTTATTCGTAACCAAAGAAAGGGTGCTGGCTCCATCTTCACTGCTAACACCAGATTGAGAAAGGGAGCTGCCAAGTTGAGAACGTTGGACTATGCTGAGCGTCACGGTTACATCCGCGGTGTCGTCAAGCAGATCATCCACGACCCAGGTAGAGGTGCTCCATTGGCCAAGGTTGCCTTCAGAGACCCATACAGATACAAGATGAGAGAGGAGATCTTCATTGCCAACGAAGGTGTTTACACCGGTCAGTTTGTCTACTGTGGTAAGAAGGCTTCTTTGAACGTCGGTAACGTGTTGCCTTTGGGTTCTTGTCCTGAGGGTACCATTGTGTCCAACGTTGAGGAGAAGGCTGGTGACAGAGGTGCTTTGGGTAGAACCTCTGGTAACTACGTCATCATCATCGGACACAACCCAGATGAGGGCAAGACCAGAGTCAAGTTGCCATCTGGTGCCAAGAAGGTTATCTCTTCCGATGCCAGAGGTGTCATTGGTGTTGTTGCCGGTGGTGGAAGAATCGACAAGCCATTGTTGAAGGCTGGTAGAGCTTTCCACAAGTACAAGGTCAAGAGACACTCTTGGCCAAGAACCAGAGGTGTGGCTATGAACCCAGTTGATCACCCTCACGGTGGTGGTAACCATCAGCACATTGGTAAGGCCTCTACCATCTCCAGAGGTGCCGTGCCAGGTCAAAAGGCTGGTTTGATTGCTGCTAGAAGAACCGGTTTGTTGAGAGGTACCCAGAAGACCCAAGATTAAGCGTGTTGCTTGATGTATAAATAGTAATGAAGCAAAAAAAGTAATCGTTGTCACACATGCGCTGTATTCGGTAGTATTATTCCACTATTTCCTACTCGTTGGGAACTTCGGCCCCTGAAGCTGCTTCAGGTTCCTCTGGCGTCTCCTCCTTTACCGACTCCTTCAGCTTTACAGGCACTGCTGCATCTTCGCTTTGCTCAACCGCTGCCTTCAGCTCCCCAACCGCCTCAACGCCTACTTCACCTCTCGAAGCGAACGACTTACCTATAGCAAGCGAATAACCATCTAATACACGATTCTTACAACTTTCGATTATGTGGTCGAGCAGCCATTCCAGTGGGGTGAAAGACACCAAAGCATTGTGAGGGCGATACTTGAACCCTCCAATAAAGCGTCTTGGCCTGAGAATCTTGACGTTAGTAGGTCTAAACTCACCGAAGAATTCCTTGATTCGTTCTTCAGTTATTTTATTGCCGAGGCCCTTAATGAATAAGGTAGTTTCGGAATACCTGATCCCTTTCTTACCGCCCACAAATGGTTTGGAGTCCCCCACCTCAGGTGCCGCCTCGCCAACAGGTGCTGAACTTGCTGCTGGCTCATCGCCATCTTCTTGGTTCGTGTAGCGGGAGACTCTTTTCAAGGAACCGCCCAACCTCAGTAATCTGGGGTGAGGGTTGTAAGGGGTATGGTATCTGACTCTGAGTTTACGATCGTTAAACAAAGTACCATCGAGCTCTTTTACAATAGCTTCAGCTTCCTCGGCGGTATTCATGTCGGCATAAGCAATACCCAATGGTTTTGTACGATGTGTGCCGAAACGAACATAGTAGTTAGGTATAAACGCATTTACCCTGGCGGTTAGTAAGTAAGAGACAATATCAACAAAGGATATACTTACGCTCCGTACTTGGAGAGGAACTCCTGTAACTCGGACTCAGTAGTGTAGTAGTTGAGGTTTGAAAAACAGATTTTGGTAGACATTAATGACTATAAGATAGAGAAAATAATACCCGGGGGAATCTGGGGGGTGGCGACCTTTTATAGTTGGGGAAGTTGTTTTTTGCAGCTAATATCCCCACTGCATGGGTGCGTATATAAGGCCAGGATTCCCTCGCAAAAAACACAAACTATGAGATAAGCATTGCGAGCAAATGAATACAGAATAGTAGAAGTATATTCAGGAGGAATAAACCCAAAGACTCTAGGTCCCTCGAAGTGCTTATTACTCTGATAAACGAGGTGTCCATATTTCTCGGATAATTGGTGCTATGAGGAGGGGCATCTATTCTAGAATCCTCTGAATGTTCTAAATGGATCCTCAACTATGTTCTACAGTTTGCCAGAGATTAAAGTACATTGATACTTAGTGTAGATAGACGCCGGGAGCTTATTCCTCCTTAGCAGCAGCCAAAGCCTTGGCAGTACCACGCAAAGCGAATTTGTGGTTTCTTCTGAACTTGGCGTCAACGTTTCTCAAGGATCTGTATCTGAAGGTCTTTGGCTTCTTGATACCGTTCTTGTGAGCCTTCTTGGTCTGGTTGTGGGCGGTGTGGTTCTTAGATTTAGCCATTTTATCTGATGGTTAGTAAGTGACGACGAGACAACGAAATGACGAAGGGAATTGAAGTGGGGGATTTGGACAGGGCAAACGAGACGGTAAACCTGAGCTTTATTGGCGATAGTTTCGTCCTATCTAGTAAATGGTCATAGGTTCGGGTGGATCACGAGTTCAACATACGTTTTGTCTATGAAGTAAGAAACTAGCTAGGATGCGCCTGAATATTTTGGAGGAGGAGGAAAATTTTGAGGTCCTGCGCACAGAGAACAGTCACTTCTGGTCACGTGCATGAGCCCAAGTGCCGAGCTGGTTATGCCTGAGTGATGAACGAATGGAAGTTGGAAGAGATCGAGTTCGGAGCGGAAACGTATGCTAAGAGAGCCCTGAATATTCTCGATTAAACCGATTGATTTTGGAATACTTCTGTGCTGATGTCAAAATACTGGAGTAGTTGCAACTCTACTCTGCAGTTCATACTACCATACATTAGGACCTGAGAGGTTCTTACAAGCAAACTTAACAGGAAACTTAACCGGAAACCTTTATCAGAACAGTTCGAATAATCAATTCGAATGCTCCTGAATATTCGTGTTGTTCCAATCTACAAATAATTACGTTCACAACCTACTCCATGACCCTATGATACGTGAATTATGAAAACGAAAATTAAATCCTCTATGCCTGGCTAGAAGCCAACACCTTAGCTCTCTTGGCCTGCTTGTCGTTGTGCTTGGCTCCCATGATACCTCCACCCCAGTGCTTTCTGGTCTCCTCGTACTTCTCGATGAAGTTGACATTGATGGTAGAAACCAAGTTAGCCAACTCGGATTCATCTTCAGCAGAAACTTCAGTCAAAGCAGCCACGGAAGAGGTCTTCTTGTGAACCAAAGTACCCAATCTAGCCTTACCCTTGACAATGGCATATGGGACACCCATCTTTCTACACAAAGCTGGCAAGAAAATCACCAACTCGATAGGGTCCACATCGTTGGCAATCAAAACCAACTTAGCCTTCTTGTTCTCCACAAGAGACACGACGTGGTTCAAACCGTACTTCACAACAACTGGCTTAGAAGAAACATCGAAAGCCTTCTTACCTTCGGCAATGGCAGCAGCCTCGGTGGTCAATCTCTCCTTCTTCTCAGCAGCAGTCTCTGGTCTGTACTTGTTGAACAACTTGAAGGTTTGGGTGGCGGTGTTCTTGTCCAAAACATTTTGGAACTGAGCAATAGCAGGAGGCACTTTCAATCTCATGGACAAGATCTTCTTTTGTCTCTGCAATCTTACGTACTGGGGCCACTTGACAAATCTCGACAAGTTTCTCTTGGGTTGAATGGCCTGGCCAATACCGTAGTTCTTTTTGGTGTCCTCGATGAGAGGGTTAGATGGGGCCTTAGAGTCTTGGCTCTTGTTGGCCAAAGGAGCTGGGGCAACTTTCTTGGAAGGCTGGGTCATTGAGTTAGTTTTGATTCGGTTGTTCTCCATATGACTTTCAACGAACAACTTCCAAACTCACTCTACAGTACCGTGAGGTACTCAGCCTGTGCACCAAGAAGTGAATCACATTCTTGCACAACTAAATGGTTACGGCAATAAGTGGACATGGTCCAGCATTCCGAGCTACAGAAACATTGGTCGACATTCAACTTTTGCCTTTAGCGAATAAAAATGGCTCCACTCCCCAGCGCACAACCGTGATGATTGTGGAAATTTTCGTTTTCAGAATGCACGTACCATTTGTGATTTTTGATAAAGAATGATGGTGAGAGAAGAAGAAGCGAAAAATTTTTCGTAAACTTCATGCGAAATTTTAGATTCCCGTGGTGTACGGGTGTCTTGTACGGCTGCCTGAATCTTCAATTAAACAAGTGACAAGAAGATTATTATCTCGAAAGCAGTGATGATTATCAATGTGGCCATTGTTGGCGACTTCTCCAGTGGGGTTGGGTATATTGACTACGTCACTGCCAGCCCATCTTCTAGGATGCAACCAAATACCAGATGGAGCCAATTAACCTTCATAATGGATTACTGGAATATGTGAAGACTTCAATAGAATCCCTCAGCTTTCCGCTTAATTTCCATATTGATTTTATCATATTCTGACCAAATCCCGATTTTTAACTGATTCGAGTGCATTTTTGAGAAGTAGCCATTTCGCTCTCGGTACGGAATTTCTCAAGTATTGCGCGAAGACACGGAATTCATTGCCAACTTCGAGAGTCACCAATAAGAATAAGAAATACAGAGAAAAACGAAAGAAAAAAATGAGAGAATTAAATCAATTGACAGAAAATAATATAGCGGCCGGAAAATCTGCAAGATTACCTCATCGCATTATTAATTAATTGCAAATTCCGTGGTGTCGCCAAGATACCTTTGTCTTCCCTGCATTTCCGTCAGCTTATCACCATCTCCTTCTTTTATGTTACGCCTAGCAGAATCTCTATTCACTATCACCCAAGGTTTCCAGGTGGCTCCTTGGAGAGTCGCCGTATCTGGAATTATGGGCTCCACTTCGTATGTTCAGAATGTTGTTTCTCTCCGTATTCGTTACTAACTTGTCAGCCTTGCCAGTTGGATAGTATTGCTCATGCCTCAATTAATTGAGCAGTGGAAAACGAAATCCGCAGATGGAATTGCTGTAGGCTTCATCAGTATTTGGTTTCTTGGTGACTTGTTCAATCTTATTGGTGCTGTGTGGGCCGGATTGCTTCCAGAGGTTATCTTTCTTGCTGTTTGGTTCTGTATTGCCGATTTCTTGATGATATCGTCATACTTTTACTACACTAGAATGTATCCAAAGCATCACCACCGTAAGAGAAGTTTTAGAGCACTCAGCGCCTCTTCGTCTAGAAGTGCGGAACATGCTCCTTTGATGAGAAGAAGATCTTCTGCTCTTGAGCCTCAGGAATTGAGCGTATTCACAAGATTTGTATTGCCCATTCTTTTTGTTGTGGGTGCTGGATGCATGGGATACTTCTTCAGCGATGGCTCCAGCCCTGTCGATGACGCTCCCACTTCTGAAATCAAACTTGGCCCTCAAATTGTTGGCTACATGTCGGCTGCTTTGTACTTGGGAGCACGGATTCCTCAGATCATCCAGAACCAGCAGAGACGTTCTGTGGAGGGATTGAGTTTGTTGTTCTTCATGTTTTCCACCTTGGGCAACCTCACCTACTCGGCCCAGATCTTGTTCTACAGAAACGATGCCCAGTACGTTTTGTTGAACATGAGTTGGTTATTGGGATCTATGGGAACTATTTTTGAGGACTCCATCATTTTCTTGCAATTCTACATGTTCAAAGATCACCATGCTGTGGATGATGCTGAGTAATTATGTACTTAATAAATTCCTCATTTCTAGTTTAGTGGGTAAAAATCATCAATTGTCCAGTCAGTTCCAAAGAAGTTGAGGTCAATGCTATCGTAGGACGGTGGGCCTATAAGTTCAGGGAAGTCACTTTCAAGACCTGGAGCAGGAATTTCGGCCCGTGGAGTTACTGCTCCAGGAAGATATGAACTTGGATGAACAGATCGTCGCAAATCAGGCCCTGGCGTCAATCCTCGCAGCAGAGGCACACTATGCTCATAATTGACGACACTTCCCACTCCCGGAAGTGTCTCAGGAGCCTCAGGTTGCAGTTCTTTGCCCTTGGCAAAAATAGCCGCATATGGATCTTGTTCAGAGATGGCATTGAAGGTTATCCAGAAATTGTCAGTTTGAATAGTCTTGAGCAAGTCCAAACCCTTCAATTCAGAATCAACTATGATGCGACTGCTCCAATAGCAGTGTTGGCGAACATCACCTACATCTTGGAACTGAATGGGTTCTGTCACCGGGACTAAATTGAAGATCTCCAACTGGTGAGGCACGGACCATAGCACCTTTGCGTTTGTCACTGCTTCCACTTTCCCTGAGTATGTTTCCTTGTCGAAAATGATCCTGCGACCGAGCCCGTTGACCTTGGAGCATTTCCATCCATAGAAGTATCGTTCACTGAGCAACTTGCAGAGCTTAAGTTTTCTTGTAGTAAAGGTCTTGGTGCGTGCTTCCAAGTCCTTGGCCATTTTGAGCTCATCTTCATTCGGATCATCCCCCTCCATTAGGAGGATAGTACAGTGAACCCGTAGGATGAGCCCCACACCCACTGCCGCAACCACATGCAAGTATATAAGGATTGCCGGAGTTAAGAATACATTAAAGATAGGATCGGCAATCGCATACTTCGAGAACATTAGCTCGGGACAGAAGTAGTTCATCTCGTTGAATACAATGAGAATAAGTTTTTTGAAGAAGAAAAAGTCCAATTCGACTTCTCTCTGATAAGAGTAAAACAAATGCAAAAAATAGTAAACGTTGGCCAAGAAGAGCTTGAGAACCACCAAAGTTTGCATCTGGAACACTATCAATGGATATGTTGAGTATGCCCTAGAAGCGACGTCTTCAATATAACTGGGGATGCTTCCAAGACGCTCATTGATGAAGATCTCGAAATCGTTTAACTTGGAAATCACGTCAATCGCACGATGAGAGTTCCGCAAATCCAAGCAGATATCTAGTAGGTCACTGCCTCCACTGACAATCTCATGCAAGGATTTCATCAGCCGAATGGCTTCCTCTTCTACCCTTTGGTCATTGATGTTTGAGTTATTTGGTGAATACTCTGGAGGTTTGGTGTTGTGCTGAGCCAGCATGATACATCTTGGGGATAAGAACATGTAGGAGATGAGGTAGTCCAAATGGATCACCACGTACCACAATTTTCTTCGTAGATTCTTCATTCTTCCGTCCGGAGAGTGATTCTCCCGAACAAAATCTGGATCTCGGTCCAAGTTGAGGGTGGTGGCCATGTGAACTAACTGCCCCATGTTGCAATCTGGGTCTTGGACGTTGAAGGAGGTATCGTTCTCTAGTGCATACATTTTCGTAATTGCCAACAACAAGTGTGCTTGAAATATCAAAAGCAGGGGCTTTTTATGAAATCGGCTCGATGTGAGGAGCCTCGTGCCCAATTCGACCACACTTAGTGAGATTTCAGATTGAGCTAGGGTCAGTCCCCATTCCTGGGTCGCATTCAAGATTTCGACGTTACGACCACTCAAATTAGTGAGAAATGAAAGGTAGGATAATCGCAACATGAAGAGAAGAATGGCAAGAATCATCAACTCGTCCTTGTTGGAAATAGACACCTCCAAAAGGGATGCACCATCGGGGGAATACACCAATAGCTTATCTATGTGAATGAGCAACCACTCCTGGTCGACAACAGGAAACGCCGGGTAGATTTTCTGGAAAAAGCGATCGACATAAGCAAATAGAGCTGGCCGCAGAGGTAGTAGCGAAACCAACGCGGCACCATATGAGTCGCCTTCATGAAAATTAAAGTCAGGCGAGTACGAAAGACCGATGGTGGAGCCGTATTCGGCAAATTGTCTTCGCAAGACGTAGTTGGAGCTCGCATTGCTGAGTCCGTAGGTGAATATGTCGATATACTTATCGCCAAATGTCTGGCGGGTTTCCTCTTGCAACTTAGCACGAAACAGATGGTCTGGGAAGTTCTGGATTGTCAACAACTTCAACTTCTTCTGGTTCTCATTCAAATTCCAAAACAACTGTGCTCCGGGCTCCTGCTGCGAAATCTCCATCAGGCCAATGATTCTAGTGGAGTTTCGGATGTATTTGAATCTCATACTGGAAGGTGACAAAGCTTGAGAAGTGCTTGATACCTTTCTAAAGGCACTGAGGTCCATATGGATGTTTAATACATCGGTGGATCGGACCACCGGGTTGATTCCAATGAGAAAGTCGTTGGAAACCACAATTCGAGTATTGCGAGTGGAAATACTTTTGGTCGCCGGAGCTAACGTCTCCGACAGTTTGTAAGCCGAGTCATGGGATTTGGGAAGTTCTCCGGATTCGTTCCACTCTTGAGGCACCGACGATGAGCTCGAGGGAGATAGGTCGCTCTTGGGTTCTGTGCCAAAAACGCACTGTTCAGGACACTTGGCCCGGATACAATTCAGACAGGGCTGCACTTTATCGCATTTGGACTTCTTGGCCCGACATCGAAGACAGACAATGGTCGGTCTCTTCCTTTTCCGAACCCGAGTTATAGCTGCCATGGGGATCGCTCAACATGATCGATTTCAGCTTACATATGTGGTGTATATGCACTCTGGTAATTAGATCTAAGACCGAAAGTATTTGGTCACCACATCGGGCAACTCTCTCGGGTACATAATAATATTGTTGCAATCCGCCGTTATTTTCTCACATGAAGAATTATCATCCTAGCCAATTTTCATCGCTAGTGATAGAGAAAATTGGGGGGTTTCGCTTGGTAGGGACATTCTGGTTATCGATAGTGGCTCATTACGAACATGCATTCCTGGATATTGTGTGATACTCGAACGAGATATACATATTTGTCGGTTGTACATTATAGGAGGGTGCGGCGACGATCTACTGTTAAAAAGTGTCACAGCAAGGAACGTGACGGTTATCGTGATAATCACCATGGAATATCGTGGCAGGGACGTGGAAAAAACCTCCACTTTTCTTTCCGTTACTTTTTTCTTTCTTGCCCATTCCTCTTTGCTCCGTCCCTATACCGTATTCTCCGCAGGTGCATTTCTTATCTGAACATGGTTCCATATTCTCTCTTCCACGTTCTTCCTTCTTTAGACGTATCAAAAGAAAAGTGGCGTGACAGCATCATCATGATATCTGCTCGGAACTTGCAGATGCTTCACCGCCGTTTCTAACTCCATTCTTCAAACCCATAGTCTCGGAGTCTCACCTCATTTCCCCGAACAACCACCAAGTTATTCCGCATCATAACCAGTAGCAATTTTTCTTCGGGCCCTCCGACGGGCGCCGCAATCCACTTCTCCTGTGGAGAAAGCAAATTCGTCACTAGTCTCACAATCAACGATAATGCCAGCCTAATGCTCGTTTTGAATGTCTTCTCGTCCATCACACTGGCGTTTTCCCAATCTTGCAAGGCATAAAGTTTGGTAACCACCCGCTTCACGTGCTGGTACATGCGATCTTCCACTGACTTCATGGATGCTGTTGCATTCTGCACAGATTCGAGTTTGCTGGCGAGCTCCACCTCCAAAGGCTGTGACTCATCTAGTTTTCCTCGAAGCTTATTCATACTGTCTGGGTGTGCGAGGATTCTCTGGTTGAGGAGGTCATTGATCTCGGTGTAATCGGCCAAAAGTTGTGATTGCAGAACAGTGGCTTCCTCAATTGCAGCATTTTCGTTGGCAATCTCGGCTGATGCCTGTCTCTGTTCAGCCACGGCTTTTTTGGTTAACGACGCGGCAGTGGCGATCCCGATCAGATCGTTTTTCATGGCCATGTAAGGAAGCTTCTTGTATGCCTCGTATAATGCCACGAGATGTGCCTGCCTTTTCGAAGACTCGTCCCAGTTCTCACCTGATACTTCGTTTTCCAATAGCCCATTGGCTTCTGTGGCCTGGCGTAGAAACGTCCTTGTCCGCTCCATGTCTTCGCGTAATCTTTTTATATATGTGTCCTGAGCGGCTGATTGGGAGCTGTGATCTGCCGGGAGATCGATACTCTGAAGAATCAGACGTAGCTTGTCTTTTCTAGTTTGGTCCATAATTTGAACGAATGAAATCAACGAGAAATGCAGAAGACTAGAAAATGCAGGTATTGCGTCCAAAATGTTCCAATTATTCAATGTATACCGTCAAATAAATGCAATACCGGGGAAATTGAAACAGGTGTTGATTGTGAATCAAAACCACTCTAATCATCCACTCACGCACCCGTACACCAGGCATCAGTCTTACAACCACCAAAATTTCCACCAACCGTTCTATTCACTGACATGTCCCAAATCTCCCAGGCCGCCTTGCAGAGCCTCGACGATGACTCCAGAAAGGAGATCTTACAATTCATCGAGTCGGAGAACTCCAAGTCAAAGGTGCAGATGTCCATCCACAACTTCACCGATATGTGCTTCAAGAAATGCAACAACAATAAGGCAATTGTTTCCAATACCTTGGACAGATCCGAGGAGCAGTGTTTGTCCAACTGCTTGAATAGATTTTTGGACACAAATATCAAGGTTGTGCAGGCGTTGCAGAACCAAAAGTAAATACATCATTCTCTCAATGCACATAGGTTTTCGTTTCTGGGGCCGTAGTCCATATAGCATGTAGATCGTCGTGGAATTCTTGTCCGAGACCCGAGCTCACTGCAATTGCTTTAAGGGCTGATACGTTTTTCTCAATCAACTCCCCAGTGTAGGCTGAGCCCACATTGTACTTGACCACTCTTTTGCATAGGACGGTCCATGCTCCCAACAAATCGTATTTATACAGCAGGAGGATGGTGAGGGCGGCTTGGTCTTCTACTTTGGAGAAGATATGCAAAATGGCGGTTTGGACCAGCAACGCAGAATCCACCAACTGGGGTCCATTTTCGTATTCAACAACATATGGGTTAATGAGAAGCTGGTTGATGACAAAGTTTGTTCTTGCAAAAATGGCTAAAACGGCAACTCCAACGTGATCAGATATAACATAGCGTAATTGATCCACCAAGAAAGCTAACACAAGAACAGATTCGGCGTCGTTGTCTCTGCCTTGAACGTGGGAAATCAGACCGAGAATATTCTTTTCTATCACGTCGAGATACCGCCGGAAAGACGCCTTTTGCAAGTCAAGGAGTTGGAAAAGAACAGGGTATGCCGCTTTGAGCACATATAAGGAAACCGCAGCAGGCGTGAGCCTGGGGAGATATGATAGACACACTTCCACAGATTCTTTGAATGCCATATCCAAACCGGTTTTGGACAATCGCGAGCCATCCAGCGAGATGAATTCACTCAATAAATAGCATCCCTGAGCTCGAAACAACGGATCGGAATCGTCCAAGACATTCAAGATGAAAGTAGATGCCATTGGCCAGTAGTGGTCATATTCACCCCACGCCAGGCCAACTTTCATCAACAAATAAATGGAAGAAATGGACTTCACGGCAGGCGAATACTTCCAATCTGACCGTATTTTTTCTTCACTTCCAAACCCGAGTGTGGGTCTGAGCGCAGAAATATTTTTGGGTTTTGCATAGCCTGCCATTGACACTTTGGAGACAGTGGACCGAAGCAAAACGGGCTTAAGTTCGTCAACAAATCGTTGCATGTGTTGAACACACAATCCCAAATCAATTTTCCCTGCCTCTGCGGCAATGCGGCGGTTGCTCCATGGAGTATGTTCATTCAAGTAGTACGAGATCGCATCCATCAACCGAAATTGGAGATTTCCGTTCGTTTTCGAGAATAGCAAAACTGCCAACCGAAGCTGGAGACATAGATGTTGGGTTTTGTTTTCGCGAATTTCAACTGACATCCAGTTCCATTTAGTTGGTGCAAAGTGTAGCCAATCAACCAACTTGTCAGCTACCAATTGAGCATCGTGGTCGTCTATAGAGCCACTGACCAAATCGTTAAGCTTCGATAGATTCTGATCGGCCAATAGAGTCAAGATGTCCGAAGCGGCTGCGGAGTCGTTTTCCACCGCATCATTTGCATCCAATTCAATTATAGCCACCATAATGAAATGTGTTTAATGTGCATACAGATGCGAAGACTACATCTACACAAGTATCGATAAGACTACTTGAACAAAGAGAAGTATCAACACAAAAAAAAGAAAAGTCCAATTTCTACTTCAGTCTTCAGTGCAAGGACAATTTCAACACACCCAACTGCACCAAATTTACAATGCTAAGGTCGATCAGAACCCTCACATCCAAATCTATCACGATTTCTCCAGAGATCTCCCAGGCTCTCAACGATAAAGTGCCCGTGGTGGCCTTGGAGTCAACAATTATCACCCATGGATTTCCATATCCCCAGAATATTGACATGGCCCGCAAAGTAGAGGCCACAATTCGAGAAAACGGCAGTGTGCCTGCAACATGTGGATTCATCCAAGGTAAGCCATATGTTGGGTTTTCAGATCGCCAATTGGAGTACTTGGCTGAGCAGCCAAACGTCAACAAGGTGTCGAGAAGAGATATCGGAGTGACAATGGCCCAGAAACTTAATGGTGGAACCACAATCGCTGGCACTATGATTCTAGCACATATGGCTGGAATTCAAACGTTTGCTACCGGCGGATTGGGGGGAGTTCATAGAAACGGACACATTACTATGGATGTGAGTGCAGACTTGACGGAACTTTCCCGAACTCCGGTAACTGTGGTATGTGCTGGACCGAAACTGATTTTGGATATTGGTCGCACCATGGAGTTCTTGGAAACACAGGGAGTTTTCGTAGGAACATACAACGACAACGGCAGAAACAGGGTGGAGATTCCTGGATTTTTCTGTCGAGAGTCGGGGGTGGTTTCGCCGTATTCTTTTGGCTCATGGAAGGAGATTGCTTCGATTGTGTATCATCAGAACAATGTAATGGGTATGACTTCGGGAAACTTGGTGTGTGTTCCTCCACCAGAAGAAATTTCCATGTCTAGCGAGTTCATCAGCAATATTATCGATGAGGCCATTGCAGAAGCAGATCAGAAGGGAGTTCGTGGCAAGGAGTTGACGCCGTTTTTGCTTCAAAAGATTGCCAGAGATACCAACGGAGAGTCGGTGGAGTGCAACAAGAAGTTTGTGATGAACAATGCAAAGGCAGCACTGAAGATTGCCCGAGAACTTCTTGCATTGGACAAGAGCGGTCCAGAGAATGGTCCAGAGGTATGTTGAAGACTTAAAATAAAATAGGAGAATGTGAAATCTAGAGGATACTTAAGGTGCCTCAAATTTTACTTTCACATAGCACGCAATCTCTTGAATTACCCTTTCTTGCATTTACTAACGGATAGGTGACATTCCAGCCTTCTACTGGAATCAGTAGACCAGGGCGACGTACAGAGAATTCAGAGAGAATAAGTGCAGAGGGAATGACTTATACCATTCTGAATTCTAATAGTTCTTCTGTGGGTGGCTCTTTTGAACGGTCCGTTCCAGATAAAGTTGATACCTTGATAATTGGCCTGATTGCCCTAGATTCCGTCAGCACCCTCACCTCATCTACCATCATGAACGACTCCAATCCTGGAATTCTGAAGTCGTCGATTGGAGGCGTAGGATACAATGTCAGCATGGCCCACAAATATGGGCTCGAAAGCCAGGGCAAAAAAGGATCGTTCCGGTTTGTGTCGGCCGTGGGTGACGATTTCGCTGGCCACTCCATACTTAAGCAACTACAAGAAAACCACTCCGACACAACCGGAGTTCTTGTACAAAAAGGAAGCCACACCGCCCAGTACTCTGCAATTCTTGATTCAGGCGGCCTGTTGGTGGTGGCATGTGCCGATATGGCAATTATGGAAGATGCTTTTGTCGCCAAACATATCAATGAGCAAATCGAGCGAGCTCAGCCCAGATTTGTGGTGGTGGACTGCAACCTTCTGGCCGCAGGGCTAGATGCCGTGATTGAGACGTGCTCAAAACAAGCACACCCCCCAAAAATCATTGTGGAGCCCACCTCGAAACCGAAACTGGCCCGGATAAGTGGCATCAATTCCCGACTTCTTGGTGTGTTCCCCCATTGCAACATCCAAATGATCACCCCCACCACTGATGAACTCGAGCAGATCCATCAATCGTTTGCCATACGAGAGTTTTTTGATGATTACGACCACTGGTTTCCCGTGCTCGACTCGTTGGGTATCGATGCCAACTTTAGAGATAAGATGGCTGGATTGGCTGCGAAAAACCCATTAATGCGAATGCTAATGGAAACCGGGGTTCTCCAACAGAGTTTCCAGCTTCTTCCTTACATGCCGAATATTTTGGTGAAATTGGGTGCTCAAGGGTGTGTCCTCGTCAAACTCAGCACTTCAGTTGCCGACTACAAGTCAGTTCCCACTACTTCGCCTTATTCTCCACAATTCACTTTAACTTCCTTGGGGCGCGAAATTGACGGAGAGAGGATTGGAGTTGTGGTGCAGTACTTTGCAATTCCCAGCGAAAACGAAAATTTATCGGTGGTCAATGTCACGGGAGCAGGCGACACTTTTTTGGGGTATTTGACGTCGACGTTGGTGGCGGACGATTGGATGAGTTCCCGGATTGAGAGTTTAGAGCAAGAATGGGCTAAGTGGGAGAGTATATACAAGTCGCAGGTTGCTAGTGGGAAGAGTTTGGAGAGTGATGAAGCGGTGAGCAGGGAAATTGCCAAGATCTAGGAGAAGATGAAGATTTGGAAGTGTGATTTTCGATTTTTTTCGTTGACTTCTGTTTCTTGTTGTCTTTAGTCACTTTCCAGTCTGTTTGTTTTTCATTGGTCCTCTGATCTGTGTGCGTATTGTCCTGCCGCATTCGGCAATTCTCACCATGGGCCGACTCATTACGTCCACATTAATTGTCTAACTACTCGGTCAATGTGGAGCTTTCTCCGAAATGCCCGTTTCGGGACCCGGCCCTCGGCCCTTTTCTCCAAAAGATCCGTTTTCGCAACCTCCGCCGCCTCTTTTGTTGCTGTCTCTACTATCTCCACCTCGCTCATCTTGAACGATAAATCTTCTAAATCACTTGAAGGCGTGGACGTCGACTCCTCCATTGATCCATTCCCGGTCGTCGTCTCGGCCACAAAAAACACTCTCATTCCATCAGACTTCAAGTTGGTTGCCTCGGGAGTTAGATCGGTCACTTTTCTCGGCTTTAAAGTCTACGGAGTTGGTCTCTACGTGGCTGCTAAAGACGAGACCAAAATCGCCTCGACTGTTCGGGAATACTTAAAAAAGCACGAGGGAATGTCCGTGGGCGATTTGCTCGACGACAAGGACATTTCTCAGCAGATTGTTGATGACATTTCCCAGGAAGCAGCTTACGCAGTCAAAATCACTCCGGTGAGAAACACAGACTTTGGCCACTTACGAGACGGGTTGACCAAGTCGATTTTGGCCAGTCCAATGGCTAAAGCTATGAGGGATCTGGTGGGAGAAGGCGTGGAGCAGTTAAGACAGGCATTTCTGGGCTTCAGAGGATCGGTTCCTAAAAATCATACATTGTGGGTGGTTTCCGATACCAAAACCGTATCTATAGGCTACGAGGGTAAGAAGATGAGCGAAATGGGTGTTATTTCCGAGCCCAGCATTGTTCGGGTCATTTTGGTGCTGTATTTGAGCAATGCCAAACCATTGAGTGAATCGTTGAGAAAGAGCTTTGTGTCATATGTGGAGGGACAAATTTAGGATGGAAGTACTATAAGTACGGAAACACATACTTCTAGCATATTCTAGATAACCTTTGCGTATTCTAAGTACTCTTAACGTGTTCTGGATACAATCAGCTGAATCTAGATGGTTATTCCTGATCATTCCATCCTGTAGAACCTAAGCCTTAGAATACAATTATGATGCTCTACATCTAGCTTGAAATGCACATTTACGTGAAGAATTTTCTATTAGCACAACGAGCGGATCGCGAAGATATAACTACTTCGGAAAGTCTGTAAAATACAACTCAGAAACAAGAAATGACATCAAGGCATTACATAATAATAGCCTCGTGCTCAACGTTGCTGGAAATAGACTTGTGAGGCAACACCTTGGCACCGTTCACGTAAATCTCGTTCTTCACCTCAACGTCGTCACCCAAAACAGTGACACCCTCAGTTCTAGCCCACTTACCAATTCTGGAGTTCCAGCCGACAATGGTGGACTTAACCCAGGCGTGGTCCTTAACCTCGGAGTTGGCCAACAACACCGATCTCTGGATTCTGGCACCCTCACCAATGACAACATTAGGGCCGATGGTCACGTTAGGACCAATCAAGGCAGTTGGGTGGATCTTGGCGGTTGGGTCAACCAAAACGTTACCCTGGTGAACAAACTTCTCGCTACACAACTTCTCTGGGCACTTCTTGGACAACGAGGTCAAGTAGAGACAAGTACCAGACAAAAAGTCCTTTGGCTGACCAACGTCCATCCAGTAACCCTCCAAGTCGAACGAGTACAACTGCTTCTGCTCAACCAAGATTGGGAAGGTCTCCTTCTCGATGGAGGTTGGCTTCATGTCAATCAAGTCAATGACTGATGGGTTCAAAATGTACAAACCAGCGTTAATTCTGTTACCCACAAACTCAACAGGCTTCTCGACAAATCTGTCAATCAAGTTAGGGGTGTTTCTGTCGTGGACAATGACACCGTACTTGGATGGCTCGTCAACCTTGGTGGCCACGATGGTACCAGCAGCACCGTGAGCCTTGTGGAAAGCAGCCAACTCCTCGAATGGGTAGTCGCAAATGACGTCGGAGTTCAACACAAAGAATGGAGAGTCGTCCTTCTTCAACACCTTCTCGGCAAGCTTCAAAGGTCCAGCAGTGCCCAAAGGCTCCTCCTCGACGGAGAAAGTGATGGAGACACCGTACTCCTCCTCGTACTTCTTCAAGGTGGCAACCATCACCTCGGGTCTGTAGTTAACAGCCAACACAATGTCGGTGACACCAGCAGCAGCCAATGCTTCGATCTGGTGCAAAATCATGGGTCTGTTACCGAACTCAACCAAAGGCTTTGGCAAGGTCAAAGTCAATGGTCTCAAACGGGTTCCGTAACCGCCAACAAGAATAAGTCCCTTCATTATGTATTACTAACTTTTCGATTTACGACAAGTGTCAAAGAGCGAAAAAAATGCGAGCAGAATACTCACTATATATATACCGCGACCTCACCAAACAGCAGCGTCGCGCACCCAACCACGACCTGCATGGGTCCATCGACGCCAGCGTGTTCTTTCACTGCGGCTGCACTTCACAGCGGTAAAAATTTCTACGGGTTGATCTCACTTCATGATTTTTTCGGGGTGGTGGGAGGTGGCGATGAGGGGCCCTTTTATAGCTGGCAGGCGAGCCACATCCATATGGGACTTCCCCTCATTTCCACACTATATAAGGCCCCATATCCCCCGGCGCGCACCATTTTTGCTGCTGTCTGGATTCAGTCGCAGGGTTCCCCTTTCCATGTCGTGCTAAAATTGTCGCAGAAAAAGAAAGCTACCAAGCACGTTGGCTCCATACATGACTTCACATACAGGAGTTCGGCTGGCTCTGTGGCTTGCATAGTCTTGGTAGTTGGGGGCACCTGATGGGGGAAAAGAATACAAGTATGGGAGAAGTACATTACAACTATAGTAATTTCCCGCATTGATCACGGTGGCTGGGCTGTCGGACTTTAGCACTTGAAGCTGAGCCGTCGTGATTTTCGTCGGTTCTTCTCGTTGCAGGACACTACACGGAGTTGGACGAATTCTGGGATTGGGACATGGTACCCAAGTTGCCCGTGCGCAAGTTGGGCGGAATACGAGATGATAAACTCTCTGTCAATACACGTTCATCAACTGCAATCTTTACCTGCAACACGTGATTTCGGATAATGCCACGCCGGATGCTAGGCCTGCCTGCCCGATTGGGTCGAGCCTCATCTATTTACGTGCGACCTCCTAGCGGAATATATGCACCTTGGTAAAATATCTAGTGGTTGGGATCTGGTGGGTGCACTCCCGTCTCGAAAGAGGATGAAGACATCCTAAAGAGATGGCCGAAGATTCGATGGAATTCCCGTTTCAAACAATTCTTCCATTGCAAGCAACGGCCCGAATCACGCGGCATTCGATGTGATTTCATTTCGTGGACGTCATAGACATTCGATCTAATTTCGTGGACGTCATATACGGTCGATCTAATGGACGTCATCGGGACTATTGTGCCCTCTTCCCGCATTATCTACATCAGAACCATGCACCGGTATCGTTTCTCTAATTAGTTGGGTATGGTGACAAGTACCCTCAGTTCGTTAGAATTGGACTGAAGCAATGGCGATGCATAAAAACCCCATCGGTCGCAATTGAAGCTTCAGAAACATTTCAAGCCTCTTCTCCACCACATCACTCTCCACACAAACACGATGCACACCAAACTCAAGCACAAGCTGGTGCCCGTCACCAGGAAGTACCTGTCCAAACATCCACCTTCCTGAGTACACGTATCCATCTCACGGCCATGCAACAACGAAAAAGCAATTGACCCCACTGCTGGAGCCACCATGAACGAACCCCACGTGGAACCCATCATGTCGACACCCCAGATCGATGCGACAATGGTTGCATATGCCGTGAACAAGCCTCCGTAACTGGCGCCGTTGAGAACGGTGTTAACACCAAAATTAGGAATGTAGAGGACTCCAAACTGGCCCACTGTACCGATCGCCGACAACACAATTAATAGCCACACCTTGCAAATAGGGTGTTTGCGATCTTCGCTGGACATCCTGTCAGCGACAACTCCAACCAATAGACGAAAGATGCTCGACAGCGCAGCAAGAATACTGACCTGATCAGGCAACTGCACCGTGTTTTGCGCCGTGGAGTCGATGATCAGCCCCAAGTTGTTCTGGAAGCTCTCGAGAGGACCGGTGTTCAATGCAAGCGATAGCAAGAGAACCCAAGCGGATTTATCCTTAAGAAATGCGATATATCTGGAATGGTGATCCACGGGCTCGATTGAAGACCGCAGAGATCTGTGTGGAGCCAAAGCTGTGTCTGGGCGGCTGGAGTAGTCTACGGAATCCTCCGAATCGGACAAAAGTGGTTCATTCTCGCCGAAAATGACATCCTGCTCAATGGAGACGATGGAGTTGGACACAAAGTTGAGCACTCCCACCACAAAATACAAAAGAGCGAAAAACAGAAATACCCGGTATAAGTCGAGGTCTTTATTCAGCCCGTGAAAGTAGGGGAGTTTCAAGATCTGCGACCCAATCAACGACGACATTCCGTAGCAGGTTGCAGGCATGGAAATAGCGACTGCCTTGTGGTTGGGATAGATTCTTGCACAAGTGATCAAACAAGCAAAGTACAAGGAGCTGGTAGCCAAGCCAATGAAAAGAAAGCTGATTGCCAACACCACGACGTTGGAGGGACTGATTCGAGGCTCCAAGTCGAAGTTGGTGCTCACCAGTCGGACAATTGCTGCGTTGATAAAATAGGCGGGACAAAACGCCCAGATGGAGATCAACGAGAGCAACGCAGGTCCGTAGCAGTCAGCCAAGTATCCCAACACCGGTAAGCAGAGGTACATGCCCACGGCCGACAAGGAGACAATGAAGTTGATCTGGGTGTAGGTCAAGCCGACGGTATTGTGGAGCGACAGGGCGAAAAGCGAGAAAAGCAAGATGGAGCCCAGCGAGAGGCACGAAGTCAAGGCGATGGCGAATGCAAATCGCTTCAAATGGGCCAAGTCGTAGCGGCTGGCAAGGGCATTTTTGATTTTGTGGGTGAGATGGTGGAGGTATTTCATGATACCTTGAGATGCAGATATATGCGGGGCTCACCAGGAGCGAAAGTGCAAGCAAAAGTGTGGGTATGCGAGAAGAATGTCTCGATTAAGATGCAAAAGACTGAAGCTAGACTGGTGATGCCTTAGTGTGGATTGTTCAGCAAAGTGTGGTGTACATGCACTCTTGATGAAACCAGTACATCTGAAGATGGTGGCAGGCGATGGTATTTCCGATAAGAGGCGGGTAGCACTTACTGTGAGCGAACATTAGGTGGAGAAGTCAACTACAGGGAAGAGAAGACTCAATGAAAAGGTGTTTTTCAGATGTTCGTACATACTAATCTTATTCTCTCTTATGCTCTCGGAGATTAATGCTAGAAGACTATTAGTGAGCGGCCATACAGGATTCATTGGTGATCGGGAATGGGAAGTGCTTAGAAAGAGAAGGAAAATGATTGAAATCGAAGATATTATGAGTTCTTGACGTGCTGTGGAGATTGCGATCGTCAGCGGAAGTAGAGGAATAAGGACTAGCAAGGGGAGTCTGCAGAATGCATGCAATAAAGAGTCGATCAAGAGGAAGCCAGAAAGTCAATAAAAAGGAAATGATGTAGCAACCAAGAGGAAATGGAGACAACCAAGAGAAGTTGGAGCCAATCAAAAGGGACATTCAAGAGATGGAATCATTCAGTCCCGGAAATCAATCCCATTTTAAAATCATCTGGCTCTCAGCCTGCACTACATCTTCAAAACTTTCCGCACTAACTCTAATACTACATATCTAGAGATACGAGATAAAACGATCAATCTCGCCCTTCGACCCCAACCAAATACCGGACTTGTCATGAATTCCCTTGGGTAAAATGTCCAAGATACGTTCGCCCTTGTCGTTGACCGCATTGCCTCCCGCCTGTTCCATCAACATCGCCATGGGAAAGCACTCATACAAGATTCTCAACTTTCCATTCTTCAGCTTTGTGTCGGATGGATAAGCAAAAATGCCTCCATACAACAAAGTTCTGTGGATATCGGCCACCATCGAACCGATGTAACGTGCCGAATATGGCTTGCCCTTCAACGAGTCCTGGGGCTTCTTCAAGTCCTCAATATACTTCTTGATGTTATCAGACCAATAGTATGAGTTACCCTCGTTGACAGAGTAGATGGCACGAGTGTGGGGAATCTTCAAGTTTGGCTGGGTCAAGATAAATTCTCCCAATTGAGTGTCTAAAGTGAACCCGTTGACTCCTCTACCGGTGGTCAACATGAGGTGGGCCGATGCTCCATACATGGTGTAGCCAGCGGCAACCATATCGGTACCTTTTCTCAAGACGTCACGGATAGACCCAGTCAGATCCTCCTTCAACCGGTAAACCCCGAAAATGGTTCCGACAGACACTCCGGCATCGATGTTGGACGATCCATCAATAGGGTCGGTGCATACGGCATAGCGACCTCCACCTTCAAACACAATGAGGTCCTCTTGTTCCTCGGAGACAAGTACCTTTACGTTTCCACTGGATTTCATGGCATTGATGAAGATCTCGTCTCCAATCACATCCAACTTTTTCTGGACGTCTCCGGTGGCATTGGCCGTGCCCGAGATTCCGATAAGATTAACCAATTCTGCTCTTCTGATGTTGTGAGCAATGAACTTGAAGGCAAATTGAAGCGAATTCAACAAGAGTGACAACTCGCCGGTGGCAGTAGGGGCGAATTTCTGCTGTTCCTCCAAGATGAATCTGGTCAAGGTGATGATGTCGGTCTCGACATCCATTTGCTCGGAGACAGAACCCATGGTTTTGTATTATAGAAAGTATGTGGGGGGCGAAGAAGTGTGGCCAATGCTGAAATTACCACTAGAATGCTACTACGAGGGAAGAAATGTGGTGGTTTGCTTAGGGACAGTTACCCCAGATTTTATACCAATCCCGGGGTTGAAAGGAGGGTGCGTGCTTCCTGCAGAAAGCGGGAGCCCTTTGCCCCGTCGACTACCGGGTGCTCGGGTCAAGGGAGATTTGTAATGGCACATTTTCCGCACTTGTGGAGCGTTTTGGAGAGACGCATGGTCAATCAATTGGGAGATAGCCTTTCGTTTATTGGTGGAGGTGAGCGGGTGGCAGTTTGTAATAGGAGGTCAATAGCAACTCCGGGAGAACCCCGGGCTGCTGACAAGATTCGCAAGCGGAAGTGCAAGTGCGAATGTGCGTCTGAGAGGGAGTAATGTGACTTTGTGGGTAGGTCTTCGCAATAAATTATCGATCTCCGACTGCCGAAGATGGAGGGAGTTAGGGCAAAATGATTTAATATCGACGATTTTTTGATTTTTGTCATTCAATTCCATCCGATAGCGTTGATTATGATATTCGCCAAATAGCTATTCCACACTGGCGAGATTCATGCCTGGCTGTCGAGATTCATGCCAGGCTCTCGCACTTCATGCCAGGCTCTCGCACTTCATTCCTTACTAATCTAAGAATCAATATGTGACTATTGCCCTCACCACATTGGTCATCATTGGTCATGTGTATCGATGAATCGCATCAATGACTAAACAACCAATAGAATCTCAGCCATACATCCACCACATAGATAACCACATCAA
This sequence comes from Sungouiella middelhoveniana, assembly GCA_030557965.1. Taxonomy (NCBI): domain Eukaryota; kingdom Fungi; phylum Ascomycota; class Pichiomycetes; order Serinales; family Metschnikowiaceae; genus Sungouiella; species Sungouiella middelhoveniana. Next base: position 69,790 of record JANIJQ010000004.1, on the reverse strand, counting down.
ATCTATTTCAAAAATTCTAGCAAAGACTTTAAGCTCAACTCAATGTATTCTACTTATTTCCCATGCTTCTGGTTGTGAATCGACCGATTCACCTCAAACAAAAGATTGAATTCGTCATTCCGCTTGGACTTGGCTGCACTCTTCGTGGTCCATGCAGAATTGGAGTCGAGCGACCGATAGACCCTGGTCTTTTCCCCGGTTTTATCTGCTTGTGCTGCAGCGATTTTGTTCTGATATATTGCTGAAAACACTCCTAATACTTCCGAGGCATTATAGGGCTCAGGCAGACCCGACTTGGATCTCAGAACACGTTGTGTCGAGACTTCGGCCGCTTCCGATGGCTTTGACTGTAGTTTGTCTACCCAATCGGACATTAGTATGAAATGGTAGTTAACGAAGGTCAGAAATGGTGAAGGTCGTGTAGAGACCGGATTGGTGGGGCAGGGAGCCAAAAATAATGACTCCGGCGTGATTCGAACACGCGCATCTTACGATAACAGAACTTGAGTCTGCCGCCTTAGACCGCTCGGCCACAGAGCCATTTGATATGTTGTTGAATTTGAGTAATTAATAAGAGCAATGCCTTGGCGGGCAATATAGCGATTTGAATCAAAAGCAAATGAGATTATGAGCTCAGAGTTGGTGTAGATTGTGTTGAATATTAATATTACCGACTGAAATGATTGAAGAAAGAATTAAGCCAGATTTCTTCATGAATGTGGTTGGGGTTGACCATGTCATTTCTCGAAAATATTCATGAAACAAACTAAGAAAATTAGAAGCAAAACGTAATAGGTATACTGAATTTCAAAGTACTGATGGCAAATGTCCACTTTTCGGATCTTGATTCGTAAGAAAAAGAAAATTATTGGAGATCAATGATACCTTTTTTTCACTTCTATTATTTTCACAATCCCAAGCAATTGCCTTTTCTATTTCTTCATGAAGTGTTTCATTCCCTCATAGCTGTATCTTATAGTTCATTGATTGTATAGTAGTCAATGCTCTTATGTTTTGATTTTCTCTTGACTTGGTCGTAGTCGTTCTCATGTTGATGATATCCAAATTCTGATGTCATGGGATGTTCCTATGCCATCGGCCAGTATAGCTGTTTTCTCCTCAGACTATTCGAAGGGTGCTATTTCTTTCCATTAGATTAGTAACTTCAATACCGAGCCTACTTCACTATTTTCATGGAAAGTGCCGTTCTGCAATACCGAACCTATTTGACTATTTCAAGGAAAGTGCCGTTCTGCAAGCTAGCTGCCAATATTGGAGATAATAGAAAGCTCTCATGCTGGAAATGAGCAACTGTGGATTACAGAGTTGTATTAAAAAAAGGAAACAAGAGATTATAGAGAATGCTTCAGAAGTTTTCTGGTCTTCCTTGATTACTCTCAATAAAATACTTGTCTCAAGAATCTTGACACCTTGATTCTCAACCCCATCCTGACAGAATGATTTCTCGGTTTCCAGTAGAGATTGTTCTAAATATATTGGATTAATTTCCTCAAATTGATATTCAGTGTTTTCACGACCGTTTGCCCGAAAATTATACAATACAGTAGTTTCTTGTCCAGAAATTGCACGAAATGAGTGCTAGTCAATTAGACCAGTTCGGGTTCATTGTAAATGAAGAAGACGAGATACGGAGCATGGTACTAGAAATTTCCCCTTGCAACGAATAAAGTTTATAGAAATTGACCTAAAGGATACATGGATTATTAAGGTCGTTGTGGATCACCGCAAAGAATTCCTGAAATGGTTTACAACGGGTTCTTGAAGCACTTTCCCTAATATGCTTCCATCTGCCTGGACAATAATTCGTTTTCGTTGAACATTCCCAACATAATACACCCGCACTTGTTACCATTCATTTCGTCTAAATTAAGAAGCATAATTGTAGGTGGGTATCACAAGAACATGTTTCTCCAAACTTGAATAATTTGCAATTAAAAATACGGACCCAACGAAAATCTTGATTCGTAAATTATTCTATTATCTCAATTACACCAATCCCTTGTACTTGTTGTACACTTCTTCAACCTTCGCCTTCAACTCAGACTTTCTATCATCATCACACCAAGATCCCTCTATACCGTTATGGGCAATCTTGCACCACTGCTCTAATGAAAAACCAAATCTAGTATGCACTGCAATGTAGTTATCCAAAATGTAACCACCGAAGTAAGCTGGATCGTCCGAGTTGATGGAGAAAGGAACGTCGTTCTCAAAAAACAAAGAAATGGGCAACTCAGAAACATCCTTGACTACCTGCAACTTAACGTTTGAAAGCGGACACATGGACAACATGGTCTTATTCTCGGCCAACCGTTTCATCAACTCGGGGCTCTGCTTGGAGTTGACTCCGTGGTCAATTCGAGAAACTTTCAACAAATCCAATGAGTTGGAAACGTAAGTGTGGTCACCTTCCTCTCCAGCATGGGCAGTTAAACCGACCTGAGGGAATTTAGACTGGACCATATCGTAACATTCAGCGAACAACTCCGGAGGAAAAGGCTTTTCAGAAGAATCGAGACCCAAGCCGTGAATCGTGCCCTCACTAAAATATGCAGAAGTAGCGTTGATGATTTCAAGGCCAGAAGCAGCAGGCAAGTGTCTCAACAAGCACATGATCAATTTGTTAGTGGTGCCGAATTTGGCATTGGCATCCTTGCATGCTCTGTCAAATCCTCTAACCACCACATCCACATCAATTCCTCTTTCGACATGCCCTTGAGGGTCAAAAAAGACTTCGGAGTGAAGACAGCCATCTTTGTATGCTCTAGTGAAGTATTCCATGGCCAAGTCATAGAAATCCTGTTCCTGGATCAACACGCTCATTCCAATGTAATAGTGATCCAAAAAATCTTGCAAATCAGCAAAGTTGGCGTATCTGACATTGCAGGCTTCGACAGAGGCTGGGAAATGGTCCGGTAAGGTGATTGAGTTTCTCGCAGCCAAATCAAAGAGAAGCGAGGGTTCCAAAGTTCCCTCCAAGTGGAGATGGTGCTCACACTTTGGCAATTCGGTCAAGAAGTTTTTGACGTGGTGGGAGCATTCGTATTGGGCCATTTTTATCAGACGGAGATATACCGGCGGGAGTAGGGATATTTATATTGGTGTCTCATCGGATGCCGCATCGCGTACATTTTTTCGATAAGAATGGAGCCGCCGGGAAGCCGCGGGGAAGACGATGAGGGACTATCAGAGGGAGAGAAAAGAGAAAAAGGAAGCAGAAAAAAGAGAAATGAAGGACAAAAGAGAGAAATGTAGGAGGAAGAAGGTGATGCAGTTGAAGAGGGGCAATTTGGACAGTTGGGAGGTCCAGGATCTTGGCAAGATTAGAAAGCGGCATTCTGCATTGTGAGATGAGGTCGATGAAAATATTGCATCCAAGGAGAATCGTGACGTAGGATGAACATAAACGATGCGGATGAAGTGATAAACCCTGGAATTTCAGGAACATGCGATAATAGTCAGAAATAGAACTTAGTGAGATGTGATATTCAGTGAATGATCCTAGGAAAGCCTTATTTTACTCAGAATAGGAAGAAAACAGCGGGAGGGAGGAAGGGCACAGGAAGCTGTAGAGAGAGGAAAATGCAAGATGCGAAAACAAAATAGATTGAGAGAAATATCGTAAACAAAGATGGCTACAGTCCCACACATAGACCTGACTGTAGGGGAAATCTAGGGTTGGGAGAAACAAGACTCTCAGGAAGCAGAAAGGCTTATGTTATAAATCAAGAACTGAATGAATATAATCAAGGCTGAATTTATATAATCAAAGCTGAATTTATATAATCAAGGCTGAATCATATAATCAAGGCTGAAACTGCCAAACCACTGGTTCATTCAACTCAGCCATCCAATCAAAGCCATCTATCGCAGCCAACAATGATTGCGAGTGTGGAGAGTAGATGCGCGGCTCACACTAGAGTACATGCATATGTATCTCGATTGCCAAGAATCGAAGTCCAGCATTTGTACCTTGACATTTCTTGCCTAGTAGATGGGTTCGGGATCTTCATGATGGGACTTCAAGATCATATCCATTGCAATTGCTCTTCCACATGGTCTCGTATTTTTCCCCCCTCTCGGCCTAATCTCTGGCCTAATCACTGGCCTAATCACTGGCCTAATCACTGGCCTAATCACTGGCCTAATCTCTGGCCGATGATCCGCACTGAACCCTAAATACACTTGCACCTTGCGCTGGAAAATAATGAATACATAGTGTAGATATTATTTGATCGAATAGTCATTCACATTTAATTCCAGTGTTAATCTTATCTAGTCAAAATTCATCTACTTTCAAATCTAATCTCATTTTAATCTCAAAGTTACAGCTTACATTCTCGTCTGTATCGTTCCTGGTTCCACTCTAGTCGCACTGGACGGCTGAGCCTCACCTGTTCAAAGTCATACAAAGTTCCATCTTCACCCAAAAAAAAAAAAGAAATATTCAAACAACCACCAGCATTCTTTCACAATCACCATTTTCATTGCCTCGGTCATCATCTTCTCTGCTCAATATCCTCTGTCGGCCAACTTCGCCTCTTCAGTGATCATCTAACAACTACCAACGCACTGCACACGGCCACCAAGCTATTTTTACCTGATTCATACTTAAGGCACCTCCGACATCTTCACCATTAGCTGGACATTTTCCCGACAATTTTTACATTTTTCTACTTGTTCTCTCCATTTCTTCCAATTGACGATCTGACCTCCCTACACCATGTCTGATTCGGACAACGAGAGGTACCAGCGGTACCCTCAAACTGGTGGAGTATATAACTATTCTAGAGATGCTGAACATCAACAATTGCACACGCCGCCAGCCGCCTACAACACCGGCCGCTCGCAGGACGATTTATTGGACTACTATGACGAGGATAGACCCTCCAACATGTTCCACACTTCACATAACACAAACTTGGGAAGACCTCCCCCACACATCGAACCCCAGAATCCCTTTCAAGAAGACTACGAGATGGGATACTTCCAGAGAAACCCCAGCTACGGCGACAATCAGGGCCAGGGCTACCACGGGTATCAGGGATATCAGGATTATGATGGCTACAATCAGTCGGGTCAATTTGATACCGCGTTTGTTCCTCACACCTACGACGACGAAGAGGAAGACGAGTTTGATCGCGACATTCAGTTCCACAACATCGAGGGCGACCACTTTGACCTCCAGTCGGTGTTTGTGCCCGAAGTAATTGAGGATCGCGAGGTGGCTGAATCCGTTTATGACGAAACTGGGTCTCCGTTTGGTGAATCGGTTCCTGTGCTCCCAATGCCTCCTGACGAGGAGGAAGTGAGGGCAAAACCCAGTGAGTCCACCTTCAAGGGTGTGCGGGGCCATTTGGTGTTGGACTGTCCTCTAGCAACCGAATTGTTGAGTAAATTCCCTGGTTACGACCCGGCCGCTAAAAACTACGGATTCGCGAGAGAATTCTCCCACATGAGATACACAGCCGTCACGTGTGGGCCCTCTAACTTCTGGAGAGACGGCTACATCTTGCGTCCCATCCATTATCCCGTGAAGCGTGAGACGGAGTTGATGATTGTCATCACCATGTACAACGAAGATGACATTTTGTTGGCGAGGACGTTGAAGGGAGTTTTCAAGAACATCAAGCATTTTGAATCGAGAACGAATTCTCCGATTTGGGGAAAGGATTCCTGGAAGAAGATTGTGGTGTGTGTTGTTAGTGATGGTCGGTCTAAGATCAACGAGAGAGCACAGGCGCTCTTGGCTGCCTTGGGTGTGTACCAAGAGGGATTGGCCAAATCGAGAATCGACGACAAGAAAGTGAAGGCTCACATTTATGAATATTCGACCAAGGTGGGTATTTCTGAGGTGACCGATACAGTGAAGTTGAAAACTGAAAAGGTGGTTCCTGTTCAAATGATGTTCTGTCTTAAGGAAGACAATACCAAGAAAATCAACTCTCACAGATGGTGTTTTGAAGCTTTCTCCCAGATTCTCAACCCCAACGTGGTTGTCTTGCTTGATTGTGGAACTCAACCTTCCGGAAAGTCTCTTTACAAGTTGTGGAAAGAGTTCGACAGAGATCCACAAGTGGCAGGAGCCTGTGGAGAGATTAAGGCGTCATTGAAGAAAACCCAGATCCTCACTAATCCTTTGGTTTATGGTCAAAACTTCGAGTACAAAATCTCTAATATTTTGGACAAGCCAACGGAATCCGTATTTGGGTTCATTTCGGTGTTGCCTGGTGCGTTTTCCGCTTACAGATATACGGCGTTACAGAACGATGCAAATGGCAATGGTCCTTTGGAGAAATACTTCAAGGGTGAATTTTTGCATGGTAGTGGGGAAGTTGATCCAAACGATGACGAGTACGAACTTAAGAAGAGGATGTTGAGCCAAGAAGCAGGAATCTTCACCTCGAACATGTATCTTGCCGAGGACAGAATTCTTTGTTACGAGTTGGTCGCCAAACGTGGATGTGCATGGTTGCTTAGGTATGTCAAGTCGGCGAGTGCAGAAACCGATGTTCCCGAAGGATTGGCAGAATTCATCTTGCAAAGAAGAAGATGGTTGAACGGTTCGTTCTTTGCGGCAATTTACTCCTTGGTTCATTTTCCAAAGGTGTGGTCTTCACTGCACAGTATTGGCCGGAAACTCTTTCTCCATATTGAGTTCTTCTACCAGTTCATCAGTTTGGTTGTTTCATGGTTTTCTATCGGATCGTACTTTTTGGTTTTCCGTATCTTGACCACTTCCCTATCTGATCCTGCTCTTCATTTTGCCCCGGGAAATGTGTTGTCTGTTATTTTCCTTTGGCTTTATTTGGCGTCGATAGTGACAACTTTTGTTTTGAGTTTTGGTAACAAACCAAAGGGAACAGAAAAGTTTTATGTTGTCATCGTGTTGTTTTTCGCCATCTTGATGGTTTACATGATTTTCGCCGCAATTTTCATGGCAGTGAATGCCATCAAGGCGATCTACCAAACTGAGGGTTCAATCACAGTGTCACTCTTCTTCAAGAATGCCCAATTCCGTGACTTGGTGGTAGCAACAACTTCGACATACGCATTGTACTTTTTGGCATCGTTCCTTTATCTTGAGCCATGGCACATGTTCACGTCGTTCCTCCAGTATCTTTTGCTTTCTCCCGCATATGTTAATGTGTTGAATATCTATGCATTCTGTAACATTGACGATATTTCTTGGGGAACAAAAGGTGATACCGGAGCCAAGGATTTGGGAGCGGTGCAGAGACTCGAAGATGGTAATTTCAAGACCGATCTTCCAGTACTTCAGGAGGAAATCAATCAATCGTACTTGGACCAATTGAACAAAATCAAGTCACCTATTGACACTTCTGGTAGCGGGTACGAACCTACAAACGAGGACTACTATGCTTTCATTCGTTCCATGACTGTTCTTATTTGGATGTTTACGAACGGAGTGGTGGTTGCATTGGTGTTGGAAACTGGAGGATTCAACCAGCTCGCAAATACTACCACGAACACTCGAACAGAGATTTTCCTTACTGTTATTCTTTGGACAGTTGCGTTTATGGCACTTTTCAGATTCCTCGGATGCACTGCTTACTTGTTTAATCGGATGATTTCATCGTTCAGATCGAAATCGAAATCGCGTCGGTAAAAAATCAATCATACATACGCATTTCTGGTGCTCTGTGTAAAGAAGATCGCACAAGAATCGAATGTGTTGGTCGCATCCTGTCTATAGAATAGACATAAACAAAACATTCAGATACAACAAGAACGAATAACCAACTATATTCACTCATTTGCAGAAAAGAGATATTTATCAGAGTAATGATATGAACAGAAAGAGAAAAAGTATTGACGTTTTGGCCCAACTTGGCGAGCCACTCCCGCTACCTTATAGACCTACATCTCAAAATGTGAAAGCAGAGGTAGAAGATGAAGGAAATGATACAGAAATAATCACAGACACATTTCGTCCCCGCCAGGTGCTGCTTCGACATTCGCGGGATAGAGACTTTGAAACCAGCCATCCCAGACTCCCTGTATGGCAGAGTAGACGGATGTCGGTTGAGCTTCGAATAGAAGACACTTTATTAGACTCGATCGAGAGCAAAATAGCCAGTTTGAGAACGGAAATGGACAATGGGAACGATCTATCCAAGGAGAAGGAGACTTTGGAGCTGATCAACCAGCTGCTTGAACGGATTATTGAACAGAGACACGAAAATACCCTTATGAAAGAGCTTAAGAAACTACAACATGACAACGACAGTGTGAAGGTGGCCACGACGTCTAGATTTACGGTAATACTAACCACAGCACTCGTGGCATTTTTAGCAGTGATTTCTTTCATAGCAGGGAGCTATTCGTACGACTACTGTTACTACTTTTGCTAACATTGAGGCTACCTGCTAACATTGAGGCTACTTTGCTAACATTGATTCTAGTGCAAGCACAGCACGTCGTGTCTAAAGTGTATTATACAAATATATATACAAAGAAGTTAGTCGTCATAGTCGTTACGTGGTGGCGCAGCGCTCTCGGATCTCAAGTAGAGATCAATGGCGGTGGAGAAAACAGCAAAACCAGCACAGCCAAAAAGAGCCGCCTGCGGACCAGCCTTGATGGACAACCCCGCTCCAGTAATGCAGCCAGCAGTTACTCCGTTATAAATATCGTGTTTTGCTCTCAAACTCTCGATGGAACATTCTACACCCGAGTAAATCATTCCGATATAGCCAAAGTTCTTAGCGGAGTTCCATGAACGCTTTCCCATATCGGAAAACTGAAGTTTCATCTGCTGCTTGAAAGGTAACTCACTGATGTGACTCACCAGCGATGTTCCTACGGGCACATCATATGCCATCGATGCCATGAATAATCCAAAGAATCCACCAAGTGCGAACCCAGAGACTCCAGCCATGGTGGTTTTTCCTGGACAAGATTGCATGAACTCGATCATTTTTCTTGCGCCGAGTTCAGCCTGTTCCTCCTGGGTGAGAAGGGCAAGGGGCTTTTCCGGCTCCTGGGGGCCCGTGTAGACTCCAAACACCATGACTATAAAGAAGTAGTTGAAGTCTGAATTTTTTTTGGGATGTGCAGGTCGGTGAGTGGGTGCAAAATTGGAATGAGGCAAGGAGAAATGACGGAGACAAGTGAGAAGGAAGTAGGTGGCGAGTGTGGGCGAAAGTAGTGGGAGAATAGACAGAAAATGGAGAGAAGAGGAAATAGAGGGAGAGGGAGAGATGAGGAAAAGAGAAGGCAGAGATGCATCTGAGTAAGCGCACTAAGAGACAGAACTGAGTGCATGAGAGATAGACCTAAGCACAAGAGAGATCCAACTTTGGCGCAAACGAACAATACATGTAGTGAAGTCACTGATATTCGGCGAAGCAAAAGCGAATAATCAGAGATTAAGAGACATATAGTCAGCCGTAAGCTCCATAATCACTTGAGAATACTGGATTGTGAATTTGGCAATTGTGATAATCAGTGGGTCTGGTGACTACAGTAGCCTGTAAGAGTTGATAAGAAAAAGAGAATATGAAGCCGGGGTGAAGGTTCCAGAAGAAAAAGAACAGAATAGACCCTGATAGAATCAAAAGCTCTTCACGGGAATGTCTTCCTAAGAAACTGATCAAGAGAATTGTACTTAATCAAGGTTGATCTGTAAACGATTCGAAAAAGATCTTCGACAAAGACATCGAACAACAATGAAGATTTGGGTTCCATTTAGGAAGCAGATGAAGCACCTCTATCATAGCATTATCGCGAACCACAGAATCCATGCGATAATCAACAGCATCACCTAAGACCACTCCAACGATGATACTCCCCAACGACAATCTTCAATCACTAGGGACTCCAATATCTTATTCCCCAATGCCATTCTTTTCCGTCTCACGGACATATGGATCCAAAAAGAAAATAATCCAAAGAGGCATTTCTTGTTTCCTGTATTAACCCACTTATCGCTGATCATTCCCCAAATGTTAACACATCACCCCCAAACTTTCCTTACCCCCCAAAGCTTAAAACTACCCAAACGGTCAAAACTCCCCACTCTCCAATTCTCCCAATTCTCCCAATTCTCCCAATTCTCCTATTGTACGTCACCTTAGTTAGGAATCTCGCAATTTCCCCAGTAACACCACGAATGACTCCGCATACTATGCATTCTGTTCCTCATTCTCCCTATTCTGGTAAATCACTAGCATCCAACCATTCGGAAAACCAATCACAAAAATCCCGCATAGGTCACCTTCCACACATTGTGTTCCCCTTTCCTTCCCCATCCTTCCCCGACTCGGCTTGTACAGAACATGGCCAATGGCCCTGACTAGTCACTGGCCTGTATGTCTCATTCGCAGTGAAACTGGTCACACTGAGATTGCGAGATGGCAATTGGAAAGGAGGGAAATCGGGGAAAGTTGCAAAAATACTGATTTTCTCATTTCAATTCCTCGGCTTCCTCCGTAGTATCGCGTAATCTCCCCACCTTGTGTTGACATTATGAAAATGGTTCGTTTCGATATAGGTTCCTTTCGATGTTCGCACCATGCATTAGAGGCGCGCTACACAGGCCTTCGGTGCATTGGACCCATATCGGCCCCAGAGCTGGCTATGGGCTATTTCACTTTAGAAGAGCTTCTCACAACATGATGCTCCAGTTGTAATAATATTTCTAGTGGATACACCATGGTTTTTGCTTCGATAGTGCTCTTTCCATTCGATGGGATACCGAAAAAGCAATCCCTACCTGTATTTTGTAAAGTGGAGAGACAAGAATTGTGGAGAGACAGCAGCAGTATAGGCACACCACTACAAGCCCAAAACTAAACGGCCCAAAAACTATAAAAGGCCAGCGAAGTACTCACTTCTAATAGCCACCTAAAATATATAGTCCAGAGGAAACTCATAGGAATATATATTGCAGCTCTACCAAATTGATCTTTATACGAAGAAGCTAACACACTCACCCAACTACCGACCATGACCAAATCTAAGAAGGCCCAGGTTCTCGAATTGAACTTCGACAACTTGGAGAAACTCGAGCACTTGAAAGCCGTGCCAAAGTCCAGATCATCGTCAATCACATCCATCGAGTCCGACGATGGCACCATGTTAGAGATGTTAAAACCACCTCCAAGAAAAGATTTTGATGATTTGGTTGCATTCGAATCGTACATCAGAGACGAAACCTGGGACAACGATTTTGACTACTGCCATGCGCACTTGTCCTACTACCCACCATTCATTATGAAGGAGGTGCACAACAATGTGGACAAGATTAAGCCAACTATGAACAAGAACTCGCGCAAATTTAGAAGAAACTTGCAACACCACATCAAGCGTCATTTAATGAAGGAGATGCAAATGTGTTCTGGGTTCGAAATGGACTTTGGCAAGGCCAAAATGGAGGAGACTCCAAAGTCCATTGTATGGACATTTGAGGATGCTGGACTTCACGGATTCTCCCAGGAGGAGGAGGATATGTTTGATAGACACTGGAAGTTGGAGTTACAAGTTAAGTGCAACAACGAGAACCCAATGGTTGAGGTGGACTACAAGGCCATTCCAATTTAATGTCACAAGTACTGTTTGTTGATCTAACGGTTGTCAGCTTGAAGTGACTCCAGCTTGCTTTTACGATTCCATGAATGAAATTACGATTCCATGATTCACGATTACTTTGTCAATAATGTTTACGATTACGAATATACGAACGAATGTTTAACTGTTTTGTAGAGATGGAGGAAGAGAGCTGCTGAAGCACACTAGTTGTTTTTAGAGTAGAAGTTGTTAGTGTTGAAAGTTGGTAGTCTTTCTTAGAAGAGAAGTTGAACCTTGTCCCACAATTTAGTGCATGTAGGAAAACAGGAGAGGCTTAAAGTGCTTAAGCAGAGAATGAAATTTCTCTGCCTTAGAAGTTGGAAGTTAATCTTCGAAGTTAATTGTTCTTCGAAGTTTCAAGATCTTTGAAGATAATTGTTCTGATCTTCCAAGTTTCAAGTCTTAGAAGTTGAAAGCTCATTGTTTTAAGTTTCAAGTCCTTGGTTGTTGGAATTCCTTATTCAGAGTGGAATTTTTTATTCAGAGTGGTGTTCTTGTTCTTAAAAGTGGAAAGTTCTTAGCTCTTAGTTGTTGAAAATCTTTGTTCCTAGAAGTTGAAAGGTCTTAGAAGCCTTATTTCGAAGTTCTTAATTAAAGGTCGTTCTTAGGTGTAGATATTGGAATTGAAAGGACTTCGGTATTCCGAGAGTTTGAGAGTTCTTTGCACTAAGAATTTGATCGTTCGTAGTGGATATATAAATCCCTCCTCTAGTTGTTCTAAGTTGAAGGATCTTCATTGGCACGTCCCCTGCGTCTCTTCAGCTCATTGCCAATCGGTCGTAGGCTGGACTCGAATTCATATAGGCACTCCATGGCTCGTGAATGTTCTTTGCAAGATACTCCAGAAGTTCTTTCATTTGCCCCATCAACACATTGACACTAACAGCATCCATTGCTGTACTGGATATTTGTCCTGGCAAGATAACCAAAAGTCGAAGCAAGTGTCCAATACCATAAACTTCAGACGGTCTAAGGTTCGGCTTCTCTTGCAAAAGATCACTGTACTGCAACCTCTCAAACCTATACAACAAATTCAAACTTAGCAGCTTATCGAAGTAGACCAACAATCCATCCAATGCCTCCCGTGTCACCAGTAACATCTCAGGAGAGGCGGTTTTGCTCTTCTTCTTTTCCGAAAAGTACATGTCCAAGATCTTCTTAACACTTTTCGTTTTCTCTAGGTCAACTATCTTGTGGTCTTTTGTGATGTATTCCCAATCATCCACAAGAGCACTCTTGAGAGATGGTCGAATGGGCATCATCACTTCATAATTGGATTTTGCCTCGGTTCTTCCTCTTCTTAATTTCTTTGTTGGTTCTGGAATCTCGGAAGCTGGAGGATGGCTCAGGCCCCAACTGGGCCCTTCAGAGGATTCTTTCTTTCTGCGTTTTTTAGGAGGCGGAGTCTCCTCCTCCGTCTTCTCCTGGCTCGGATCCATCTTCTGGATCGCCTTCTTTCGGGCATTTCGTAGTTCTCGTGAAAGTCCCAAATTATCGTCGTTGAACTCCATCACTCGCTCCGTAGAAACCCATTCGTCCCATTTTAGACTCCATCCTTTGTAGTGGAGAAAGTATGCGTCACCCTCTAGCAAGAACTTTGGGATTTTGTTACTTTCCAATGGCTCGCTCTTTCCTTCTCCAATCTCGACGAACATCTTGCCTTTTTCATGTATTTTCAACACTTTGGCTTCGTAAACCAAGGGACCATGGTATGCCAATACTCTCGTCCCTGGCCTGAACTTTTCATGTTCCACCATGAAGAATGAGTAGTTCGCGAATGGTGATTGATCAAATGTGTAATACGCAGTAGAGATTTGGAGATACCAAACCTGGAACTGGTGAATCTAAATATACTTGAAATAATCACTAATCTTGTTAATTGATATCCCCCTCTTTCGCCTTGAACAAGTGCTCACTCTTAATGTTATGCTTCCTCTTGGTCACATAGAGCCCGACCTTTTCTAACATGGTGTAGAACTGTTCCGGAGTAATCGACAACGGGCCCGAGTTGTTGTACAAGTTGAGTGACTTCAAGCTCGACGTTGGCGACGTAATACCAGAGCTCACTGATATTTTTTGGATATCATTTGAGCTGATATCAAGATGCTCCAAAGACGTAGTGCAGAAAGCTGGAATGAGTTCGAATTGAGTCAAGTGGTTACTGCTGAGATTCAAGTCGGTAAGGTTAGGAGGCAAATCAATATCTGCTTCAATTCTGATGAGCTTGTTTTGCTCCATGTTGAGCACATGTAATTCCACGAGTTGGTCGCAGAACAATCGGTTGAAGAGCGGAGTATCAATCTTGGACAATAAAAAAATGAAATTTCTCCGTAAATCGATCTTTCGAATTGAAGTAGGCGGCATCCAGGATTGGAGGCTCATGATTCTGTTGTAAAAAAGCACCAACTCGTGAAGATTATCTAATTGAGACCAGCTGACGATACTGGATCCGCCCATGTTGTACTCGTACGAACTGAGACTGGTGATCCTATTTCCAGACAACGAGAGAGTTTTCAAAGACGACGGAAATAAAAAAATAGAAAGATTGTCGATATTGCACTCGTCCAAATTGAGGGTCTCGAGGTTTCCCGGAAACTTAATCCGATACTCCAAACTGCCTGGGGCCTCAGGAAACCTCAAAGAACGAGAACTCTGAAGGTTGAGGGATTCCAATGCCTCAGGAAATTTAAAATACGGATATTCGTTCTCTCCGTGAGCCACGTCAAACCCATCGATGAGATTATTGGAAATGTCCAAATATTTGAGGTTTGCTGGTAACGTACGAAGATCGTCTAATCGAGTGAAATCGTTCATGTCGAGTCTCAAGTTTTCCAAGAACGGCGGCCATTCGATTTTGGAAAGATCCCTCAACGCCCTATTATCGATGAGATTATTACTGAGGATGATGCTTCTCAATCGTGGGGGCCATCTAGGGCGGTAGACGTCGAAATAAAAACTGTCCAAGTTATTGTGGGACAAGTCAATGGTCTCCAAGTTGATGGGGAGTCTCGAGACATTAATCCTCTCCAAGACGTTATAGGTCAACATTAATGTTCGGAGACGCAGCGACAACGCCAATGAATCAAAAATATTATCGGTGAGCTTCACCTGGTTCCAGTATAGGTTCACCACACTTTTAGGTAAAGTCATAGATGCAACATCGGTGCTCAGATGCCAGGATACGTCAAAGTTCTCCAAATTTGGAGGGAGGGTGAGATGAGACCAGTCGACAAGTTCGTGACCCAAGAACACAATCTCCTTCAAATTTTCCATGTGTAGAAATCCAGAGATCATAGCAGGCAAAGCTCGGTGTAACTTTATGCCACCGGTTTGGAGTTTATTCAAGTTAGGAAACGAAAGCAAGAGCCTCATGTCGTCGACGGAGAGCTCATACTTTTCAACTTGAATCTGAAGATTTGGAACTGCAAGAAAGAACTCTCTGAATGTGGTGAGAAGAAGTTCCATCGATCTGAAGTCTTGATTAGTGATCACTCTTACAATCAGCGGACACACATCGGGATTCTCGAGGAGAAAGTCCTCAATCTCGCCATAGCTTGTGATGTCTATGAGTTCACGATTCTGCTGGTCTAAGGTGCAAAAATGGGGCCTCAGAGTGGGGGAAAGGATGAAATGTAGTTCTTTGGAGTAGTATGTTTCGAGTATGATGTTGCGGAGATCGGGAACTTTGAAAAGAGGATCATAAATGAGCTCCGAAGGAAGGTACTGCAACACTTCGCACAAGACAGTCCACGGGAGGTCCGGGAGGTACTTTTCTAAGAAAAGAGCCAGAGAATCCATGCCGTTAGTAGTGAAGTTGATGTCCTACACAGAGCAATGATGGTAATCTTGGGGCAATGAGTTTGAGACGAAAGAATGGGGACACAGCTAGAATTCAATCTAGGAAATAGATAGATCTTGGACTGGGATGGTATTGGGATTTGTTCTAAGAAATAGCTTGATTCAATTCTACGGTATAGTATGGCCAAGTTTAGTACATAGTAAAGCTCAGTCAGCACATAGTAAAGCTCAGTACCGAGGGCCAGCACATGGTAAAGCTCAGTGATCCTGGGCCAATATAGAGTTTAGGTCACTAGACAGAGGAATGGATCAGCATGACCTTTCAAGAATAAAGTCAACAAGATATAGAGTCGCTAACTATCAACAAACATGCCATACATAAAATGTAGAACTCTCGAAATTCCTACTATAGCCTCGTGGCGTGCACATGAGCCAACCACAACGAACCGAGGATTCTGAAATAGGAGAATGAGCCAGCGAAATCTGGAAGCCTCAGAAACAGAAATCCAAACCAAGCCTCTTCTTCATTTGCAGTCATTACAACTTCCATGTTCTCTCTTTTTTGCTCTCATTTTTTCTTTCTTCTCCGCCCTTTGTCACCATCACCTCTTTCTCACTGTACAGAGAAATGAGCAAGTATCCCTATGTCGTAATTCACCCTCTTCCCACCACTATCCACTTAAAGGTGTATCAACAAAATTTGACCATCTACTTCTCTCTCCATCGTTCTTTTCCTCTCTATTGCTAAATCTCCCCAATTCCAATCTGACCTTTTCCAGCTTCCTGGCTCCGTCCTGCAGGAAGAAATTTCCCTTTCACTAACATTGTCAAAAACATCCAACCGCTTTATCTTCATCTACAAAGTGACCACGCGTCTGTGGCTGAACAGAATTCACACTTGGACGACGTCATCTACATCTCCAGCCAATAGTAGCGCCTTATTTTTCCTGGATTTGCTACCGGTTTCGATCTATTGACCACTCTACCCCACCACTAATTACTCGAGCTCTCCAATTCCCATCTGGGGTATCCACCACCTATAAACTCTCATAACGATTAACTCGACATTATAGCAGCAATGGCTCAGTCTGGATCGAACAACAGGGTCGGTGTGCACTACAAAGTGGGCAAAAAAATCGGAGAAGGGTCGTTTGGCATCATTTTCGAAGGAATTAACCTCCTCAACAACCAGCAAGTGGCCATCAAATTTGAGCCTCGCAAATGTGAAGCGCCACAGTTACGCGACGAGTACCGATCTTACCGTATTCTTTCCGACGTCAACGGTGTTCCCAGAGCATACTTTTTTGGTCAGGAAGGCGTTCACAATATCTTGGTGATCGACCTTTTGGGGCCTTCGCTCGAAGATTTATTTGACTGGTGTAACCGCAGGTTCTCCACCAAGACGGTGGCGCAGGTGGCCAAACAGATGATCGAGAGAATCCAGTCTATTCATGAGCACAATCTCATCTACCGAGACGTCAAGCCAGACAACTTTCTCATTGGCAAACCCGACACCCCGTATGCCAACATGGTATACATTGTAGATTTTGGCATGGCAAAGCAGTATCGAGACCCCAAGACGAAGACTCACATACCTTATAGAGAAAAGAAGGCGCTCAGTGGGACTGCCCGTTACATGTCGATTAACACCCACTTGGGCCGCGAGCAGCTGAGACGAGACGACTTGGAGAGTCTCGGCCACGTGTTTATGTATTTTTTGAGAGGATCTTTGCCCTGGCAGGGTCTCAAGGCCCCTACCAACAAGCAGAAATATGAGAAGATTGGTTTGAAGAAACAGACAACCTCCATCAATGAGCTCTGCTACGGATTCCCCATCCAGTTTGCCCAGTACTTGAACTACGTGCGAAACCTCAAGTTTGACGAGGATCCAGATTATGCTTACTTGATTGGCTTGATGGATAAAGCTCTCATCTCCATAGACGAAAAGGAGGACGGTCATTTCGATTGGATGGACTTGAATGGAGGCAGAGGTTGGGATGCTGCACTTAATAAGAAAGCTAATCTTCACGGCTACGGAAACCCTCATCCCCCTCAACGCAATCGGAAGTCAAACACCAACAATGCCAGTGGTCCTGGCCGCAAGTCTCCCTTCCATAGTCCACTGGCCGGAAAGGGACTTCCCCAGAATGGCTCACAGCAACGTAATTCCCGTTCACACTCGGTGACTTATGGAAACTACAACTCAATCCTGGAGGATGGAGCACAAGGATTGGGGAGTGGAGGCGGACCGTTTGTGAACGGAATGATTGCAGTCCACGACGATGCTGATTTACATTCGGGCACCTCGAGCTTCAATGATCGTCGGAAACAAAGATCTTGCTTGCGAAGGCTTTTCTGCTGCTTCTAGCGTTCCTGATACCTCTAGCATTCTGGTTCCAGATCTTAGTTACTTTGGTACCTCTAGCATACTGATTTCAGCTCTGTTAGTTGCTTTGGTTTCTACGTTTCGCTCCTCATTTCATCTGCATGGAGTTCTTGTACATTCAGCCTACCATTAAGTGAATATCATAACGTTCATTGATCATCACTGATGGAGCAACCTCCACTATATAAAGTACGGAATCTACTCCGAAATGCTGCTACTCCGAGACTTGGATTCCGATTCCATCGACGACACCGACCCCATTCTGGGCTTCACCTGCTTCATGAGATCTGATTCTGGGTTGGAGTCCTTAGATTCTGCAGGCATCCAGTACTTGTTGTTGGTACCATTTTCGTGGTAACTATAGAACCTGCCCGTATTCACCTGGTTATTCATTCCATAGTGTGCAGGGGACTTTCCGGTGATAGATTGTGAGATTTTTCCAAAGAAGTTGTCGAATAAGTCTGGCATGTTGTGATTTATGTTGTACTGATATATTCCAGCCACTCAACGGCTTTATATAGTTAATGGACTCCCCTCCATTAGTGACCCAGAGGGGTAATGAGTTTGGGATTACGTAATCGCAAGTGGAGAACGTTGTATGACCACTGAGGTGGGCTAGCAACGAGTGACACATTACTACACACGCATTTTCTCATAGCTACAAATCCACTGTATAGATTGTTTGGAAACAATTCACCGCAAGGGCGGAGATAAGAACTCGAGACTTCATTGGACTGTAATCTATGGGTTCACCAGAAGTAAAATGGGGACCATACAAGGAAAATCAAACATCCCAATTAAAACCAGACTGATCATAAACTTGCTGGCAAATTAAACTGCATTATCCGTCCAGTTTGCGAGTGACCGACAATGCGTGCAAAGATGATGTAGCCATTGACACCGGTGGAATTCGACTACTCTTGTCCGAATCCGACGGTCTCTTCAACAGCCAATGTTAACTTTTGCTTCATACTCTCGTATGTAATGTAAGGAGGCAAGTCCACTCTATTGAAACAAGTGTGCGACTTTGGCAACTGGTTCGATTCTCCAGCCTTTTCAATAGTAAACCTTCTTGGACCATCGGAACCTTGCAAATCCTTGAAACCGTTGACAGGAATTCTCGAAGTACCAGTTGTAAACTGCAACAATCTGGCTTTCTGTTCAGAATCCCACTCCTTAATACACTTCCAGAACCACTGGATAACCTGGTCGTTCTCCTGGTAACCTCTGTAGTCTGTATGCTTTTTCCAGTCCTCGACATCAATTTCTGCCAATCCTCCAATCAACAACTCTAATTCTCTCTCATCAAAGACATTGACCAATTCTTGAGGAATCAATTCGTTAAATCCATCAATGAAGGCCTTGAATTGCTCTTCGATTCTCTTGTAGATCTTCCACTCACAAATCAATTCAACGTATTCGTGTTTGTTCTCTTCGGTAACTTCAATGTTCCTTCCGTTTGGTTTCAAGTCAAATTCAACAATTTCTCCGAATTTATCATCTTCGGCACTAAATGTGAGATCCAAGACGTCGGTGATATCATTGTCAACCATCCACTGCAAGGATCTGTAAAACTCAGCGTCCACACCCTCCATATCTTGCAATACAACCTTCTTTCTCAACATCATCTTGTACAAGGCACCGACAAAGAAAGCATCCAAGAATCTTCTGTGGAACACACCCAAACCAACCACTCTTCCAATGAACTTGAAGTAGTTCAAATGCTCAGGGTTAATTCCCGAATTAGGGTTGATCTGCAAAGTGTAGTTATCGTGACTCGAATATTCGAAAAGACAGTAGAATGGATTGAACATGTCGTGGGATAAAAGGAAAAAGAACTCTCTGGAAACTCCACCATAGTCCAAACCTTCTTCACCGTCGAATTTGATCATCAATCTCTTCTTCAAATCGTCAGGAGTCTGTCTCATGATTTCCTGGTAAGAGTCCTCAAAGATGTGGTCTCTTCTCACCTTGATGTGGCACTGGCCGGGCAAAATACGCAATGCTGGCTGAGACCTGAAGTAGATCACCTTTCTTCTGAAGTCACGCTTGTACTGAGGAACGTTCTGGTCCAAAGAAGATGGCAATCTTGGGTCGTCCCAGGTGGTAGTCTTGGTGTTGTGGTCGACAAAGTACACTCTGGCTGTGTTGGTCAAACGCATCTCCCAACCAGAGGGCAAAGGACCCAACTGACTGACGGGTTGTTGCTGGATGGTGGTGTTTGGACCAAATGTACGGATATACTGTTGTCTTCTTGGATCCACCCAGGTGGTGGTTCTGGTGTTGTGATCCACAAAGTACGCTCTGCCTTCGTTGGTGAATCTCTGTTCCCAACCGGAAGGTAATTCGCCCAACCCTCTAGTGGTGGCACCGGTTGCAGCCATAGAGACAGCAGCAGCCGGGCTGACGGGAGTGTTTGCACCGGTAGAGTTAACCGTGACACTTCCACTGGAAGAAGTGTTCTGGGCGCTCAATGTAGGTGACTGAGGAGTCTGACCAGGCAAAGTACGGCCACGGTGCTGTCTTCTTTCAGCCTCGGTGTAGTCATCTCTCTGCTGGCCCCGCTCCATCTCAGACTGCTCTAATGTGGGGCGCTGCCAGGTGGTGGTACGCGAGTTATGGTCGACGTAGTATGTTCTGCCAAAGTTGTCGGTTCTTCTCTCCCATCCTGGAGGTAACCGGCCAAACTGGTCTTCAAAAGAAGAATATTGTCTATTGGCAGCAGAATCGCCGTTAGCAGGAGGCTCGGAGGGGGAGCCGGCGGCAGGAGGCGCTAAGGCAGGAATCTGCAGCATCAGAGTGCCGTTGGTGGTAGCGGGTTCCGGTGCTGCAGCGGAGCCGTTAGCGGAGTTGTAACTAAGCACAATAATCACCTTTCCGCTCACCGCCAAGTTCTCGTTAGACTTCTTCAAGTTTCGGGTAATGGTCTCTTCGGCATTGGGCAAGGAAAGATCAATGACATCACCGATCCTCAAGTTGACCACCCCCAAGAAACCTTGGTCCTTCTTCTTAAACTTCTTCTGGTCAAACACTTGGATGACGAGAATGGAGTCCTCGGAGGCATCCAAGAAAAACGACTCGTTCCAGTACGGGTTTAGCGTTTTCCTGGCGGTTTTGGTTGTTTTCGTCTGAGACCCATCTACCGTGATCACGGCGAAGGGATCGGGCTGGCGGAAGACATCCCTTTTGTAGAGCGCCTCAGCGGCCACCACCTTGACGTTGACTTGGGGCATGAGGGGCACTTTTCTGGGTTGTAGCGGCGGGCAAACTTTCTAGGAAAGTTGATAACACCTAATCGATAGATTGGCGGAGTCCAGATCGGACGTAACGGAAAGTTCTCGGGAAGCGGGGGTTGTCCGGCAGCGGGAAATGCAAGCGTCGGAAATGTGGAAGGTACCCCGAGGTGTTGGTAGCGAAATGGTGCTAGTAGGAAAAAATGGTGAGGTTTAAACCGGGAACCAGTGGGAAAATGAACCCAGCCGAGATGTACAGGTGTGTATATCAGGAAATGGGATGGAGGTGGAAATCAGGGTAGGGACTTGGAGAGAAAGGAGAGTTGGTATTATGTGTGTAGATGAGTATTATGATAAATTCTGGTTGGATATTTTGTGATTTTTATGGTGAGTAATTCAGCTAGGGGGTAGTTCGGTCATCGTAGTGAGTCAGCTGGGTCACGTGACCAGGCGATCCCAGGATAAGGCAAATAGGGGAGGGAACAAGGGGGGAATGTGATAAGGTGATAAAATGGTTAGCAATTGGGCGACTACTGATGGTAAATATGAATTTGTCTGAATTATTTAAGTTGTTGATGGTATCTACCGTCTGGAACCTGCGGGTTACTAAACATTTGTCATGATAGCAGTGTGTTATCTGCACCACCTACCCTGCCATACAGAAGACGTTGCTGACTATTGCTGGCGTTTTTGCCGGAGCTGTTGATCGATTCTGCCGGTGATTTCATTGTGGTATTATAAACCGATTATCCTCCACTAATTTGTCTTCTGCGTGAATGGTGTCGGTTAAAGATCTCAATGGCAAGGGTAGTTTCAGGCTAATTCTTGGTAGTAATTTCACGGTAATTAATTCTGGGTACCAATTTCAGGGTAATTAATTCTGGGTAGTCTTTTTAGGGTAAGAGTTTCAAAGTGGTAATTTTGAGGCATTTATGTCATCAAGGCTCCTATTAACCCTGGTCCCTTCGGAGTTCGAGGTTGACTGCTTATTAAGTGTGTTCCAGCAAGTATTAGGAACACTCTGGCAACACAAATTTGGTGCATTCTTTTTTTTGTTGGTAGATCGTCATCTCCACACTATCGAGTACATCTTCTGAGGTTTCTAGCACCTAAGCCTACTAATGGTGAACAACATAGCTGGATCGTTTTCTCAAGACTGAAGAAACCTAGTGCGGCTCCTCTATTGGGTCTTGATCGGGGCCCTCAAAGAAATTATTTTGTTTCTTGACTGTTTGACAAGAATTCATAGTAGATCGACTTTATTCTTAGAAAATAATGTCCTTTCAGTAGTCAAACGAGAAATCGGTAACTGCCGATTCTTGCGTTGGGATGATCAACGGCGTCATAACAATGAGTTATGATTACCAGAGATCAGAAACATTTACTATAAAATTACTACATTTGCACATTTCACACATTAAGAACGTATATCTTATGGAAGATTCAGAAACCTGTTGCCAGCTTTCAGGTGTAATGCCTCAAGTTCCCTCTTGTCGAATGTCCCAGAAAGATTGTAAAGGGAACGAGGCAACTTGAGATCCTTGACACTAAGTAGACCCCCTTTTTTCCCATATAAGGTAAGATACCTCAAGTTCTTGGGGAACGGTGGAGCCGTAAGTGGATCAAAATCTTTAACCTCCAAATCAAGGATACTATCTGGGTACTCCATCAAATTTCCCTCAACTACCTTTAATTTCTTAACTCCGTAAGGGACAATACCATCAAACCTTGCTACTGGACAAATGTGACTAAATCTTGACAGTCCCTTAGGGAAAATTGGGTCCCAAAAGTTCACCAACTCCATGTGCACCAACTCTGGAAGGTTGAGGTTGAGATTGAACATATAATAGTAGTTAGATGCTAGCACTAGGGTGCGCAAAGTGGAAGGGAACTGAAAGTTAATTTCGGATACATCCTGGTCCCAGCATTCCCAATCAAATGCAAAGTGTCGGAAATAATACTCAAGGTGCAATAATTTTGGGGGAAAGATGGTGATCTCTTTCTGAGTCATTATCTTCAATACCTTCAAACCTTGAGGGAACGATGGGCATTCGATATTCTTGATAACCAAGTATTCCAATGTTTCCGGAAACCTTACGGATGCGACAATTGATTCTTTACCATTCCAGACCTCCAATGTAAGCTCCTTTAAATGACGAGGAAATGGGATATGTTTCAATTGACCCCAGCGAGGGGTGTCCCAATTGGGTCCTCTGATCTCAACACTTGGAGAGCCCAGCGACCCGAATTTCAACAGCATCTTCTGCAATTTCGATGGAAACTTAATGCTATTTCGGGTGAATTTTCTAAAATCAAAGTAGTCGATGGTCAATGCTACCAATACCTCTGGGAAGTTGAATGTTGTGAAGTATACATCGTCATTTCTGAGTGTCAACTTCTTGAGGGCCAGAGGAGGGTTCCGCCATAAGTGTTCTGCATCAGTTTGCACACATTTCAATTCCCTAAGAGTCACTGGAAGAACTTGTTGATTTGACTCCCCATAAAAGACGCAATGATGCAACTCTAAATATCTCAAGTTCGGTATGTGCTTGAGCATACCATTGTCATATACACCAATAGTCAAGTTTCTCAATTTGGTCGAGAATTGTGGCAACTGGTGAGGCAGTTTTAATTCTGGAAGGATCAACGATTCCAAGTTATGGACCCCACAGAGTGATGCAAACTTGGAAAACAGTTTTATGGACCCGTTGAAGACAAATCTAGGAATTCTTGAGAAATAGTTGGGATGATCCACAGCGACCTTGATAAAATATGGATCATTCAGGATACCTTCATTGTGCCTCATTCTTGTGAGGTTCCCTTTGACTAGACTCCTCAATTCGGTCTCGTTCGTTGCATATATCGTTCTCCTGTACAACCTCCGGTAAAGAAATGGCTGTAGTGGATCATTTTCGGGTAAACGATCGTGAAAGTACAGAGCATCAAGTAGAGGCAAATGGTAGAATATTTCCCTGGTAATCTCGACTGGAAACCGTAAAGTCATTCTGTTAAGATAATGGGAAGGGCTTGAAAATCAATCCTAAGCGGTCAAAGTGTAGAAGTCCCTTGAGACGTTCAGAAAACTAAAGCAATATGAGTACTATTTTTCTTAATTTTGAAATTAATATACCCACATTAAAGTTGCTATTTGCTAGCATAACGAACTCTCTCTTCTTTCCTGATTTCGCAGCCCAGTTTCTCAATATCCGCACAGCAGCACTTACTGTTTGAAAAGGCGGCTCGATACCAAAGATCGAAGAAATACAATTAAAGGAAAATCAATACAGTATTCGGAGGACAAAAAGGCAATACCGAGCAAGAAGATAATAGACGATTCGGAAGTAACCTTGTCTCAAGAACATGAATGGCCCAGTCATCACCTTGACTTAATCTATGGTAATCTAGTGAAGGAACATTAACAAACATCAACACTGATTTTTACATACAAAGACTACATGAAAATGAATTGCATGCCTTTGTTCATTCCAATTCCGTAAACATAAGTACTAATTAGTGTACTCATTTCAAACCACAGGCACCAGGGCCTGGCTCTGGCTAAAT
Organism: Sungouiella middelhoveniana; assembly: GCA_030557965.1. NCBI lineage: Eukaryota > Fungi > Ascomycota > Pichiomycetes > Serinales > Metschnikowiaceae > Sungouiella > Sungouiella middelhoveniana. The sequence goes on along the minus strand of JANIJQ010000004.1, from coordinate 45,199 downwards.
TCGGCGCAGATCTTGTCGAGCTCGCTATCAAGAAACGAAAACAGCATGTTTTTCGCATGCCCAGATTCAGAGACTTCCACCTGAGTAGCGCTGGTCGAAAGTGTATAGATGGACTCGTCCTCCGACCCACTGGGATAAATTGAATCTGGCAGAAGAGGAAGCGACGGAAGTGCTGCTTTTGGCAGCCGGCTGCCTTTAACACTCTTCATGCTGCCTTTAAGACTCTTCAAGTCCGCACTGCTGAAATTAAATGTGAACTCGTTGTCAGTATCCACCTCGCAATGTGGATATTTACCCAAAGTTGCATGTATGCCCAAGTCTGCCACATCGTTGACGGTGTCGGAGGAGTTGGAGACACTGGGGACCTTGAAGGTAGATTTGCGAGAAATTTCCAAGGGTTTAATCAACAAGTCATCGTGGGATGCAACCAACGTGGAGTTGGAGATTTCTTCCTTAGCAATGAGCAGCATGTCCTCGGCAGAGTAGTAAAATTTGTCTTTAGTGTCGTTGACAGCATCGTAGATCTTGGAGTGGAGCCCCAAGAACGCAGATCCATCGATTGAGATCATTTTGCAATCGGTACGATTCTCACGGCCATCTGAGCCGTTCACCTGACACATGCTAACAATCCGATTGTTCAGCGCAGGAAGTTTCGTTCCACATTGTCTCTCGGACAACGAGTTCATGAGAGAGTTTTGAACAGCATCGAAAGAAATGCTATTCAAGCCGTCTTTCAACGAACAAGACAGAATGGTGGAAGCAGACTCAGTGAGGTCAGTGGTCAAGTCGGTAGTCAAGTCCCAGTGGACGATATTTCCGTCGCTGGCGCCGGTGAAGATATCGTTGTGGTTCCATTCCAACGCAGTGACAGCTTTATTTCTATGGCCCGTAAGTTCACTGATTGGTTCCTCTTTTCTTATATCCCAGAGTCTAACCACTCCATCGCCATGGGCAGTGGAAAGAAGAACCTCGTTTGTCGGGTGCCATTTCACGATATTTGCTGATAATTTCTTTGGGTCCATGTTGTCAGCGACTCTAGCATTGGGCACATTGTGGGTGCGTATTCTGGTGTCATACAACGAGACACCAAATGATCCCGAAAGAGCCAACATCGATGCGTCATCTTTGCGGCAGTCAAAGTTGGAAATTCCTGGCACAATTGATATCATTTCTGGACGAGGCTTGGCGGACGTCTCACAGCTGATCATGTTCCACACAAACAACGTATCATCGTATATGGTGACGAGATTATTGTTGTTGAAAAACCCCAACTTGGAAACACACGAGTTGGAATGGGTGTGAATTGACGGATCCTTATTGACGGATTTCAAATGCTTTCGATGGTTGAATCTCTTGATGATTTCCGCCAGGTCGTCACCATCGTCTCCACCATAGCTGCGAGGCAATGGAACCGAAACAAGATGAGCGTAACCCTTATTATTTCCCGTAACCAAGAACCTCAGCCCGCTATTGGGAACCCACGCTAACCCATGGATATTAGGTAGCGATATGGTGGTGTGGTGAGTCAAGTAGTGGTGGAGTGAGTCAAGTTCATAGATGAAGAGGTTCAGATCCGAGTTTGCGCTGGAAATGGCCAAGAGCGGCAGATCGGCAAACTGGTTGCTGGCTGCTAACGCAGTCAAGTTCATATTCACATCCGGAATCTTCCAGTAGTTGGATTTGATGTTGACTCTATCGAGAGAGCATGCCTTATTGATTGCTTGCATGTCGGTCGAGTTGGAGTTCAAAAGCCAGGTGGAGGAGGACAGCTTTTGCGAAAAAGTGAGCGTTTCAATCGAGCCGTTTCTCGACAGGTAGGGGGAGTCAAGGGGCGAAGGGGGACGTCTAATAGCGTTCTGACGGAAAAGGAACGTTGGCTCGTAAAACTCCATCGACACTAAGGCAGGAGATGCGTGGGGTGGGTGGTGGCGAGGCAGAATTGTTCTATATATCTGTAATCATTCACCAGACGCATGCTGGGCTGAACAGCTGCCGCTTGTGGATCAATACCAGGATCACCTGGTGCTGAAGGTGCTGGCTGCGAAAATCGGAAGAAGGTGGCTGGCAGTGCGTCCCGATCTGCAGCGCGCTCATGACCGTGGCACGCGACATGCGTAGGAGTGCGCGACTTTGCAGGCTCTCTGCAGGAGAATACCTTGATTTGGACCTGTCTTACCTGGATAGGTCACCGTTTTGGGAATGGTGCTGGTGGAAGATCTGGACAGAGAAGGATAACCAGATTTAGTTGGATCTGCCATTGGTACATGTGGCAACGATAGACGTCATAATGAGATCATGATTACTGTTCTTGGATTGAAGTTCAAGATAAGAATCAGATGGATGTTGGTGTTAAGGGTGAGTGATAGATGTAGAATGCGAATCAGAGTATAGTTGATTGAATTTTAATCGCACCTTTCCTCTCATCTACTGGTGTCTCCTTTCAGATATTCAAACCGTCTTAGATTGACATCGACAAAGATGGGCGAAACCCGATAAATCATTTAGAACCAAGTTACTCCTACATGACATCAATAATTATTGACATGTGACAAGATCATTTTATTGGAGTTAGAATCCATTCAAAACCACAAGCAATCGTTTCATTGCCATACTATCTCATCTTCTCTTGTAAATACATGGCTTTAACAACCATTGGCCCTCTGGCTGTGTCTTCCTCTTATTCTCAAGCTCTTCCTTCTGGGTCTCCTGCTCAATGAACTTCTTCTTCTTCTCCAACTTCTCCTTTCTCTGGTTCATGATGTCCCTCGAAGGTTTGAAAAACTCAAATCTGGTGAACATCTTGTTCTCGTTGTCTGTCTTCTTGTGGAAAAAACCAAGCAACTTCAACGACTCCACAAATTCAGATCCCACCTCCTCGGGCTTTACAGGCTTTCCCTTCGAGTTGGTCGACTCGGTGAATCTCGACTTGATCTCTGCGATCCAAAGTTCTCCGTTGGGGGCCAAGATTCTGTAAGCCTCCTCGATGAAATCAAGAAAGTTGGTTCCCATTAATGCCAAGCAGAAGATCACAATTGTGCACGATTCATCTTCCATCGGCACATTCTTGATGTCTGCCACAGTGATCCTGTCATTGGCTTTCTTCAAGTCAAAACTGTGGACTTCCACATCCAAGTTGCGCCCCGGCTTTTTCTTATCTTTGCCTTTGGATTTTTTGTTGCTTTGCTTGAGAAAGTTCTGGACATCCAACGCCAATTGCGCCTCACCACATCCCATATCTGCAATGACAACTTTTTTGTCTGGCAATCCTGGCAACCCACCTGGTGCGTTCACAGGTCTAGTTGATCTTGCTTTGATCTGATTCACAAAAACATCTACGGGGTTCTCTGGCCACAGCTGAACTTGCGACCTGAACCCTTGGTGATACTCGTCAAAGAGTGATGGTTGTTCTTTCACCAATTTGAGGGCATTTTGTGATGTTGTAGTGTAGAGTTGCTCATTGATCCATCTGAATCTGGACCCTGAGAGTTTGGCCATCATTTTTTGCTGCAAGGGTGTCAATTTCTGGGTGTTTATCAGAAGAGTAGCAGGAGGGGTTAAAGTCAGACTTGGTTTATCGTCGGAAGCTTCATCCTCCTTGGGGATATCGCCTGAGTCGCTCTTCTTTTGCTTCTTTTCGGTAGATCGACTCACCGAGTCATCTGCGTCTCTCTTTTTCAGCTTTTTAGCTTTGTTATTTGGCTTTTTCTTTTCCACACCGCCAACGGCGACGTTGGAGGACTTTAAGTTCCAACCATCAACATCAAACAATGCCATTTTGATGAGTTTGAGTTTGTAGTGGTGAAGACTTCATCTCATCGCTAGATAATGGGTGGGTGCAGGATGTTCCGATGTAGTTGCAAAAGATATGGATATTGGGTACCAAGGAATTATAAAAAGGGGAGAGTGATATTGGTTTTTGGAGATATTGGAGCGTTGCTATTGTGTTTTTGGAGATTTTACTTTTTCCTCGATCGCTACTAAAAGTACTCATGAACCAGCTGAGTGCTTTCACCATATTTCCCCTGTCAATTACGAATGTAGCTATCATAGTTGTCGTAGACTAAAGTTAAATTATTATTTCTCTTCTGGAAGCACCTTGGCATCCACTAATCCCCCGTGACGGTGTAGGAGAGATTCTCAATATTGAGATTGGGAGCTCATACACATCACTTTCAAAGAAATCACGACAAACAACAAAAAAAATCCCCCAAAATAATTCTGCAGACTCTCCAAAAATCCAATTTCATCCATGTAAAAAGGAATCCAACCCAATTCATGTACTATCCATCTCATATCTTCTACCCATCCAAATCTCCAACTATCTCTAACTATGTGCACACACATAAATACACCACAACTTGTCAGTATCTTCCCACCAGAAAATGTCATGCCTGCCGATTCGGTCTCGGAAGATCACCACCAAGGGTTTCTTATCCGAGGAAAAATGTTCTACCACCCATCTCTTTTCCATATGGCCCCCACTTACGACAGAATCGTGCCTCTAGCTATAGCTGATGTTGTGAGGTCCAAGAACGTATTGCAAGTATACGGCGTGACGGGAGTGGCCGAACATAAACAGGGTTTTGTGATGGTCAACAATTACCCCATCAAGGAGTTAAAGATCGCAGGAAGATTGCTTTCCTACGCGTATAATTCTTATGACCAGGGTATGGTCAAGAGTCCAAATAATTTCTACATGTTGAATATCGACGACTGCTCAGGCGACTCACTGCTTATCCGCGTGAAGATCCTAGAATCGAAGGCATTATTCTCACCCCATGACGTCCGTGAAGACTTGTTGGTGGAGGTTACTGGAACTGTGCAATATGTGTATGAATTTGGGAAGCAGGTGAAGGGAACATCTGCGAAGATCATTGGCGTTTCTACTGATCTTGATGTGGAAATCGCCTGGTGGTCGCAGGTGTTGGAAGCACGAAGGCATCTTCTGCATCCATGGAAATACATCCACCCCAAGCCCGACTATGACTCTAACGTTTTGAACAATGACACCGAAAAATTACATGTGGAGAGCATGTTGTCTTCCAGAGACAGAAGCGCAAAGTTGCAGAAATCCACACTAGAGCTTTCATCGACTACTGATGTGCTGCTTCCATCCGTCTTGGATAGCGTTACACTTACTAGGGCCCACCGATCAAGAAAGAAGAACAAGGACTTGAAGACACCCAACACGATAGAATGCATCGACTTGACTTCTTCTGACACTGAGGTTGTCTGTAAGGAATCTGCCTTTCAGGAATCGGTTTGTCTGGAACCATTATTGCCAAATCTACCCATCATGAAATCGTTTCTGCTGGTCAGCTTTTCACAAGATTCACAGCATTCCAGTCAAGGCAACGAGATGCATAACTACGATAATTGTTCTCCATCCCAAGAATCCGTCATCATCATCAACTAGTGGTCTTGTTGAGTTCGGCGATCGCCGAGTACATGTCGTCATGCAGTCTCATATCAAGAGTCTTATCGATCATCAAAAATTCTGATCAACTATTCATCATGTCCGTTGATCCAATCACTTGCCACATCTTGGATACTAGTCTCGGCAAACCTGCTGCTGGAGTTACTTGCTCCATTTTCTATATCTCGCCGCTCATAGCAGACAAAGCGAATGCTTCATCCTACGATATTTCCTCCCTTTCTGAACCGTTTGCTATGAGCAAGACAGATAACGATGGAAGAATTAAGAAATGGGTGATCAAGCCCGGCTTGGATTCCACTCAAGCTAATAAAATCGGTGTAGAGGGCCAAAAATGGACTGAATTGAAGCCAGGTATATACAAGATCAAGTTCTTGACAGGCAAATACTTCCATGAGTTAAGTGCCAGCAACCGAACTTTCTTTCCTTTTGTGGAGATCACTTTTCAAGTTGAAAATCCCCCTGACCACCATTACCATGTTCCATTGCTTTTGAGTAATCACAGCTACTCTACATATCGTGGAAGTTAAAGGGTCTAGCAACTCTATGGGATAGAACACATAGAAGTTGTAATAAATACGGCATTCGATAATCGTTTTAGTCATTAATTATGTATATTCTTTAATAAAAGAAGTGGGTGTTCATCTGCGACTTTTCATGAACGAGCATCTCATGGCATTTGTAGGCATTCAACTCATTCTTGATCCGATTCACCTCTGCAAATTCAGTGAGATAGTACTGAGTCACCGACTTATTATATCTCTTGTACATGTACGAAGGGTACGTCTCACTAATAAATACTGTGTTGGAAAATTCCACAGTTCTGTTCGAGGCTGACTTCCCTTGAGTTCGTAAAATTGATTCCTTCACCGTTGCTGACTTGGCAATCTCATCATTGCTAGTTGGATCGAAGTCTGTCACGTTAATTTCGATCTCAGAGAAGTCTTGGAATTGCTTGACGTGCTTCAAGAAAGATGGGAAATTGCGGTTCATCTCATCTCCAAGCAACTCTGAGAGTGCTTCCCTTTTCAACAACATCCTCTGCTCACCTTTCTCTGAGGGCAAGTTGACAACGAGTTCTTCAAACTTCATTTGCGACAAAGTAGCATCTGGATCTATCCAACTTTCGTCATTCTCATTTTGACCACCTTCTACATTAAGTTCCTCTTCGTTTTGTCCAACCAATTCCACTTCAGACGATTCCAGAATAAATGCTCTGGGAAGTGAGTCGTCAGAAAGTTGATTATCATTCTTCTGCTGGTCAACAATTTGAGCCACTGTCAACTCATCATCTTTTAAGAACAACGAACTCAACGATTTTGCATTCACTTGTAGTTCTTCAACCTCCTGCTCAGCTTTCTTCTCCACTTCATCAAACTTCAAAAGCAAATCTTCGAAATCATCACTCTCAACCTCATACTTAGGCAAGTCAAAGTTTTCAGGTGTCTCCGATCTGTCTTTAGTACTGTAAACCGGAGAAGGAAGATCCTCTGTGGGGCCCCCTGAGGCCAATTTCAAACTCTTGACAAATTTCTTGCGCTTAGTTGCAAACTTCGACAGTTTGGCACTTGAAAATGATGCATTCTCATGATTTGAAGTGGATTTCAGAAGACGACTAGGAACTTGACTCGTTGGCAAAGGTTGGCGCACAGTAGCTTCCGACGCATTGTTCAGACTCACTGCATTGCCAGACAACGAGTTGTTCGTCCTCAAAGTACTCAACGTGGCCATCAGAGATTTCTTGGTGGCCCGCATTTCTGGTTCCCCCTTAGCCTTGACAGACTTTTTGGTAGAGTTCAGATTAGTATCTGACCCAAACATTTTGAAAACTTTCTTGAGTGATCGCCATTTACCATCTCCTTCTGCTAACATTGCATTATCAAAGCGAACTTCAGTTGGGGTCTTCTCCTTGTTCGGCGACCATTTGTGAGGTAAGTTATTAGTGGTAGGCGAAGCCAAAGGATCGCCAAGCAAACTAAAGCGCCCAGTGTATTTGTTCTTCCTCTCTGGCGTGGGAGGCAACGATTTATCGAAGTCTACGTCGACAACATTCAACATTGAAAGTCTGTTTTGAAGTTGCAGAATAGATCTCGGAGGATTTAGCTCGCTAGGAGGCACCCTAACAGTCTCCAAGTTGAGACGAGGCAGCCTTCCCTGTAGAGATGAATTCAAGGAACTGATTGATGAAGTGTTTCTTTTGTGAACTTTGATGTTGCTTCCATTGATATCCACGTCACCACGAGGTGGAACTTCTTTCTGGTCGTCAGCGAGAAACTTCTCAATCTGTCCTTTTGTATACAATTCTGACACATTGAATTCTGGTTCATCATCAGGGTCGCTCAGCTTTCTCTGAAGAGTTTCCTGCTTTCTCTGAAGAGTTTCCTCGCCCGGACGAAAACTGAAATCACTGCCGGGAGTAGCAATCATTTGCTGATCTGAATCACTGCGAGGAAGTGGATTCGTAGGGGTACGGAGCTCACCAAGGCTTGCCAAGTCACTTATACTAGGAGCCGTGGGCGTGATGCGAGAGGAATTTTTGGAAATCGACCTAGATGCATCACGCATCAAAGCACTAGCCAGAGTACCAGATTGAGATTCGAGATTCAATCTTAGGTCGATGTTCTTTCTCTTGGAAAATTCATGGTGTACAGACTTGATGTCTTCGTCAGTTGGGGGTAAAAGCGAAACCACTTTTCTAGCCTTCTCTGGAACCACGGTACTTGTAGTCTTTACCGGATGGTCCACCAAGCCAGATAATTCACTAGTCTCGATTGGCTTCGTTTGGAGGTTCTTGGCCGAGAAAACCAATTCTGAACCTGGTGCAAGATTCGAAGATGGCGGAGTAGGCGTGACAACATCTAACATTGACCGGACAGGCTGCCTTTGAGGTGATTGTGAGTCTTTGGATATTTGCGATGGTTGGTTTTGCAGAATATTCTTCGAAACGGACAGGACTTCGTTTAACGGCGAAACCGTAGGCGATGGTAGGTCGATCATAGGCGAACCAGGAATAGTGGAACCAGTCTCTTTTTCCGTTGTTCTACTTGATGAGTCCACCCCAGAATTATTCACAGTCACATCAGGGCTTGTTTCACTATTCGTTGATTGTGCGAGCACAATTGAAGCCTCAGCAAGCTCATTATTTGCTGTGTCCACGATGCTAGTCAAATCAGACCGTTTTAGCGAGGATATTGTCGTCGCATCTGCAGCCACATCAAAAGAGTGCACTGAGTCTGCAGTGTCCGAAGTATCTTGAGTATCTTGAGTGTAATCTTGGGAGTTTTGCCGAGAATCTTCGCTACGACTGTCATCAGAATCGTGTAGCTTGGGGTTGCTAAGCTGATCTCCATTTGAAGATTCAGAGAGATCTGCCGAGTGGGGTTCTGCATTAGTAACGGAGGAATTCTCTTCTTTCTGCAAGCCTTCAGGAGAGTTTGAGCTCAAGGTGGTGTCGTCAATTTCCACCTCTAACGGGCTCACTTCTTTCGATTCCGAGTCTCCTTCGGGAATGAATGTCAAGTCGTCAACAGTCTCCTCTTCCTCCGATGTTGGGTCTTCAGATACCGATCCAGACGCTGGGGTACCAAGGGCAGCCAAACTGATCTCGTCTGAACTCTCTGAACCTATTGAATGCTCACTATTATCGTCCTTTTCGCCGGATTTCCTGCTTCCAGGACTCGTATACTCGGGAGCACTGCTATAGGCAGAGCTATCGGAATTACTTGTTTGTGAGATGAACGAGCTGGGAGACTGCGGATTGTTCTCGCCAGGTTGCACAAGTCCTTCTGTTTCCTTACTTGGAGAATACTCGGCCGTGTGGAGACCAGCAGGAGACTGATTACTTTTGTCAGCACCAGACTCCTTAATCAGATCCAACGACGGCGTCATCCGAAGACTGGCCGGGGTGTCGATCTCGTGCGGAGCAATATTATCGTTGACAATGTCAGTAGTACTAACAGAAGTCTGTGGCGTGTTGGAGTCGGAGCGATTCAAGTTGTAGTTCGACAAACTGGACGGATTCAGGTCCAGACTGAGGTTCTTGCCGGTGGGAAACGTCTCGTCCAAGGGATTGTGGAGCAATCTCTCCAGACGTACAATGTTGGTGGAGTTTTCGGAGTATTTGTTATTAGTCAACAGAAACAGGCGGGGCTGAAACTTGGGAGGCGCCAGCGGCGGTGGCGTCGGAGCCATGGCGGAGATGTTGATGTTTGTAGGAGTATCCAATTTGTTGTTTCGGATCAGAAGCACCAAGTCCTGCTTATACTTGACCTTTAAATTACTGAACGAGGGCAGCGACGGCAAGTACGACCCCGACGAAGTCACCGGAACAGACGAATGGGCCGATTTCATCGAAGACATCAGCACCATAGATGCTGAACGCGGAATTACTCCGGGAGGTTGTTTATCTTGAGGAATCTTATTCGGTTTGTTGCGTCTGGCGGGCCCGTTGCGTGGGCGAAACACCTCGCCGTTGGGAAAACAGTAGGAGCGAGACTGCAAATGGAGGTGAGTATCGGACTTTCTGGATTTTCTTAGAAATCGGTCTTGTAGGGTGACGAGCGACTCGGTGGTGATGGCTCTCACGTCTGTGGCGCAGTCTACGCGAGAATGAGATTGAGTGGAAGAAATGGAGTCTCTTCTGTGCATCACAAGGACATGAAACGAAAGGACGGGAAACAATAGACCCGGGATGAACAAAGAAAGGACCACGGCGTGGGAAAAAACGGTAGCAAGTGTTTGCACAGACTTAGTTTATCGCACATTTTGGGAATGTTCAGGATCGACCTTAACGGGAGGATTTCAACCAGGAATGGCAACAGGATGAGGTGGGAGGATGAGGCGAGAAGGGAAGTATCAGAAGGAAATTAAAGATATTACGTGGATATTAAAGGGAATATTTTTGCATTACATGGATGGGTAGTTCCAGTAGGGTGGAACATTTGGTTGGGTGACAAGGAAAAGTGTTGAGGATGGGATATTGGACTGCGAAAATTGACGGGAAATTAGCCCAAGCAAAACAACAAGAGAAGTATCCAAACGCAACTAGCAAGAGAATTTACAGGAGAAAACATCCAATCGAGAGAAAAGAGAAACGATCCAATCGAGAGAAAAAAGAAACGATCCAATCGAGAGAATTATCCAATAGAGAGAAATATCCAATAGACACACAACAATGCAAACGAAAATAAGGGACAAAGATTACTGCCAACATGAAGATGGCATGGCCCGCGTCGTACCATGGGCACTAACCTTCGACGAGTGTGTTCCTTTTTTTTTGCCCGCATAAATTGGTTGTGCGTGTCTCGAAGTGGTCGGGCGATGGATTTTCTGCTGATAGACGCACATTGCAACAAATTATGCACAGAACAAGTTGGAGGAAGACATGAATCATTGAAAATGGGATACTTCTTGATAAGTGTGGGTGTAATTTTGGGCGGTCAGGGTTCACCACGGATCTGGACTGGTAGTCGCTACTGAAGCCGGAGGTGCCGGGACAGGACTCGATTGGTCTATTAATACCTTCACTGTGAAGGAACACGCATGGGGAGTTAAATCCCATCAAGTAGATAATTTCTGGAATGATGATGTCCTTTGTAAATCTTAGGTAGCTACTCTTTCTCTAATTGTTGCTTTATTTATAAGGTGGCTCTTATCGATAGGCGGAGTGAGCTGAATTTCACTCCACAGAATCACATTCATGGAATATCTACTACGGAATCTCGCCATCTACTGATTCACCTCTTCTCTCACACAATTCTCTTCCACTATTTAAGTGAGTACTATTTAACTCAAGCCATAATCTCTCTCTGCTCCTTTTCTGCCTAATTTCTGATTCTTCTGCCTTGATCATTCCATCGTATCTTCATCACTTCTATTTTCATTTGATTAGATCCTGATAATCTCCATTAACTGGAAACTGCCTGAATACGCAGTTGAATGGCCTCCAAATCAACTACTTCGTGATCATCACCTAGAACTTATTGCGCCTGACTAGCCTACGCTGACTGAATAATAAACGATCTTCTACTTCGTTTGCCAACTCTATCTCAACATTTTGCTTCGCTTCTAATAGTTAATTGGATTAAGATTGACCCGTATCATATTTGGAGACATTGATTACGACTATATAACGTTTGGTGGCAATCCTACTGGTGTGGAACGAGTGTCAGTTTCGAATTTTGCCAGGTTCCTTATCACTTTGGATGCACAGAAGTATAGCTCGATTATTTACGAATGTCCTTGATACCCCTTATCCCCTGCTGTTATTTTTCGTAGTATCCAATTCACTCATTGGCTCGAATCTTTCATTCTCTAAGAAAAGCATCTTTTTTTTACTTGGTTTTCATTCATTTTTGTCACCGTCTCAATCTGACCGTTTTGCAACTTCTTCTCAGTTCTCACTATTCTACACACTTCACCTACTACAATTTTATTGTGATCCTAGATAAATGTTCTTGCCATTCTTACAAATCTATATTCTTTTCAACGTCTACATTGGGTTGGCTACCGCCATCCCCAACGCAATCCCCTCTGTCTCCAAATTTCCCCCAACTACTTCCTCTTATGTTTCTGCCCCAGACCAACCCAATAAACAAAGAATCCCATGGATCAAAGATTATTTGGCGTACAAATCCCTTCCTGTGGTAAAATACCAAAACTCTGACAACGATAACCTTTCAAGAACAATAGTTGTCAGTTGTGACGACTGCCAAGCCTACGAAAGTGAATTGTGTTTGTGGAGTCCATGTGGCACACAAACAGATGGAGATCACAATTCCCAGGAAAGAACAGAAACCAATGTGTTCGAAATCGACGTGGAAAGCTTCATAGCCTACCTTATCGAGCACAAGAACTTCACACCAGAGGAGCTTGGTTTTCTTCGCAGCCAGAATTTAGACTATGGGTATGACGAGATCGAAAGCGAGCTTTCCAAGATCAGGCGCAACTGGAAAGATCCTCAAAAAATCACCATTGGTGGAGAAGGAAGAATGAGAATACAAAATATAACCATGGTCGGAAACAAAAGCCCCAACAGTCATGATTTTCAGACTACCACTCCTTCAGCAGTTGTCGTTATGCCATTAGCACTTTAGTTAGTTCCTAGCGTACATTCTCTAAAATCTCCACATTTGTAGAAGCAAGTCTCCACATTATGAGCATCAATACCAGCTGGTACGGAGCGTACATGCTTCCAAGGTATTTCACGTACTCATCATGGAGTGGAATCCAATCTCGTTTTGACGACTTTGTTTGAAACTTGCCTTTCCTCTTGAGTCGAACTCTCAACGTCTCGTCTTCATTTACGTCATTCTTGATCTTCTCAAGAAGATGTGGTCTAACCTCCAAGTATCTAGCAACGCCTCTGGCAATGCCCAAGTCGTCATATGCGAATACGTCGAGTTCTTTGAGCGTGAACACAGAAAACATCTTTGCAGACCATTCGCCGATTCCCTTAAGAGTTATAAGCTCGTTGACAATCTCCTCGGTGGTGCTGGAATTGTAAAAGTCAAGCGATACAAGTTTCGAGTCGGTGGAAGAAAATGCCTCGCTGATGCTCATCACGTACTTCAATTTCATCGCCAGGAGACCAACCGCTCTGAGATCTTCTGGGGATTTCTTCAATGCTTCCTGTGGAGTAGGTGAGCCATCGAATAACTGCCTGAATCGTCCTTCAATGGCCCTCGCAGCGTGTCCCGAGACTTGCTGTCCAATTACAGATGAAATCAACGCGTACCAGTAGCGCAAAATAGTTTCAGACTCTGTTTCAGACAGTGCCACTTCGTTTGCAAACGATTTAAACTCCAGGTGGACAATACATGGGTACAATGACGGATCTATTTGAAGAATATGGTTAACACCAAGAATGAATTCCGGGGTATGGTAATCGACAAATGTCTTTGGAAGCAGAAGATCTTTGGGGACATCAATGACGGCGAAAAGTTCCTCAATGTGTTTCTTCTTTCGAGGAGACAGAATCACGGCCTCTTTTTTCACCTTTTTGACTTTGGTGATCTTCTCCACGTTCTGCTTGCCATTGTCTTTCTTGACTTTCTCTACGGTTTTGGTGACATTGTCAACGACAGTGAGCTTTGAGCGGGTGACTGCCATTGCGGAGATAACGTACGAATTGAGGAAACGATTTTTGGCGATGGTGAAATGTCCCAACGCCAGAGCTAATCGAAGAGTTGAAATCATCCACCTCTGTACAGGCGATTAGTCAGAGTGAGAAAGCAGAGTATTGACATGAAGAATGATTGGAAAAGTGAGAGGATAACGAAACAGAATGAAGAAGAGCTGGAGGTGAATATCTTTTCGTAATTGGAAATGAATGTGGAGACGGGGAAGTTGGTGAAGAATTGTAGAATATACTGGCCCCACCCTTCTCCAGTATCGATTCCAAAACCGGTATAAAAGGTCACCTATCAGGAATGGCTGGCCGAGTTTCCTATAGTTAAACCAATCGGGAATCGAGGCTCCTAACATGGTGATAACAGCCAAAGTTGCTACGGGTGGTAGGCCATAATCAAAAGAAAACTTTTACAGTGCACCTGTGCATTGGTAGGTACGAGTTAATACCAGCCATCGGAGGATTTCGTGCTATGTATGTGTTAGTCAGAGTCAAGTTCACTTCTTCGCCGTGAGGCATTCAGATAATGTAGATAAGGTTTGAAGGTTGAATCATCATTCACATACCGTAAGAAGAGAAGTGGAAGAGTACTTGCTGGTGCAATTTTTTCTTGCACCTCAGTGAATTTTTTCTTGCACCTCAGTGAATTTTTCTTGCTTTTCAGTTTCCTATCGCACCGGGTAACTGCACGCCAGCCAGGGCAGAAAGTGGTATTATTGGCTTTTCGTTGCTTCTTCTTGAATTGCTAGATTAAAAAGAGTATTCGTTGCAGGGGGGTTTTCTTGTTTTATTGTGCAATGTGCAAAGGAACAGGTAAGGGGTACTACGATAAGAGGCTGTAAGTCCGGAAAACGTCATTTCGAATCAGAGAACCCAGAAAACATTAACCCAGAAAGCATTAACCCCGAAAACATTAACCCCAAAAGCATTAACCCACAAAGAGTTAAGCCAGAAGAAAGTCTCGCTTCAGAATTCATTTCAGAGTGTTCACAAACTCACTTCTTGCAAAAAATACTTCAAGAATAACCCCCCACGCCCCACGCCCCTCCCCCACATTGATCAGCGCAGAAGCACTCGCGCTATTTGTCGCACCCACAACCCGCACCCTTTTGGATCCCTCGCATGGTACCGCAACAATTCTTAGCCAACCACGAATCCCAAATCCAATTCCATCATCATGTGGCTGCCAGCAATTCTGACGTGAACCACCTTGCATCATGGTCTGACATTTTTCACCATTTGTTTTGATTTTCTGGCCGTTTTTGCGGATTCGAACCATCCCAATCGAGCCTAATCGTAACATAAAGTCTGTGCAGAGCAACCACTAGCAATCCACAATATCTTAATTCTTATTTTCAGAAAACATCATCTATTCAAAAACTTACTGATTGAAGTTCACATCTGCTAGTCTTCTAAAATCTAATTTCAATTCTCACTAGTCAAGAACTCGGCCCACGTCATCAGACTTCGATAACTCCTGAATAGTCGTTGCAAGCTGGAGGTGTTGCGAGCGCGGCATTGAGGTTAGGCCAGTGTGAGCCCCATGATTCCCCCCTGCCAGATTTAAGCCCAAGCCAGATTTAAGCCCACGTTGTGATTTGCGCACTAAAATTTCTGGGAGAAAGTCGAATTTCGCCGCAAACTGACCCAGATTCCGTGCGCGAAACTCTTGCAACAAGCTAATTTTCCCTCCTAGGACCCATCTATTTCGGTTGCTGGTTCTGTTCCGAACTGTAAAGAAACTCCCTCCACCCGAAAAAACAAAGGTGTTCCGATGGTTAAGAGCAATGTTTACACTTTAAGCTCAGTGGGCGACATCATCGGGTCTCTGCACAAGACACATTGTCCACTTGTCCGAATGTGCATCTGTCCGAATAAGCAGTAGTCCGAATGAGTCCGAATAATACACTGTGCGAATAAAACCACCAGCTCGATAAATCCGCCAGCTCGATTAGCCATTCAGACCAAAGAGATCCCCTCACTCCGATTACATCCACCAGCCCGATTAATTCCACCCGAATCAGTTTGTCGCATCCGACTAACTCCATCAAGTCTGGCCCTGTCTCTCTCTCTTTATCTATCTCCAGCTCACAATCAAATGCCTCATCTCTTCCCCTATTGTGCCATTATTGATGTTACTTCCTCAAGCTGCAGTGCTCCGGAGTCTCCAGACCTCCCCAGATTCGCACCATCCGAAATATCTCTCACTAGGCTCCCGATAGTGCACCCCAGACCGATGTCAGGCGATTTCAATGTTTATGCACGTTCGCAGCACAAATTTCGATTGCTGGTCCCCGATTGGGCCGCCTCATGTACTACCCTTTCCTACTACGGTACATTCGTAACCACAGTGGGCAACCATCGAGGCAGGCACAACTAGCGATCGGGCCTAGATGACGTTACAACTGAACGGTTGATGTCTGCATTCCCCAGCCGGCAAACTTTATTTGCTCGTTGCGCCCCCTACCAGCTCCCTGGATCCAGGTGGCTGTGGGCCATGCAGGGTCTTAGATAAGAGGTTGCGGTGCCCGGACCAAGGATGTATGTGGGCGAAAAAACTTGGTGCTTTTGTTACCGGACTTCCAACCAACGTAGGTTATTTAAGGCTGGAGTCCGCACCATTTCAATTCTAGCCACACCTCAGAGACAACACCTAGCCATATATTCTATATCTAGTTTCATCTGCTAGTCTATATTACAAACCCACCACGACAACCGGTGCATTACACTTCGATTATCCTATTTTCAATTTACAATGGTGGCTGGAACACTGACATGTAGCTCATTGTTATCTGGAGCTAGCTGCGAGGCACTCATAAAAGCAGAAAGAGTGGTTTCGTATTGGGCCGCGGGAATTATTTTCATGATGATGGCCCCCATTGTTGCTATTTTCATTATTGATTTTGTCACCTACGCAGTGCGGACGATGGCCGAGACGGCCCAGAGGCAGAGGGCCCACGAGTTTCGCTTCAAGTCGACCAACCTGATGCGCAAATACTTCCAGGATGTGTCCACGCTGATACGGGAGTCAAAGGCACGGATGAGGAGGTTTGGGCTCCGGGTAGAGGACGAGTAGAGATTGCATATATTTATTCGGGCTGGTCCCAATACATTTGACCTGAGAGCAGGGTAGAAAGAATAAAAAAAAAGAAAGGAAATACCAAGTAGATGAAAATATGAGAAAACCGGGGCCGAAGACCAAGATGATTTGCAAGTAGTTGGGAACAAATGAGTGCGAAACCATAACGGTAAATTTATTGTTTCGATCTAGATGTGTTGTGGTGTAATTTTTTAGGGGCGGGCAAAAATATCTCCCAAGATGGCATCCTCAGGGTACAGGCCAAAGGACACCGTATCGGTAACGATCTCATGAATGACTGGCACCGATTCTGGAAATTTTTACTCACCCACATATTGGCCATCACTCCAAACGCCATTTCACCAACCTACCGTATTTTTTAAGAAATTTCTCTCGTCAAACCAGTTTCACCCTAGTGTACCCAATGAAACTGCTGCTCTGTTCTTTCTCCTGCATGCATCCGCATGCGTCTGCCTACCTCCACCTGCCCTTGCCTGCCTCTAGAGAGATTTCCATGCATGAAAGCCGAAACTACACCGTGGCGCGCTAATACTTACCACCTCTGACCACACAAATTTAGGCGTTTCTTCAAACCCCATAACATTCTCTCCCAAAATTCTCCTGTCGTGCCATATTCACCCGAAATCACTTTGTACTGCCTTCCTCCACGTCCTATGGTCGTCTTGCCACCGATTTACGCTGCCATTGTTTTCACACCTGCACCGGCCCAGGACGCGTGTGCATACTACTCCCCAATGTGAGAAAAGTTCAACAGTGGAGAACGCAACCTTATCTTCTTTTCTCTCTTTTGCAAGCCACCTCTTTGTTTCGCTTGCATTAGACCTCACCTGGGTGCCACATCGCACATACACCTCCGTACGTGCCCCAATCCTCCGTCAAATTGTCGTCGCTCAGAATTAAACCGAAAATGGCTCCCAGAACAGGTGGCCGTTACCTCAAATTGGCGTTGTTTGCCGTGGTGTTGCTCTTCTGCGGCTACAATCTCAACAGAGGCCCCGCATTGATTGACTCCAATCGTGCTGCTTCCGTGATCCCCAGAAACGACCAAGGGACTTCTCCTGATGGTCCTCCGCAAGTTGTCGTTGAACACGGCGAAAAAGCGGAGCCTGCCGACGCCATTGTTGATTCTGCTGCTCCCGTGAAGTCTTCTGCTAAGGCTGGAGAGAAAGGTACCGTCAAGGCCGCGTTGGTTGCGTTGGCCAGAAACTCTGATATCCAATCTATGTCCAATTCGATCAGACAGATCGAACAGCGGTTCAACAAGAACTACAAGTACGACTGGGTGTTTTTGAACGACGAGCCATTTGACTCTGACTTCAAGAAGGCCATTTCTGCCATTGTGTCTGGAGAGGCCAAGTTTGGTACCGTGCCCAAAGAGTACTGGTCGTACCCAGATTGGATTGATAAGGAAAAGGCTGCTTATGCTAGAGAAGACATGGTTCAGAGAAAGATCATTTACGGTGGATCTGTTTCTTACAGACACATGTGTAGATACGAGTCTGGATTCTTCTACAGACACGAGTTGATGAAGGACTACGAGTACTACTGGCGTGTGGACCCTGACATCAAGCTCTACTGTGACATTGACTATGACGTTTTCCAGTTCATGAAGGACAACAACAAGAAATACGGTTTTACCATTTCATTGCACGAGTACCAGGAAACCATCCCGACTTTGTGGGAAACCACTCGTGAGTTTATTGACGAGAATCCTCAATACCTCGACGACAACAACAATTTGGAATGGATCTCTGACGACCAGGGAAAGACCTACAACGGTTGCCACTTCTGGTCGAACTTTGAGATTGCCTCGATGGACTTTTTCCGTTCCGAAGCTTACACGAAGTACTTTGATTATCTTGACAAGGCAGGAGGATTTTTCTACGAGAGATGGGGAGATGCGCCAGTGCATTCGCTTGCGGTGTCTCTCTTCTTGCCTAAGGACCTGATCCACTATTTTAACGACATTGGCTACTTCCACGTTCCTTTCACCAATTGTCCAGTGGACGAAGCTACTAGAAAGGCTAAGAACTGTGTCTGTAATCCTAAGAAGGACTTCACTTGGAGGGGCTACTCGTGTACCCCCAGATTCCATACCTTGCATGGATTGAAGAGACCTAAGGGCTGGGAGAACTTCACTGAGTAATTATGATTTCGTTGATTCTATATCTGAAGTACTCAATTGATTCTATAACTGAGGTACAATAGATTCTTTAACCGAGGTACTCTATTGATTCTATAACTGAAGTACTGATTCTATAACTTGAGGTACTTTATTGATTCTATACACTGACGTACTCTAAATTGATAGTAGTGCAGGTAGCGAATTATCGCGCTGCGACTCCGAATCGACCTGCCGAGTAGGGAAATGCCGCTAGACTCGGTCCCAAATCTAAATTGAAAATCTTCATCAGAAACTTGGGAACCACAGGAATGAACCCGAATTTCACCTATTCTACGGAAGGAAAAAAAGACTAAGCTATCTGCACACTTATGGATGAGTATATTTAAGCCACTCCCAGCATTCGCATTCAACACTAGTTGGTAATGTGGTACAAGATATTTTGGGAAGCAAGGCGTATTCCTCACACCTCACCAATCCTATATAAACCCATATAATTTCAAACACCCTCAGCCGGGTCAGATCATCAATAGTTGCTGCCAATAGAACATCACTGGAACACACCCGTACATCCCGGAAGTCGTCCCCCACATACCGTGCGGCTTACCACCGACAACTGCCCGATTGGGAGGTTCGTGCCGACGTTATCGGGATCATTATATATATAGGGCCGATGCCCAACCTCTAAAACTCCCATCCATATCCTTCATTTCATCGACCATGGTTGCATACACTGATTTCTTGGTGAACGATACCCTTGCCAACTACGAGGACAACGCCAAGTTCACCGCTAACTATCTTCCCAAGCTTGAGAAGTATAGAGCCGATTTAGCATCCGGAATCTTGCCAGAATACTCCGTGGAGTTGCCTGCTGCCGCAACCGAGTTGGCACAAAACCAATTAAACGCCGTCAAGTACTTGCGTGAAAACAACCTTTTGTCTGAGGAGGAATTCGCCATCACCGATTCTGCTGCTCATGAAGTTGCGGCTAACATTGCCAAAGGTAAGTGGAGTGCTGTTCAGGTGTTTAATGCCTTCGCCAAAAGAGGTACTATTGCTCATCAATTCACCAACTGTGCGTTGGATCTTTTCCCTGAAGAAGGGTTGAAGAGAGCTGAATTCTTGGACGAGTACTATGCAATGAATGGAAAGACCATTGGCCCATTGCATGGGTTGCCAATATCGTTGAAAGAGCAAATGAACTATAAGGGCAAAATCACCCATGGCGGCTACGTGTCCAAGATCGACAATATCCCCGAAACCCACTCCATCACCACCCAGATCTTGGAGGATTTGGGTGCGGTGTTCTACGTCAGAACCAATCAGCCACAAACCCTCATGCACTTGTGTGGAAACAACAATTTTATTGGCCACTCCAGATGTCCATACAATTTGGGTTTGACTTCTGGCGGCTCTTCCTCTGGTGAAGGTGCCATTGTTGCATTTGGTGGCACCCCAATTGGAATTGGTTCCGACATTGGAGGTTCCATCCGTGGTCCAGCTGCGTTCAGTGGATGTTGCGGTTTGCGTCCAACCACCAATAGATTCTCGAAGGCCGGAGGTGTCTCTGGAGGCGCCGGCCAGGAGTCTGTTCCTGCTGTGGAAGGTCCATTGACGAGATCTGTGGAGGATATTGATTTCCTAATGGACATCTACATCAACCAGGGTAAGCCATGGATTACCGACTGTACTACATACCCATTGGCATGGAGAAAAGTGGAGAAGCCCCCCGCTGAGACATTGACCGTGGCTATCATGTATGACGACGGCATTGTCAAGCCAACTCCTCCAATTGCTAGAGGGTTGAAGGAAGTTGCCGAGAAATTGACTGCCGCTGGAGTAAAGGTGGTGGAGTTCAAGCCCATCAAGACACTTCTTGCTCGTGAGACCGTCAACAAGATGTACGCTTGTGATGGAAATTACATGCAAAGAAAGTTGTTGGCAGAATCTGGTGAGCCATTGTGCAAGTTGACCAAGTGGTCGTTGAACTACGGAGACGGTGAGAAGGCGTACGAGGTGGCCGACAACAGAAAGTTGAACATCATCAGAGACCAGTTGAAGCAGGAGTACACCAACTACATGAACGAAAACGGAATTGACTTTATCATTAGTCCAACGTACAGCAATGTTGCACCCAGACCTGAGGAAGTGTACAACTGGTCTTACACGTCGTTGTTTAACCTTATTGATTTCCCTACGTTGGTTGTCCAGACTGGATTGTTCCAGGACCCAACAGTAGACAAGTTTGATGCTCCATTTGAGGCTAGATCCGACTTGGAGGCACTTGAGCTTGGTAACTACGACCCAGAGGGATTTGTGGGGGCACCAATTGCGATTCAGATAACCGGTAGAAGATACTTTGATGAGGAGGTTGTTGCCGCTGGAAAGACGATTGTTGACATTATGAAGGTTGACTTGTTGAATTTGTATAAGTAGATACTGAGAATAGAGTACGCGCATGTGCGAGTAATAGATGCATGGGATTATTGCCAGAAAGAGCCGGTAGAATATTATCGCAGAAATACTCCGTACGATAAATTGAATAATATATAGTAATAGCAACTAATTGACAAAGTATTGTCATCAGAAAACGGCCCAACTATATTTCGATCAAATTTTGGTTGTGCAATATATCAGTTCAATCTCCAGCCTCAAATGTTGGTCGCACTAGTTGAAAACTTCTGCAACCCCAGCAAATACTCACTGGCCATTATTTCACCTATTTCCTCAAGTTAACCTCTTCTCCAAAATTGACATCTCTACCTTATTTACCTTTTCTCCCTGGATAACATCTTTCACCCCTCATCTTCCGGTGCTTAAGAGTTGACTCTCGGATAACCTACGGGTATTCGTGCGGCTCACTCCAAATGTGGGGCAAGTCTGGGGTATATATATAACTTTGCGAGACTCATCACTAGTGCAACTATTGAAAAATAATTGAAAATGCTCCGCTTTTCTCGTTCATTCTCGCACTCTGCATCTAGTTGCGTCAATTATGGCTTTATTGGCTTGGGCCAGATGGGCCAGCACATGGCAAGACACATTTATGCCCATTTGGAACCTCTGGACAAGCTTTATGTGTACGATAATGTGCCGAAGGTAACGTCAACATTTCTAGAGACAAATACTAACCAGATTCCGGAGTTGAAGAGCCAATTGGTTGCTTTGGATTCCGTCGCAAACTTTGTTGACGGCGTAGACTCCCAGCTAGATTTTATTGTGACAATGGTACCGGAAGGGAAACATGTGAAGGGAGTTGTGGAGGAATTGGTAGAAACCTATAAAAAGAATCCACAGGCTTCTAAAACCATCTTTTTAGACTCGTCGACCATCGATATCCCCACTTCCATCGAAATCCACAACTACGTCAAGGAGCAGCTTCCTGACTTTGATTTCATAGACACCCCAGTTTCTGGCGGAGTAGCTGGGGCCAGAAAGGCATCGTTATCATTTATGCTTTCGAGAAAAGCCCACGAGGATATTGATCCCAGCTTGACCAAATTGTTGAACTACATGGGCAAAAACATCTTTCCTTGCGGATCGAAACATGGGGCTGGTTTGGCTGCGAAATTGTCAAACAACTATTTATTGGCCGTGACTAATTTGGCAGTGGCGGACTCGTTCCAATTGGCCAAAGCATTTGACTTGAACTTGAAGCAATATGCGAAGTTGGTGGCGGTATCGACTGGGAAGTCCTGGGCTTCAGTGGATAACTGCCCAATTCCTGGGGTATATCCACCAGAGAACAATTTGCCAGCTGACGACGGCTACCAAGGAGGATTCATTACAAAGTTGACCAAGAAGGATTTGGTATTGGCTACAGATTGTGCTGACAGTTATGACCGTTTCTTGTACTTAGGAGAAATCAGCAGAAAGTGGTACCTCAAGGCTTGCGAGCGTGAAGATCTCGCAAACAGAGACTTGGGTGTTTTGTATGAGTGGTTAGGGGAGCTCGAGGAGCAAGAGGGGAAGATTGTCGACACCAAGACGTCAGAAAGTTTCACAGTATAGCAATCTCATTTATTTTGAGGCAACTTGTTGTAGATCAACTGTAGGTTCCCTATATGCTTCACCTTTTCTCCCGTTTGCACTGGTGATTGCACTAATCGTCATCTCACTTTCTCCGGAACTTTCTGTCATATCATGGTTCTGGGTCATTCCCCGAAATAAATCAAGGTGCGGAAGAACTCCGAAACTCTTTTGCCTTGGCTTTCCGAAATTGTCTTCGAAACCATCTTTTGGTGGTGAATTTTGGTAGTGCTTTGTAATACGAGGGTTTCTGAGTGTGAACAATGAGCCATTCACATTGAAATCATTGTGCCCAAACTGCGCCACATCAACCAAATCAGATATGGAATCAAGCATACTCAGTCCATCAAACAGGAGTCGGTCTCCATCGTGCAAGCTCGATGTTGAGAGGGAGAGAAGGGGAAGTGTCTGATCCAAAGGATCTTCGGTTTCTGCTGACAGTGTATCCAGACTAATCGAGGAGTGCCGTGATGGAACTTTCAGTTTCTCAACCCGAAGATGAAGGGCTGGATGTCCTGCTGGGGGAGGTGCTGCGCCCTCGACTTTAATATCAGTAATATCAGTATCGTCATTCAATCCCGAATAAGTCTTGGGCAGCTCTTCATCTGCCTCATATAAGGAAGAAGTAGAATTCCTTTGCAGAGAGTTGCCATATGTGTTGATAGTTTGCCCATTGGTCGGTATGTCGAGAGACCGATTGCTTCCGTCAAGACTCTTCCCATCTTGGTTGTCCTTCACATTCAATGACTTCTTGTCCTCTGAGCTGTCAAAGCTCCTATTAGACAAAGTACTCCGGAGGAATTCAATATCAGCATTAGGATTTCTACCCAGTATATCCATTTGCTTATCGAGCGCATCATCAATACCTGTTATTGAAGTGTCTTGAACAAGCATCGAGGGTATGCTTCTGGAAGTGTTCCCATTTCTCGATCTAGGCTCATGCGATCTATCAATTGCTAAAGGAGAAACACTCGTGGCAGGATCCTCCCTGAAGTATGCGGGAGGTAGAATCCCTTCGACATTTGCTGTTCGTTCGTCAAATGCCGGCGGAGCCAACGACGGAGCCCTGCTCATTACAGGGGATCCAAAAACGGTAGGGTTTAGAGTCGGGGAGGCCACTGGGGAATATGGTTGCGCTTGAGGAGAATTCAATGCATCCACTTGCGCCTCTTCTGGCTTATATAAGTTGGCCTCAAGATGCACATCGTTGTCCCGCTGGATGGGCTCATCGTTCATGACTTGACTAGAAATATGCTGGAATTCTATTGGGGTAATGGGACGACTAGGAGCAGTTCCTGTTCCTTCACCATTGGGCCCAGAGAATGGAGAAAACACCGCTAGGAGCAGGTGCGCTGTGCGATGTGAATAGTCAATAGCAGTAACCTCGGGGGACATCGGAGGAGAAGTCGGAGTGTACTTTGGAAGAAACTCTGGCTCGTGATCATATGCTGGCAATAATGTGTTGTAGTGGGCAGCCAATGGCGAACACAAATGAATAGGTGAGTCGATCAGAATCTCAAAATGCTTTCGTTTATCAGGCGAATTAGGGTCTTGCTTGGAAATTCTTAGCGAGATCTTGATCCAGTGTTCACACTTGATGGTGTCGAATGATGTGTCGGGATGAATGACGTAGTTGTATTTCTTGTTGACCGTGGCTGGAACAAACAACTGAAACTCAAGTTCACGGGGAAGCACCTCATCATCACCTTCCGCTGGTGCTTCTGTCATCCCTCCATTTTGCGAAAGAAGCGACTTATTTTTCTTAGCCTTATGTTCTAGCAATAAGAATTTCTTGACTGGCTCCTCCCGATGCACTATTTTATTGTGGGAGTAATAGTTTGCACTTTCTGTCATCGATACCCGGATACGATGCAAGGCGACTTTTCCATAGAGCGGAATGAAGCGGAATGCTAACGGCACATACGAATCGAGCACCACGGCTTTGCTTCCGATAACAATTTCGTAGCGCAACTGGTCCTCCCAATCCTTCTCGATGACGATCGGTTCGTTCTCCTCGACACTGCTATGCGAAGGAATCCTCACCACTTCCACCGGCAATTTTGCAAATAAATTTGCCTTGAAAGTGCCAATTCGAACGATGGTGGCTTCAAGAGAATACGAAACCTTTCCAAACGTCATCGAGGTTGTTTCCGGCGTCAGAACGGGGATGGGATGCTCAAAATTATAGATGTAGTCACCAGGTGCAAAGTATCCAGGCTTCAGACTGTCGGCGATGGAGACGATGGACAGAGAAGAAAGCACAGCAGTCAAATCGGCCATGGAATCAGGAATTGCGAGCGAATTTGGCTGAGGCTGCGAGGTATCCATCAGAGAAGTTGCTCTTTTGATCAAATTGGCCGCGAACGACGAACTGGATTCCACTGGAACCAACGGCAGGCCAGAAGTATGGATATCAGACAAGCTCAAGTGAGAAATATCATCGTGGCCCTTTGGAATGAACAAATCGGCGCCGCAATTGCGCTGGGCCGATTCCATCTTGAAAAACGGCCATGTGTGGGACACTATATCGATTGTTTCCAGGTATACGTTCTTTTTGGGAGGAATACCCTCGGGCCATTCGGTGCGCTGGGTACCTTTGAAAACAAGAGATATGGAGCGGAGCTTTGTCGCCTTCAACACTCTTATAACAAGACATCCTCGCAACAAGGTAGGCGGGAGCCCTTCGAATTCCACCGGCTTGAATCCTTGGACAAATAACTGTTTCTCGGTGGGAACTATGTACACCTGAACAGACGATGTCTGCGCTAGAGGAGTATCAGGAAGCTGCGGCATAAGATATTCTGCATCATTATCGATTCCCGCAGGAACCCTGAGCGAAGAAACTGGAAAGAGCGGCGAGTTGGGAACATTCATGATGATCAGATTGATATTGGTTGGTTATCTAGAATCCTCAATAAGGTGGTCGACGAGACAGCCGTGGGGAAGTAGCAGCGAGTTTTTATTGGAAATAGAAGCCACTATTTATTGGAAACCGCCACAGGAAGAAATATCCTGATAGTAGAATGAAGCTGAGCCGTGAAGAATTTGAAATGGGGTTCCCGGGGATGCAGGCGGAATCTAGAGTGGTGAGAACGGAACGAGCCGTTCCTCCTATCCTGCAGAAATATAGGGCGAAGATTAGACAACTGGGCGAGGATAAGACAACAGGGCGAGGCTTAGACAAGAGGGCGAGGGAACGGGGGAAAGGGGTGAAAGTTTGGAAATCAGAGGGTCTTGTGGGGTTTAACGACGTAATTAAAAAAAAAAAAAAGCGGGTGGAACCCCTGGATATTTTTTTTTTTTCATTTTTTTTTTGGCCTCATTTGTGCTTCTGCTTAGTAGAAATCATGCAGGACCCCGCCATAAGTGCAATCTAGATAAGACTCATAAATTACCTGAGTGGTTACAGTACAACACACTATTGGGGAGAAAAAGAGCCACAAAGTAGTTTCTGGACGCAAATACCCATACATGTATTTCGGATTTTCTAACTTCTTCCGGTCCACCCCGACCGATTTTTCCTCCCATCACCTATTTTTTTTGACACATCTAGTCTCCTGTACATCGGGCCATCGCTTCTTTATAGTTAAGAATGTCTCCACCGTATTCTGCCCTTCTCCGCAGATGCTACTCGGTGGTGGCAACTGTAGCACAATGCAAAATCTCTCCAGAAAACTTTAGCGGTGTCTATACGAAGTTTGGCTGGGTTCTCGTGCCCAAAACCCACATCGCCAGAGGCTGGACTCAGCCTAAGCTAAACGACTACCTTTCTCAACACATTCAGAGAGAGGAATCACATTTTGAAGATGTCCAGCCGTTGGCAGACCAATGGGTGGCGTCAGTGGATACCTCTAGCAAGCCAGTGATGAAGAAGAAAACCGCTGCAGAGGCCAGACACGAAGAAGATATGAAACTCTTCCTTCGGCAACTGAAAGGAGAGGAGAAGCCCGGAGAAAAGAAAAAACTGCGGGCTAGTCGGGTTAAAAAGAACGTTCTGAATGGAGACGTCACATTTACCCATGCATGGAACTATTTTATGGCCAAACAGTATCCTCTCCATAAGCATCTTTCAGAATTAGAAGCAAGATCGGAGATTGGGCTGATGTGGCGTCTGATGTCGATGGACGAAAAGGACATATATCGCCAGGAGTACTCGCAGTTACTTCAACAAGGCAAGGACATTTATCACGGGAAAATCGTGGATCGCGAGGTGAAGCTCAAGGCAGTGGAGCGACTCAATTTGTCGAAGGAGAAGAGCTTAGCAAGGAAGATGAAGAAACTCGAGGAGACGCAAAAAAATATGCATGAAGAGTAGTTTATTGGATAACTAGAAATGTCAGTTTGTTACTTCGGTAAAGTCTATTGCATGACAATCGCTGGAGCATCCTCGTCGTCTTCGTCATAGTCGTTCATATCATACACCTCAAAGTTGTCCGAGTCTATCTTCTTGTGGAAAGTTAGTTCAATGCCAAATTTGCTTCTGCTCAACTCTCTGATTCTCTTCCAGGTGTCGTCGTTGATGCGTATGTATGACAAATTTTCCATGATTTCAACATAGGTCTTCATGTCGACCACCTGAACTTCCAGACTGTTGATATATTCTACTGGCAACTTGTCTAACTGTGCAAGAAAATGCCCAAGAAAATCCATAGCAAATCTCATGTTGCCTAGAAGAAATTTAGCGCTCATCAGAACCAACTTTAAGAGCGTGAGCCATTGGGTACACGAACATAGATTTCCCAAAACCACAAAATGTATATAGGAAATTTGGATCTCAGCAAGTAGCAATTCTGGATCATGGCCGAAAAGCTGTGTTAGGTACCATGACTTCTCGCGAGAGTTTTGAGTAACTTCAACCTCATCGTTTCGGCTCCTCGGACCAGCCAATCGAAACTGAACTATAGTGTACTTGAGCTCTTTGTCGTCTTGATCCTCGAATTTCTGGCTATCATTCCGCATCCGTAGCGTTTCGAGAAGTACCATATTTTCTTCTTTCAGAGGAGTTGCTGTGGAAATAGGGATGTTTGCATGTGGACAATATTCCCAGATGGCTTCAGAATCTACGTGCTTGGTCAATTTTTTCCAGGTATCGATATTTTCGGGGTATGCCACCATATACGCATAATCCGATGTGAGAGTTGGTGATGGATTGACGTTGTAGGTAAATACGCAAGAATCCTCGGAGAAGTCAACAGAAATGATGTCCCCGTCATTGCATTGGAACCACTGGCCATATCTCATATCTGCGCCACTTTCTGTGGATTCAGAATAGTGGAAGAAATGATGGCCATCAGGAATGACTTTAATGCCTCGAAGGAGCTCATTGGTCATGAAAAACTGGGTGTCTATGCCCACAATGGAAAGATTAGAGACATTCCGAAGTATTAGCGTTGTCTGTGGAGGCCTGGACATTGCATTGTGGTAATTTGGTGATATGGTAAAGAGTATAGATTGAACTCAAATGAGAGGTGCATATACTCCATAATGTACAATCTACCTACAACTCAAACATAGCTACAAGGAATTTCTGTTTCAAGGTGAGACATTTTATTGTGATAAGGTGAGGCATGTTATTGCTCTAAAGTCTATGTAATAAGCTCAATGCTTTCACGTTGTCTCCTGAAAGCCGTAGTGTCGTCAAAATCGTCGTTATCGATATCGAATTCGTCTGCGATTGTTCCTTCCAAATCAGCTTCTCTATTGAGATCAGCAAATTTCAGGATGATGAGACGCAGGAGAATGAAGCGATCGATGAACCCGCTCATTTCACTAGTGTGTTTGCGGTGCAAAAGAATGAGATAGTTCAAATGAAGTCTTTCAAACACTTCGATGACATGTTTGAGCGAGCTGTTATCTCGAACAATAAGGGTGGCTGGTTCTGTATCAAGTGGAACTAGAGCGACATTGGCAAACCTGTTGCTCAACTCCTCCTCAAATGTGGCCTTGGTAGATAGTAGAAATGATGGAACTTTTGTCTGGAAACAAATGAGTTGGGAAGAAGATTGGACGTTTCCAACTACCTGCTGTATTTGACGGTAAACGTCGCTCTTGTAGACATAACCCAAAGTCACAGGATTGCTTTCACTGGCAATTAAGGGGTATCCTTCGTGACAATCGTCTGCAAGGAAGGCGTGAAGTGTAGTGACAGAATATGGTTCTTCTGGGAAAACGCAAAGATGCCTTGTTTTGGCTAA
Organism: Sungouiella middelhoveniana; assembly: GCA_030557965.1. Lineage (NCBI taxonomy): Eukaryota > Fungi > Ascomycota > Pichiomycetes > Serinales > Metschnikowiaceae > Sungouiella > Sungouiella middelhoveniana. The sequence goes on along the minus strand of JANIJQ010000004.1, from coordinate 16,192 downwards.
CGGTATCATGGCCTGCGACACAGGAACATCTGGTAATTTGTTCTTGAAGCTGGTGGCGAAATTACAAATTCCGTTACCCTTATCGGCATTTACTTCATGCAAGGGAGAGTACCCTGGAACGTTGAACTCGTTATTGAGCCAAGCATCGTAAATGTTTTGGTCACATAACCAGTCATTGAAAAATTTTGATGTCATCACCGCTATCATGATAGGTAAGACATAAGTTACAGCTCCAGTTAATTCGAACAAGATAATCACCACAGTAAGTGTTAACTTTGTGATTCCAGTCAAAAATGAAGCAGCCCCAACAACAGCGTATGACGAAGGGGACACAAGGCAAGATTTTGCAGTGCAAGTTGCTAGATACTCAGAATCGATACTTCTCTGAATTCCCAAGCAAATAATACCCACAATTCGACCTACAGTACCCCCCAACACCAACGAAGGCATCAAGATTCCACCAGGAATATGGAGCCCGTAGGAATAAGTTGAAAGAATGAAACCCTGGACAAAAATGAACGCCAACTTCAATACTGTTGAGAAAGACGAAGGGTGACACATGAAGTTGGTTGAGTTAGTCTCTAGCGTGGCAGATTTTTCTGGACAGTCAGTGAAGAGCAATCTCATGAATGCACTGAGAGGCAATCTTGTCAAGGGCAACAGAAATGTGAGAATAGCGGTGATGACAGCTATGATGAGAAGTTCGAGATACCTTCCTTTGGAAGCATCTACTTTGAAAATCGAAGATAATTTCGACCGGATGTCCAACTTGAACTGGACAGACGAAAAGTACAAGTACATTTTTGTGAACGCAGAACCATAAAGTCCACCTGCAAGCCCCAAGAGAATGAACGGGATTGTTTCCATGAAGAGCCAACTGAAGTTTCCGAACAGAACCTCAAAAAGTACTTCTTCGTGGAAATGCTCACCTTCAGTGAAAAGCCTGAATCCAGACAACGCAACAAGTGCAATGGTGGCACACACAAACGAATTCCACATGATTCTGGTGGGAGTAAAATACGAAGGAAGCATTTCCATTACAAACAACACCCCGCCAATAGGAGAGTTAAACGCCACAGCAATCCCAGTAGCGGTAGCAGCGCTGAGAAGCTCTCTCCGCAACCCTTCGGTAATAGTATTTCCATAGACGTATTTGAAGCAGATAGTCAGTATACAGCAGGCAATATGCACCAAAGGACCCTCTTTGCCAAGCCAAACTCCAGAGCTAACAATCAAAATAAGCCCAATAACCTTATATGTCAATGATGTGGGACCCAAGTAGGTGTCCATATAGTAATTAAACCCGAGAATGATAAGCTTCATTTCTGGGATTCCAGACTGCTTCACCAAAGGAGCCCTTGTGGCAGTAATGTAGCCCGCCCCTAGAACAAATGTACAAACAAAAATGAGATAGATTGGGAAGTTAAAGAGAACACTAGCAATTCCTTCCCCACCCGAGATTATTCGCAGCCAGTCGTACCAGTCTTCAGTTGGACATGTCAGATATGGATTTAGAAGCGACCACTTATCTAGCTTGGAAAAGCACAAGCCTTTTTTTAAGTCGTTGAGCCACACCGAAACCAAGTCAATGAATATTGTTATGTATCCCAGAAGTATAGACATTACTACCAACACCAACCACTTTTTAGACGGCGCCTTGTCCTGCCATCTAGCACTTGACTCTTTCATCCAGTCTATGAATGTATTGTCTTCGTATTTATGGTGAGCAGACCATTCCTCCGTACCATTGCGTGCAATGTCTATCGGATCCGAGTATCGTACCGTCGGGATATGGGCCTTGGACGACATTGGAAGGAGTACGTGGGTATAGTTGGTTCACTGGCGGTTCATAGTATAGGCTTGGTGCACGGGTGTAGAAATAGGTTAAGACGTCGAATAGCGAAGCAAAGTGCTGGAGGAGGCGATTTCCAAGCGAAAAAAAAAATAATTCGAGCTTTCATGACCTGAAATACTTCTCTTTCGGCTCTTTAATCCCCCTCGCCATCTCTTGTCCAAGTTTTCGTCCTTATCATTTGCTACTCCATCACCGTTCTGTATGCCGGCCGTCGAAAAATCAAATCAAGTTAAACTTTCACGAATAACACCCATTTTCATCAGCAATGTCTACATTCGCCTCCAGCTTGGGCCTGTCAACTTTGGGACTGTCAACGTTGGGGCTGCAGCCCACTTCTGCCGCCACGGGCCAGGAATTGATCAACGATATCACCATCAATAACGGACCCGATGACAGCATAACAGACTTGTCGTTTTCGCCTCAGCAGGACATTCTCGCCGTCGCCAGTTGGGACAAGAAGGTCCGTCTTTACGAAATAGACCCGAACACCGGAAACAATCAGGGCCGAGCCCTCTTTGAGCACGATGGACCGGTTTTTTCTGCACAATGGTCATCCGACGGAGCTAGAGTGTGTCTGGGAGGAGCAGACAAGCAAGTGAAGCTTTTCGATGTGGCATCGCAGCAAACTCAACAGATCGGAGTACATGATGCACCTGTTCGAGTGGTTCGTAGCGTCTTGTGTGGACCTACCAATACTGAAGTTGTAGTTTCTGGGTCCTGGGATAAAACCTTGAAATACTGGGACATGCGGTCACCACAACCCATCTCGCAGATCCAGTTGCCAGAAAGGGTCTATTGTATGGATCTGTCGCAGAAACTTTTGGTGGTGGGATGTGCCGATAGACATGTGTGCGTGATTGATTTGACCAATCCCCAGCAGATTTTCAAGCTGGTGATGTCGCCGTTGAAGTACCAGACACGCTCGATCGCGTGCTTCCCGCAAGGAAACGGCTATGCCATTGCATCCATCGAGGCCAGATGTGCTATTCAGTACATCGACGATGCCGAGCAGCTGAAGTTGGGATTTTCGTTCAGGTGCCACCGTAAGAACTCCAACGGATCACCGGCGACAACTGCCCGGACTACAGCTGGTGCAAATGCAGAAACTCATCTTTATCCAGTGAATGCGATCTCATTCCATCCTGTTTACGGAACATTTTCCACCGCTAGTACCGATGGAACATTTTGCTTCTGGGACAAGGATGCCAAGCAGCGGTTGAAGAATTTCCCCCAAGTGGGGGCGCTGATTACTGCCACAGCTTTTAACAGAAACGGAACCATCTATGCATACGCCAGATCGTACGATTGGTCGCAGGGGTATCAGGCCAACAGACCAGATTATCCTACCGATGTGAAGTTGCATCCTCTGAAGGAGGAGGAGACGAAGCAGAAGAAGAAGACGGCGACGCGATAGAGAGAAAAGAATTGAGGGCGATGAATTGTAAGTACTAAGGACGAATTGAATGAGTTGAATCAAACAGGGGAGATGGAATGACAACGGTTCGGACGTGGTAGCTTGAACCGGGAATTTCCATGGCAACTTGGTAATCATTATTTGTCACTAGTGAGCATTTCCAGGAAGATAGCCTACTACTGAATATCTATGAATGCACTAATTCACGCTGAAGCTTAGTCCTCCAGCGCTTAATTCTTGCAACATTAATTCATCTCCCTGTGTCACTTTTGTACCTTTCGGAGTATGTTCCTCTTCATAATGACTAGTTATGTCTCATCTAATTACTCTCACGACAACCAGTATCTCAAGACATACCCCATTGCCAGAATTCAACTAATGCACAAATGTTTACCACTATACAAGAACATGACTAATGGCTACCTTAGACCACGCGAGCTATTCAATACCACCCTGTGCTTTAGAGTGAAAAACGCGCAGAGCAGAGGGTTTGGGAAGGTGGAGACTGGAAAAGACTAGAAGAAATCCATTTCTGAAAGGACTGGACAACTAGCACCGATTAAGCGACCGAGTTCGACGTTAGCCATTGAATTTTGCAGATGAGGAATCTTATGATGCGAGTTTTGTTGCTGCTCTGTCTAAATCTGCTACAAATGTCCTCAGAATTGAAGTGCATGCATTGATCTTTCAGTGGCATGATGGAACGAGTTATTCATTCCAAATTCGACACTTCCATGCAAATTCCCAATTTCTTCGCTGACAGGGTAAGCTTTTAGTAGAAAAAAGAAATCAAAGCTGCTTCATCATTTGCCCTAAGCGACTGTTGGTTTTCATAGTACAATGCAACCGTCCTACTACACCACTCTAATCGGGCAAACCAAAAATTCCCTTTGAATAACAGACTAGTTTCATTGTTGAGCTCTCCAATCAGCAACCCACAGCGAATGAACTTGCATTGGAGTTCGAATAAAATAATCTCATTTTGATATAAGTCGACTTGTTGGTACAAAATCCAAAAATTCTTAGAGCACATACTTCGGCATGGCAACGATCAACAATAGCAAAGTTATTGTCAGTGTTCAAAGCGACATACCTCATGTATGGACAATATCAGCATGCAATAGTTCCAGATTATCTGATCAGATCTCGATCGCACTTACCCATACCAAACAATCTTTAAATCGAAATTGAACTTATGCTAGTCTCTGAATACACATTACCAATTACTAATTCCCTTGACGGATGTACGACAAGCGACTTCATATTCTTCAATCCAGATGCCAGATATGTATTCAACTCAGATGATCCAGAGGTTCATCCCAGAAGGAACAATTAATCTACACTTCAATCTCCCAATCAAAGCTCATGAGCTAGCCAAAGGAAAACCCATTGATCGAGATGTGAAGAACCTGAATTTCAATAAAATACACCCTCGAACTCAAGCATACGTTCTATCAAGCAAACGAACACATATTCTCCTTCAGCCATGCCTGCATGCAGTGCAACTGTCCATGCAATCGAACAAATCCTCCAGAGAAAAAAGTATAAAGCAAGGCACCCATACTCCTCGTCAAGAAGCCAGCCAGCAACAAGCGCCCATCCCCGATCCTTCTGCTGTACCTCCTGCCAAAAAACCCGTACACCCATCTCTATCACCTTCTATGGTTGCGAACTGGTCAGCGAATCTTCAATTTGTTCCTCAGATGACTGCAGGGCTCCATGCAGTGCGTCAACCCTCTTTAACATTCAACCACAACGAATAACCCCAGAAAGATGGGAACAACGCCAAAAAAAATATGAAGCGTTACCCGACCCGCTCAGGCCACAACACCCAACCAAAATTCCTCCCCGACCCTCATCCCGCCCTCTCGCATCTACCAAAAACCCCCCACCCACCCGAAAAAGGAGCCCTGGCCCCACACCCGTACACCAGCGAATAAACCGCACCCACTCACCACTCGACGAATAGTCGCGAGTCAAATTTTCATTCCTATGCTCACTCTTTCCATCTAATAAACCCCACAATATATTCATCTAATATTGCCATGCAAGAGTACCCGGTTCGTTCCATCGTGTCAGAACCGTTTGTCCATCAACTCGAGGTCATCGAAAAGACCTTGATTGAGGTGCGAAACCAACCATCATCTTACTATGGTCGCCGCAACAATAGAATGACGGCTAATCAGGGCCAGGCCGGTGGCCAGTCGAATCAATACTATAAGTACGGCAACTTCTACCAGCAGCAGCAGCAACAACAACAACAACAGCAACAACAGCCGCAACAGCAGGTGTCGGAGTGGTACCGTAGAGATTACAAAAACAGCATCAACATCTCCAATAATGGGATGGCCGGCTCGAGCGGTGCAAATGTGGGTGGCAACGTAAGCGGTGGAATCGCTAACGGCCCGTTTGCGCCCGCCCATTCCAACGGATCAAATGGCAGCGTCAACATGGACTCGAGCGTCGCCAGCGTGGGAAGCTTGGGGTTGGGCACACCCACCCATGTGCCGCAGGTTTTCGACGACAAGTACGACAGCCGCGGGTTTGCTACGTTCGATCCGTTCGAGGCCAAGGACTACACGAGGGGCGGGATGTTTCTGCCCATGTTTAATTCTTCTAATAATATTTTGGGGTCGGGGTTTTCAGGAAACTCCAACATCTGGGGGGACACAAATAAGACCATGGCCAGTGACGCGGCCGTTTGGGGTTAGTTAAAAGTCGGGGACAGGACAAGTTAGGTTTTCTTCCTCATAGTGATTGTTTGTTTTTTTTAAAGAATGGGACGTGGGGATATTGGGAGGTGGCCGGGACGCGGTGGGCGAACAATGGGAGATTTTGATGATTTGTTTCCGATTCGTTCTTTTGGCCCGGCTTCTGGTGTTCCCGTATGTATGGCTCGGTCTGGTTTGTACAGGTAGCGACGGTCTGTATCAATGTATGATTTTTGTTGATGACTGTAGGTTGTGGATGTGGATCATGATCTGTCACGGAGGATTTCTATTGATTGCATGATTCACATTATTATCTCCACCAGGATCCTCTAGATGGAAATTTTAGATTGCCAAAATCCTCTCATCACCAAAATCCTCTTATCACCAAAATCCTCTTATCACCAAAATCCTCTTATCACCAAAATCCTCTACATTGCTAAAATCCTCTACATCACCATTACCTCTATCACGTTTCTCAATAGGCCTCGATTATTATTATCCTCCACATAGCATCATCGCGGATTCTTAACGGTCTCCTCCGGCATGGCCGTCATCGCTGTCACGTGCCAGGAGGCGATCGCCCACCCGCCGATCCCTTCACTCACTAAAAACCCAACCCGCCTGAATCCCAATATCGCAATTCCTCCCGCACACCACTTCACCCTTGCTCTTCTGGTGTACGGGTGTACATTCTACAACCCTGGTTGCCACCAACACCAAAACAAAACTTTGGAACCAAAAAAAAAAAAGACCAATACCCCAATTAACCCCTCCGAAAAAATCCCCCCCGATCGCCCTCATCCCCGGTCCACTTCCCAATTCTTTCTCCCCTCCCTCGCCAATTCGTCTCCCCCTCCCCGAACCATACCATCGGCTACCTGCACACCCTGCCCGTTTGGGCAGTCTACCACCATTCTTTTCATCCAGGATTTCCTCTTCCAATCACCTACAACTTTCTTCACCCGTGCCGTAGCCACATCCACAGTCCACGGTCGACGCGTGAATACCCGGAGTTTCGTCCTCTTTCTCCCTGAGTTCCCCACCCACCGGTGTTGATTCTGTCCGCCAAACTGTACCATCAACAAATTCGACTCAACTCCACAACCCACGACTCCACGACTCTACGACTCCACGGCTCCAGTTCTCGCGATCAACGCCAACTCCGAGAGACAATTCCTTCTGGTTGCAGTCGTTTCCTCCTCCTCGTTGCCCCCGCCGCCCCCACCACCTTTTTCCCGGATACTGATATAGGCTCCTATAACCACCCACCATGAGCCATCAAACCACCCCGCATTTGCACAATAAGCGAACGCCGGGGGTGAATCTGGCGTCGGTCGATGTCGACTACCGGCCCGGACACCAGGGCCCGCCCATCCTCGACGCTTCCCGCAGCGTTTCCGATACCTCGGCAACCAACGCCAAACAGTTGTTGAACGCATACATCTACGACTTCCTCGTCAAGAACACGTTGCCCCAGACCGCCAAGTGTTTTGTCAGCGAGGCCGACATTCCCACCGTAGCCAATGATGTGGCACACCTGGCCAAAGTGTCTCCCCACATGGTTTCCAGTGGGGCGCATTTGGATAAAGATTCCAGTGCGCTGAGCGGTGCCACGCCCCAGACGCCGGCGATGGCGGTGTCCCAGATGCTGGAGGACCTCAACTTGCCCAACATCGCGTTGCTGATGAATGCTCCCCTGGGGTTCCTCTATGAGTGGTGGCTGGTGTTCTGGGACGTTTTCCAGGCCAAGAGTGATCGCATGACGTCGCCGTTGGCGTCTCAGTACTATCAGATGCAGTTTATGAAGCAGAAGCAGAACCACGAGATGCAAGGCATGGACTGGCTGCAGAATGTAGGCCTGGTTCCTCTACAGGGGCCCGTGGTGAACCATCCGCAAATGGGCATGACTGGCCAGCCTCCTGGCGCCACCCAGGGTCCTGTTCAGGGCCAAATGGGGGCCATGGGCCTGCCTCAGGGTGTAATGCCTCAGCCTCCATTTCTGCGGCAGCAATTGCCCAACATGGATCCACGCCAGCAGCGATACATGATGCAGATGATGATGAAGCAGCAGCAGCAGCCGCAACAGCCGCAACCGCAGCAACCGCAACCGCAACCGCAGCAACAACCTCAACAACTGCAGCAACAACTGCAGCAACAGCCTCAACCACAGCAACAACCGCAATCTCAGCATCCTCAGCATCTTCAGCATCTACAACAGCCACAGTCCACTACTCAAATGCCAGTTGCTGCTAGAATTGATCAACCAATGAACAATATGGGAATGGGAATGAATATGCAGCAGCAACAAATGTTCATGCAGCAACAACAGCAGCACCAGCACCAGCATCAGCACCAACAACAACAGGTACAACAACAGCAACAACAACAACAACAACTTCAGCAGCATCAGCAACTGCAACAACCTCAACAACAGCAACTGCAACTGCAACAACCTCAACAACAGCAGCAGCAACCTCAGCAACAACAACAGCAGCAACCTCAGCAACAACAACAGCGAATCCAGCAACAGGCCCAGACTCAAATGAGTAATCTCAGGCAACAGGCTGCCCGTCAACAAGCTGGACCTGCTGCAGCCGCCGCCGCTGCTGTCGCAGTAGCTGCCGCTGCAGCATCGCAACCTCAGACCAGAGAGAACGGAAGCCCTTTGAACATGAACATGACTATGAATATGAACATGACCGCCCCTGGTCGCATGCCTCAACTGCAAGGACAGCAGGTTCAGCAGGGTCCACAAGGACGTGCAGTCAGACCTGTTCAGCCTGTCATGGGTGGAATGCAACCATTTCCTCAACAGGTTAATGGAGGCGCCATGTCTCCGACCTATGTGCCACAGCCTCCAAATCACAGCATGGTTCCCGGAAATGTAAATGGGAATGGAAATGGAAATGGAAATGGGAATGGGAATGGGAATGGAAATGGAAATGGAAATGGAGGCCCACCAGCAGGTCCGATTCTCCAGAATATGAACCAGAATCGTAATTCCAATGCTCTTCAGGACTACCAGATGCAGCTCATGTTACTAGAAAAACAGAACAAAAAGCGCCTTGACATTGCCCGTGGCAATGGCGCTGCAGACATCAACTTGGCTATACATCTGGGTCAGCAACTGCAATTGCAAATTAATCAGCAGCATCCACCAAAGGCATCTCCAGCTCCTTCACCTGTTCAGAACAACAAGCCGTCTCCAGGTAACGGAGCAAAAGCTAAAAAGGCTCCTGCCGCCAAACGAAGCCGCAAGTCTAGTATTGCAGCTCCTGGCTCAACACCTCTGAATACTTCAGACACTAACCAGGTACTTCCTAATGGCAGGCCCATCGGAGGTGCGCCAAAGAAAGAGTACACCACGCCTCTTACTCCTGCCGCTGAAGTTGATTCGAGCAAGAAGAAGAGAAAAAGTGCAAGTGGAGACTCACCAAAGAAGCTGCAAAAGGGCGCTGCTGCTGCTAAGAAGGAGAAGCCCACTTCCAAGGTTAAAAAGGAAGAGAGCAAGGCCAATAGCGAAATCGACACTTTTGAGGAAGAAAAAGTGGAACCTGATGGAGAGAAAATGCCTCCACCATCCACAGGGTATTTCCAAGGGACGCTTGCATCTAATGATAAAATGATATCTGTGGACATTCTCGGAGGCGATTCCACGGATGCCAACTATTTTGCAAGCGATGACTTTTTTTCATTTCTTGACGGAGGTGACGGTATGGGTGATAACATCACGCCTTTCGGTTGGAATAATCCAATCGAAGGGGCAGATCGAGGCGTATGAGCGAGATTCCTAGCATGATTGGGAAATGATGCCTACCAGACTGTTGATCAGCACCAGCCGCATGTTTTATTACGTTTATTTCAGTTTCTATCTATGTGGGAACTAATTCATCGGAATCTTTGTCTTTGGGTACATCATCAATTCCGGCTGCGAGCAGAGACCTTTAATCATTCGACTGTATTATATGGACATTTTTCATTAGTTCTGTATTAGAATTTTTCTCCTTCTTCCTTAACTTCCGCAAACCAAGCGGCCTTATTAGACCAAATTGCAAAGAGCGTGGTAACCAAAATCATAACGAGCACCTGAGAACTCTGTTCGGTTGCAGGGAAGACATTCCAACACCATTCATGGAAAAAGAATATTCCAGCAGCCAAAACGACGTTGGTTCCCGACATATAAAGAAGAAATGGCAACAGCCAGCAGTACCAGGAGAGGAACTGATAGTGCAAAGATCTAGCAAATAATACGCCAATTAAATTGGTTGTTGCAAAAATCAAGAGAACCAACTTAGGACCATTCTTTGAGTCCAAGAGAAGATTCTTTTCCGAAATGGTTTTTGAAGGTTTGAAAGCATCCTTAATCAAACGCACGATAGACTTTCCCGTCACTTGTGGAGCCAAAAATCTTGTTGATGCAAAGAACAAAAGAACCGTCACATGTCCAACTAGAAGAGCTCTTCCAAACTCGTAAGACAAAAATATTTCCTCGGGTACAAACCTCCAGTTGACGGTCCACTTGTAGAGGAATTTTCTGGAGAAATCAAATGCATTGGAGAGGTAGGACCATCTCAAGTAGCGAGCTTCTTCGTCCCAGAACAAAGGCAAGAGAAATCTCCATCCGATCATTACCTGAACTACAGGAATAACGAAAAGAACCGCCAAAAGTCGAAGCAACCGCTCTCCAAGCAAGAAATACACCACCAATACAAAAGCTGGCAAGTACAAGAGGGCATTCATCTTGACCAGAATGGCCATGCTGAAAACATCAGCAGCAACCCCACATAAAAGCGCCATATGGAAATCGGAGATATTCGCCGACCAGTAGGAGCCTTGCTGAAGCAACAACACTACGGAAATAATGGCCAAAGTTGTGAAGCAATCGTTGAACATTCGCAAAACATAAATTGAAACCAATCTCCTACTTGCTAGCAAGAGGTAGAGCGTCCATGGAGGAATTCCCTCCACCATTGTGTAAACAACACAAGTTAGCATAATAGTAACGGTGTATAAGTAGCCAAAGGCTGTTTGAGCTGCTCGTAAATCGACTCCACCGTCAGTCAACCAGTAGAAATATTGATATATCTGGATGAATCCAGCAGGGTATACGATTGGACCAGAATCACCATGGATTAAAGAATAATCGAGAGCACCGGCATTGACCAATTCGATCTGCTGCATATATGTGGAAAAGTCAATCTCGGTGTATTTGACATTTGCAATGACGATTTTGGTAAGAATGGATGCCAAAGAGACAACCACTGGTACAACGAATCTGTTCATATTGGAGTTGAAGATGAAGTTGTTGATACCTTCAAAGACATCTTTAATGACGTTTGTGAGTGTGAATTTGGGTAATTCCCTTTTGGATTGAGGATGGGGGCTTACTTCTGCCATTTTTTAGACGAAGTGTACAAGTCGGTATTTAAGGTATTTTCAGTTTAAGTACATTGATTCGCATAACGTGAAGGACTTGCGAATTGGATTAGTGAGGCAATGAGAAATTTGGCGAGAACCTATTTGATTGTACTTCTTTTTTTGGAACAATTTTTATGATTTACTGAACGTATAATGTAGATAGCCTTTCTGAGAATAATGGTTTCTCATTCATAAAATTATTGTGATGGATCTTCTATGATCGTTCCATCATGAGTAACTAACTTTCATGAATGATTCAACGATGTTGGATTCAGATTTGGTTGAACTTTCAATACATTGACCTTCCATGCCTTTATGAACTTCGACTTACTTCATTTCTTTTAAATGCTCTCATTCTGTTCTTTACGACAGTCAGTATACTTCACCACATACGGATTAGTTGATTGTGCACCAATCTCAATGCTCTATTAACACCTCTTACACAAAAGGCTTGGCAGACCTCTTCTTAAACATTCTCGTCACATCTCTCTTTCTCCTCTTACACTCACGAGAAACCTCTCCTCTCATAGACCAGAACCACCGTTCATATTCGTCTTCCTCGCCATGTCCTTCATCACGAACTTCCCGCTCTTGGCCTTCAGTCTCACCAGGTAATCTGATATTTTCGCCAACATGTCCAATCTTGCTCAATTGGGTCTGGGTCTGAAGGAAGGGCGAATCGAAATGGGTCCAGAATAAACCAAAACGGTCATGACGCACTGCTGGGCTCTCAGTATCCTCGAGTTGCTCTTTTTGCTTCGACTTGATCTGTTCAAGCAACTTTTCACGCTCTTCTTCAGCCAATTTCTGTGCTTCCAAATCAATGTCGTCTTCTTCAAGAGCAAGGTTGAATCCACTCAGTGATGATTTGTCCTGGTTGAATAACGACCGAAGAGTGTTAGTGTTATTGGTAACTTGTCCGAATTTGGGCATCAAGTCCTCCTCATCACTGCTTTCATTTTCGTTATTCTCCTCCGTACTCTTTTCGATATTATTCTCGACATTCTCTTCGAAACTATTCTCCACATTCTCTTCAATACTCTCTTCGTCGTCATCAATTTGTTCAGTAGTAGTGCTTTCCTTGTCGTCCTTGGTCAGTATCATTTCAAGCTCATGCTCCTCATCATACTGCTTCTTAATAGCTTCCGTCGAATATTGCTGCCCAAGAGTATCAACGTCAACGTCATTTCCTTCGTCGTCTTCATCGTAATACATTTCAACCGGCCTCTCATGCGACTCCTTGAATGTATCCATGAGTGACTTTGCTTGTACAGCATCTCCATCTTCAATTTCGCCGTCGTCACCAAATTCGACAACTCCTTGCGCCTCGTAATCATACTGTGGCACATTCTTGCGTCCCTTGCTGTCATATGTGACATTTTCCTCCTCTGAGTCTTCCTCAATCACTACCGGCTTATCAAAGTCATATTTTGCGAATAAATTGGCAACCACGGAAGCGTTTTTGGCATGCTCATCAGAATAGGCAGAAATTTCATTTCCAGAATCGTCTCCACTACCAACATCTCCATTGTCAGGTTTCGTCTCCTCAACAACTTTTCTCACTCCAACTCTTTCCACAATATGGTCATCTCCACTATGCCATGCATTGTTGTGGAAACTGTAAGTGAGATCTCTGGCAGTTTTGTTTTTCTCCACACCCCAGAGTTTGGTCTTGTACGATTTGATGTGCTTAAGCTCTCCATTGATAAGCGTACGCATGGTCTGTTGCTTCCGCACGAAGTAAACTTCAGGTCTTGCGGTTTTCCTCATTCTTCCTTTGATCAACTCACCTCCTCCATTACTTCTGGAATACTGCTGAGTGAACGAGCCTCGAGGCATTAACGTGCTGCTATACGATTTTGCACCGATTAGGTCGTGGGTCGGGCTCTTGTTTTTAGTGTTTGCACTGGCATTCATATAGGTATGTGCCGATTTGAAGTAGCCCATATTGGAGCTGTTGGGGCCAACTGTAGAAGTCTTGACAACAGGAGCTCCTGTGATGCTATTACTAGAATGTGGAGTTTGCGACTCCTTTATGCGAAGAGATCTGGCCCGAGCTATTCCTTCTTGTTTTTCAAGCACTTTTTTGGTTGTTTCCGGACGATGAGAATCCTTCTGCCACACGTTCTGAAAGTCTGGTTTCGCCAACGAAATCAGAAGTTTCCGGCCCATGAAAAGGATACCATTAAGCGACAGCTTCAATTTTTCAAATTGCTTTTCCGAAAGATCGATCTCGACAAATGCAAAATAGAAATCGTTAACTGGTTTTGTATGGAACAGAATCGATTTGGTGATGGGGCCAAACTTGGCCAAACGGGCTTCGAGAGCACCGTTTTCGGCAAGCTTTGGCGAGATGTTACCTATGTGAATTCTTCGGCTAGTTACCTGGTCAGCAGCTTCCATGGTGCCGAGAATTATTATGAATTTGACTGAAAGTTAAGATGCCCTCCTACATAGAGGTGATGAGATGTTGATGGTGTACGGGTGCAGTGGTTGGTAGCCGACAGGCAGCAAGAAAGTTAGTTAGAAACAGGAAAAAAGATAGGAATAGGTAGAAATAGGAAAGAAGGTAGAAATAGGAAAGAAACGACGCATCGAGATTTAGAATAATATTTCGATCCTCTACCAATACCCTCTGGCGTAATGATATTATTAAGTACAATTATGTGGCAGCCCACAAGTCCTTCAACCCCATTACCGAAGTGATGATACCAGCAGCTCCAATATCGCCCTCAGTAAAGTGCAAGTAACCCAATGTGTTGAGACAGATGAACAAATCCAAACTATCCCAAACCAACTTTCTCTTCGCCTGATAGATCTTGTCTCCGAGAGCATCGGCGTCGGTCTTCTCATCAGCAACATCTAACTTGGCCCGGTTGATACGGTAAGTTCTCACGGAATTTACCAAGCCAGCCAATAATCCAAGAGCCCAGAATCTGGATGCCCAGGTGGCAACCGTTGGAAACTTCTTGTTATCGATGAATCCCAACATCTTAAACCAAGTAATCGAGTCGAGAGTCAAGTAACCAGCATATCCTAAGTTTCTGACCACTGTGGAGGCCAGCAACACACAGTCCATGAGTTTGTTATCGTAGGCCTTGGAAGCAGCCTGCAAGTGGCTCAATGGCTTCAAGAATCTCAAACCTTTTCTAATCATGGTGACTTGCTGCTTCAAATTCTGGAACTTCTTGACGATTTCGATAGAGAAACCCTGTCTCTTCAAATAGTACGACAAGAACCTCGACAAATAAGCCACCAATCTGAAGCACTTTTCTCTCTTGGGACTAGAGTCTAAGAACTTGATCAATTTGGTAAGTGTGGGGTGGTAGATAAGTGTGTCGGCGACCATTTTAATAGGGTGGTAGACGATGCAGTTAATGTATCGGTTAAATATATCGGAAAAAGAGGTTGTGAGATTGGCTAGAAACTTGTCAAATTGTCTGGCTAGAAACGTCTCAAATTCACAGGCACGAAGAAGTTGGCTATATATCCTGGGGTAATATTTTCCTCATCCGAGGCAGAAGCTACTGTGCAAATCTTGGGATCGGATGTCCGCATTGGGAAGGCCCACGCGCTCTAAATAGGATATTTATGATTTGAGTAACTGAGGCAACGGCTGTCGAGTCGTTGAGCAGTTTTATTGGATGTTTTTTATTTTTATTTTGAATATCTTGGGCTCGTTAAGCTGAGCCGTTGAGCCGAGGCTGACCGTTGGTGTACGGGTGGGAAGTGGGTAGGAGGAGAACTGACTGCAGGTTACATAGTGTTCGGGTATAAGTTGTTCGGGTATAAGTAAGTTGCAGATTGTAAGAATTGTAAGAAAATAAGAGCTGTATGAGTTTAGAGATGCAAAGCCCGAACGTAGTATCGTCTTCTGAGTTGTGTGAAACAAAGATCTGTAAGAAGAGTAGTGAGTGGAAGTAAGAAACTATGAGCAGAGAAATCAGCCGCATGAGGTTTGAGAAGAATAATAGCTCGTTCCCCAAACAGTTTTGTTCTGCGATATTCTCAATCTTCTTCCTTCAGATGGTTTCATGCCACTATCGGATTTGTCATGATATCGTCGGATGAATATGACGATATCCGACCTCTCTGGTTATCCGTTCCCGGCTTCCGCTGTACTTAATCAGCTGTATGCCTCCATGCTTATAAGAATCCAACCTTTCGAATCGAGTACTAATAGAACTATTGCAATATCTAAAAATTAAGAAATGTAAGATTAAGGAATGCAAGGAAGTGAAAATTAAGAATTGTTATGGAAGGATGGAAAATCTGGCAGTTCCACGAAGAGTGGAAATACAAGTAGTGAACAATTAAGAATACCAAGAGATGCAAGTAGAATTGAAGTTGGTAGACATCAAGAGTTTTTACCGTAGTAGAGTTCCAAAATGTTGTATTCACGTTCTTTGACTAGTTTTGTATTGGGTAAGTTCTCTATGTTGCAAGTCAATAGTAAGCGCGATACTGACATTCTTACCATTGCACAACAGAAGGGTTTAGAAATGCCTACATTTAAAAAGTAGAAGAACCCAAGAGATTTGATATATCGTCACGTCACCCAGATTAATCGCAACTCGTAATTCTCCGTAATTGATATTCGTGTCACCATTTTCTCTGTGTTGTTACCATAATAACTGTTGAATTTTAGTGGTCACGTGAATTAGTTCAGTGATATACCAACTTTGTTCAGTCATATCTGATGTAGGATTTTATCTGGTAAGGTTTACTGAGTCTATGTCCTATACTAAGAATCCCACGTTCTCCTTATCTTTCTTTATCTTTCTCTCTCTCTCT